>CM068368.1:858663233-859350733 GCA_034769895.1 Magicicada septendecula
TGAGGCTGAAGCGGCAGTTGAGTGGAATGTGATCTGTACCGTGTGAGCGGTTAACTTTGTAGTAAAATTTACAAAAGTCTTGTTACAGTTTTTTGTTGATAGTGACGATTTTTGTAGTGCAGTAGTGCTCTTTAATGTTATAGTTTATAAAACTACAGTGTTATTAGTGTTTTTGTGTGTTTTTTTTTGTAAGCTGATGTTAAACACGTATTGGTCAACTTATTGAACATAACCTAAACTAGAATTTGCACGTGTATATAAAGCTTAACTAGGATAGGTGCTTAGAATTTTTAACTTACAGTAACCTTCCGAAATTAATTTATAACAAAACGCTAGTCGACGGAAATAATCAATTGTATAGTGTAGGTTTGTCAGTGATAATGCCACTTAAGTGTTGTGTTCCTACTTGTTAAAGTAATTACAAATCTGAAGATTTTATGAACTTATGTGAAAGGTATAGGCCTATATTTTATTCTTACCAAATTTTCGACGTTTGTTGACAGTAATGAATAATTATGAGACAACTATTATAGTTGAAAGGTGTTCTAAGACATTCTGAATGTCATTTTTGTACCCAAAGTAATTAAAATTTTTAAAAATAGAATACATGATACGTATAATGAAAGTGCAACATTGATTGTTCATATATTGTTATTATTGTCTCAAATTAGTGCATTGTTAGTTTTCATCATCTAAAAAGTGATGTTATTTCGGAGACTTTGTTATTAAGGTATGCTTATGATTATACGTTTTAATTAAGTCTATTAAGGTAATTTTAATAAGTCTTTAAAGACGATTGAATTTTCTTTAAACGACTCCGCATGTAACTACCCATATGTGTGTGTGCGTGCGGACTTTTACGCCTGTAAAATGTTCTGTTCCAGTCAAAAATTGACTAAACAGACCTGGTCCTGTCCAGAATTGCCAGAAAAAGCTTGGCGTCGGTTTCGATAATCTGAAAGACAAAGGTTTTTAAAAACACGCCGTAAGTTTCACGGTTTATTCTTAACCTTTGACAATTGTTTCTGCTTTCCTTGCATAGGTACAGACTTCAATAATCTCTGTATTTCCATTCCCGTTCGTTAGACCTCTTATGTAATACAAGACCTCGTATATCCCCTGTTGTCCTTAACATACCTTAATAACATAATTTTTTAGACAATGAGAACTAACAATGCACAAATTTTAGACAATAATAACAATAAATGAACAATCAATGCTACACTTTCATTATACGTATCATGTAATACCTATTCCCTGTTGTCCGTAGATGCAGACGATTCTGGATTACGTTGAATGAAGGTTTTGTACGGTATTTCCTGTTCCCGTGTTTTTTACGCTCCCCTCTTCCCCTCAGGATGTTGCTGGCATGTCCAACATCGGTCTCGCCTCTGGTATCCAGGAGACAGGGATCGTAGAAAATCTCGTATTTGCGCTAGAACTAATTCAACCCAACTTGGAATCTGTTCAGCAACTTTTGAAAAGAAAGTTCAGTATTTCATTATTATATGCGTTTATCGACGTCATAGCTGCATTGCGGTCATTTGCAACTCAGCAATTTACGTAAATGGTCCAAACAACACAGCACCTGTAGGCCCAAACCTGTTTTTCTATATAAGTTTTCCTTATGTCACGACCACCTGGCACAAACGTATAACATCCTTGTTCTAAAATGTTCTGGACCAAGTGGTTTTAAATGTACATTAATTTCTATAATTTTCAATTCAGTTTTAGGTTATTGCCATTTTGCTAAACTACAATTGAAATTATTTATTTATAATGCTTATAGCCATTGTGCACAGTATCGTAACTGAATAGACTGTCGATGAATTGGCGTATTGTGTTGTGATTTACTTTTGACACACATCATTCGTATGGTACGCACCGACTATGAATGTGTCAGTTCTATCGTACTTGCATCCATATTCTTAAACTTAATGATAATTTGGTCTAAATGCATTTGTATCTTCTTCCTCCTCCTCCTCCTCCTCCTCCTCCTCGTATGGCGGTGCAGCTTGAAGTCGAGCTTTGGTTCTCCTCTATTCTGGCCCTCTACCTCTCTCTATCGGTAACATCTTCACACTCCCAACATCTCTCTTTGGGATGTCCCACAGCAACAGCATCTTACCATCTTTTCTTTGGACGTCCTTTTGGTATTTTGCCATTCATACTCCCCACAAGGACTCTTTTAGGTGTTCGTTTGTCGTACATTCTTACGTCATGGACTGTCGACCATTCCAGCCTCCTTAGTTTTACGTACACTTCTACCGTTGGTTTGTTGAAGTGACAAAATATCTCATCATTATGGCGTATCCCCTATTTTCCATTTCTATATATGGGATCCAGAATCCGTCTCAGGAGCTTTCTTTCAAATATCTTCTGGCGTTCAATTGCTCTTTGTGTTGACATCCAGGTTTCACTGCCATAGCACAGGATGGGTCATGTGATAGTTTTGTATATGCGCATTTTTTGTCCGCTTATGAATAACTCTTGACTTAAAAGTAGTGATAAGCGCGAAGTAGGCCTTCTTGGCTAGAGCTATCCTACTCCTTATCTCCGCTTCTTCATTCCCATATTCGGATTGTTTGTATCTTCATCCTCGGTTATTGTCATGGTCAGTAATAGATAAGGCTTATTTTGTGTAAACTTTAGTGTGGGACCCTTAGTGTCCACCCCACACGGAACAATAGGTAGATAGATAGATGAATAAAAGAGAGGAAAGAGACAGAATTGTTAACATAGGCTAGATTATAATTATTTGTTTTGTTTGTTTTATGTTTAGTAGTCAGCAAATTGTAAGAGCTGAAATATCGTTATGTAAAAACACAAGTTGTCTATGGACGCCAGTGTACTGAACTGGACACACGGGAACACTGCAACAAGTGTAGCAGTATGCATAGAGTTGGTAACGGTGTGAACAGTTCCCTGGTGACTTCTCAAGTGTGCCGTTATGTATACAGATTACGCGATTAACGAATGCCTAATGCACACCTTGAGAGCCAAACTAGACTCAATTACGTTTTGCCTTATCATAGGTACAATCACAGAACATTCACCTCCGTTTTGCGTCGCCCAGACTTGTTGAATTTGAATGACTTTTGTCTTCCAAAGCAATCATCTACAGCTATGACTGTATTGCAGTCTAATAAGGGGTCTCTGAAGTTGGGGAGTGTATTGTCGAGGGAGCGGCTGAATTAGACCACGGAGTCAGGCACGACCTTCGAGATTTTCAACGACCGATGGCTGTCAACGAGGACTGAAACTTTATTATTATCTTCAAGTAAAGATCTCGAACGGCGTACCTGACTTCGTGGAAATAATTCAGCCGCTCCCTCGACAATACACTTCGGCTTCCCAAGGACTGGCTGGAACTCGAATTTGCCACCGCAAACTTCCGAGTAAATATGAGACTCTGAGACACTGCCTAAATATATTATTATTATTATTTTCGTATCGGCCATCTAAGGACCACATGAGAATTTCAATTCTTTACTCTTTGTTCTTTTCTTTTGTCCAATATTCTTTCATCTTCTCACTGTGTGTCTCTTCTTCCTGTCTTCAGTCCACTTTGAACCTGCGTTTTTCTCTCTCCTACCCTGGACTCCTTCCATTTTTAACACTTTTGCCCAAAAAACTTCTCTTTCAATTGCTTCTTCTGTGTGTACATTATTTTTTCTAAATCCTTTTGGACTTCTTTAATCCAACTTGATGTTGATTTCCTCCCCCACAGATATTTGAAGATTTGCTTTGTTAACCTATTGCCGTCCATTCTATATAAATGTCCAAAAAATAATAGTCTTCTTTTTCTCATTGTTTCTGTTATATTTTCTATATATTGATATATTTCATCATTATTTCTTAATTTACAACCTTCTGAAGTTTTTCGTGGGCCTAATATTTTCCTAATAATTTGTCTTTCCAATATTTCTAGTGTGTCTAAATTATAATTCAATGCTAGACATTCACTTGCATATAGGGATTCTGGCTTCACTAATGTACTGTAATGCCTTATTTTCCCATTTTTAGATAAGCACTTTTTACTGTAAATATCTTTAGTTATACCATATGCCCTTTCCATCTTATGAATCCTTTCTTCTGTAGCAGATTTTTCCAAGCCATTCTCTTGAATTATCTCTCCTAGATACTAAAATTTTCGAACCCTCTCTGTTCGATCAATATCTGTTAGGAATTTTGGCGCGTTTTTAATGTTTGTGAGAAACTTGTTTTTTCTGCAGAAATTCTTAAGCCTGTTCTACTGGTTATGTCCTCTAAAAAATTAACTTGTGTCACTGCAGATGTAAGACGTTCAGAAAGTATAGCAAAGTCATCTGCGAATGCCAAACAGTTTATTTCAATACCTTTGTTCCTTCTTCGCAACATGATTTGTGATATTTTCATTCCATAATATTATTTTATTATAAAAAGTATCAATTCAATTTTAATAAGAATAACTATTTGATTTTTCAGCAAAACCCTCTTCACAAACAAACTATATACATGTTTAACTTGGTATACAACAAATTATGTAACCATTAATAACAAATGTACATGCATTATTGTACCGCAAATTAAGAATATAACCGCCACATGGTTTATCTTATACAATAATCAATTTAATTTTCTACACGTAATTATAAACTAAATAGTGGTAATACAAATGATTTAATTTAGACTTAAAAAATATAAGAAATGACAGTAAGGTTATTTCATAGCAAGAGGCTACTTGTTAATTTGTGACTCAAGATTCTGTTCATTACAGTACATAAATTTTTAAACTACTAAGTGAGATACAGAAGTTTTGACAATTCAAATGATTCATGTGAACTGATTATAATTATTAGAACTTGAACCACTAGGTCTTATGGGGTTTACCATTTTGTGAATAAGTTTGGCAATTTTTATTTAGTATTGTTGAGTTTGGGTTATTTATTATTAGGTTTTTTGCTGCTTTGAGCCAAGAAGTAAAACATTTGCATCAACGTTTGCTTCAAACTAAAAAAAAAATTGGGAGATAACTATCAAATGCTAAAACACACTTCACCGGTGCTTGTATAGATCTACGCACACGACGTTATTTTTAAAAGTTAATACGTTCTAGATTTTTCAAGAATCTAGAACTAGCTGGTGAACGCAAACTTCCTGTGACCTTTCCAAACCACGTGTTTTCAACTGCATGATTCAACTGCAACTGATTACTCTGCCAGTTGAATAAATGCTATTAAAATTTATTTAATATTAAAACAATTAATTATTAATAGTTATTCTAATTTGCGCACTAATATAAATGACTTATAGTGTGTCTGTTAATTGCTTTAGTGTTAATTAACTTTACAGAATTCGTTACTTGCACAACTCTTATTCAATTTTACACTACACTGCACTGCCATATTTTTATTGTTTATATTCGTCTTAAACTACGTTATCATACAGTACTTATCCTAATAACAATACTGTCTTATAACATTCAAACCCGTTTGCACAGGTCACCAACTAGGGCTTATTGTAAATATGTCCCCCTGGTGTGAATGTTTGTCTCATTGCAATATAAAGACTTATTCTACAAACCACATCCATAGAATTTACATAAATGTTTACGTAAGACTTTACTACAGGGGTCACATTACCCTACCCGTACAAACGTTTACAAACATGTACGCCCTTATCCACTCGTCTGTACAAACATTTACATACAGAATAGCCCTGTATAGTATAACTGCATAAATAATAATCTACAAATGCTTATAGTCTGGCGTTTTATTCTGAACCGCGCGCTCTACAAACTTCAGCTTAAAGACTCTCTTCCTCCCATTTCATAACTAAGCAATTTTGTGGATTACGCAAAATAATTGGATTGCTCTAACAAAGAAAAAAGTACTTTCTCTAAGTAGAAGAATGATTTGTCTGACGCATTTGTCTTCTTTATATGAATAGGACCGGTATTCTGCTTCTTAACCCGTAATTACTACAGAAGCTTTACATTCTGAAGTTAAAAGCATTGAATAAATTAATCAAAAAGTAAAAAGCGCAAAGGTCGACGGACGAATAAGCTCCTTCTGTCTGTGAAAAGAAGGAAGGATTTTACGGAAAGTTATTGAGAGTGAGAGATATGGAAGTGAGAGAGAGAGAGAGAGAGACAGACAGAGAGCGAGAGAGAGGGAAATTATAATAGAAACCGTCCTTGAATGCCTTTCTTATTCAATTTCACTGACAATAATATATTTGATAATCTTTTACTTAAGTCGTAAATAATTCTTCTCCTCGCTCGTGATTAATGTCTAATGCTTTCGAACCCTTGTCCTTCGGTTTCGTCTTTAAAATTTCACATTCACGTCGGAAAAAGCTACCAGTATATTTATTTAAAACTTTAAACCTTAAATTCCAGTTAATTATTACGAGAAAATAAACGATACAAATGCTATAAAGATTTAAAAGCCCGCTTATAATTACTAAAAAACCATTATATGAATTGTCAAATGGTAAAAAATGATTTAATTCTGCAGACTAGTTTAGTACAGAATACTAAACAGTTGTATAATGCACAAATTGCAAACAGTACAAACTTCTTGTAAGCTTCACATCGAATGTAACTACGAGGGTCACCTCAAAAGTAAGTTTTTCTGTTCTAGAAAAAATAAAAACCACCTGTAAAAATTAAAAAGAAAATACTCTTATTTAAAAACGTGTATTTATTTTTTAATATAATCTACAAATTCCACCAAAATCACCAACACTTGGCGCCAACTATCGTGCATTTCGACGGATAGTAGTTTACTACCTGTCCATATTAGGGTGGGCCGCAAAATATTTTTATTATTATTATTTTTTTAATTCGCTATAATATACGTGCAAGCAGCGATACGGTGCTAACTATTTCCTCGGCGTAGCTACATGTAGCTGCAGTATCAATTGAAATTGCCATAATACAATATTGTATCCAGTGTGGTTGTTACAGCGTTGTCAAAACCACATTCGACTGCAATAAACACAAAGTACAGTAATGGCGTGTTTGTTTCACGGGGTCGTTGAGCGCACCTGTTGTTCGCGTCTCCAAACTATTGATCCCGTTTTCATCGCCAGTTCAGAGAATATATTATCACTTTGTGTGGAAAAAACTACTTGAAGCAAGCTAGAAAAATATGAAAATTACAGCCTTTGGGAAGCAAGACAAAGAAATACAATCCAGAATTAATCTGGGAAAGATGGCTATATATCTATATTAAATGGAATCCTGTGGGATAAGCAAATTACAGCAGAAACTGAAACCAAAATATTTAAAACCATTGTTAGAAGTATCATGACTTACGGCTCAGAAGTTTGGACTACTAATAAACAAACAAGAACAAAATTAGTGACAGCAGAGGTGGACGTTTGGAGACGTTCGGCAAGAGCATCCAGACGTGGGAAAATTAAAAATGAAGTAATTAAGGACAGAATGAATGTGAAAAATTCAATTGTTGATTTTATCCAAACAAAAAAATTACAGTGTTATGGACACGCAAAAGGAATGGCACAGGAAAGATTGCCAAGTAGAGTTATGGACTCTACCAGAAAGAAGGAAAAGAGGAAGAAGACATATCACCTGGATAGAAAAAACTCAGGCTATAATGAGGGAACGAGAAATTGAAGAAGACCTTTGGATGGACAAGCAGCAGTGGAAAAAATGAGAATTCAATCACTTCTGTAACCTTTGGTTCCGGAAAATTTGTAAACATTGTACAGCCAGAATAATAATAATCTCAGAAGTAAGTTTCCCTATTTTTGTTTAAAGAAAAATTGCCCAAGCAGGCTGACGAAGGTTGGAGAACTTTTATTTGTGTGTACTGGCAGTAGTGGCAAAACATCATCCGTAGCGTAGCAACGTAACAACAACACGAAATTTAAATTCATGGATGTTCCATTTACCAGCGTGTCCGATTGCGAAGTTCGTAGTGTGATTCGGTTTTTGCTGCAAAAAATTAATCAGCTGCTGAAATTCATCGTCACTTGGTTTCTGTGTACGGACCTGAGTGCACGAGTATTCAAATGGTCTGCAGGTGGCATACATCGTTCTTGAAAGAGAGAACAAATGTCCACAATGAACCGGTCAGTGGGAGACCCTCAACAACATCAACTGAGAATCCAGCTCTTGTTGACGTCGTTAAGTCGATTGGAGGACTGACGGATCACCCTTGACGATTACCGGCAAATTAAGTCGATTGGAGGACTGACGGATCACCCTTGACGATTACCGGCAAATTTCCAGATAGATAACCCAAGCATCAATCTGGAGGATCGTCAGTGATAAGCTGGGATTTTGCTAAAGGTGTTTTACTCGTTGACTATCTGCCTAGCGGGGATAATAAATGCAGAGAGGTACTGCGAGACTCGGGAAAAATTTGCGATCAGCAATAAACCGGAAATGGCTCTGTTTGTTGAACAACAAATTTCTTCTGCTCTACGACAACGCACGTCCTCATTTCTCGCGACGAGTCACGCAGAATTTGTTGGAGTCCATTTAATGCGAGCATCTCTCATATTCACCCGATTTGGCTCCGAGCGATTTCCATCTGATCCCCCATCTCAAAGAACACCTGGGAGGGCAACGTTTCGAAATGATGGGGAAGGTGGAGGCCGGGCACGCAGTGGTTCAAAGAAGGAATTGAAAACCTGTTTTTACGCCAGTTTTTAATCCAGTAAGTGTATTCACAAGACTGGAGATTATATTGAAAAATAAATAGGTGTTTTAGAATAAATGTATTGTTTTCTATTTAACTTTTACACGTGCTTTTTATTTTTTCTAAAACAGGGGAACTTATTTTTGAGATAACCCTCGTAGTTATATACGATGTCAAGCTTACAAAACGTTTGTACTGTTTATATTTGTGCATTAAACAACTGCTATGTATTCTGTACTAACCTAGTCTGCAGAATTAAATCATTTTATATCCTTTGGAATTCATATAATGTGTCCTAACAATTAAAAGTGTGCTTTTAAATCTTTATTGCGATTTTTTATCGTTTATTTTTTCATAAGAATTAAATGGAATTTAACCCTTTGGGGACCGACCGCGACGTCCGATTGGGGACCGTATGGGACGTGTTGGTTTTGACGAAAAGAACCGACGTCCGATATGTCGGACGTCATTTAAAATTGCCGCTGTTTTTACAGAAATCGTTCTGAGGGTTGCCAATCTGTCAGACAGTAAAGAAATATACGTAGCTTTCATTCCAATCAACAGATAGAATAATTTTCTTTTTTTTTTAGAAGCTACATGATATTGAAGTGGCAGTATTTTTGTGTTGTTTTCCTCTGGTGGCGTTTGGGATGGTTAGGTTTACGTTGTTTTTCCTCGTGTTTCTAATTTTATAAGTGATATTGTTGAATAAACATAATTCTACGTTTATTTAGTGTCATCAACTTTCAGTGACACAAAATGTCATTTAACTTTGAATCAAGTTGTAAATGTATAGCAACTTTGAAGCTGAAGCAATAAGGAGCCTCCTTAAACAATTGTACATGAGGTTTTCCTCACTCGTGTGCATACACAATATAATTACATTACCAAAAACTTTAATATAAACATTCTGTATAGATACAATCTTTACGTTAAATAATTATCCTATTTAAAGTGTAAAAACTAGTTTAAACAGTGTCATATTCTCCACATCACCACTTACTGCGCAGTTTAGATATATTTTATGAATATTAATGATTACTCATATTAAGTTTTTGTTGAAATAACTGTGTACTAGTTTCGGAAAGTTTATTTGAACTTTAGTGTTGGGCGAGTGTTTACGTTTGCGCTACAGACTCCGCGTATAGTACATATATTTATGCCATTATCGTTTCTTCTGTTATAGACAGAGTATTCACTTTTTGCACACAGTTAAACTAGTGTATAAGGCAATCAATTATGGGAGTTTGGAGTGACAGAGATTTTTTTGTAAGCCAAGGAGTGAGTTGAATACAATTTTATCGCCTAAATAGCACATTGTAATTTTAATATTTTATTAATGTTTTATTTAAAAAGTAATTACTATACTATAGTACACTATATTCTGTATCCCCAGAATATACCTTAAAAAAACACCATTACTACCCAATACTGCTAGTAAGAGTAATATCGGGATTATCCAGCGCTTTCAGTCCAAAACGTTAATATCAATAGTCGACGCTCCATGGTTTGTCTCCAACAACTCTATACACCGCAAGCTCAAAATTCCAACTGTGAGAGAAGAAATCATGCGCCTCTGCAAGATACCACATCTCTAAATTAGAAAACATCCAAACCACCTAGTATTTAATTTGTCAGATATTAGTGAAGATATTTTTAGACTAAAAAGGCACAAACTATTAGACTTACCATTCAGGTTTAACTAATAACGTATTTTCTGTATTATCTGTATTGTAATGTCTGTGATATCTGTTCTGTAATATCTGTATGTTTTGTATCCGTGTCAACATTAAGTGTTAATGTCAACCAGTATATGTGCCTTATGGGTCCAGTGTTTAACATTTTGAACGTATTGTATCATGCCAGCAGCAAGTGGAAGTGCCTTTTGTTCATTTGTTTACATGTTTTTGTCATTTAGTCTTGTAACTTGTGTATCTCTTTAATCTGTTAACAAAAACAAAAGGAGCTGTCAAATGGTCAGCTCTTCATAATCCTGTATGTGTGTTGTCAGACAATTTGTTCAATGTTTAATCAACTAAACGCTATAAGCGGATTTATTCCATTAACAATTGTTCAGTGTTTGCTTAGTCGAACAGATCCACAAATCTTCAATAAATTGAAAAGAAAAAATATTAGTCCCAAGTATGTTTTATATATGGAAGAAGATGAAGAAAAATCACAGCCATTACAAAAACAGCAAAAACTACCTGGGTCTTTTCGCAAGTACCAGTGTAAAAATACCGGTCCTCAAAGGTTTAAAGTTTTAAATAAATATACTGGTAGTTTTCCCCGACGTGAATGTGAAATTTTCAAGACGAAACCAAACGACAAGGGTTCGAAAGCATTAGACATTAATCACAAGCGAGGAGAGAAGAATTATTTACGAATTAAGTAAAGGATTATCAAATATATTCTTGTCAGTGAAATTGAACAAAATCGGCTTTCAAGGACGGGTTCCATTATGATCCCCCCTCTCACTCTCTCTCTCTCTCTAACTTTCCGTAAAATCGTTCCTTCTTTTCACAGACAGAAGGAGTTTAATTCCTCCGTCGACCTTTATGCTTTGTACTTTTTGGTTCATTTATTCACTGCTTTTAACTTCAATACAAAGCTTCTGTAGTAATTACGCGTTTAGAAGAATACCGGTCCTATTCATGTTAAGAAGACAAATGCGTCAGACAAATCACTCTACTACTTAGAGAAAGTACTTTTTTCTTTGTTAGAGCAATCCAATTATTTTGCGTAATCCACAAAATTGCTTAGTTATGAAATGGTAGGAAGAAAGTCTTTAAGATGAAATTTGTAGAGCGTGCAGTTGAGAATAAAACGCCAGACTATAAGCATTTGTAGATTCTTATTTATGCAGTTATACTACACAGGGCTATTCTGTATGTAATTGTTTATACAGACGAGTGGATAAGGGCGTACATGTTTGTAAACGTTTGTACGGGCAGGGTTAATGTGACTCCTGTAGTAAAGTCTTATGTAAACATTAATCTAGATACCGTGGACGGGGTTCGCACAATAAGTCTTTATATTGCAATAAGGCAAAAATTCACACTATGTATGAATATACGGCGACATATATGCCTTAGTTAGTATCCTGTGCGACGGGGTGTGAATGTGGTAAAACACTATTGTTATTGGGATAAATACTGCATGGATTAGGACATAAATCATCGTGGCTTAGGACTTGATCCTATCGTGCAAACACTGAAAGGCCTCGTCCGGAACATGACAAGTAGCAGTTCAGCAAGTAAACACGACAAGTTGGAATTACAGTGACTGCTAATTCAAATAAGAAGATGAACAGAATCAAGTAATTTTTTTCATATGTGCCCGAGTTCTAGCTTATTATGTTTACCATTATTGGCAGTCCACTGTCAAGAGAATTCGGACAATTCTATACGTCTCTCTAGGTACCGTATGTTTTTCATGGGATTTTACTCGTCAACCAACGAGTCATAAAAGACATTAAAAAGAAAAGAGTAAAGAGACAATGATAAACTTTAATAGTGCAAATAATAATTGTAAAATTTTATTGGTTAAATCGTAGTAATTTATAATGATATTTAACATTTACGTTATTATTTTTGAAATTATAACGTAGCATAAATGTTTAAGTAATTCTAAAATTGATTGATATTTCATGAATACGATATTCATATGTATGCACACAAATCAAATATTAATGATATAAAAAAAATATGGAATTTAAAAAGAAATACAATCTGAGCAAGTCGAGAGCACATTATATATTATAAACATTTCTATTTATACATGTCAATTTATATCTTGTGTATTATATTTATGAATATGTGTGTTAAGTTATCTTGTGTATTATATTTATGAATATTTGTGTAATGTTATTTGTATAGTGACAATAATTGTGTGTATGATGTGCACACACAAAATAAAAATATTATGTGAATAATAATGACGAAATTTTAATTCGTAATTTTTGAAAATTTTAGTTAATAAAATTTTGAATGATTTTTACAAAATCGATATGATATAAGAAGTGTTATTATTTTTTTAAAAACACACCATACTCCTTTTCTCGTTATAGTATATGTAAATATAATTTGCCTTTCGCTTGCTACAAGTAGGTATTGGTCAGCTCCAGAAATTTTTATACTCTTATGGAAAACACAAAATACACAATTACTGTCATAAAAATTGTATACTTTACAGAACTGAATAACAACACTTGGTGCATTCTTTTAAAAAGTACAAATTGGTTGAAAGTTAAAAAAATAATAATCAAATTGTTTAAAAATTTTAATAATTTTATGTCAGTTCAGAGTTAAGTGTGGCGACGATTATTCTAATTTAAAGAATATTTCAACTGGTGTACCACAAGGGAGTGTCCTTGGACCAATTCTGTGTTTGTTGTAAACAGGAAATATTCCTAAATGTGATGGGAGTGACAACAGCTATATTTGCTGATGACACTTCTTTAGTATAGTGTAAATGATCTGCTGATGATACTGGTGTTAGTATAGAAGCAGCGACAGACGCTCTACAATCAGCAGTTGAGTACGTCACTAGATAGACAAAAGAAAATGCGCATCAAGCTGAACGAAACCAACTCTTCTCATGCCAATTTCACCAACCGGAAAATAGATTATTTACCAATCGTAATCGATCAGCAAGGAATTCCACACGCAAGCTCAGTGAAGTATTTGGGCATGACTGTGGATGGCAAACTTAGGTGGAAAGAACATGTTAAAAAGAAACGGGAAGAACTTGGATTCAAGTAGAAGAAAATGTGGTAGTTGCTTAGAAGATACTCGGAGCTGTCGGTGCATTATAATCTGTTGTTATACAAACAAGTCTTAAAACAGTATATGGGGTTCAGCTTTGGGGTTGCACTAAAAAGTCTAATAGAGCTCCCGTCCACCAAGCTGTCCGTTGAAAATAAACAAACCTTTAAAATCACTTTGCACTAATTGCAACGAAGAAAAGTAATCGCTATAAAACAGCTCGTCAACTAACCAACTCTACGCTTTGCCTTCATTTATAATAAGCCGCAATGCAGTTAATCAATGCATAAAATATCTCGTCGTCACACAATGTTGAACTTTTTAAAATACTTTGTGCGTGTTATTTACAGCAAATTACACATCACTTTGTCATTTTTAAGTGGCATAGCTTGTTTCGTTGCACTGAGAAATCGCATATTAAAATAATTCAGACTTTTCAAAATAAGCTTCTTTGAAGTACTGCTGATGCACCATGATATGTAAGAGATTATGACATCTATCGGGACTTGAAAATGCCTACGGTTGCTGACGAGACTAAACGGGTTGCGGATAAATATAAAAGAAGACTTCATGAACACGTAAACACTGAAGTACAACAACTGCTTGATAAAGCTGGACTCGCTCGGCGATTGCAGTGACAGAAACCATTTGAACTATCCAAGTGAACTAAATATGTATAGTAATTCTCAGCACATGAACAAAGTGTAACTGTACTGAGGAATGCTCCAGTGGGAGCTTATCCTACACACTGTTAACTTATGTATTAGAATATAATTGTAAGATAGTTTGTAACTAGTCGCAATGAAGTTAATTACAAAAAATGTGTGTCATATTTTTACATACAGCATCGTTTGTAATATCCACCGGACGTAGGAGAGCAGGGATTTATGACGGATAGATTAAAAAAACTCACTTTTTTCATATTTTCTTAAAAATATCCTACTAGCCTATAAAAAATAAAAGTTAATATTATTTTAAGAATAATACTAATGATGACATGGCTGTTTTAGCAGAAAAGTAATAGACATTGAATGAAGTGTTAAGAGATTTGCATCTAGGATGCAAGGAATATGGAATGAGGTTTAACAAGGAAAAACTAAGTGTATGGTGATTAGCAGAAGAGGAAAAAGGTCAAAAGGGCAAACATAAAGATAGGACAAGACAAAATACAACAGGTGGAGTTGTTTAAATATCTTGGAAGCTTGATAAGTGAAGGTAGATATTTATGTTCTCGTGAAATTAGAGCAAGAATTGCTATAGCGAAAGAGGCATTTAATGAGAAGAAAAGACTGCTGTGTGGGGAAATTAATAAGAATTTAAGAAAAAGGGTAGCCAAATGTTATATGAGGAGGGTTGCTGTATATGGTGCAGAGACATGGACACTGAGGAAGGAGGATGAGAAAAGATTAGAAGCACTTGAGATATGGGTTTGGCGAGCAATGGAAAAGTGAAGTGGGTTGATAAAGTAAGGAATGATGAAGTCTTAAGAAGAATAGGGGAAGAGAGAACCATCCTGAAAGTAATAGAAAATAGGAAAAGGAATTGATTAGGTCATTGTTTAAGAAGGGACTGCTTGGTTACAACTGCCATGGAGGGTGTCATAGAAGCAGAAAAAAGTAGAGGCCGTAGAAGAATGAAGTTAAGAGATAGCACTAAAATCAGAGGGTATTACGAAGAAACGAAAAGACTGGCATGCGATAGGACAACTTGGAGAGCTTTTACCATTTGAAGACCTGTCTTAGGACAGAACACCAAATAATAATATAAATTTTAAGAAAGTATTTTTGAACATAATATTCAATAATTTCAACATTAATAATTTTATAATATGTTTGGTTAACTTGGAATAAATAATTTCAGTACAGCTGAGAAAGCCGCGAGTACAATTAATACTGTACTCGCGATTCTGTGTTCTTATCATTTTATCCTGCGCTTATCATGTCACTAACCATTACTCTTAGCGTGTAGATATACCATATACGAATGGATCGAAGTGTTAGGTCGATTTATAGTATTCCGACTTTCGTCGCAGGAAATAAAACAGCAAAACTGTAGATTGCGATTTGAAAACGAATGAGTTGTAGCTGTGTAGTTTAAAATAGATGGGAATTACCTTACCAAAGAAAGATGACGTTGTCAAAGCTAATTCTCCAGCTTGTAATTTTTATTCACACACTACACTAAATTTAGCTTTATAGTTCTTTTATTCTAACATTTCTTTCATAAGAAAATTTTGCGACCTACGAATATCTTAACAAAAAAAATGTAGGGACTTCTTTGTAGTCAGAAACACAATTTGACTGACTGACGTTCTTTGTAAGAATCGTAATTGCGTTCTTCTCCGGCGTAATTACAATAGAAACTTGCTATGGAAGTAGAAAGAAAAAATAAATGAATCAGAAAATACGAAGCACAAGTCGGCATACGACTGAACTCTGAATGGGGGAAAGATTTTACGGAATGTTGGAAGAAGGGGAAATTATAATGGAAGGTTTATAAAAGCTGTTCATATTCAACATCCCTTACAAAAGTATAGTATAATACCCTTACTAAGTTGTAGATAATTCTATTCACGTGTCATTAATGTTTAATGATTTCGAACCTTATCGTTTTGTTCCGTCTTTAAATCATTTATCCGCGTTATTTAAAACATTGGTCGAAAGCAAAAAAAAAAAAAAAATAATCAAAATGTTGAAAAAGTTTAATACTTTTCTGTCATATTTTTACATGCAACATTGTTTTTAATGTCCACCGGACATAGGATAGCAGGGATTTGTACGGATACATTGAAAAAATTCACTTGTTTCACAATTTCTTAAAAATATCCTATTAGCCTGTAAAAATAAAATTTACAATTATTATAAGAAAGTATTTTTGAAAATAACATTCAATAATTTTAACATTGAGAATTTTATATTATTCACTTAAAACTAGTAGATATTAGCAGAATGTGTAACAACACAAGATAATATTAAATTGAGTTTTCGGGCTGTTTGTCCGTGGTCAAACGTTTTGGCCGTGCCATAGATACGTAGCACAATCTCAAGTTTTGCACTGATGATGGCCGTCGATGGCACGACCGAAACGTCTCCTATGAATTTTAGCGTTGGACCACGGCCAATAAGCCCGGGAACTCAATTTAATAACATTCACTCAGGCTGTGTAAGTAATCAACACGAAATCTTAGTTGAATGTTACAAGAAAATAAACATTACTAGTACAAAAACATCCACACGCTAAGGATGATGATTAAAGACATGATAAGCGCAGGAAAAAGTGATAAAAACACAGAATCGCAAGTACAATAATTAATTAGATATTCAAACAATATCTTCAAATAAATACACTGCAAGTAGGTTTATTTTCACCTGACGCACGTTTCACAGAAATTATTCTGTATCGTCAGAGGTTTGTTTGAATTGTAATAGAATGTTTCGCTTACAATATAGTTAACGGGTAAACGATTTTATTTCGAATATATTTTCGATTGTTGTAATGTTTATGTAGTCAGCTATTTATTACATATTTTATGTTTTATTATTCTAATAAATGTATGACTTTAAATAAATCGTTTATTTTGTTTTTATTTGAATTTGTTTTTTAATTAGTAGATTATTATTATTGTGTTTGTAAATATTATGATTTTCCCAGATATTCATTTTGTAACCTTTTTTTGTAGGTTTTTAATTAATTTGATATTTTCAATGTCTGGAAATTTATGATTATTGTTTAAACAGTGTGTGGATAAATTAGGTTTGTAAATATTAGTTTTTAAAAATGCATTGTAATGTTGAATGAATCTCTCGGACAGTTTTGTTTATCTCTCGGACACACGATTTATTTAAAATCATACATTTATTTGATTTACTTGCAGTGTATTTATTTAAAGATATCACATGGAAGGCCTGTAGGAAACTCAACGAGTTACTTACAAAGGGATATTCAAACAAATATTAAAGGAGTCCAAAAAAGAAAGAAAATGGTTAATCGAATTATGTCTTTGTCACTGTGGCACCTCTTATCATCATCTCTCTTCTCTGTCTGTCTGTCTGTCTGTCTGTCTGTCTGTCTCTCTCTCTCTCGCTCTCTCTCTCCCCCCCCCCTCTCTCTCTCTCTCTCTCTCTCTCTCTCTCTCTCTCTCTCTCTCTCTCTCTCTCTCTCTCTCTCTCTCTCTCTCTCTCTCTCTCTCTCTCCTTCTATCTATGTTTGTCTATCTATCTCTATCTGTATTTCTGTCTGTCTGTCTAACTTAAGACCGTCTATGTACAAGTTAATGGAATACTTATAAACCTTGAGGTGCGTAAATAAAATTCCTGCGTTTGTAACAGCACGGCTTTCTCACCTGTACTAAAAAATTATTATTTATTCCAAGTTTTCCAAACATATTATAAAATTCTGAATTTTAACAATTTTTAAACTGAATTGTAATATAATAATAATAATAATAATAATAATAATAATAATAATAATAAATTACTATTATTATTATATAATTGTGTTTGCGTAATTACATGTGTGATAGACGAACTGGACGCTTAACTTATGCTTTATTGTTTTTCGTGTTGTAAATTATTTTTATACGGTACGTACTCAGCAATGCTGTTCCAGATATTGTACTTGAAGAAAAACGGAGATTAAAGCTTTTGTTTTCTTTCAGTTGAAATAATTCTTGGGTTTTAGTGTCAATAAAACATAGTTTAAATAATTTTGTGTGACGGATTCTTTACCTACTTCTTGTTTTCCATTTATTGTTTGATGAAATGAGAGCTTACTGTGACAAAAATTAAGAAAGTTGTGTTAGTGGTTATAATCACAAACAGAATTATCACTGTTGCACCCCACTATAGAAATATTATTCCCATTAGCGCTTTCAAGCTTCTCAGCTCATCGTCAGATCGGAAATAACAAGAAGATAAAACCAAACTATTCACACCCCCACCCGTCCCACTGACCACACACAACCCCGTAAACAAGCTATAATTTAAATGTCCCTTCCCAACCACCGAGCCCTGTCACCCCCGTCTGTCCAGTTACATATTTTTCTAGCACATTCCTTGTGTTGTGTGCGTGTGCATGCGCGCGTGTGTGTGTACATTCTTTGTAAACCTACCGTTGTAACGCCTTTCTCATCCACACTTGTGGGCGCGGTCACTCACCCTTATTTCAAAAACATCCATATAGGCCTATCCAATTTAATTCTTAATGTTATCTATCCGTCCTCTATCTTTTATTTTTAATTATATTAATTATCAAATTTAGTTTTAGTATTCATTAAATTGTCTAACCCTTTTTCTCTTTCTTTCAATATTTCTAACTCCTCCCTAAGCTTCCTTTCAACTGTGTTATTTACTACTTTTAAAATTTCATAGTCTTCCACAGGATTAACAATCTTATGGTTCTCTTCTATGAAATGTCTAGCATATAACGAATTCGTTGTTCTATTACCCTCTCCACGTTTCTGCTCAGACAACCTGCATACGAATTTCCGTCCCGTCTCACCTAGGTACACTTTGTTGCGGTCTTTACATTTTAATTTATAAATTCCGCTTCTCTGTAATACTGTTTTTTTTTCTATATTTTTATTCCTTATTTTATCAAAATACCGTTTCACATCTTTTAATAGCTATATCTACTCCGTATTTATTAAAAGATTTTATAATTTTTCTAGTATGTGATCCTATGTATGTCAATGACCCTGCATAATTCTTTTGTTCTGGTTTCATTTTGTTCTGGAGACAAAAATGTTTGTAAAAAGTATTGTTGACAAACTTGAAAATTATGGCAACATTTTCAAAATACAGTAGGGAGAGGAATGTATGTACTACAAAAGTGTAAGAACAATGCTGATTGCAGAAGGTTGGAACTAACAACTAAAACCAGAAACCAACAGTAAGTACATAAGTATGGTGATTTGGTTGACTACATGTTTATAAAGTATTTGAATTCGCTAAATATCAGAAATGATTTAAGTAAAGAACAGAGCAAGGAAAATTGGATACAAAGTTAGCTTCTGTAGAGGTGTGTAATGTGCAGGAAGCAAAATGTGCGTCACACAGGGGGAGAGAAGCATCCACTAGACTGGGGTTGAATGTACAGATTGAAGAAGATAAAGTTAATTTATTGTCTTCAACCCGGTGTTGTTTTTCATTTTTGAAATCCCGTGTTTTTACGAGATACGGCTTGCTTTGTTATTCTGTTGTGTTGACTTTTATTTTAACACCTCTATGAATACGTTTAAAGCTGTGTTTATTTCAATTTGTTCCAGGAAAAGCTTTAGTGGTTCGGCTCCGCAATGTCATTGTTGCAAAGAGATTAACGAAAGTTCAACGACATTGAAATTGCTTTATTATTCAAAAACAACAACAATAAATTTTAACGTTATGAATGTTGATTATATTTTTTATAACATTACATTTTTGGGAACATAAAAATTTCAGTAAAATACTGTGACGACGTTTGCACAAATCGTCGTGTTTGGACAGTGGAAATCAAATTACTGAACACCAGAGAAATCTACATGTAGAACTTTAATGGCAGTTTATACAAACATATCAACAATGAACGCTTCTATGGAAACAATTCTTCTATTTTACGATTGTTCAACACAATTAACGTAACTCAACAAAGACAATACACATCACCTATTTAATACTGCCAAAGTAAATAATACAAGTTTTCTGAATTATAGGTAGGCTATCTACCTCCACACAGTAAGTCACAACACACGCTAAATCGCTGCCTTGAAAATTGACTGACTCCGAACGCGGTATTTACATCCAGCGATCTACCGCCTCCTATATGATATCGTCCAAAATAATCAAGAAGTTGAAGGCGCCTAGAAGTCAGTGGAAGACTTCGTAGTACGTCATAATAATAGTAGATAATAGTAAAAAGCATTCCATTCTTTTATAATAATAATAGCAATAATGTTACAACAAGGTGTGATACAAGGGTGCCTTATTTCACCGACACTTTTTAATATCTACATGGACGAAATATTTCGGCGATGCACAGCTAAAGTGGACTCGGGAATATCACTTCAGCGAAATATTCATGAGAACGCATTGCTTTACGCAGATGACAAGGTAATGATACAGAAAACAGAAGACCAGTTACAGCGGGCGATATTTACGTTCAATACCATCATACAAGTCAATGGGCTACAGATCTCTGCTGCAAAATCTAAAACGATGGCATTTCAGGGCAGGTATCCTATAAGAACAAAGATAGTCGTGAATAATCAGATTTTGGATCAGGTTAGTCATTTTAATTACCTAAGTTGTAATATCTCATATGGAACTGATATTGATTGGGATAGTAAGGTAATAAAATTTAGACGCATCTGTGAAACGATTCATAGGTACCTAAAAAATAAAACACGGAAGGATACGCGAATAAAATTTTATAAAACTGTGTCTGTTTTCACATTCTTTATGCTAGTGAGACATCGACTCTTGGTAAAAGGGAAGTGTAGAGGATTCAGGCAGCCAAAATGAAATTTCTAAGAGGGACCCAAGGTTGTTCTGTCTTGGATCGCTGAAGGAACGAGGATATTAGACGTGATTTAAACATTGTATCATTGTGCCAGTAGATTGAAGACCACAGAAAGAGGGTTGTGAACACTTGAATTGCATGTCTGATGTTCGTCTACCTGTGGCTGCCTTGCGTCATAAACCTACTGGGAAGAGAGATGTCGGTAGACCGAGGAGGAAACAGGTCCGAAACAGGTCTAAGGCCTAGTTCTTAGAGTGGTGATGTTGGTGATGTTACGACGGCAGTAGTTATCGTCGTGTTTGGACAGTAGAAATAAAATTATTGAACACCATAGAAACTGACATTCCGTATATATGGCGTACGAGATACAGAAACACACCCATATGATTGTTCATGTTTCCGAAACCTCAAGACAGGCTGGACATTCTCTCACCTAGCGATCGTCCTAATTAACTCCTTCAATCTGCAGACTATTTGCAAGAACACTATTTGATAAGATTCATCCTTTTTTGTTCCCCCCTACTTATTGGATAGAATGCTGATAATCAGTTTGTTTGGGTTATCAGCGCCAACGAAAACAATTGCTGACGTACCCTTCAACTCCTTTTGGCAAAATGTTTGTTTATACAAAAATTCACTGATCTCATAGCACTCACGCTCGCTATTTCAAAACGACCGTGTAACTTTTGCAATTTCTCGCTAGTTTCTTCTGTCTCCATGCTACTGTCCCAAAAGGCTCAACCACTACTGCGTTACTGAACTTCTTTTTTTTTAATTTATTTATTTATAAGTTCATTAGCGACCACAAAAATTATAAAAATGAAATGTACAGATTCTTAAACAGATGCAGTAGCATATTAAATATTTGTTTAAATACCAAATAATTCAAATAAGTGAGATAAATAAAAATATTTGTTTAAATAATGCAAAATAAAATGAAAAACATTACCCCTCCACAACAGAAACATCATAAATACACATCATGCAGATACTTAACATAAATATAAATATAATAAATGTAACACTAAGTAACCAAATATAAGAAATGTATAACAATAAGTCATAATAACACATCAATCCATTAACAATTTTTAATGTTCTTATAATTTTCATAATTCATAGTCTACCTATATTGTTGTTAACAACTGAATCTCCTTTATGAGAAGAAGCATGTAATTTTTGCAAATTAAAAACTAAAATAATCTTTAAAATACATGTATTTAAAAATCTCTCTCTCTCTCTCTCTCTCTCTCTCTCTCTCTCTCTCTCACACACACACACACACAAATTCACACTCATACAAACAAAATTCTTACTTGGACAAGACACTCTTTACATCGTTTCAATTTTCAGTTCGTGAAAAGAAATTGTAATACACACACTTTTCTTAATTCAAGTTTTACTAAAAAAGAATTTTAAAAATCAGTTTTCTGTGACGCAAACGGGAGGTACGTGTAGGAGGCAGTTGGGTTTCTCATTTGCCTGCCAGTAATGCGGTTTGCGAGTCGGTAATCGTGTTTCTGTCACAACAGCCCCTGAGGCGGCATTGACGTTAACTATTTTGTAACTCAGTAGATATCACTGTAGGCGGGGACGCTACAGTTCGGGTACGTTGCGTTGAATAAACAGCAATATCGGTAATGTAATCCGGGCTTAGAATCTGCCCCATCCCGCCGTGTCGTTGAAATGTAAACAATCACTTTAGTTTCGGATTACATACTGTACACGGCTTCTAAAGTAAAACATTAGTACTAATAACACGTTTTAAACGTTTGACTTGTCATATTTCCTTCTCATAAACTTAGATATTGTACCATACTTTAGCAGAATAAGACAATGATTAAAAATATAAAACGTACAAAGGGACTATGAAACAGTCATTAGAAGAACCCACAGTTGGTAGTAAAAGAAGGACAATCGTTACTTCCTAAAGCAAAGCTCACTGTGGTTCAGATTTAAATTTTTAAAATTATGAACAAAATATCTACATATTGTTAAAAATACTAAAACACATTATCACGTAAAACTGAAAAAATATAATGGCGGAAATTGTGTAGGCACTAGAAATTTTCACAAGCAGACATGCTATATTCTTCTGCGCATTTAATAGAAGCTGTGAAGGCGTCCACTGCCATATCGTGGCCTACTGTATGAACAGCTGTCGCTGCTTCTCCCTCTTGCTCCTCCTCCTCACTGGTCATCACATCGACTATTTCATCGTCTGTCATAAACTGTTTTTTTTCTTTCATCTTTGTCACCCGCCAGCCATTTGTTTACATTTTCCGTTGTCAAATCGTCTGTTTTGTCTACTAGTTTTCCAGCGATTGTATCTTGTAACTTGTGCAGTTCAGCATCTATGTTGCCGTTAATCTCGTTTTTCTAAAGTAAAAAAATGTTGTCTGCAAATAAACGGCACTGTACACAGCGAGGGACTAATGATGCAACTGACGTCTGTGGTCAGCGACTTGTTTCCCCCCTCCACGCTCCCCACCACCTGACTGAAAACACCGGACTATTGGAGGGGCCGGACTACCGCAGTGTTGGACAGAGGGTGTACTGTATAAGACACAAATCACTGAGCGACGTCAAGGATGTACCAAACAGTGTATTTAAAACCGTTTTGAGGACTGCAAAAAAATTGGCATAATTTTTCACATGACGGAGGTTACTTTGAAGGAGTAAGTATAAATATAGATAAATGTGGACAAAATTTTTCAAACAACACAAGTCGTACAAACGTTTTGATCGAACATCTTTATAATAATAATCTGTAACTAAGGATTTCACTGCCGGCATCAACTGTGTTAGAATCAAGTTGACTTATCTTCGGGGTACTAGGCCATGGTCCACTCCTGCTGTTACGAACAGACGTTTCGACCTCTCCTCTGGACATTCAGTGTGAGAACGATTCGACAGGATCGTGTCAGTTACCGAATTGTTTTTACACTGAACATGGCCTCCAGAGGAGAGGTCGAAACGTCTGTTCGTAACAGCAGGAGTGGACCATGGCCTAATACCCCGAAGATAAGTAAATTCGATTCTAACATCTTTGTAATAATTGACTGCAGCTGTGTAACATATTGACTAAAGTAGTGTAGCAGCTGTAGTGACAGTGTGTGAATCAGTGGGCTCCTAGCAATTAATACGTCACATACAAACAAAGAAATCCTCTCTGAGGCTTTCACGGCCGCTTTCAATGTTATCAGAAACTTCGGCTTGCCGAGCTGTAAGGCCGTGGTCCTAGGTTTTTGGGTTAGTTTAGGTTAGGTTAGGTTAGCAAGTTTGCACCCAACAACCTAGGACCACGGCCTTACAGCCCGGCAAGCCCAAGTTCTGATAACAAAGAAATCCTCATAAATTACTTCGAAGGCTTTCGCGGCCGGAGTCAATGTTGTTAACTTGTGATACTGGCTTGTTTGGCCGTAGTCCAGTGCTATAATCCAGTGAAGAATTTATAAGTAAGTTATAAGTGACTTTCACGTGCGTTACCACAGTACTGTCGTGTCTAACGTGTGTCACCTTACGTCAGCGCAAGCTCATAATGTGCACTGATGTTGGCCGTCAGTGGACCACGGCCAAACAACCCGGTATCACAATTTAACGACAAAGGAATCCTCATTTAGGTACCACGAAATCTTTACGGAGGTGAAGGAGATATGGTGAGAATTATTCCGATCCGGATCGCGTCCTGTACGACAAGGTTTCACCCATATTACAATGAGTAGCCTATCCTATGTATGACCCATAGACTTATTATATTATAAAATGGGTAAAACAGTATTGTACAAGAAATTTTTTATGCCGTCCATATCGGAAGAAGACTTCACAAACATAATTCTCAGAGACCGCGGAAGCCTACGTGAGAATATAGGGTGACAATTGTTTATATAACCCCAAAATTAAACGTATATTTACTTATGTTTTGTTTGGTTTGAGAAACTGCGCCAAAACAAAATTCTTAGCTTCTATTTTTCCACATTTTGTGGTGATATGACGAGTCCCAGTGTAATTCTTTGCGGTTTTATGCTGTACGTGACTTGGTGGTGTACATACGTGGACCAATTAATAACCGTTATGAAGGCGGTGGGGCGTGACCACTGATGTTGCGCGCGCGCGCACACACACGCACGCACGTCATATTTCTCTCATAGATACAGTAATGTTTCAAGCTACTAAATTTCTCAATCAGTAAAGCACTGGAAAAATAATCGATACTCGCAGTGATCAAATCGCAAAGAAAAACAGTTTCAAAGTGAAACAGAGTAAAGACAGTACATAGTAAAAACAGTAAATCAATACCTTCTTCTTTTTCTTCTTCAGCCCTGGCTTCCAACACCAATCTTCTCCAAAATCTCCTGTCCATTGCCATCTCATTGTAACTCCTCACATACATTCTTCTGAGATTTTGTAGCACATCATCCTACCATCTCATCTTAGGTCAGCCTCTCTTTCTGCTTTTATAGACTTGCACAATCAAAATTTTCTTTGGCATACGCTGATCATCTATTCGCTCTAGGTGACCCAGCCATTGTACTCGTTGAGCCTTTACGAATCTTATACAATGCCCTCATGTTTCAACAGCTCATCTATCTCCTGGTTATTTCTTGTTCTCCAATCGTCATCTTCTTTCACTGGACCATAAACACGTCTTGCGATATTTCTTTCAAACGTTCTTAGTGTTACTTGTTTTTTTTTTGGTCAGTGTCCATGTTTCGCCTCCAACTAGTCTGACTAGTGTTCTATATATTTTTATTTTGTGTTACGACTAATGCGTTTGCTTCTCAGTAGTCTGCTGTTGGCAAAATGTGCCCTATTTCCTATTTGTATTCTGTCAACGAATACAATGGTAATACGAATATCATATTTCTTATTTGACATTGTAAGGCTCAACGAATACAATGGCTAGGTCACCTGGAGCGGATGGATGATCAGCGTATGTCAAAGAAAATGTTGAGGCCGCAAGTCTATAGTAACAGAAAGAGGGCACGACCTAGGATGAAATGGTTGGATGATGTGCCAGAAAGTCTCAGAAGAATGGATGTGAGGGGTTACACCGAGATGGCAATGGATAGAAGACTTTGGAGAAGATTGGTGTTGGAAGCCGGAGCTCACGTTGTACTGTAATGCTGAAGAAGAAGACGAAGAAAAACATAGTTATTCAAATAACACAAATCGCACGACCTTTTGATCAAACGTCTTTGTACCAACTGACACCAAGGCTAGTGTAAAAACTGTAGTGACAATGTGTAAAAGAATGGGCACAATTAATTAATTAAGACGTCACATAAAAACATAAAACCTTCATTTAGGTATCACGATATTGTCACGCACAAATAAAGTAGAGAAGATGAGAATTATATTTTCAGGTATGGACCGCGACAAAAATATCTTGTAAAATATTACAAAACGTTTCACCCATATTACAACGAGTATCCTATGTGAGACTGATAGACCTGAGGATTCTCATTACAACATGGGTAAAACAATGTTGTACAAGACATTTTTGTGACGGTCCATACCGGAAGAAGATTTCACAAACATAATGCACAGCGACCGCGGAAACCTACGTGAGAATATAGGGTGACAATTGTTTATATCCCCCCCCCCAAGTAACCTTATAATTACTTATGTTTTGTTTGGTTTGAAAAATTGCGCCAAACAAAATGCTTAGGTTCCATTTGTCTACATTTTGTAGTGATTGAGTCGTCACAGTTTGATGTCGTACGTGACGGTCTACACGCGTGGACCAATTAACCGTTACGACGGAGGCACTGCGTGACCACTCCTGTTGCACAACACACACACACATCATATTTCTCTCATAGATACACTAGTGTTTCACACTACTAAATTTCTCACCACTGGAGAAATAATCGATAGTTACTGTGAACAAGTCGTAACGAAAACAGTGTCAAAATGAAACAGAGTAGACCGTGAAAGAGTAAAAAAAAAAATTAATATCTTCTTCTTTTTCTTCTACTTATTCTTCTTGTTCAGCACTACACCCCAACGTGAGCTCTGGCTTCCAACGCCAATCTTCTCCAAAGTCTTCTATCCATTGCCATCTCAGTGTAAACCCTCACATCAATTCTTCTGAGATCTTCTAGCACATCATCCTACCATCTCATCTTAGGTCAGCCTCTCTTTCTGCTTTTATAGACTTGCACAATCAAAATTTTCTTTGGCATACGCTGATCATCTATTCGCTCTAGGTGACCCAGCCATTGTACTCGTTGAGCCTTTACGAATCTTATACAATGCCCTCATGCTTCATTAGCTCATCTATCCCATGTTCATTTCTTGTTCTCCATTCGTCATCTTCTTTCACCAGACCATAAACATGACCATTCGTCTTGCGATCTTTCTTTCAAACGTTCTTAGTGTTACTCGTTTCTTTTTTGTTAATGTCCATGTTTCGCCTCCATAAGTAAGTAACAACTGGTCTGACTAGTGTCCTATATATTTTTATTTTCTGTTACGACTAATGAGTTTGCTTCTCAATAGTCTGCTATTGGCAACATGTGCCCTATTTCCTATTTGTATCCTGTCATGTATTGTCGTGTTTGTAAATCGTTTATTATCTATCATGTTACCCAGGTATGTGAACTTATTAAATGCATCAAGTGAATCACCTTCTATGCATAAATTATATAGATTTCTTCTCCTTTCTGGTGCAGAAATCAGATTGTATTTTGTTTTGTTGATATTTTTGAGTCCCATTACAGCGGAATATTGATTCAGCTCCTTGCGTAACTTAACTTGCCGTTGTCTTGATCTGGCCATTATCACAACATCGTCAGCGTAACTTTATATTTGGCTTAGTGAATCAATATACGTTACATTAACTGAGGTACAAACTGATGCAGCTACTATTAAGCAGTTTTGTTATTAAGAAATCCACTGTACTCCAGTGTACTGTACTATGCAGCTAAACCTGGCCATTGAGAGTTCATCGTATCCTAGCTCCACGTCTCTCCGGTCTTCTTCCTCCAATTGATGGCTCTCCATCGTATCCGTATCCCCACGTAAAGTTTAGGTCATCTCCATTTTTTTATTTTTAATTAGCTACTATGTGCCAGTTTTTTTTTTTTTTTGAGCAACCGTCCTAATGGAAACGATGGTTTTACCACCGTATTTTTGTTATAGCCTACGTAGTTTGGTCTGTATGAATCTTCTCAATAAACTTGCCAAAGCCTGTCACTAGCCAGGTTACAAAATGGTAAAGGGAAGGGTAATTACTATGTTAAAAAACCAGGGTTAATCTAGCCCTGATGATAGTACCCTGTAAGGGCGCCTGCCAGGGTTACGGTGAAGCTGCTGCCTTGCAGAGTGGCGTTGGTTCGTCAAACGCTAGAGGAAGAAAACCTTGATTAAAAAAATACAAAACCACTACCTTGTGGCATAGAGGTATCCTCAAAGGCTATAGGAGAAATCCCCAAAAGAAAATCAGGCACGTTTGGAAGTTTTAGGGTGGCAGCCCCCTCACCTAACCACCTAGCTGGAGGCCGGTTAGCTCTGATAGGGAAACTGCACCTACTCATAATCTTCACAGGAATAAGCCAGACGGATCTTATGGCAATAGCAATAGACTTAGGCATGTCAAGGACAAGGCAGACTAAGAAAACTGTGGCCGTGAAGACGGAACAAGCTGCAAGCCTAAGCCTTGAAGTGAAGAAAAAGAAGAAGATCACCTCAATTCGCATCGCCAACAGTGCCAATCACCGTATAAAACTGGTAAAGTCAGGAGGGGATATCGTACGTACAGGATAAAGAAGGTGAGAAATCAGAAGGCTGGAAATCCAATCCAAAAGCACGATTCGTTTAGACCTTAGAAAATAAGGGTCGTTTACGTTAGAAGAACGCTCAGTAAAACGTGGTCTAAGTACAAAACGTGGTCTAAGTACAAAACGGGGTCTAAGTACAAAACGGGGTCTAAGTACAAAACGTGGTCTAAGTACATAACGTGGTCTAAGTACAAATTTTTGTCTTAATCTTACACGAGCGGTGTCAATATGTTTTCAAAATTGTTAAGTACTGGGTTGTGAGAGCGTGGTCGGTTGCTGTCAATTCTCGACATCGATCGTCGGCAATGTTCATATCCCCCCTCGGGGATCGTCTTCAGGTGGCAAAAAGCGACAGAATGTTAGGAAACCAGATACGGCCGAACGATACCCTACACTTGTTTCGGACAACAACAACAACTACTACTACTATGGGCAGGTTGTATTTACCCGAAACAAGTGTTCAGCCTACGATCTGCCGTAACTGTTTGTGTGACACTTTGTCGCTTTTTGCGGCCTGAAGAAGATCCCCGTGTTTTGGATACGAAACGTTGCCGGCGATGTCACCCAACCACGGCCTATCAGTGTGTGGTCTAAGTATGTTTCTTGCCTGTTGTCCTTAAAGTAGGAAGCCTCAACGAATGTGAAGAGGAGACAACTATTTAAGTTCGACAACTATATAAGTACGACAACCATATACAGCCAGGGTTGGATCGAGTCCACAAGTAAACAATTTCTTGTTTACAGAGTGTTTCAAAACGGATAGCACGGAAGACCCTTACTCTCGCACGCGCACTCACAACCGTCCCAGCCCGGCCCAGCCCGGCCCGGCCCGGCCAGGCACGACCCGGGCGGTTCGTGTACACTATAAGTATAAAATCCAATTCAAAACTATAAAATTTTAAATTTACCTTATTATCCAAATTAAACTATAATTTTTTAATCTCCGTAAATTTTGATAAAAATGAGTCAAAAGAACACATATTTGCCATAAATATGAGTATTTTGGGGATCTCTAAAGCAAACGCAGATTTGGAGTACTTAAAAAAAGATAGTCTTAGTTGTACATCCAAAATATATCACAACCACGTCATGTTTGGTGTCATTTTCTTTATAATTTTATGGAGATTATTACAAATATGCTGAGCTCGTTTGTTAAAAATTTCATATTATAAAAGTTGCAGTTACGTAGTGGACGCCTCAGTAGATGATTCATACCCCAGGCATGCGGCCAGCTGCGTTTGTGTGTGTGTTAGTATTTGGTGTTCTGCCCTAAGGCAGGTCTTCAAATGGTAAAAGCTCTCCAAGCTGTCCTATCGCATGCCAGTCTTTTCGTTTCTAATGCTATCTACCAGCTTCATTCTTCTAGGCCCTCTTCTTTTCTCGTTCTATGAAACCCTCCATGGCAGTTGTAAGCAAGCAGTCTCTTCTTAAACAATAACATAACCAATTCCTTTTCCTGTTCTCTACTACCTTCAGCATTCTTTTCTCTTCTGTTATTCTTCTTAAAACGTCATCATTCCTTACTTTATCAACCCACCTCACTTTTTCCATTGCTCGCCAAACCCACATCTCAAATGCTTATAATCTTTTCTCACCCTCTTTCCTCAGTGTCCATGTCTCTGCACCATATAAAGCAACGCTCCACACGTAACATTTGCCCAATTTATTCCTTAAATTCTTATTAAATTTGCCACACAGCAGTCTTTTCTTCCCATTGAATGTCTCTTTCGCTATAGCAATTCTTGCTCTAATTTCACGAGTGCAGGACATATCTTCACCTATCAAGCTTCCAAGATATTTAAATAACTCCACCTGTTGTATTTTGTCTTGCCCTATCTTTATGTTTGCTCTTTTCCCTCCTCTGCTAATCACCATACACTTAGTTTTTCCTTATTAGTCCTCATTCCATATTCCTCGCGTACTAAATTCAAATCTCTTATCATTTTTTTCATTGCCTCTTCCTTTTCTGCTAAAACAGCCATGTCAACACCTTATACGTTCAATTCTTCTTCCACCGACATTCACCCCTCTTGTTTTGTCAAAGCACTTCCTAATCAAGTCATCCAGATAAATGTTAAATAAAGTTGGTGACATACAGCAACCTTCCCTTATTCCTCTTCTAATCTTAATTCCTTATGCACTCTCCTTTCCGATTTGCACACACTCACATTCTGTCCAAGGTACAGATTACTAATTAAGTAGTAAGTTAGTAAGGGTCTCCTAATGCCTCAGCTGCCATGCGACTTGGAACGCCGTGTAGTTTATAGCTTGTGTTTACAACGCAGTTTTAGTAACGTTGGTGGGACTGATTTCGAATGCTCTCTGTTACGTTCAGTAGTAGTAGTAGTAGTAGTAGTAGTAGTAGTAGTAGTAGTAGTAGTAGTAGTAGTAGTAGGAAATAAATGAAAATACGGTAACGATAATATGCAAAAATATTAATGAAAGTCTACACCATATTGCCGATCACAATCAGACAAAATGAACGTTAGCCAACTGAAGCGGAAACTCGTGTATCGATGTATATTTGTACCGAGTCCTGTGTATCGCAAACTACGACCCCGCTGTTTATTCGCATGTCTGCTTTTGTTGCTGTTAGTTGTTTCAGTGAATCTGCATGACTGAACAATTGATTATTGTAAAAATAGCTTCGCAGTTAATGGAAAATGCAATGACGTGTCCGCTGTTATTAATTAACTATATATAACGCTACCGACGCGGATCACAAATTATTATCGATAAAAATGATAAATTTTTACCTGATGGCCTAAACTAGTTTTCGCTCTGTTAGAGCTTCGTCAGAGGCTGCAACTAGGAGCGCTGTCCGTCCTGTCCTTTCCTCATCCATCCTACAGACGCGGCCAAACCACGTGGCAATTGTGAACTTTCAACTTTATCATTTTTTAAAGAGAATATCTTCAAATTAACAGTATTGTGGGAGAAAATATTAGATAGGTGACATTATACCGCACGTGTTCACTGGTCAGTTGTAGTAACAAATAGGCTTACGCTTGCTTTAACGCAAACGTAAAAAAGAGTAGGTGAGCATTATTGGATTGAATTATGTTGAAAGAAGTCAACTTTTTGACTAATTGGTATTAGTTACAAGAGAAACAGAATTCTCTAAGAAATGTCGGACACACTGGTATGTAGGTCGTGGATGTGCTTTGCCGATATTCGACCTCAAGTTAACAGGAACACGAGCTGGGTTAGACGTTGATATTACAGACTACTGAAGCTAACCAAATGACCTGGTCTGGCCACCTATGCCAGAAATAAAATGCCTTATGAGAAGGACATTAACACGAACTTGAGAAAGAGTAAGATTTAAACTTCCATTGAGAACAATACATCTACAGGAAACAAAACGCGATGGAGACTGGGATAAGGAAAACTTCGACAGAGGTAAAAAATCCGTGGGCGCCTCGCGTGTGTAACACACATATAATATATAATATATACAATAAATAATGTATAATATTTAATATATAATGTATAATATATAATATATACCTATTATATATATATCAAAAATGCATATATATATTTCTGTGTGTGTGTGTGTGGAATGTGGATCGTTTACATTTGCTGTTTTTCAATGATGAGTAAACTCGCTTTGTACCGTCGAAGTCACGGCCTCTACAAATTTCTCTCTTATTGTGGTTCAGAAGAAAAACAAAACAAAACTTTGTTAACAATGTAATCACATTTTGTTAAAAGTCTAACTTCCTTTCCTTCGGTGGGAACACTAGCCACCGATACGCCTCTACAGAAGTTTGTTTTTTGTTTTAAAATCAAGGAATAAAAAGTTAAACAAATGTTACAGTTTTCCTGGGTAAAAGGCTTTACTAAATGTAATTTACATAATTTTCCTTTCATTTGTTTGTCAACAATAGTTTGTTTACTTTCTTGGGAATAACATAATATAAACCTAATATACAATTGAATAAAACTTAGTTTTACAATTTTTATAAAGATTAATATTTATTCACATGAATACAAAGTGATTAATTTGTCAGTGTAGAATTTGAAGTCAGATGTTTAGTCAATAGTTCACCTTCATTATATGTTTTTATAAATCATTGTAATATCTTTATAATCTCTTGTACTATATCTCTTTATAAATCATTGTTTATATGACACGCAAACTGAAGGAAAAGCATGGAAAATGGGTATTACTGATGAACGTAGAAAAAACGCTGTATCTGTTTATCTGTAAGAAAAAGGAACAGATGGCGTTGAAATAAAATCAAGAATAAACAATCAAAACAAATAATTAGATTGTTGTATAGGATTGTATGGAGCACAGAAATTGGAAAGAAAGGAAGAAAAGAATATACGACAGTATGATTAAGAGTACGTAGTTGTACGGATCTGAAACATGGAGAATAAAAGAACAGGTAAAAAGAAAGTTAGAAACTACAGAAGTCGTTGCTTTGAGACGTGCTGCTAGAGCAAATGCGAAATTAAACGATCAAATAAGAAATGGACGTACAAAGACACGCATCGACTGCAATGAAGAAAAACAACTAATCTGGTACGTACACGTACAAAGAATGGTACAAGACCGACTACCAAAGAAAACAATGAGATGAAAACCTAGAGAGCACAGAAAGAAAGAAGACCCAAGGAAACATGGATATTGGGCATCGATCAATGATCGATAGAGGATTAAACGATGCAAACTACAACGACAGACAACAATGGAGGTTGGGCATTGGACAACGTCGTATGACTTTTTGACCCCGAATTAATAATAATAAATCATTGTAAAATAGAAAATGGGCCATAAGTCTTATAGAAATTCTTGACAAAGTTGCATTTTTATAACGTATAGAAATGAAAGGGTTTGAAAAATTTGGTCATAAACAATGAAATTAAAAAAAAAAAATGTGTTGAGTATCCAACAAAATATCATGTCATCGGGCTTTACGATGAACAATAATAAGTATGGAATATTACAACAATATGTTATTAATACAAGAACAATAATATACTGCTCCGTTGAATAGATAACATTGCGTCGCTATGTGACTCCGTGACGCTCCGTATCGTGTGAGCGGCAGAATACGGAACGCTCTACGTCATTCGATATCCAGACGTTCAGACCACTTAACTATTCTACCGGAATCCCGACCCGTTGTGATCACTACAATGAACAACAGTCGCCCGGTCGATTTTAGTTTTTAACTGACAAATTTACAGTGCTGGTGGGAGTTACTGACACTTGAGGTTTCAGTGTAATTGTGTTTGTGCGGAAGATGCCATTTGTTGTTGTGTGCTGGACAAGTTTAACTTTAGTTGTTGCATAAGAATGTTTCTGCTTATTCCTCTCTGTTGTTTGTGTCTAATTAACGGCTCTGATGTCAGTTATTATGTTTCCATTGTACAAAACGACGGGTCGTGTGACCGCCTTAACAATACGTTTAATACGTCATGCAATGAGACGTCACGCAATGATGACGTCATACAGCGTGACGGTAAATAAAATGTTACAGAAAGTTTCAAACGATGTCCGGCTAAAAGACATTATCATGTCAAAACCGCCACGCTTAGTACGACTTGGTACCCTTTACTTTCTGGTTTGACTCCACGAGGGTTGACTGAGCGCACAAACAATGCACACAGCGTAACGCCTACAGGGCAGGGTCCACCTACCGGACCACCCACCGCCACTTCTACACTGTATAACTGAGTTCGCTTGCCGGTGTTTTTGTCACTTAGACCTGAGGATAATCATTGTAATATGAGTGAAACGTTGTCATACAGGCCATTTTTGACGCGGTCCATACCGGAAGAAGACTTAAAAAACATAATAACTTTAATAGTTATTATTTTTCTTTATGTAACCGATACATATTCAGTCACACAAAAAACACTCATATCACATGTGCAGCTACATTAACTGTTGCGCTGTATACAGATTCTGATAGGCTAATCAATTTCCTTAAAACATCGGCACACGTATTTTAAAATTACGTGAAGTTAAATAAAACTTCACAAAACCTTTCTCGTTTGATAATAACATGAGCCTATTTATTTACGCAGTGCGGATGGAATTTATTTTTAACGTCCTTTGTTATCTACGGCAGCATATAAAATTGCTTATTTGTAACGATAGAATGCAAAAACATTAATGAAATTCTGTTTGCTGTTGACCACAATCACAGGCAAACGAACATTAGCCAATCAAAGCGTAAACTTCCCAGTGAACGTCTGGCGTGAGGTGTCTGTACTCTCTAAACATTGGGGGAATTTAGACCTCGACAATGTTCATTTGCATCACTTGTTTGCATCATTGTTTTCAGCTGGCTCTGCATTTACAAATAATTGCTGCTGGGTTTCTTTACTTGCTGTAATAAATATAACGCATTCACAAAATCTTTGTAACCACAATTAATATACAAACACTTGCGCGAAAAACCTTATCCAGTAAAATGTATTCTTATCCAACAAAATGTTATCCGGTGACTAATACGCCAGCCAGTCCTAGTTTAGCAAGGCGAAAATAAAGCAGACACAGATTAATTACGCAATAGGAATCGTTTAAAGCAGACCACAGTAATAAAAAACAATTAACTTTAATAGGATGTATTAATTTAAAATGTTTGGAAAATAATAAAATAAACCAGGAAATGATAAACAGGGACAGCGAGCATTCAAACTGACTATTACATATATTACACAAACTCATACAAAGTAACTAAGAAAATTTAACCATTCTTTAAAACATCTAAGCGATGGGTGATTTCATACGGGTTAATCCTCTATCCGGACTGCTTCTATAGTAATTTTTTGTCGATGCTTGACATTTCGATACCTGTAATCTGGGCTCGTCCTCAGAGGCTAAACAACATGAAACAATTTACAATAAAACACTATGAAAAATATTAGCAATGTATACTTAACAACGGTAAAAAAAAAGTTTCATAACAATATAAGTCATACAAACATTAGGCACAACATTGAAGAATAGAAATATAAGACTAAACTAAAATATCGGTATGGAGAACCACACATGACTTCCATGTTCTAAGATTTATATTTAAAATCATATTCGAAATGAAATATTTCCATAGAAACTACTTCTTTCTACTTACTGCTTCAGCCTTAAACCACAGTACTGTGGTCACTAACGTATACCACCTCACGTTTTTGCACTCGATTTTCACTGAGATGGAAGTCGATGGCACTGCCGAAAAGTCTGGTTTTGCAGAAAACATTGGACTACGGCTAAACAGCCCGGGAAGGAATTTTAACAAAGAACTACTTCTTTATTGCCGTAGTACACATAAAAAATTCTCCCCTCCCCCTTCAACTATAATTTACATTTATAGAAAATTACCCCCACCCCGTTCACCTAACCTATTCATTTATAGATATTTCATCTACGTTTCTACAGTGGATTATTATGAGCTTCTTATCAAGATAATTTATTTATAAAAATTAAGTACTTTACTCTTGTTAAAACATAAAACGTTGCTGGTAAACTACCCCTTTCTCTAAACCGATCTTCACCAAAATCAATAGACCTTCAGTCCTCTACAATGCAGGGATTCATGCAAAAAAATATTTGATTCTGTTTCAATTTGCGGCAGTTATCGTTCGTCATGAAAACATTTCTCTTGTTACAACATAACATGTTTCAGGTAAACTACCCCTTTCCCTTTACCGATCTTCACCAAAATCAACAGGCCTTGAGTTCTCTACAATTTAGGAATGTCTGCAAAAAATTATTTTATTTTCTTTGAATTTACGCCAGTTATCGTTCGTCATAAAAAATGTACCCTTGTTAAAACATAAAATGTTGCAGGCGAACTACCCTATTCCCTTAACCGATCTTCACCAAAACCAACAAACCTTGAGGACTCTACAATTTAGGGCTGTATGCAAATAATCATTTGATTCTGTTTGAATTTGCGGCTGTTATCGTTTGCCATAGAAAATACCCTTGTTAGAACATAAAACGTTGCAGGTAAACTACCCCTTTCCCTTAACCGATCTCCAACAAAATCAACAAACCTTGAGAACTCTACAATTTAGGGCCATATGCAAATAATCATTTGATTCTGTTGGAATTTGCGGCTGTTATCGTTTGCCATAGAAAATACCCTTGATGGAACATAAAACGTTGCAGGTAAACTACCCCTTTCCCTTAACCGATCTTCAACAAAATCAACAGACCTTGAGTTCTGTATAATTCAAAAAGGTATGCAGAAGAGTAGTTGATTCTGTTTTAATGTACGGCAGTTATCGTTCGTCATAAAAAAAATTACCCTTGTTAAAACATAAAATGTTGCTGGTAAACTACCCTATTCCCTTAACCGATCTTCACCAAAACCAACAGATCTTGATAACTCTACAATTCAGGGAAGTATGCAAAAACGTATTTGATTCTGTTTGAATTTGCGGCTCTTATCGTTTGCCATACAAAATACTCTTTTAAAACATAAAACGTTGCAGGTAAACTACCCCTTTCCCTTAACCGATCTTCAACAAAATCAACAGGCCTTGAGTTCTGAATAATTCAAAAAGGTATGCAGAAGAGTAGTTGATACTGTTTTAATGTACGGCAGTTATCGTTCGTCATATAAAAAATTACCCTTGTTAAAACATAAAACGTTGCAGGTAAACTACCCCTTCCCCTTAACCGATCTTTACCAAAAACAACAGATCTTGAGAACTCTAGACTTCAGGGAAGTATGCAAAAAATTATTTGATTATGTTTGAATTTGCGGCTGTTATCGTTTGCCATAGGAAATACCCTTGTTAAAACAGAAAACGTTACCGGTAAACTGCCCCTTTCCCTTAACCGATCTTCACCAAAAACAATAGGTCTTGAGTACTCTACAAATCAGGGCTGTATGCAAAAAATTATTTGATTTTGTTTGAATGTGCGGCAGTTATCGTTTGCCATAGAAAAAAAATCTACAGACAGATACACAGACACTTTTCGAAAAATATGGAAGTAAAATGACTTTTTTTCATGTTTTGAGTGTTGTACAATCAGAATCTGCAATAATCTCGAACACGATTTTTTTTTGCCATCACCATACTTCCATTTCCTTAAGGAACGTGGAAGTAAAAACAATGTAAATAAAATGAACCTTTCTCATCTATGAGTGGCGGTTGAAAGACCTAACAACGGGTGAACAGCTGTCTTCTTCTGTATTTATACCTTCGCCTAACTGCTAAACACTACGCCTCATCCCCTACTCTTCACTCCATCATGAACAGAAAACACTAACCCACAACGAAATTTACAACTCGTACGGAAATTTTAAGCAGTTGGGTGGCTTATTCTAATATGCGCGCACGCCTGTCAGTCCTTACCTAACATGTAATGGATTAACAATACGCAGATAATTTAGTTTATACGCAAACCATACAACGTACAACGTACCACCACGAAAACAAAAACTATTATTATCTGTATACACTAAGTTGGCTGGGCCGGCGACTACCAGCCCCAGGTAGTCGCCGGCCCAGACGCCAACTTATTTTTTTTTTTAATAGTGTATACAGATAATAAGCTGTATACACGTTTAACTTGGTTAATACAAATCTGAATTAACCTGAGGTCAAAATGCAACAAATGCAAGCCAGAAGATCAACAAAGTGGGCTCAATAAGAGCAACATTAAATAGTTTATATTCATGTCACAATGCTTGACAGGTTTTGAAAGACACTTCGAATCGGGAACTCAAAAGTCTGTGTCGATACATTTATATCAATTTATTTAAGTATTAAAAAAAATAATTCAACTATACTTTGAAGCCAGTATAACCATGTGGCCTATATTTACTCGTTTGTTGTTAGGTATATACTTTCCTAACTGGTCCCTCTTTCCTAGAAAAAACATTCGTTGCCGAGCACACCACTAATTAAAATTAATATTAATAATACATTAAGATAAAATATTAATATTAAGAATATTTTTTTATTGATTAGTTTGTTTACTTATTACTTCTTCTTCATTAGCACTACAACTCAGCTGAGCCCTGGCTTCCAACACCAATCTTCTCCATTGTCTCATATCTCTTGCTTCTCAGTGTAACCCCTCACATCCATTCTACTTTGGTCTTACAGCACACCATCCAATCATCTTATCCTAGGTTCCCCCTTTTTCTGCTTTCCTAGAGACTTGCGCCCGCCCACAGATTTTCTGTAGCACACGCTGATCATCCATCGGCTCCAGATGACGTAGCCATTGTATTCGTTGAGCCTTTACGAAACTTACGATTCACGCGTCGACAGCTCGTCTGTCTCCTGCTTATTTCTTACTCCCCATTCGTCATTTTCTTTAACTGGGCAGTAAACACGTCGTACAAGTCTATTTATTACTACTTAGTTAACAAAATATGTAAGAATTATGTGAGAATAAAGTAAACATACGAGAAGAATGGAAACAGTTTTAAAGAAGTATATAAGAGCATACCGCTTTGAAGAAAGAAAATGAGTTCACAAAAAAAAAAAAAAAAAAAAAAACAGGATAATGAAATTATTGTAGCTATGCTTATAACAGAAGAGGGGTGACTGTTTATGAGTTAAGACGTTTGAGAACATAAGGGAGAGTGACGCTTAAGTAATGGTAGTCTGCCAAGTGCACTGTAGAAATATTCTCTCACACAAATACACACGCATGAAGATTTACGTACTTTAACCAAGAAGTTTCATCATCATCATCATCTTTACAACACGGAATTTTGCAAGGTGCTGTGTTTTCCGCCATCAAAGATCCTTCAGCCATCTCTTCCTGGGCCTACCCACATAGGTATGTCTTATAGGTTTGTTTGGCAGACTTCGAGACTTGTTTGGTCGGTCTGGAATCTGACATTCTTTCCAAGTGTTTTTTGCGACGTTGTTTGTAATCTTTTAAGTTTTCATTCAAGTTAAAAACTCTGTAATTCTTCTCTTATGGCCTCACTATTTATACGATCAAGTTTACAACACTTTTTTAACTTCTGTTAATAATGCCATTTCTGAGCCCCGTGTTTTACTGTCTAATGCAATTTACTCACAACTTTTGAAGAACTAAGAAATTGTATTGTCTAAAATAATCGTGTCGAATTACGTGAGAAATGAAAACTAGTGGCATACCATTGAAGCGGGATATTAAAGTCTTCTTCTGTTCAAGGAAGTACCAAGTCTTCTTCTTCTATTAGGTAATAGGCGAATCGCCTGTTCCGGTTCCAAAGGAAATGCATCCAGTTCAACAACACTTTCTAGGTTTTCCTATATTTTGTTGTCCGATAGACTGGTATTGCCAAACTTCCTTAGGCAACCTGCCATCTGGCATCCTATTCAGACGAACAATCCACCTCTCTTTGTTTTCTGCGATGCGATATTGGGTACTAAACACGCAAACTCTTTCTAAATGTCTTTATTGTGACGTCCACCTCTTTCTGTTCAATCACTAACAGATCCCCGATGGCTGTTTACCGATATTTCTTTACTGGAACTCAAGTTTCAAAACCACACAACACTGGCACAGTCATTACCTTATAAAACATTAGTGGATTCTCTTCCCTTGTTTTCCTTGATAACGCTTGACGAATTGTGCCACTTATTGACTGAAACCCGGCCAACTTATGATCAGCGTTGTGAACTACGTCATAAATGACGTCACAACCAAGGCAGCGCTAATGTGACACCCGTTCTAATGCCATTTTAGTTCTCAAGAGCTGTTCTCCTCAAGAAGCCATAGTTTTTGTCTTGAACATAGAAATTTTCATGTTGGTACTGGAACAGACTTGTAACTAAAACATCGATCTCTACAACTTGCATGCAATGTTTTGAACGATTACTTGAGCATCTACAGAGAAGATATTTTTAAGTACGTTCTATTATTTATTTTTATTCTTGGTCCACTCTGGATTGTTTCTAGATCCTCTCTCAAAGTGTGCGATCAAAGTTTTTTTTTAGGCAATTTAATTACGGCTGGCGCCGCCTCTCCCATCCTAGCTTCCACTGGCGCCGGTTTAAACAGTCCTGTTCTGTAAGTCCTCTTGGATTCATTGCATCTTTGACGTCCATTTTCCATGAATGTTTAGGTCTTCCTTTTTTTCTTAAAGAGTCCATTCCCAGGTTAGGGAATGGGTTATTTGCTTTTAACCCATAAGTTCCAAGTTGTTAAAATTCATTCCCGGACTGTTTGGCCGTGGTCCATCGTTTTCAATAAAACAAACGTTTCGGCAGTGCCATCGGCCACCATCATCAGTGTAAATTCCAGCTTCGCTAACGTTGGTTGGTAGACGTTAGTGACAACAGTACTGTGGTCAAGGCTGAACCAGTAGTAGTTAGCGAAGCTCGAATTTACACTGATAATGCCAGTCGATGGCACTGCCGAAAAGTCTGTTTTGTTGAAAACGATGGACCACGGCCAAACACTCCAGGAATGAATTTTAACAACATTGACTCCGGCTGACTATGTGCTCAGTTGTTTACTTATGTCCAACTGTACGGTTTTTCTACAGCTTAGAACTATAGACGTGCTTACCTCATTGCAAATAACGGTAAGTAAAATCTTGATTGATCAATCATCCTGACAATCCAACATAGAATATTCTAGTCCAGAATATGGATCGACATTTCTTCTCCTATTTACGAGCCAATGGTACGTTTGACGATACGGACTCCGGAAAATGTTTTTTTTTACGGTTCAAAAGCGAAACAAAACAAAACTTTGTAAACAGTGATATTAAATTTTGTAATCTCACCTTTCTCTGTAATTTCAATAGTAGCCATTGATATCTCTCTGGAGAATTTTATTTCTTTACTTAATAAAGCAGGGGCAAAAGTTAAGCGAGCGATTTTATTTTCACGGAAAAGGCTTGTAGTTGAAAGTAATTTACATAATTCGCCTTTTATTTGCTTCTACAAAAGTACTTTTTTACCGTTGTAATAAACAACACCATGTAACAAAATGAATAAAATTTAACAAAGTTTAAGAAAATTTATTAAGACAATTTTTTTAAAGTAAAGTTGAAATGTAGTGCTGTTTACCACTTTTTGGCATTCCCAATCGCAATATGTGCCGGAGGAAATACAGTGTATCGGCTAATGTACACCCAGTGTACTACACACAGAAACATGTGTCATTAGTTCATGCTACACATAACACACATTGTAACTCTCTTCACAACTCTCTTCAAATAGGACGTGTCCGATAACCGATGAAAAAGTTTTGGTCATTTAATACACTAACTTTTGCTGATGATACAGCTTTGCTTACAACAGGGCAAGATGAGGTTATGTCAACCCGATTATTGCAGAAAGCTAGCAATACCATATATGAATGGACCAAAAAATGGAAAATTAAACTTAACGAAGCCAAATCGTCACACATTGATTTCACCAATAAAAGATTGAAAAATCTTCCATCATTGGTCATAAATGGAAATGTAGCTCCTTATGAAAACAAAGCCAAATACCTGGGTATGACATCGGATACCAAACTGAGATGGAAGGAGCATGTAAAAAAGAAAAAAGAGGAACTTAAGATAAAATTCCGACAATATAAATGGGTCATAGGAAAACATTCCAGTCTGTCTTTATACAGCAAAACTCTGATCTATAATCAGATAATTAAACCCACCTGGCTGTATGGAATTCAACTCTGGGGGTGTGCGAAAGATAGTAACATCAGGATAATACAAACATTCTAAAACAAAGTTTTGCGGACCATGGTGAATGCACCATGGTATGTTAGAAACGCCGATATCCACAGAGATATAGGTATTCCAACAATTAAAGAAGAGATTAAAAGATTTGCAAAGAAGGATGAAGAAAGGCTTCATCTCCACGAAAATGCACAAGTTCTTCAGCTGCTGGACAATCAACACGTGTTCCGAAGACTGAAGACAACAAAACCATTTGAACGCGTGTAATGTTTTGTGTTATAAAACCAGAGCATTGTGCGCGGGTGGGAGTGTTTAGTTAACACCAGAACTAACTAAAGGATGTCATTGAACTTAATTTGGCTGATATGTATTTACTATTAAGAGGTATTAGAGATAAGTTGATGGCTGGTCTTACAGACCAGTTTTAACATGTTAAACTCAATTTAAAAAAAAAAAGTTGTTTTTTGGCACTGTTTTTGTTCGAAGTAACAAAAAAAATAATATGTGTGTGTACCAGAGTACACAGGTAAGAAGTGAAACTTCTTTATGACATATCATTTTTCTACTATTTACAACTTCACAGAAATTGGGTAGATAAAGCTTAAATGGAATATTTATATACATTTACTGATACTTACAATCAAAAAGTGAGGTTAACCTCAAATAAATATTAAAATCACGCTCACGTGTTGGATTTTTAATACTTGCTAATTTTAATAGATTTATATACATTTACTGATACTTACAATCAAAAAGTGAGGTTAACCTCAAATAAATATTAAAATCACGCTCACGTGTTGGATTTATCAAACGAAATATATAATCACTCTCACTTTTACTATAAATTCACTTGAATTTGAATTACTTTGCTTTCAATAACCAATTTTTCATTGAGGATGATGGATTGGCCATGGGTTCACCTCTCTCTCGTCTATTGGCCGACGTTTACTTGAATTTTTATGAAAACTCTCATTTGCTCTCACATAACAAATAATAAGTCTTTTTATTTTATCACTTTCAAACTAATATATTATTCTTTACGTTACTATACTGAACTTTGATAAAAAAAAACAACATGGCGCGTAACCGAAAATCGTGACGATTTTTTTTTATATTGCTATAAAATTTCTCTCATACGTCGATAAAGAAGTTTCACTTCAAAAAGTCAGTACACTTGCCGTAACTGTGAACATCTAATTGTCAAAGAAAGTAAAATATGTTAAAGTAAAAAATGTCCACCAAAATGGAAGTCAGTAATTTTTGACGTGGACGCCAGTTTAGATTGAAGTGTGATGTGGTTGGTTTCAAAGGAACAAGGAAGTGAACAAATGTCAGTGGAGAACGATGAGCTACGTTGTAGGGGATATTTCTCATCTACTGCTTGACTACAGCTGCTTGAGAAACACACGAACCAGTTTCTTTGTTTCTCGCTCCACGTCATCCTGTAGCGTACATTGTATTTACGTGGAAAAGGGGTTAAGATAAATTCAATTTTAATTTTTAGGATACACAATGTTAGGACTGTAGAACTGGGAAACAGTGCCTGACCCAACGAACACACCCAAATTAACTTTATTCCTGGATTTTGTTGTCCATGACGTGTCCGTTGTTATTAATTAACTATATAGAACACTACCGACTCGGATCACAAATTATTATTATTAAAAGTGAACCTGGTTACCTGGTTGCCGTATCTAGTTTTCTCTCCGTTAGAGCTTTGTCTCTAAGGGAAGTTATTAACACAGTGAAGATAAGAAAGCTTCAGTATCTGGGACATCTCATGAGAAATGGACAGAGATTTTATTTTATTGGAGTCCATACTACAGGGAAAAGTACTTGGAAAGAGAGGAGTTGGGCGGCCGAGAATCTCATGGCTGAGAAATTTAAGGACCTGGTTTGGCACGAAAACAACTGACGTATTCCGTGCAGCAGTACAGAAAGTTAAAATAGACTGTATGATATCCAACATCCGAAACGGATAGGAACTATCAGAAGAAGAAGAGCTTCGTCAGAGGCTGCCGCTAGGAGCGCTGTCCGTCCTGCTTTTGGTTACGGGGTCGTCGTTCAAAAAGTAGTTGATGTGTGTGGTGTAATAATATATTCAAATAGTATGTGTGATTTTTTATTTTTAATTTATATTAATAATAATAATTTGTGATTCTAGACGGTAGGGCCATATATAGTTAATCAATTTTTATTTTTAGGATACATAATGTTACGTTGTGGAACTGGGAAACAATGACTGACACAATGACTAAAAGGCACAGAAATGAAGTTTTTTACTTTGAACACAACTAATTTGGTTTTGTGAACACTTCATTACAATACATACCTTATGTTTGTAAGTTAAATAAAAATAACATATAAAATAATTGTCACAGTAATGTCAAGTCTGCCGTGTTTATTGCTTTCTTCGGATTTGTATCCAACAAAACAGGACCAACTTAACAGGATAAAATTCAGAATTTGTCCTAGTGTAACCAGATAAACAAGAGTAAGGAGATAAGAAGGTATAAGATAGATTTTTAACCAGGTAGACATTACTGCTGAGTCAACAAAGCCATGATAATCGACGATTTTAACACTTTTGCCCGAAAAACGTCTCTTTCAATTGCTTCTTCTGTGTTTATACTATATTTTTTTCTGAATCCTTTTGGACTTCTTTAATCCAACTTGATGTTGACTTCTTCCCCCACAGATGTTTGAAGATCTGCTTTGTTAACCTATTGTCGTCCATTCTATATAAATGTCCTAAAAATAATAGTCTTCTTTTTTCTTCTTTATAAAGTACCTTTTATATAATAAGTTTTACTGTACGAATTGTGGATTTTCAAGTAATTTTTAAACAATAAGGTTTTAACAATTTCATGTCAACAGTCTATATAACTATACTTACAGAGTCTATATTTGCAACCCCTTAATCACGTTAAACACACCCTACCCACAACGAAGAAAAAATATTGCTAACGGGGAAACAGTAAACAAAGAACTGAAAAGTTGCGGAACTAAGTTCGGTAAACTTTGTTGCATAGGATGTTTTTTCCTGCTTTTGCCCCTTTCAACAATGAACTTGTGTTTCACAACCAACCCTTTTACAACTTTTTCATTTTCTTCACATTTTCCATTTGCATCACGACACGTCAGTAAATCTTTCTTCCTGTCGTCATCCACCTTCGTCAGTATTTTGTTGTTCTCTGCTTATTGTATATCTGTTTTTTTTTTTATATTCTCATGAACGGGGAAACATAATGAGAAACGAAAGGAAGACGAAGAGAGAGAAACAATCAGAGACACGCATTCTAAATCCCATTGAGGATATTTTAATTAAAATTAACTCTCGGGCTGTTTGGCCGTAGTCCACAGTTTCTCACAAAACCAGACGTTTCGGAAGTACTACTGACTGCCATCTTCAGTGAAAACGAGTCAACGCTAACGTGGGATGTAGTACATTAGGACCACAGTACTCCTTAACCATAGTACTATGGTCCTAACATACTAGAGCCCACATTAGCGTTGATTCGTTTTCACTGAAGATAGATAGTGGTACTGCCAAAACGTCTGGTTTTGTGAGAAACTTTGGAATACGGCAAAGCAGAAAGGGAGTTACCTTTAATAAAAATTACACCGGCCTTGTACGCCTTCGTACAACTCCAATGAGGATAGTTTGAGAATTCTGTGTCTTCTTAGCATCGTTGCGGTGACACCCTTGTAATGTGTGTACACGCAGCCTGACACGTAGTATAACAATTGTGCGACTAATAACACCACCTGTAGTTGTGGTGTTCGTCAGCCAGTACACGCTGAGCCAACAACCGGAAAACTTCAAAAGTATCATGATTGATCCTTAAGGTTCCATATTGCTTGAGACATTTCTAGAAAACTAGTCTACTGCTTTCTCGGCTACCATTTAGTTGTTTACTTCTACTACATTAGTTACAAACACGATCAGGTTAGTCATTTTAATTACCTGGGTTGTAATGTTTCAAATGTAAGTGATATTGATGTGGATAGTAAGTTAACAAAATGTAGACACATCTATGAAACGATTCATAGGTACCAGAAAAATAAAACACACGGAGGATACCCGAATTAAATTTTATAAAACTGTGGCTATCCCCACATTCCTGTATGCTAGTGAGACATGGACTCTTGGTAAAAGCGACTTGCAGAGGATTCAGGCAGCTGAAATGAAATTTCAAAGAGGGACGCAAGGTTGTTCTCTCTTGCATCGGAGAAGGAACAAGGATATTAGACGCAATTTAAACATTGTATCATTGCACCAGAAGATTGAAGACCACAGAAGGAGATGGTGTGAACACTTTAATCGCATGCCTGATATGCGCCTACTTGTGGCTGCAGTGGGTTATCACCCAACTGGGAAGAGAGATGTCGGTAGACCGAGGAGGAGATGGGCTCTGGAACAGGTGTAAGGCCTAGTCCTTGAAGTGGTGATGATGGTGATGAGTTTTAGCTCAGCCAGACGGTTCTGCGAATTGTTTTAGAGCGATTAGAGTGGGGCATTAGTGTGTAATTTTGGTTACATGCGTTATAGTTTAATTTTGTTGCAATATTTTTTATTTATTAATTTATAAATAATAAATACGTTATTGTCTAACACGTGCCACAGGTTAACACGTAAGGATTAACGTACGGCAAGTGTAGGTTTCTCATGAGCCTGTTAAAAAGTTGTCACTAGAAATTTCTTAGGTTTAATATTGTATTTAATATGTTCCATTGTTGCAGACCAAGATCTAAGAGATCTTGTAGGAATACAGATGGAAGTATAGGCTAATTGTGTTCATTAATCCGTATGATGCACTGGCTACCTTTTGAAAAGCTGCATACATTCTAATGATTACCATTGGATAAGTAACTGTAACTGAGTTTCGCACACTGTAAAATCCGTTTGACATGACTGTCTATGTTGGAACCTTTCAGGACTCTTTATTTTTAAATCCTTTATCTAATTCTAAATGATTTAATGATCAACTATGTCACGTAATTTAATTTACTAAAAATTGTTTATTCTAAATGTAATACAAAAATTAAGTTTAATCTTATTATTATAATATACTAATTTCGACATTCCATAAGTTTGGAATGGTACAGACACACTGGACTTAGAATTATTATCTTTTCTAATCTTTGAGTATCACAGTGAATGAATATCGGTTTCTGCCTCCGGCAAAGTCCTTTTTCCAGAATGTTTTGTTAAACTCTCTCTTCCGTCTTTTATTCTTACTTTTTAAACTCTTTCTCCCGTAACCATTTTTATTTCTTAGTGCTACGTTCTCTGTTTTAGTTTTCCCAGTTGTTTTATTGGTGAAATCCACACACGCGCGCGCGCGCGATAGAGAGAGAGAGAGAGCGCGAGAGAGAGAGAGCGCGAGAGAGAGAGAGAGATTTTGGGTAACAGGTTCTCTAGCATTCATTATTCTTTCCTTGCTTCTAATTTTGTCTCTTATTCTTTTGTTAGGGTCTGTGTCCACCCGCAATATTTCGAAGGATGTTTGCAGTGCATCAACTTCCAAACTAGTTTAACCTTCTGTTGCTTACTTCACCACATCTCCATGTTGCTGCGCCGTAGATCACTCACGTTTAACAAGTCTGTTGTAAATATCTGCTTGCTCCATTAAGTAGTGTTCATTCTATACATAGCTTTTTCCCTTGATAAAAGGTTTTTCATATTTTTTCTTTAGCGCTTCAGTATGCACTATGTGTACATTGTGTTATGTTACAGTCAAGAGGATGTTAATACAAATTTTTAGTAAAGTTCGTATGTAGTCATAATGTTAATGCCAACTAATTTTAATAAAATACAGAGTGGAATATTTCTCTCTATATAGTAGAAGTTATAGTTAGTTTAGTAGCGATTGTCGATTAATAAATGATGACAAGTTTTGTATAAAGTTTCTTAGGTCAGTGAAAGGCTGTATTAAGGTCACTCGTAACCGCCAGTTCGACTAAAAAAATCTATTTTTGTTTTTTTGTCTTAGGTGATAACGTTACCAATTTTTTTTTACAAATCTGTATCTCTCTTACAACAAATCGTAAAGGCATGTGGTTTTTACTATTGGAAAAGGAATTTCTGTGTTTACAAAGCAAAATTTTGTATTAACAGAAACGGTTACAAACCAATATTTGTTGATCTGAGTCATTATAATTTCTAAAAAAATGTCTTCATGGTAGTACACAGAATACAAACGAGTCGCTGAACCATTTATTTGGAATAGATTGCCAAAAAATATATTTGTTCTGGATAATTTGGCTCTGAGTGTATATGATGCTGTATTGACCTTCAATAAAGATAAAATAAGTAAGTGTCTAGTCTTACAAAAATTAACTATCAAGCCAGGAACAAATATGGTTAAGGTAATGAAAAAACTTAACTCGCAATAAATCCTTTAGTCAGAGACAGCAGGCGATGATTTGATGAAAAATATTAAACAGACAACTATAAATGTAAAGGGAAAACTAGAGGACCGAATTTAAATAACTAAAGACCTGAGTTTGGAGCTGGACTATTCTAAATCAGGTAAAACAATAAAAATCTGTTATAAAAACTTTAAATGAGTTTTTCTGAAAATCTAGTCTTTTATTTAATGACCCATTATTTCAAAAAAGAAGTAAACTATCAAGCTGTAATGTTTTGTGGATATTGTGTTAATAGAGATATAACTACACTACTAGAACTATACAGTTTGTGGATATTGTGTTAATAGAGATATAACTACACTACTAGAACCATACAGTTTGTGGATATTGTGTTAATAGAGATATAACTACACTACTAGAACTATACAGTTTGTGGATATTGTGTTAATAGAGATATAACTACACTACTAGAACTATACAGTTTTACTAAAAAATAAAAACGTAAACAAATATTAAGTATGCTTTTTCTATGCACATTTTTAAGCAAAACATAAACATTATAAAAAAAATCAAGAACTTAAGATATCTTTATTATTGTAGTAGCGTTTGTAGTGAATAATGTGTACACCTGGGTGATGAAATTTCAGGCTTCTATCTTTAACAGGTTTTGAGGTAACGGGTCTTAAATTTGATGGATTCAACATGGTAAGCAAAGCCTGTTACCAGTGCCCTTAAGAGAGACAGGATACAAAATGCAATCATTATAGTGGAAGTATACATTTAATAGGTTGCCCCACAGGCAGAAATGCATAATGAAAAATGGAAAAAACATGTCTCCAAAACGCAGAAAGAAATAGTTCCAAAGCAGGTCTTGAATGATGACCCAATAGGTAGAAGAAGCGGGGAAGACAGATTGTGAAGGCGAAACAGAAAGAATTGCCTAATCCCGGAAGGCCGGAAGAAGAAGAAGAAAAAGAAGAAGAAGACGAAGAAGAAAGAAGAAGAAGAAGAAGAAGAAGAAGAAGAGAAACGTTTTTTAAAGACTGGATATGAACTAGACACAATTTTAAAATGTTTCGTTAAATTTATTGTCACCATCAGGGTTTGTATCCAGACGATACAAAATTATTAATAATTATTACAAACAAATAAAATAAATGTTTTTATGTGACTTCGTGTGTGCGTGTGTACAGTTGTACCGTAGTCGTCGTCATCCTTTACGGTTTAAGCCAGTAGCCTGTTCCGGTCTCAATGGAAATCATCCAGCCAGGTAAAAGGTCTCGGAGGTTGTATGCAATGCCGATTAGTATACAGCGGTAAAACTCTGACAAATGCCTACTGTTTTCTGACGAATGAGTCAGACGTTCTAGGAATTGAACTCAGCTCTGCCAACAAATCCTAATCTCACGACCTCGAAGATATGTGTCGCGTAGCCCCTGGGTACATGGCGTGCAATGGGTGTACGTTATGTAGCAGACAAGAGAGAGTGAAAAGGCAAGTTTTCGGCGCCTATAATTGACTGGAACATATCGGCTAAGGGAAGATCACAATGGCGACGAAGGCGGAGAAGAGGAACTTTGGTACGGCGGATCCGGCAGAGGTGGCACTCCAGCTCTAAGGGTAAAGATAGAGCCCCTGCCAGGGTCTGGTAAATCTGGGCTAAAAGAAGAAAACTTGATTACAAATTACCTGGTCCTCCAGGTTGGTAGTTCTGCGATGGGCTAACCAATTCACGTAAAAAAAAAAATCATATACTCATAAGTCTCAGAGGAAGATGCCGGATGGATTTCAAGGTCATTTAGTGTTATATAAATTTGTTTCTTTATTTTAACCTATAGAATATATCCCAAATATTATTTATGTTTCTGCGATAAGAGACTTTGTGTGTGTGTGTGTGTGGGGGGGAAGCAGGGAACTATTGGAGGTTATTTTTAGAGGAAGCATGCACTAGTTAATCATCACTAAGATCTGTAAGATTTCTTAGTTCCTTTGCAAATTCCTTTTAGCAGTGTTGTTATTTTCGTCTGTTAAATAACAAACGTAACTATAATAATAATAACGCCAATAAAAATAATAATAATAAGAATAATAATATTAATATGGTGGTGGTGATGATGATTTTGTTGATGTGATGATGATGATGATGATGACGAGGACGACGATGATGGAGACGGTGATGATTGAGTCCCCATTAAACGGAGACAGAGCGCTCGTGTTCATTGTACTGCGTCTGTTCAAAATTTTGCCAAACTAATATCACTTAAGTAGAAATCTTGGAATTCGTCTGATCTCATTTACATAATCTGCCGTCTTTTTACTCTTTCCGCTCTTTCTACTTTGTCTCTCTAACGTGCTGAAAGCGTTGGTAAAATTTCAGTACGTTATAAGATTTTTCAGGATTATTCTTTTTGTTTTTCAATAATTTTAACACGTTTGTCCTTTCTAAATCCTTGTGGTTCTTATGTTTATTTATTTACAAAAGCTGCTTCAATTTATTTATTATTTTATTTAATTTAATTTTCTTAATCAGCACTGACATTATCTGTGTCCCTTGTGACATCCAAAATACAGAATCGTTGCACTGGGTTTTTTGTTTACAGACTACTTATCGATTAGCGTCATGCTGTTTACATTCAATTTAATTGCCTGGTTCTGTGAGCACTTGCATTTTTCGACTGCACAACAAATATTAAATTCGTCGTCTTCACATAAAGCGGCTTGCATAACGTGTAGTTCTAATGAATACCAATCCATCAATCTGGATTGACGTAAAATTTAACGTTTAGCGCGGAACAGAAAAATAATATTGACGTGGTGAAGATGTATAGAGTGTCAACCCGAAAGTTCAGCACAGCTTCTTATATAGGTTCTATCTGCTTCTATGTGAGTACTGTTGACAACTCATTTATTACGTATAAGCATAAATATTGTTACCACGGTGACAGAGATCGTCGTCTATAAACTGTGAAAATGAAGTAATCGAATACAAGAGAACACGTTAATGACAACTTTAATTACAGTTCCAATAATAAGACCTCTAATAGATACGCATACGCAAACAATTCTCCAAGCTTACAATGGTCACACACACACACACACACACACACACACACACACACACACACACACACACACACACACACACACACACACACACACACACACACACACACACACACACACACACACACACACACACACACACACACACACACACACACACACACACACACACACACACACACACACACACACACACACACACACACACACAATGTAACACACATGAAGTATTACGTAATTAGCGCTATCGCAATAAATAGTACACGTCACTAACAACAGAAGTGAGCACAAACAATAATTCATATGAATCAAACGTACATAAATTTTGCTAAAACTGTTATTAAATTGAGTTCCCGGGGTGTTTGGCCGTGATCCAATGCTAAAAACGATAGCAGACGTTTCGGCCATGGTATAGACGGCCATCGTCAGTGGAAAATTTGAGTTTGCACTAACGTAGGTTGTTCATGTTAGAGAACACAATTTTGCACTGACGACGGCTGTCGATGATGCCAAACAGCCCGGGAACTCAATTTAATAACACTGACTCCAACCGTGGAAGTCTACGAAGTAATCTTTGCTAAAACTGTTGGGTGAAGTCATTGTTGTTTTATTTTGTGAAAATTATATACTTTTTAATGTATTCAAAACTTTTTATTCTTGCTTTCGCTAAAAGAATGATGTTAATTCATGAAATTACGGAGGACGAGGGAGCAGCACACTACATGGCATAAATTTCCGACGTAGAAGACGAGTCATCGGACTTCCGAGAGGACCCGGAGGACGAGGAAAGGATCCAGTACTTCACGACTACGCAGGATCCACCAACAAAGGACTCAGGACCAGGAGAGGGTACGCTGAGGAACCGCTAAAATTAAGGTGAAAGAAAGCCATGTATTCCTCATAACAAAAGACTTAATCAAAGACAGATAAACATTGTCAAAAGAAAGACAATAATTTCAAAAAGTGTAATTTATAACTTGTAAATATAAATGTCTTTTAGAGTAATTATAGCATAATTTTTGAATTAATAATTTATTGAAAATATTTAAATGTAAATTGAAAGAATAGAAAGTTGCTAAAATAATGAATATAAATGACAAATTTCATAAAATTCCAAAAGTTAATTTCATAAAATTCCAAAAAAAACTACCTTTAATTGGGTAGTTTATTTTATGTAAAATATTGTCGAAATAAGTAAATATAGCTTAGTTTGAACTGCAAATTATAGAAACAAGGTGTACATTATTGATAGGTAACACAAACACATTTGGATACAGTGTTTCATACTGTGAACATCGGCTGCAACAAGACTGGCGAAAACAATGGAAGGACGTGTGTGATAGAGACGGAGATAATACGGGAGTGAGACAGTGAACTGTTATCGCGTCGTCTTCAGTCTCTTCTCTCTAGATAACCTAGCTATACTTACAAGTGGGGGTAATTTATGCATTGGGTCGGCGCAGATGACTGTTCAGGAATAACTGTCGGGCCTATAACAGAGATGTTTTGCGATTGTATGTTTTTGTAATATGATTGTAATGTATAACAAAAACAGAAGATGGTCAAATATATATTGCTTCAAAAACACGCTCAACACTTAATCTCTTGTTATCGGTGTCCTTTGTTCTGAGAACTGTCGTTGTGATCAGTGCGCATTGAACTGTTTACTGATAAACGGCAAAAAACATTTTATTTGTTAGTGCTTCAGTGAGGAAAAGTGTTCTTGAAAATTCACTTAAGGAAGTCACTTAAGGAAAATTCACTTATTTATTGTAAGTCTTAAGGAAAATGTGTTTCCCAATAATCACATTCGATACTCTTTACACTGCACACCTGCTTGCACACAACCTGTCTTTGTGTCAAGTACAACAACATAAAACTATCGCTAACGGGAAAAACTGTAAACAAAGAACAGAAAACTTTCAACACGAAGAAACTAAGTTTGCAGAGTTTTCACAATACACAGTATTTCTCCTTGTGTGTCGTCTTGTTCAACTTCTACTTTGTTAAGATTGGCTATTTCGAAAAAGTAAGTTACATTGTGTTTATTTTGCATTTAGAGTTTAAAATTAGTTAAAAAGTACAGCCATTCATCACTGCACATAGTGAGACAGTTACTTCCATCGGTCTTTACTATCTGTGAATTCTCATTTATCTGACTCTATGTAGTTCCTTTTTAACACTAGGGATCTTTAGATGTTCTTTAGATGTCTACTTCTTTCTCTCCGTTTTATGCAACCTGTACTGCACTTACACTCAGTACTATATCGTGAGTGTGTGTGTGTGTGCGCGTGTGCTAGTGATAGGCACGCAGATAGACAGAGCTGGGATAGATTAAGAGGTAGATAGAGAAAGCGAGGTACAGGGAGTGAGATGGAGGGAGGGAGAGAGAGAGAGAGAGAGTGTGAGAGGGTGGGAGGGAGGGAGGGGCAAATAGATAGACAGACAGACAACGCCGAATAGACAGACAGACTTTTTATATATATATATTTTATAACGTTAATTATTTGTGAGCCCCACGTTCTTGGGAGCCAAATATTTTATAACGTTATTTGTATCTGTTGTATATATCGTTGATGCACCCTGTTCATTAGCACAAATATTTATAACGTTACAAATTTTCAATGGGTGTAATCATAATAATAACAACAACGTAAAATTGTTTAAAATAATTAAAACATTTATTAATTAAATTTCAAAATAAATTTCGAATTAAAATTTCATTATTATTGCATGTGTATGGGTAGTCGCTGTACCCATACTTATTGATTACATACACGGAATATCGCATATTCCATACAAACATAAAATACTCTTATAATTATAAATACATTTGATTATTAATAATATGGCTCTCGACTGGCTCAGTATAATATGAGTAATTTATTATATTCTGAAATCTTTATTTTTTTTTAAATAAATCTTATTGTTATTGCATATGCATTTGTCATTTATATTCATTATTTTAGCAACTTTCTATTCTTTCAATTTACATTTAAATATTTTCAATAAATTATTAATTCAAAAATTATGCTATAATTACTCTAAAAGACATTTATATTTACAAGTTATAAATTACACTTTTTGAAATTATTGTCTTTCTTTTGACAATGTTTATCTGTCTTTGATTAAGTCTTTTGTTATGAGGAATACATGGCTTTCTTTCACCTTAATTTTAGCGGTTCCTCAGCGTACCCTCTCCTGGTCCTGAGTCCTTTGTTGGTGGATCCTGCGTAGTCGTGAAGTACTGGATCCTTTCCTCGTCCTCCGGGTCCTCTCGGAAGTCCGATGACTCGTCTTCTACGTCGGAAATTTATGCCATGTAGTGTGCTGCTCCCTCGTCCTCCGTAATAGTCTCTGGCTGTAACGGTGGTGTCATGAAAGTGATGATGTTGTCAAGGATCGCCTCCGGCTGTCGTTGTAGTCGAATGAAAAAGAGTTGTAGTCATTGGGCAGAGCCTCCGGCTGCCTCTGTGGTCTGACAAGAAAGAGAACAAGGCTGATGTGCCTCGCGTATTTATAGTCTAGGGCGCAAAATTCATGTTTCGACAATTCTCTGGAGGAATAGGTTTGTCGTGGCGTCCTTGTACAAACACGATTATTCACACACTTTTTTCACTTGTCTTCGTAATATGCGAAGTCTTTTCCAAATTACCCGATATTCATCTGGTTGGTAATTTTTATGTGTACAACTGTGTTTAAACCGTTTCTCGTTATCTTAATTATTATGGGTTTTATTTATGTTTATTTTCACTGTATTCGCACTTTTTACTATTTTCGTACCATCTTTCATATACACGTGCGTCCTTATATTATAGACACTGTGGCGTATTTGGTTTTGTGATATTTCATATACACTTATCACCATTTAAATAAATCATATAATTAATAGCGTTTATTTAGGGGTGACGCTTGTCAGGAATCAACTGGCTTCACACACACACACACACACACACACACACACACACACACACACACACACACACACACACACACACACACACACACACACACACACACACACACACACACACACACACACACACACACACACACACACACACACACACACACACACACACACACACACGTAAGATACACGTGTACACACAGACGCAGCTGTGTGGCGTGACCAACCTGATCAAGCATGAAATTTTGTTGTTCACTTTACAGTTCAGATTGAAAGCTGAATTATTATTATTACTAACAATATGGATTATTTATTTAAATTATATTAATTATCTTAACTAATTGTGCAATGTACAGTACCCTATACATTTGTACTGTTGCAATATATATATATATATGTGTGTGTGTGTGTGTGTGTGTGTGTGTGTGTGTGTGTGTGTGTATAAAACAATGTTACATTACAGTACATGCGAGTCCGTGTGTTGAATGTATTTCTAACAGATTTTCATACTCAACCAGCCCGTAGGATTTGAGCTTATTTAAGTTACGTCCAGACATTACGTCACATAAAAACTAAAGTTGTAGAGGAGAGAGTACCGTGAGACGAAATAGTTAAAATGATTTTTGAAAACATTCAAATTGAGTTTTCTTTAAAAGAAAAACTGAAAATTTTTAAAACTCATAAAGGTGCATACGTTGTAATCACATTACTCAATAATGATCATTTAAATAAATTACACTTGTTGTAAACTTCGTCTTGATATACTGTAACATACAAAAAATTTAGTTTACATTGAATAGGCATTAAAAATTACTGACAGTTAACGATTAACAACTTAAAGCTGACGTTTAGCAATTGTTTGCGATGACATTTGGTTGTGAATGGTTGTTTGTTGTGGACTTTTTAAATGTAACGAATGAAGACGATTACAGACTTGCAATAATGGAAACGTTGTGTTTCTTAAAATTAAACCACTGTTAACATTGGACTCAATGCTCTACACTTGTCTGAACCTTGTGTAACACATATGGGCGTTCCAGCTCTTAGTCAGTGGCGAATCGTTTTTGCAAGTAATTGCATTGTACCAACATTAGTAGGGACTGTTATCAAAAGACAAAGTATTGTTACGACGGTGTAACTGATTGTCGTATGGTACAGTGGAAAGAAATACAGACACCAATGAAATCACTAATAACCAGCGTTAATTATCACAGTTAATAATTTGTAATCAACAAAATAGTCTCTTATAACAATTCAAGTAAACAACTTGTCCACACGCAATAACAATGTCAACTATAAAGAATTTCGCACTAATTATAACACATAACCACGTGATATCATTTGACAAATCGCCCAAAATAAACTGACTTCTAAGCGGCAGCTGTCGTTGTTTATATAGGTAGAACAAGTGTTCCAGAATAATCCTTAATACGCGTCAACAGCCACTCGAAGATTCTAGAGGACCCTTCAGCGCGACCTCGGCAGAAACACACAGCTGCCGGGAAACACGTAGAACGGCACTCTCCATTGTTCGAACCGTTTTGTCGTTGCAGTATTTATTTTTGTAAATATTGGACTTCATCGCTGTTATAATTTATTCTCAACAATGCGTCTTTTGCTTTTTGTACGTGATTTATTGTGTTTACGTGGGGCAATTTATATTTTCCGGTGTGACTTCTGAAAACGTTAAATAAATCTTGATTACTCTTTGGAAAAATTTAATTTCACTATGGTCAAGGTTCCACGTAATAATAGTAGAAAAAACTGAAATCTTCAAACCGTTAACGTTATTTTCTATATAAGAACAAGAAAGAGAAACCGAATACATTCATGTTTCGCACTGCCCTGGAACTAAATTTGACACAAGTTTTTGTTTTTTTCCTTGTCGGTCAGTTTTATACAAAGAACCAACTTTGAATTCTAAAGAAAAAGAATGTCTTTCTCGTAATAACGATCGTGTTATGTGTACCATTCTGGGGAGCAGTTACTATTTGATTCACAAAGTAAAGTTAACCAAACATAACTTTCAGCTTCTTTAATAATTTATCACCGCAGAAGGCCGGCGGCAAATTTTTCGTACACGAAAACAGCATATCAAAAGGCTGTATGTATACACTAGTAGTCTTTTAGGCTAATTTATTACAGAAAATTAACTGTTTGTGATTTATTTAATATGAAATATGAAATACTGTAATCTTTGAGGTCGCCAGAACAAGTCATGTTAAAAAATATAATTTATGGTTTAGACAATAATAGTTTTATTAAGGTAAATCCTACAATTTTTCATGAAATATTGATGTTTTTTTTACAATTTAATTCTAATTTGAAAATGAACAAGAAAGAAATTGTTTGAAGCAACTTAGTTAAAGCAAGGTGTTGAAGAATTGTTTTAAACAAAATTTAGTATGCATATTTTTTTAAACTTTTGGTGACCTGTGACGTAAACTGTGATTCAAAAAATACACGTTAATACTATTCCCAGAGTAATTAGTGTTATCTCTAAACTTTAGACATAAACGTATTATTGTGACTTTTAATAACGTCAAATTGTTAAATTTTTTCATAGTGACAGGTTTATGTCTGAAGGTTTGACTCACTCGCTTGTGGATTAATGAACTTATGTAATTATATTAGATAAAATTATATTAGATATTGTATAAAAGTCTTGATATCACGGATACTAGACTTTGATAAAAGCTTTCCTACTTTTCTTTTACCACCTGTTGTATAGAAGAAGAGACACTTTGCAGGGTCCAAGGGACCATACTTACAACATTAGTATTAGCATTCAAAATTAGTATTTAATAAAGGTTATAAAATAATACTTTGTTAAATGTAGTTAGTGCATACATATTTGAAGCCAGAACAAAATATTTCTGGTAAATTTTTCTCCAATCTTCTTCAAGTCTTTTTAACTTAAACGTCATAAAATGTAACGTTTGTAACGTGTTCTCACTGTCGGCTAAAGATAAAGTCTACTGGTGAAGTAGCATTTCAGCCCAAGTTTTGTTCATCTGCTCCTTGTCGAAACAACAGGTGACTTACGTAGATGGGAAGAAAGTTAAACTCAAACAATAAGAAGATAGTAAATGACATCTTCCAGAATATTGGAAGTGACATAAACATCACAGTGATTAAGTCGTAAACTACAGTACTTAACATAGGTAACAAATCATTCACTAAATTAATCATTGTTAACAAATAAAGAGCTACTAAAAAAATTATATTTTTGATATTTCAGAATTAGCTACGAGGAAACCAGAAACTTAGTTAGTATAGGCTAGAAACTACAAGCGAAAGACACAAATATTTGATAAACGCTAATAAAATATATTTCTTTTCAAAATCCTTTAAGATGAGAAAGAAGGAGACATACGAACAAATAATGTAGGAAAATAAAATTGTAAGCCGTGAAAAGTTTAAAATCTTCTTCTTCTCCTTCTTCTCCTTCTTCTCCTTCTTCCCCTCTTCAAGAATTAGGTTATATAAATCTGTTCCGGCCCCATCTCATACTCGGACAACCCACGTACTTTCTACCAATGGCTTTATAGTTCAGTACCGCTTTCGGCAATCGATCCTCTGCTATCCTTTGCAGATGATCCCACCATTGTCTTCTGTAAATTGAAATAATTTCATTTAATTCTTGTTCTGCTCTGATATCTCTATTCCTTATTCTATCTTGTAATGTATAATTTAAAGTATTTCGAACAAACTTCAGAATATTTCAGCACTCTGAATCTTGCCTCTTTCCTATTTTGTTATGACCCACGCCTCACTTGCATAAATCAACGTGGGTAATGCAATTGTCTTATAAAATTTAATTCTTGTGGTGTGTCTTGTTTAATTTCTAAGGTTTCTATGAATCGTACTACAAATATTCCTAAATTTATTTATCTTCTCTCTTTAAAAACATTAAAGTAAAAACAATCAAAAAACATGAATTTAGTATAGACATTTGGTATATCGGATTTTGTATTAAAGAGATTAAAGTTTTAGAGCTGGCTAGTAAAGGTTGACGTGACTGATTTCGATACTACAGCTCGTAAATTATTTACAGCGGTAACAGAATATATCAGTAAAGCAAACGGTATTGTGTTCTACAGGAGGTTCAACTTTACCTCCTTGATTTGACTGAATGTGCCTTGATATGAACTTTGATTAATAGAACTTGTAAAAAAAGAAAAAGCAAAGAGATTAGACAACAATTTAAAAGTATACTAGACCTTAAGTCAAAAATCCAAGATAATGTTATACAAGCTAGTTCTAAAATCTATTGGACCCTGCTCTGGATGTACTGTTCCGGTTTGCTGGATCATCAAACGTAAACAGGACACATAGTTTGCAAACAACGATACCGTGGGCTAAAGTTGATGACCTTTATCCTGTAAGAAATAACATCTACAGAAATCCTACCATGGAGTTGGTTGAGATAGAAATCAAGCTCATGGAGTTGGTTGGGATAGAAATCAAGCTTTTTGTTCAAAGGGAGGGAGTCGGGTTACACGACTTACCTGTGCTCAGGTTATTAAACTGTTGAACGCCGCGGGTCTGGGATCTCACAGAGTGAAAGCTCCAGCCGTGCGGACAGGAAGGCTGTGGACAGTGGCTCGTTATTCACAAAGCATTTATTTAAAATAACAAATTCATTTATTATTGGCAAAGCAACATTTAACTTTTATCGTTCGCTATATCTATTGAAAATCTAGTTCATAGATTATATATAAAAAAGTGATCTTCTCTCATTGCAATAATAATAACAATATTTAAATCTCAACTTCACAACTCTTTAAATGAACATCTCGATTGCAAATATTCCTTACTTGAACATTTTACTGAAATTAAAAACATTATTTAGCTATTAAAAGCATTTCTTGAATATTAAAAGTTAAACAAAATTTGTTGAAGATATTTCTAAATCGAGAACACTACTGAGCACTTGTGAGCAAACTACTTAATTTATCGAAATTCTTTTAATATAAAATTTACAACATAAAACTAAAGTTCTAGTTACACTTTTGTTGTAGAGGTTCCATCGTTGCACAAATGATGCGACTAGTGTGAGCGAAAGAGCCAAAATGAGCGTCTTTTTTTTTTTTTTTTGCGGTTGTGCGTCGCAGAGACGAACCGCACGGTAACTGAGTTCCGAGCTACCTTCTGGAGCTCCTGCCTCGTGGCCCTGCCCAAGTAGGGCGTGTGCTCTATAGCAGGCCGATTCTCGGCTGTTGTGCTAGCCTACACTAGCGCAGTATACACCGAGGGCGTTTCCACGAATCACCTGGACGTATACGGTACCTTCCCAGCCCAGTCACTAGAGGATTGTCTGGGAACCTCGCCGCACGTGCATACAATTTGCGTGCAAGCCGCCTGAAAGTGTCGTCTAAGGAGCGGACGCAGGCGGGTTTGAACCGAGCCAGGAATTCAAGAAGGTCGGAATGCTTGGAACCGATGTTGTTAGCATTCCAGGCTACGAGCGAGAGATCTCGTCTAAGGGCTCGGTTCATAGAAGACCTATTACTTCGCAGGCTTCCACCAAGAGCATAAATCTCTCAGTTGGGTCAGCAGTTTCCAGGCGGTCTCGGATGGACCTGAAGGTGGATGCGACTTTCTTGAGGTCGTAGCCAGACAGAAAGTCGCGGACGAACTGTGCGTCATCGGAAATGACGGACTGGGCGGTTTGCCTGGAAACTGAGGCCGCGTAAGAGCGACCAGGTTTAACGGCAGATCGGGTCGTGGTGGAAGCCACAGGACCAGGGGCAGACGGTTTTGAATCAGCGGCAGGAAAAGTACGCTGTTGCGCTTCGTCGGACTTATACCGGGAAGCAGGACTTTTCTTGGGCTGTGGGCAGGCAGGAGCTCGGGGCCGAGCATCCGGTGTGGTTATCCCTTTGTTCCTGGGTTTTGTGATGCCTGCTCGCGGAAATCGCGGAGGTGGCCGTGGTGGCGAGGCTACCTCTGGTTCAGAGGCGGGAGTTGGAGGTTCCGCGGAGGTGGAGGGTTGATTCTCCGGCTCCATAACCGAGATGACGGCTACTGGGCTTGTCTCTGCTTCGGAAGGAGACGCGGTTCGTTTGTTTGCCTTTGCAGGGGCTGGAGGTGGAGCCGGAGAGGGCGCGCGCCGTGCCGGTTGTGCCTTCGGTTGCGGCCTAGCCTGTGTTTTAGGCTGCCTCTGAGGTTGGGGCTGCATAGCTGGCTGCCTTGGCTTCGGGAGGGGCCCCTGCGGCTTCTCAGTACTCTGTACCGGTCTTATACCCCCCCTCCACATTGACACAAGGAGTCTCAACGAGTTAACAGCCAAAGTCAAGCCAATCAGAACTGGACTTTGCACATGTCTCGACACTCATCAGATCACGTAGAGGACAATATTGTGACGTCAATTATTGTAAACCAAAAACGAAGATCTCGCGGTTTAAAAATACTGACAAGAAAAAAGTTTTAGACTCTGCGGTTGCTATCTCGCTAAACGTCATGATAAAAATATGGTTAACTAACTTTCTCACAGTTGTTCAGTTTTGTTCCCTTTATATAAAACTAAAACAATTCTTTGTTAAATTAAACAAAACAAAATATAATAATACATTTAAAATTTCACAAATATACAATAATGACAAACAGAATTATCACTGCTGCACACCACTATAGAAAAGTTATTCCGTTTAGTGCTTTCAGGCTTCACATCTCATCGTCAGATCGGAAAAATCTTATCGGAAAAATACAATAATGTATAAAGCCATGATGTGGAGTATGCTGGTCACAACACAACACACAGATCATGGGGAGATCAATTAAGGAGATTCAAAAGAAAAAGCGCAGGTGCTGTTTTTTTCCTGCGATGTAATGAAATGAAATTCCTTCGTGACGTAGTGCTTAGTGTAATTTGTACGTGGAGCAAGATGTGCAACGTGCCAGAGCCAAAAGAATGTTTAGACAACGTGTGGTATTTCGCGTAAGTGAACCTAGCAATTGTGGTATAAAGAATTATATTGTTGCGACGCTCTCATCGGTCGTCGTACGGTCCAGTGGAAAACAAAATAAAGACATCATTTGAGCCACTAATCACCAGAGCCATTAATGACAACCAACAGTTTGAAATCAACAAGTTGTTCCGCAAGATTATACTCCTGCAATAATTCAGTTTTCTTTTGTCCACACGCAATAATAGAGTCCCGCACAATAATCACTTTTAACTAATAACCACTTCAACGTACAAAAGAGTAATCGCCCGACGTAAACTGAACTGACCGTCGCTGGACGCTTACATTTATACCCCGCTGAGATGCCTGAATAACTTGTCACTTTTTGGATGACGTGTTAAAAAAGTGAGTCTTACAGGCGCTTTCGGATCCACTAGAAACAGCGTCGTCTCTGGCCTTGAGCACAGTGCGCGTGGACCGGTGCGGTCTGGAACAACCTCGATTATTGACGCATGATAAGTGTCACGTAATTGTCTTTCTTCTCAAATTAGAAAATATGTATGCACACAAAAATGACAGCTGGTCTCTGCTGGGATAGCCGAGAAACACTTAGAACGAAACACTCCATTGTTAGAGATGTTCCGTTGCGTAACAATATATTATTACGTTTCTGTTAGTTTTGAAGATAGTTGTTCTAAATAAAAAAGATGACTCGACAGTACGGTTAAGTAAGAACGGACACACACACACACACACACACACACACACACACACACACACACACACACACACACACACACACACACACACACACACACACACACACACACACACACACACACACACACACACACACACACACACACACACACACACACACACACACACACACACACACACACACACACACACACACACACACACACACACACACACACACACACACACACACACACACACACACACACACACACACAGGTAAACAATTATATGATTACACGAAACCATTTTATTTTATACGAATGGAAATTAATTAAGAAAAAGAAGAATATAATTTAGGCATTTTCATATTATTTTTCTTTCTGTAATTATTGTTTTAACGTAGTAAGTATAGAACAATAAGTGAGAAATTTCTCGTTTTCACATGTAATATTACTAGACGTGGAAGAATTTAAAAGTACTGTTAGTACTTTTTCGTAATATTTCCTACTTGAAACAGAAGAAGTTGTATTCAGAATTTAAAAACGCAGTCAACTATCTCATTCTACACTTATGACTGTTACATTACTTATGATCAAGATAAGGACATAGAAAATAAAAGTGATGATTTTCACAAGAATGTGTGGAACGATTTGGAGAACGTTGGAAAACAAATGTAGAAAAGAAACCCAAATAAAACTTTAACAAAACAATGCCAATACCTACACTACTGTATGGTTCTGAAACTTTGGTTATAATGAAGAAAGTTGAAAAGATGATCCAAACAGCAGAAATGAAATCTCTGAGATCAGTTAAAAGGTGTAATAGACGGGATCATATAAGAAATGAAGAGAAGAAGTGGTTTAGATATTTTAGGAGTTAATGGAAGGATTAAAGAACACAGAAGAAAATGGATTCAACACATCAATAGAATGGAAGAAAGTAGAATATCGAAGATGGAGAAATATTACAACTGTAGAGGCAGAAGAAAAGTTGGTAAACCTAAGAAAAGGTGGACTGTGGAATAGGAACAGGCCGCTATAGCCTAAAACCGTTAAGAAGATGGTGATGATGACTGCTACAATAATATTAAAAAAAAAGGTGTCTGATTCAAAGTGAAGATAAACTTGGAGAAAATTTTTTGAATCGATATTGTCAGTACATATTTTTCAAAAGCTCTGCAAAAGATTAATGGTCAACAGAATATGAATCAAAATTCGTAAATAGTGAAATACTGAGAGGCGGTGAACGAGTAGAGCAGACCTGTTTTACGTGAGTGGTCTTGTCAATGCAATGCGTGGTGGATGTCAGTGCGACCGTGCGTGCACGTGCGCCGTGGGTGGTATCAATGATTCAGATCCCACAGACACCGTGATTACAGTTCATTCAAAGCTTTAGGCGTCTCGCTGTACGTGCTTGGGCTGTACTCGCGTTTAATTTTATACTTGCCTCATATAGGTTTTTACAAGATCGCAAACTTTTTGTGGCCCCAAACAGCAACAAAATTCTACTTCTACAGACAGCTGCTGTCCGAAATGGTGAAAATTGGATAAATTGGTGAGAGTAATAATATTATAAATTTTCTCAATGATTTTCAAATTCCTAGAGTACGGGCACCTTTCTAATTGTTATTATTATTACAACAATCACTGAACGCTGTTCGTAAAGGCGAGAGTGTCCTTCTACACTCTTCTCTACTATCCCAGCGTGGCTTGTCTGTGTCAAGGCCGTCCACTAACGTAGCACCAAAGTACCATCCAGACTGTTCGAGAGCACTTGTAAGTAGGCAAATTAAGCTGCCACGCTGCCAAATGCATGGAAAATTATTCTGGAACATCTGCAGGCTATTTATAGGCATTAGCGGGCAGCTGAATTAGTTATAGCAGGCAATGTCTTCAGTTCGGATCAAGTGGTTGTTACGAAAAGTGATGTTATAATTAGTGCGGAACTCTGAATAGTTAACATAAGTATTAGTATTGAATTAATGATTTCACACTGTAAACTTTAAAGCTTGTAATAGTGACTTCATTGGTGTCTGTATTTTGTTTCCACCGTACCATACGACGATCAGTAAGACCGTCCTCACAGTATGTTAGAAACTTGAAACCAAAAATGTTCTGTTTACCTTATTGCAGTCTCGTATATTCCAGCTCCAGTCCCGTTCTTTGAACTGCAGTAAATAAACATTTACAATCATCTGTTGTAGATACTAAAAAGGAAAGCGTAGTCACGTAGTCCTTCAGTCTTCGACTGGTTTGTACCCTCCCCGCATATACCCGTGGTGCGAAAAAGGAAAGCACATTAAATAAAATATCAGTCGTATTGCTTTGGGGCAACAAAGGGTTAGGTAAGAGTAAAATGTTTATTAGTGGTGAAAGACGTGTTAGGATCGAATGCTTATTAGCTACTCTAGTTGAAAGACTTCAGTAACAATTAAAAGAATTTTTTCTAATCAAGTAACTATTTGTTATCTTGAATCCTTTTAAGATAAATCCTTTTATGATTTATAATTCATAAATACATATATCAAAAGTCTCGGTCAGTTGCGACAAAACTACGTTTGCACCTGTTCTTACTCGGTCAATTGCGCCCCGCCCTTCCACTTAGTTGTAACTGATCGAATCCGTGGCAACTACTAGAAACTTTCCTGTTCCAACCTTCGATGAGGTTTTAATGCTGTACATTTTTATAATATTTTAGGTAGATTAAGTTAGGTTGGGTATGTACCACGTTATACTGTGGCACGCTTGTGTTATGGTGGAGGTATTTTCACGTCATTTTATAATAGGGAAATTATAATTCAAATTTCATTAATTTGTAACCTAACCTAACCTAGCTTAACCTAACCCATCCTAACCTAACCTAGCCTAACTTAACTTAACCTAACCCTAACTAACCAAACCCAACCTAACTTAATCTACCTAGATGATAGAGGATACTCGCGCACATAAAAAAGTTACAGAATTGAAACTTCATCGAAGGTCGAAACAGGAAATAGTGGCCAAGGGTTCGGTCAGCTAAGACAAAGTGAAAGAGCGGCGCAATTCACCGAGTAAAAACTGGTGAAAAAGTAGTTTCGTGGCAACTGACCAAGACTTTTGATATATTTATGGATCTTAGTTGATTTATCTTGAAAGGATTCATAAGGTCTCGTATAAATATGTCTATATGTATATTGTTCTATTTAGTTTTATTTTTTCAGTTAATTCTTATTTTTTATATTCCTTCCTTCAGCGACGCGACAAACCCTTAGCTGAGTGTCAAGAGCTCCTTTAACAGCCTCCGCCAGTTGTCCCGGTCAAGTGCAGCTGTACTCCAGTTTCGGGTCTTAAGGATATGATGTGCATTATAGTTCACACCGTCTTTCCAAAAACGTTTGGGTCTACAAACTCTCCTGGTTCCATAGATCTGTTCTGTGAGTACCTTTCTGGGTATTTCATTCTCCCCCATTCTGATCACATGTCCAGCTCACCAGAGTCTACCAAGTTTTATAACTTTCACAATATCTGGTTCATTCAGAAGAGTGTTCAGTTCTTGGTTGGTCCTTATCCTCCATTCACCTCCCTCACATATTGGACAAAAAATACTGCGGAGGATTTTGGGTTCATGAACCAGCACGCTTGATTCAGACTTTCTACAAATGGTCCAGGTATCAGAGCCATAGGTGAGAATTGGGAAGATTAGTGTTTTATACAGAAGCAGCTTGATGCTCCTGGCAATTGTTCTACTCTGGAACAGGGGTCTGACATCAAAGGAGCACCAATTAGCTGAGGTGATTCTTTGCTTTATTTCTTCTGTTGTTTCCCCAGCGGAGTTAACTTGGCATCCTAAATAAACAAAGTTGCTGATTTTTTCGATGGAATAGATGCTAATTTGGGCGTGCTTTCCTTCTCTAGCATCCTGTCCTGTGACCATGTATTTTGTCTTGCTTTCGTTTATTATGAGATCCAGCCTCCTTGTGGAACCTTCAAGAGCAAGAAAGGCTTCAGTGACAGCTCGAAGGGACCTCCCGATTATATCTAGGTCAGCGGCGAATCCTAGGACCTGCAACAACCTATTGAATACAGTCCCGGAGGAATCTATTCCAGCATCTGACATAGATTTTCCTAAGGCAAGAATGAAGAGGAGGCAAACAAGGAAGAAAGAGGTTACTCGCACAAAGAAAAAAGTACAAAATTAAAACCTCATGGAAGGTTGGAACAGGAAAGTTTCTAGTAGCTGCCATGGATTCGGTCTGTTACGACAGAGTGAAAGGGCAGGGCGGAATTGACCGTGTAAGAACAGGTAAAATCGTCGTTTCGTCGCAACTGACCGAGACTTTTGATATATCTTTATGTATCTTAGTTGATTTATCTTGAAATGATTCATGAGGTCCTCGTATAAATACCAAACAGTGTTTTCTCTATAAGTGATAATTTAAACAGCTGATAATTCAAAGTCAGTTTATTTGCATAGCAGTGCCATGTTTGTCGTATTCCCTGCAGCAGACAGTAACTGATATGCGTCGAGACCCATCACACAGTGTTTATTGCGTTATACAGCTGTCTCACTTTTGTAGCACACTGCTCCACTAATCACAGTATCGCTTGCTTTATTAATTATACATCAGACAACGTTTACAGTTTTCATCTGATTGTGTACTTTAATAAATAAACACTAAAACAGTTGGGAGCCAACGTATTCACATTTATTGCTTGCTCTTATGTAACGATTGCTTTACAAAGTTTGATCACAAAGGTCGTGCAATTTTGCAATTTCCACCGCTACAAGTGTCCCATTAAAAAAAATGTTTTTATGTGATGTTGGTACACATATTAGTGACAATCGTCTAAAATTTTAGTCGTATTTGATGGTCCATAGTTTAGATTTCACACCTAATTACTACACTTAAGGGAGTAAGTCGTCCTTAAGTGTAGTTGTGCAATTTTTTGACATTCTACAATGCAAGATTAAAGAACATGGATTAAATTTTGTGTAAACTGTGCTCTGTCCTGGTAAACGTATTCAGAAGGCTTCTAGCGAGACTGCTGTGCGTGAACAAGCGGTTTACAAGCTTCAAAAACTGTCGTAAATGAGTTGTCAGATGAAGACTGTGTTTTTGTGTTCAACAAAATTTCATCGCTGGCGCAGTGGTAAATGAAGAGTGCTATTCGAATATTTTACGCATTTGCATGAAGATTTTTGTAGAAAACGGGCAGATTTACGCAAGAATAATTTATGAAAATTGGAGGCGGAAAAAACGCCTGGACGCACGTCACTGCTTGTTAAACATTTTGCCAGGCTAGGCAAAAGAAAACGTCATAATGATGACACGGCAACTGCCGTATTGACCAGATGTGTCCCAGCGTGATCTATCCTCATCACAATAGTAATAATGTCCACGAAAGAATAACATGTCACAACCGTCGAAGACGTAAAACAAAAATCGCTAAGCCAGCTCAAAGCTGTACCAAAAAGTGTATGGCTGGCTTAATCGTGTTACATTCGACTGAGACTACTTTGAAGGGGGCAGTATAAGTGTCAAAGAATTAAGGCATAATTTTTAAAATAAAAAGAACTGCATGAACTTTTTGATTAAACCTCATATACAAACAAAATCAAACACTGAAGAATAATATCATCAAAACAGTTTTTAACATTTACAGTTAAGCGATTTTAATATACTCATCAATTTTTAAACATTACATTAAATATAACAAACAACAGTGTAATACTTATGTTAAGATTAACATAAAAAATTAATTGAATTACAAATTATTTCGGTAAATACCTTTACGTAAAGGAAACAACATAATATGTATACAAATTGTAAATATTCTTAAGCTTTGAAAATATTTTCATTTTGATTTCTTTCAAAGACGTCAATTAATACTGTTACAGCATTACAGAAAGTTTTACATTTTTCTCCGCTATACCAGCAAAGCCCAGCTGTAATGTTTGTGTGCGTACGTGACACTTAACATGCGAGACAGTGTTACGTAATACGGAACAATCTCGTACATTGGATAGTGTTCGACAAGCTTCTTAATTAGCCCAACGGTGGGTGTTTCTGCCAAGGCCGCGCTGAAGTATCATCTAAAATTTTCAAGTTTTTGTTAACGCATATTATGGAACCCTGCAGACTATAAATACCCGCCGCTAAGTTTTCAGTTTTATGTCGGGCCATTTAGACAGTGCGTCTCAAGTAGTGTATTAGTGAAAAGTGATTATAGTGCGGAATTCTTTATAGTTGACATTATACGTATTTGTGTAGACAGATTAACTTGAATTATTGTACGAGTATAATCTTGTTGAATAACTCGTTGATTACAAACTGTTTAATTGTGATAAGCTGGTTTTTAGCAACTTCATTGGTGTCTTGTATTTTGTTTTCCACTGTACCAGTGAGAACGTCGCAACAATACACAGCTCGACTTGCCCATTAAACTCAATCTAAACCAGACTTTTGATTTTCTTCTATATCGAAGAGTTTCACAGAAAGTTCGGAAAAACCGTATTACAAAAGCACATCTACTCCTTATAATTGCGTCATTGTGCGTCTCGATAATAATGATTATGTGTTAAGTTTCTCTCTGGGCAGCAGTTACTATATGATTCACAAAGAAAGTAAATCAAACATCATTTCGGCTTCTTTAATAATTTATCAGCAAAGCAGGCCGACGACGCTGTATATACTTGTTACAAAAAATACCTCACTCTGACTCTGTGAATATAAATTACAGCCCGGTTAGACCGCCTTAAACAATAATACAAATTATTTGAGCGGAATGTTATGTCTAAAAACCAAAATTGTAGAATCAAAAAGACAAATTAAAGGTTATTTTGTTATTTGCAAACTAGTTACTGGTATTCGTTAATTTTTACTAAGTTTGTTTTACAAACAAGACTTTCTAAGTAGAAACCTGCCGATAGAAATTGAACAGTGGCTTAGACATGCGCAGTGTACAAACACCTCGTTGCGAGGCTAACAAAATTTTCAGTCACTTCGCACATGCGCAGAACAGTTTTGTGCAGTATTTCATATCGTAAACATTGGCTGCGACAAGACTGGCGAGAACCAGGGAAGCATGTGTGTGACAGAGAAGGAAATAATATGGAAATGAGACAGGAAACGGTATAGCGTCGTCTCCCCTCTCATGTCTCTAGATAACTTAGATATACTTGAAAGTGGGGGTAATGCATGCTTTGGGTCGGCGTAGGTTACTGTTCAGGAAAGGCTGGCGGTAGTATAACAGTTTTTGACTTTTCCCTGAACGTGATTTAGAAAATTAAAAAGTCTCCACCGCGCTAGATAGTCTGTTTATGTTCTAGTTGTAATTTAAATTAAAATTTAATAAAGTCAAAAAGAAAAATCTTTATTCAAACAAACAAATTACAGCGGTATGGACACACAAAACGAATGGCACAGAAAAGATTGCCATGGAGAGTTAAGGAATAGACCTCACCAGGAAGACGAAAAAGAGGAAGACCACCTATCACCTGGAAAACGAATTCAGATTATACTGAGGGAAAGAGAAACTGAACAAGATCTTTGTCTGCACTAGCAGCAGTGGAAGATGACAATTCAATAAATTCTGTAATTTTCTGTTCCGGAAAATGTGAAAGCGTTCAGCTGGAACAATAATAATAAAGAAAACTCTAGTTAATAAGCATTAAAACAACATAGGGAAAAGTACTTGTAAAGAGAGGAGTTGGGTGACCGAGAGTATCATGGCTGAGAAATTTAAGGACCTGGTTTGGCGTGAATACAACTGACTTATTCCGTGCAGCATTACAAAAAGTTAAAATGGTCTGTATGATATCCAACATCCGAAACAGAAGAAGAAAGCAACATAGGATATGTTCGTTTATGTAATTACCAAGGCTGCTGTTACATGCGTGTTAATTTTATACTTTGCGTGACTAACATTTTAATCACGCTTATGTTTTAAATAATTCTGTAATTGTTACAATATTATGACACCAAAATTGTTACGTCCTTTAGAAATAATAAGGTTACGTCTGGAAGTATGATTCAGTACAACTGGATTGACAGAGGTATAGACTTATAATTGTTAGGCGATTACGGAACACTCTAGGATAGTCGAGAGTGTCGTTGTACACGCTTCTCGACTAGCCCAGCGTGCTTCGTCTGTATCAAATCCTTCAACACACGTAACACTCAACTGCCTTACAGAATCTTCAAGAGCACTTGAAATACGCATTACGTTGGCACGCTGCAGTATGGACGGATAGTTATTCTCGAACACCCGCACTATCTATATAAGCCACAGCAGCTGGTTTTGTCAGTCAGTTTACAGTCAGCGATTTCCTTAGTGCGGATCGAGCAGTTGTTGAAGATTAGTGGAAAGTGTTTACCGTGTTATAATTAGTGTGGAACTCTATTACTTGACATTGTCATTGCGTGTGGACAAATTTAACTTGAATTATTGAACGATAGTACTTGGTTGACTACAAACTGTTATTTGTTTCTCGGCTATGCCAGCAGAGCCCAGCTGTAATTTTTGTGTGCGTACGTATCGCTGCTACTTTGCGATGAAAGACAATTACGTGACACTTCTCATGCGTTAACAACCGAGGCTATACCAGACTTCCCCGGTCCGCGCGAACTGTGTTTACGAGTACGGCCGCAAACAATTACGCTCTAATGTTTTCTAGTATTCTTGGATTTCGTTGCCCATGACGTGTCCGTCTCTGAAGAAGCTTTTTAAAAGCGAAACCGGTTCAGGCTATAAGGTAAAACTTTTACGTTGTTAACCATTAAAGACTTTGTGTTCCGAGTCGGTAGTGAATTAATTATATTTAGTTTTCTAGTAGTTTTAACGCATATTATGGATTATTCTGAAACACTTTTGCTGTCTATTTAAACAACGACAGCTGCCGCTTAGTTTCAGTTTGAGTGGCGATTTTATTCAAGTGAGTTTGGAGTTTTATGTCCGGCGATTTACACAGTGCGTCTCAAGTGGTGTATTAGTGAAAAGTTATCGTGCGGAATGGTTTATAGTTGACATTGTTATGTGTGTGAACAGATTAACTTGAATTATTGTACGAGTATAATCTTGTTGAATAACTTGTTGATTACAAACTGTTAATTGTGATAATTAAAACTGGTTATTAGTGTTTTCATTTGTGTCTTGTATTTTGTTTTTCGCTGTACCATACGACGATAAAGGAGACCGTCGTAATATATGTTTGTATGAGTCGGCTTATCTCTATTTGAATTTGGTAGAAGAATTTGTTTTTATCCATTACAAAAAAAAACTTATTCATCAAACAAAACAAATTTGTTCATTAAAAACGTGTGTAAGTCGTTATATGACTTTCAAGAGAACTTTTAAATTAACATCACTTAATGAAAATTGTATTACTTTATAGACTACTGTAGACAATATAGTTTTAAGTTAACTTGATTACAAACATTAATGGCTGAAACTCTATTCGCCTTCATTGAAGTTCCTTAATTAAGTCTATAGTAAATTAAATTGTCCTACTAAAATATTTAAAAGATGCTTACATTTTTATTCAGAAAATAAGTTACTTTTACATTATTGAATGTGTATTTGTTTGGTTCAAATATGAAAACTAGAAAAAAAATCACGAGCAAATACCGTAAAATAGTATTATCAACAAACAAGCGGTAACATTTCTGTTTATAACATTTATGTAACAGAAAAAATATTAAATATCAGAATCACTTTATTTTATTTACATTTTTGCGTTTGAGCCACTGTGGACTACGTTTGGTTCAACTGGTTCCTCCTTTTTCTTCTCCTCTCTCTTCCTCCTCTTCCACATCTCTTTCATTGTTGATCGATGTCTCTCCCTCTTTTGGTCACTCCAGATGGCACCTGTCCTCTTCTTGGGGTTTTCCTGAAAACCTTGGGCATTTTTAAATTTCTTTTTGAGAGGCAAGCATTCTTCAATGTCTTCTTGAGTAGTCTGGAGTTCTTCTATGTCTTTTCCTGTTTCTTTGAAACACGTATTGGGCATTTTGAGCTTTTTGAAATAGTTAAAAAGCTTCCCTGTTAGTCTGAGAGGATTCATTCTTTGAACATGTCCGTACAAAGTAATTCTTCTTTTTATAATTACGACCGTAATTTTCTCAACACGTGCAGACAGTTCATTATTGTGGCGTCTTCTGTACTGTTCTCCATCTTTTATTAATCCCAAGTTTTTAAAAATATATTCCTTTTTGTGACTTCCAGTTCTTTCATCATCATTTTCTTGTTCATACACTCAGCTGCATAAAGTGTTTCCGGGCAAATGACTGTTGAATAATGTTTAAGTTTTTGCATTAATGGATACAGATTTCTTGTCATATGTATCTCTGGTTAAATTGTAAGAAAGTTTCATCTTATTAACTCGTGCTTTCATGGCTTCTTTCTATGAGACATTTGGTCCAATAACTTCTCCAAGATACTCGAATTTGTCAGTTCCATAGATTTGCACGTATCGAGTTGTCGTTTTCTTGGATCTTGTCTTGATGTTTGTCATAAACTTGTTTTTTTTTCAAAAGAAATTTGTAAACCCATTCTTTCGGCTTGTTCTTTCAGCAATTACACATGTCTAATCTACTGAATCTGATAGGTTTGCTAGATCGTTTGGAAACGCTAGACAATCTATTGACAGGTCAGCTCTGCTATAGCCTAGTCTGAGTCCCCGGCTTTATATTTTATTTTTTTGCATCGGCTATCTAAGGACAACGTGCTAATTTTAATTCTTTATTCTTTGTTCTTTTATTTTTCTGCAATATTCTTTCATCTTTCACTATGTCTCTTCTTCCTGACTTCAGTCCACTTTGAACCAGCGTTTTTCTCTCTCCTACTCTGGACTCCTTCCATTTTTAACATTTTTGCCCGAAAAACGTCTCTGTCAATTGCTTCTTCTGCGTGTATATTATTTTTTTCTAAATTCTTTTGGTCTTCTTTAATCCAACTTGATGTTGACTTTTTCCCCCACAGATATTAGAAGATCTGCTTTGTTAACCTATTGTCGTCCATTCTGTATAAATGTCCAAAAAAATAGTAGTCTTCTTTTTCTCGCTGTTTCTGTTATATTTTCCATACTTTGATATATTTTATCTTAATTTTCACAACCTTCTGAAATTTTTCGTGGGCCTAATATTTTCCTAATAATTTGTCTTTCCAATATTTCTAATTTGTCTAAATTTTAATTCAATTATGTTATTTTATTATATTAAAAAACTTTTCCAAAACATAAAAAGAGTGAAACAGTTTAGGGCAAAACTTTTGCCGTTGAGAAACTCAGACTTACATTTCTATAATAATAATTGTTTCACCAACCACGTTGTTGACAAAGAACAGGAAGTGTGCCAAACATAAAACTGTCACACAGTTGCTAATGGCATAGTTAAGCAATGAATTGTTAGAGTAATAAATATAACAGACTGTAGGCCAACCATAATGTCTCTAATGTTGTTTACTCAAATCCTCTCTGTGTTAGTTTTAGAGTTTCAAGTGATTTATTAAGTGTCCGTTCAAGGCAGATGTTCGTATTAATTTAAAAAGCAATCTCAGGGTTTAGCAGTTTTATGTCGTCAGAGAATATCTAGTTAGAATTTAATAACTGAACAATAAAGCACTGAACTATAAAGCCATTGGTAGAAGAGACGTGGGGCGTCCGAGGATAAGATGGGTGCCGGAACAGGTTTATGTAACCTAATCCTTGAAGAAGAAAATAATAATAATAATAAGAATTTAATAAAATTACTTATCACTTATTAGTTATGAGAAGTGAAGAAGTCATAGATGAAGTTTTCACATTACTCTGGTTTACATCTAACTGACTACGGTAAAGCCCATTTAATTTCAAAATCAAAATTTCTGTATTTCTATACAAGGGAAAATTTCTCAAAGAACAGTAATAAAATATTTGTTTCACATTACAGTAGCATAAATATCTTTCAAGTCCCACAAAACTTATAAATTACGTACTTACTCATCGCTCATTTCTTAAAGAACTGTAAGAGAACACAATCCCAATAATTCTGTTGCTATATAACCATTCAGTAAGCCAAACAAACACGTTAACAGATTCAATAGGGCACATCAGCTTGTGTCTCACTCCCAGACTGTCCAAGAAATGTAACTAAAGTTTACCGACTATTAGTAAATCAACACAACACCATCAACAGTTGATAAATTTTTGTTGTGGGCAAACAATTATAAATGGTGTCAAGTTAATATGATTTTGCTGTATCCAAATTTGCGTTCATTAAATATATATCAATCCGTCTTCTACTGCTAAAATTCCTAAAATTCCTTAAGTTAACAATTATTAATACGTGATTTTTGAGTAAGCTAAGCATGTTTGGGATCCAAATATGAAATCGTAATTATGAGCATCCAAGACCTGGAAGCGGATGTGAGGTCGACATCAAAAAACTTTCTTAAATATCCTGCAGACGGTACAAACTCACATCAGATTTACATAATAACAAAGGTTTTTTTTTTAAATCATATATACACTTTGAATTACAACAGTTATGCGTTTGTATCTGGAAACAGAAATGTGTTTATTTTTAGTCCTGTGTTGTTAACTTAAAACTATTTAATATCTACCACTGCTGAAGATCGATTAAGCGGAGTCACGATCCTTCACGTCCATCAGTATATTGCCTCTTCTGTTTCAACCAAAGTAGTAGAAACCAAAACTCAGACGACGCCCTGCTCGCATACGGAAATGACGTGCAAAATTGCGGCCGACCGTTCTGTACCATAGTTATTGTTGTTGTGAAACACCATAGTTAGCACAACAGTGTAAAAGATAAATAAGAAAGAATTAGTTAACTAAATGGAAACGATTAATTAAATATATGTAAAACTTAAAAACGTTAAGATTATAAATGCTTAAAGTTGAAAGAGTTTGTATACATTACCCTAGATAATACGTATTAATCTATAATATGCCTTCGGTATTCATAACCCAGTAATTAATTTTAATTTGATTTCAATTTTATACAAATTGATTTTATAAAGTATTAAAAAACTATGAAACTGCAGATAATACAGAATACTCAACAATATAGAGTCAAGGAATTAGTGCTTTTTTATTAAAATTTTTAGTTTTGTTTTTGATATTACTTACTTCTACATATTTTACACTTTCACTAAACCAACTTTCAACTGTGTTGTAACACTGCACCTCATTTTATAGTGAAATACGTTTTATCTAGGCCAATTACTATGAGTAAATTTAATTATTATTATCAAATATTTTGAAGTATCTACGTATAAAAAAATGGTAAAAATTAATTGTTGTTTAATTCAGGTTAAGTAGTGCTAATCTCGTATATTAAATGGTATGTTTAACTCTATTGAGACTATAATATCTAATGGGACGCTAAATTTGTAAAATAACTGATTTGATAATACTCTGTGTTATTGTGAATTTAATTGGCAGTATTAGGGTATATATGCAATGTTTCATTGAATCTGTTGAGAATGATTTCCATGATTCATGTTTATATTCTTGTGCAATAATTAATTTAAATATTTGTAACTAAAATTTAATGCTTTTAATTGAAATTAAGAGCTTGCGTAACAAGATTAATGTAATTTAGAATAGCAATATTATAATGTAATATATTAAAACTAATTGTAAACAATAAAACAAGCGTTAGAACAATTATAAAGTCCTTTATTATTTACAGAAAATTGAATATGGCTGTGAAAATTATGAGTCAAGGCATAAAAGGACTTTAATCACCGGCTTTTGTTACACGCTCTATTGAACAAAATTCTTTTTACCAAAAATGTTTCTTATTTGAAAAAATTGTATTTATTGGTTGCTTCAATCTTTTGACTGGTTTGTATCCTCCCCGCATATACCTGTGGTGCGTGTGTTACAGAGTCTCTCACAGATAGCTTATATGGGACCTACAGTTTAACGCCGGATCCGAACGGCATAGTTGAGGAGGGTTTGTACTAGACAGGATACCTCTCGCTGGTTTGCCATCGCCTTGCGAGGGGGAACGGTCGTATCTAAATCAGCTGGCTCCAGCGGGAATCGAACCCGCGCCGACAGTGTAGCATCGCCATTACGCCACGACCGCTCCTTTGAAAGAATAGGTCGTCAAAATTTGTAAAAAAAAAAAAACTAATAAAACCGACAAAGTTTGTTAAATAAACTAATAATTTAGTCTGCACACAAGGTAACATCAGTGGCGATGATAATTATAAAGAAATTCGTAAACAACGCTGAAAGATATTAACGTACGCGGTGGTAAAAAATTTTACTTTGTTTTGATGTAAAGTCTCTTGACCTAAGTTTTGCCACGTGTTTTGATTTAAGTAGGTATCACTGCAAAATATTTACCTCGTATTCAGTAATTTTATTTTATTTTATGATTTACTGAAGGGTCGTATATCACGAAGGAGAGACGGCGTAAATACGAGCCCACAGTATTGGCTGAGCGCGTACACCTATACGTGCAAGCACAGTCTAAACACGTACGGCGAGGGCTTTCAATCAGCTCTAATCACTCTACCGATGGGATTTAAATTATTGATCAACCCTGATTCGTTCCATCCCCTTACTCTAATTTTTACTCGCGTACACTTACTCGAGGTCACAAAATTGCAGGGTTTATGTGCCGGTAGAGGCAGGTTCGTAATCAGTACATTAGATAGGTAATGTAACAGTGTACTGTATTATAGTAGAACCTCACTAATTCGTCATATACGGGACCGAAGGAGTGTCAAATTAGCGAAATGGTCGAATTAGTGATGGAGTAATCAACAAACCCATTGAAGACAATATAAAATGAATTATTACAACACTAGCAATGTACAGTACTAATGTTATGCTCGAACATATTTCTTGCTGGAAATTTTCAAACTCAAACAACTTAAGCATTGTAATTAAAAAAAAATGTTTAATGATTCTGGGTAGATTCTCTTGGTACGTATGTAACAATTTCATCATAATTTCGTAGCCTACATCCAGTACGTCTATTTCACACCAATTTTTGAAGTCGTATTAATTTAAACTGTTAAATTCTAGAAGTGATTGGCTGATATCTAACAATTCCGATGTAAGGTCAAGAATTTCTGGTTATGTAGACACCGGTTGTAATTCAGATGGCCGTAACTTATTCCAGGCAGATTTTAGAGTGTTTTAGGGAATACTTTGCCAGGCGTCAGCAATCCGACTGAATTTTCGGAAACGTACAACGCTGTAATAACACAACACAACACTTATTGTGCCGAGTACACAAGTACAAAATACCCATTCTCGGAACCAATATCTTCTGTAATCCGTTCTCCTGGCTATTGTTAGTATCCCGGCCACAAACAGCACGATTCTGGTTTACCCCGGCTATAATTAGAGCGTATATGTTACTCACGTGTTAATAAAGAAAAAGAGAGTGGAAAAGCTTAAGTGGACGACGAATAACAGAGGGAGACGAATTAGTGAGGTTCCACAGTATTGACTGAGCGCGTATTCTGTATGTGTAAGTCTAAACACGTACGGCAAGGGGCTTTCAATCAGCTCTAATCGCTCTACCGGTGGGATTTGAATTCTTGACCACTTGCGTTCCGTTCCGTCCCCTTACTCTAATTTTTGCTCGCGTACGCTTAATCGAGGTCACAAAATTCCAGGGTTTATGTACTGGTAAATGCAGGTCCGTAATCAGTTTTAACGTACATTAAACATGTAACGTAACATCATCATCATCATCATCTTCTTTTTCATCTTAACGGTTTTAGGCTCTAGCAGCCTGTTCCTATTTCACAGCTTGCATTTTCTTAAGTCTACCAACTTTTCTTCTACCTTTAGGGTTGTAATCTTTTTCTATCTTCGGTATTCTAGTTGATGTGTTGATGTGTCGATGTGTTGAATCCATTTTCTTCAGTATACTTTATCCTTTCATTAACTGAAAAAGTATCTAAATCACTTCTTATCTCTTCATTTCTTATATGATCTCGTCTATTACACCTTTTAACTGATCTCAGAAATTTCATTTCTGCTGTTTGTATCTTCTGTTCATCTTTTTCTCTATGACCCAAGTTTCAGAACCATAGAGTAGTGTAGGTATTGCCATTGTTTTATAAAATTTGATTTGGGTTTCTTTTCTACATTTATTTCCCAACGTTAACCAAATCATTCCACACACTCTCGTGACATTCGTCAGTTTATTTTTTATATCTCTATCTTGATCATAAGTAATGTCACGTCCAAGATAGTTGAAAAGTCTTACTTGTTCTACGAATCTGTTGTCTATGCATATTTTGGTCCGAACCGGTTCATTTCCTATAAAAACCATTACTTTTGTCTTTGATTCAAATATGTTATAGTTATATTCTTTTCCTATTTTATGTAAGATGTATATTGCTCGCGAGAAATCGTCTTCTGAAGTGGCGAATCAAATTAATTCGTCTTGGTCAATATAGCGCGAAGAGAATGGTTTTCAAGCTTTTATTTCGGTGGATTTTAATACCGTCAGGGGATTGTTGTTTCCATTTTTTGAGATCACCTAGATAAAGGTTAAAAAGTAATGACAGACAACAAACTTGTCTTAAGCCTTGATTTATTTCAGAACCACTTATGTGGAAATGTATTGTCCAAGGCAATGCCTTGTACGCCTTTGACGTACACTTTAAATATCCTTAGAGAATTAAAATAAGTGGTAAGTTGTTATAGTTTTGCACCAAGTAAAACAATTACACGGAAACCGCGAATCACAATAACAATGCTCCGTAATGCCGCTGATCAAAAACTAAACTTGGTCGACTACTGGAGCGTCTGTTTATATCCCTCTGAGATTCGAGAGTAATCTTTCACTTTCCAGGCGGCGCGCCAAGAATAAACCGCGTAGTTACAGCCGCTGGAACGCTCTGGAAACTGCGTCACTGCCATTGAACACATCGCGCACTACCAAATGCGGTAGAATAATCGAGAATCGTCTTGAATGCGCGTCTCGATCCACCTCGAATCTTCCGTGTGAAAGTTGTCTTCCACCTCAACATAGCAATATTTTTACTATTTAGATTTTGGTCCGGAAGAGGGTGTGACGTGAACATATGCTTTCATTGTAGAGAAATGGACTAGCCTCTCTACCCCAATTCCAACCTCACCTACACTTTGGTGCGCCCTGTTACGCCGAGCAATCCACTCCAAGGTTGTGGTAGCAAATCCCTTCGGCGGAGTGGATCGGTAAGCAAACGAGAGATGGTGGTTCTTTTAGGGCAGCCTGGGGGTATCCTGGGTCTTGGCCTGGCAGAATGGCACATCGGCAGCAGGGTGTGCATCTAGCGTGGAGGCGGAGGAACCTACAGTAGGCCAACGGCTGCATACATGGGCTAAGTCTACTGCGATCGGGCAGAGAGAGCTCGCCGGCTGAGGTGAAAGCAACTCTCTAGGGGAAGCGCAGGCCGAAATCAAAGTTCCTGGTCCTCCAATTTGAGGGTTTTACAGCAGGCCAGTAACCTGCTTAAGTAAACATATATGTACTTACAGAACCATACGAGCCTCGGAAATCGGATGTCGGTAGACCGTGGAGAAGATGGGTTCCGGAACAAGTCTAAGGCCTAGTCATTGGAGTGGAGATGATGAGATTTTGTTTGTTAGTTTGTGTGATTTGTTTCCGTATTTACTCAAGGTCACACAATTCTAGGCTGTATATAGTGCAGACAGGTACGTAATCAGTTGTGGTGTAGTCATACAAACGCCATACCTACATGTGAGCATACACAGCAGCTCTCTCTCCTATGCAGTTAATCACTTCACGGATGTCTCTCTAGTGGTTGTGTGGTGTGAGCTGTACCCTGACTAACGGATCCGATAGGTCATGGGATTGGTACTTCACAGAAGGTGAGAATACAATGCAGGGAATTAAAATACAATAATTTTTCTTTTTAAGAAACTCTCGATGTATCAAGTTTCATGCGGTATTTCTGCGGTGATTATATTATTAAGCAATCGATTACTTCTGCAAGTGTATTTTAATTTTTATCAGTATATGAAATATGATAAATATGTTTTAGTATATATGTGAAACGCCGTTTCACGGTAATAATCTGTGTGATCAGAGTTTTTAATCAGAATGTACATTAAAACGTCTGATGATACAAATTAATTCTGAAAAACGTACGTCAGGCTTATATACTGCAACGATACATATATTTGCATATTTACTCAGGGCAGTATTTTGTAAGTAATTAGTGCAAGAAGAGTATGACAAATAGTTTTAAAAATTTTGTGCGTGAAAGTTCAGGCGTGGACACGCCGTAGCTTGTCTGGAGCATACACCTGCTACCAAAGACATATCATAATTCTAAAAACACAATGAGAATAAGGACACTTAAACGTGTATGGTGATGAAACATTATTGCAGAAAAGTGCAATAATAAAGAAGTCATATTAATTAAAGTTAATTACTACTGCAATTAGCTAATAATTAATGAGTGTGTTATTGTATATAAATGACGAGTGAAAAATAACGAAGACGGTGTAACCACTCGCCTAAAAATCAAGTTTTTGGTTATCGCGAAAATGAACTAAAAAGTTATCAGTTAAAAAAAGACGCTACACACGAATTGGCAAAGTTTAAAATGTCAAAAAAAAGAAATTATCTGACATGTCAGTTTGCCGTCTACTATAAATACCTCCGGCAATTTTGGACGATCATCAGGAGAATCTTCACAGGAGGTCACTATGTCAGTTTGCTAATCGACTTGAACTCATCATAAGCATCATCATCATCTGCAATACACCACGATTGACGGAGGAGCACATGACCACCATCCACAAGAGGCTATAGAATACCGACGAGGCGTCAGCATCATCATCATCGTCATTGTCATCATTCAGGAGACGCGCGCGCGCACACGCACACACACACACACACACACACACACACACACACACACGTACACACGCAACGGTAACTTCGACAATACGCAGGTGGCAAAGAGACAATTATATTTTTGTGATTAAACGAAAAACTCTTAAACAACTAGATAATAAAGTAATATAAAGACTTAAATGTAAATAGTGTAAACATTCAGAGTAAAAGACGTAATTGTAAATTGGTGTTAAAAAATAATAATTTTATTCTGTTTAATTTTTAAAAATGGGTGTGTCATTATAAATCATAATTTTTCTTATTAATTAGTATAATTATTCTAATTTAATATTATCATTTTATTTAATATTCTTCTTATAATTAATATTATTTTATTAAAATATTAATAGCAACCATTACATTTTTATTTTCAATAGTTAAAATTATTTTTTGTAAATGAGTTGCTGCGATTTCGAATTTTAATAACGAGTCAAAGCCAGACACCCATGCAATATAAAAGAATTTTATAATTTGTTCATTATATATGTTTAAATATTTAAGATTATATGTTATTAATGTGTGCTGAATATCAAAGGTATGTTATGTTTTACATAACATATAAAAGAGAACCTTATAAATAATCTTGTAATCTTTGTACAACGTAGTTGTATTCAGAAAATGTGTTAGAAACTGTAGTTAGACTGTGTATGTAAACTAGCAAACACAATATAAACCGTCAACTTTGATGTGGGGGAAATCATTTTAAGTTAAGTGGAATAGCGTGTAACTGCATAATGGAAATTGATGACTAAAGTTACATCGTCACAGTTTGCTTGGTGTAGTCGGTAATTTACGGCTATTTACTGGCCCTACCAGGCGGCCATGGGTTTGTCTCGTGAATTCAGCTGACTACTTCGCAACTAGAAGTTCATTACACGTTATTTCTTATACAAACTTCAAGTTATATTAATGTTGTACAGCTCTAACGTTAGCTATAATATTTACACATTAAATACATTTAGTAGAACAACACGCAATCTCCAAAAGAACAAAGTATAACTAGATAAACACAAATCAACAATTCACAGCCATCAAAATCTCAAGGTTTACAGACGCCAATACCCATTAATATATCATAAAATGCGCAAATATTATAGTATCACAACAACCTGATGTATCTCTTTTTAGCTGGCAAGTGCAATCAGAAGACTGTTTTGGCACTGGTTTTGGAGTACTTTCCCAATATACGTATCCACATTACATTTTCTATGTTTTGATTGTGCGATAGTGACGGTATACCACAGAGTGAAGAAGAAGTGTCCTGATTGTAAATTATTCTATTTCTTGTGTAAAGTAAAAAACGGGTACTGTACCGTTATCCGTTCCACATTTCAATTGTGGAATTCTTTGGCTTCGAACTTTAGTGAATATCGCACACAATTTTATGTAGGTGAAAAAATTGTACAAATTTTAATTTCGTATGTTACAAAATAGTTGGGTAGCGATTGCAGTTGTTCTTAGTCTTTTTTTTTAATTAAAAATGATTGTAGCAGTAGCGTATCACAGTTGCGTACCTGTGACGCTAAAAGTTGATGTTGTTAGGTTAACATGAGAACTGAAATTACACGTGGAAAGCGATACGTGTGTAATGTAAAACTCGTTTTTCGGGCGAAAACTACGAAAAAACGCAACTCGAAAGTAAGGCGGGGTGTCCCAAGGGGTAGCCTATTACTATACATGTCACGTTTTGCGGCAGAACTCGGTTTTTGGTAATATTCGTTTTCCAACAAGTACTCGTTTTGTGGCTAACCAAAAAGAAATGTCCTTTGTGTACAATATGTAAAGCGTATATTGTCATTCCTTAAATACATCGTTTTTTGTGTTTTCCATTAACCATAAAAATTTGTATTTTTCAGTTTGCTGTTAATTTGTCAGCTCAGAATCGTTAGGTTCTTTATTTTAAGTATTACAGTGTTATAAGCATTGTATAAACACATCAAACCTTATGTTTTCCTCAACCGTGGCTTTTATTTATTTCAGCAGTAAACTGAAAACCAAAAACCATTGTCACCTAACCTCACAAATAAAAACAACACGTATTTTTGCTTTGCATTAAGAAATAGGAAAACTTACAATTATTACAATTCTTCTTTTCTACATCGTAATATATCGATACAATCGCATATTAAAACATCGAAAATATTCTGCAGGAACCAATAACGGTAAAGTTCCTAAAACCTAATCTTTTCTAAATATAGTTATTTCACTACGACTCGGAGCACAAAACTTTTTAGGGTAAAAACGTAAAAGTTTTACCTTATATCCTGAACCGGTTTTCACTTTTAAAAAGCTTCTTCAGAGGTCGCCGTCTTGTTGTTGGCGACGAAATCGATTTTCGAAAGATCGATGTTGTGTGTGTGGGATGTGATATGTTCGAATAATGCGTCTGATTTGAATTGCGTCTGTTCGTTTAGGATGTCGTTTTTATTTGTTTTCGTGTGTTTGTATATTTCCAATTGTTCTAGAGTGTCTAGTTTTCGGCCTTTTGTGTGTACGTGCCGAATGTTCATGTTATTGTCGATGTTTTTGTATGTGTGGTTTGCTTCAATGAGGTGGTTTGCAAAGGTGGATTCTGCAGTAGAGTGGAGTGCCTTTGTTTGTTCAATGTATCTTTGTTTGAAGCTACGTCCTGTCTGGCCTATGTAGAATTTGTTGCAATCTGATCTTTTCATTTGTGAGGTTAGGTAACAATTTTGTTTTCGTTTTTTTAGTGTAATGTAATAATAGCCATGGTTATAAAAAATATAAAGTTTCATGTGTATATACAATGCTTGTAGCAGATTAATATTTAAAATAATAAAACGGAACGTTATTTAACAAACCAACGATGGAAAATTATTATTTCTGAACAGTAAGATTAAAAAGAACAACGTAATAATGTTTGTTATTCTTTAGGCGGTGAATATTCTTTTAAGTTATTCAGTAAAATCTCGAAACCTTCAATGCTAGCGAATTTTTTGTGAACGCAATTCGCGTGTATCACCTCGCATTACTTTGAGTTAGTTGCTTTTTCAGTGAGCTGTACAAAAAAAAAGATTATTAGTAAAAAAAAACGAGTGTTAGTGGAAAACGAGTTGTGTCGTAGAAACGGAGGCATGTAAAGTAACAGGCGAGTTGTGAGTTGTTTCTTTACGTGGTTTGCACAATAAAGGTAGTATTATTTTAAAGGCATATTGATTTCCATGTGTAGTTTTAATTTGCACGTTACCCTAACAACGTCAACTATTGGCGTCGCAGGCACACAACAGAGTAATATTGTTGCTAGAATCATTTTTCGTATAAAATATGACAGTCAAAAACAACTGCAGTCGTCAACAAGCCATTTTATAACATACACAAACAAAGCTTTATGATTTATATTACCTAAGTAAAGTTGTATGCAATATTTACTACATATCTGTGCCAGTAATCACATAATCGAAATATCGAAAATTAGTGGAAAACGAGGTCTGCCTCAAAAAGAGAGACATGTATAGTAACAGGCAAGTTGTCGAATTTTTTTAGGCGGTTTTCACAAAAAGGTAGTACTGTTTTAAAGGCATATTGGATTCCATGTGTACTTTTAATTTGTATGTTACCCTAAGAACGTCAACTTTTGGGCTTGACTATCCCCAACTATTGGGTTAGTACCAGTTTTGGTAGTCGGATATTTCGAAGTCGTAGGTAATTTTGTTGATTGCAATTGAAAACAATGAGGAAACCAAAAAATAGGTCGTTTTGTAATAAAATAAGTAATAAATCAACTCATAATTATTCGCATTGAAAAACGGTAGGCCTAAATCAGAAAAAGTAAAAGTCAGAAAAACTTCGTTGAAATTGCTACAAGTCGTGCTTATAGAGCTGTTTTTACAACATGATCCTGTAGCACATACAAAAAAAAGTAACTAATAAATGTAACGAAGACTATGTTCTTAAATACAGAAATACTTATAAAATCTACATCGGCCAGACGGGAAGATCTTTTTCTTCCAGATTTTCTGAACATTTAAAAGCCCTCACCACAAACTACATACATTCCACATTTGCCACACATTTACATAACGAAAACCACAGTTACACAAACATAGAACACAACATGGAAATATTACACTACTTACCTAAAAGTAGAAAACTAAACACAGCTGAACAATTTGAAATATACAGATATCACACACTACAACACTACACAAACAACATATTAAATGAACAATTACATTATAAATCACATACACTATTCGATACACTGATCCATACACACAATCGAACCTCAGCGCCAATCCCTTCCCACCATCAACCCCCACCACACACACCTAATTCCGTAACGGTTATTCTGTAATCGACATTCAGTATACTCCCACTGAAGAAGAGGAACAGCACCTCGAAACGTTTGGGAAAGTGACAATGAATAGTAAGTTCATATGTGAAAGTTTTATATGTATTATTATTGAAAAACTAAAATTACTTGTATCTATCATAATTATACTAGCTTGTAGTGAATCTCATTAACACATCACGATAATTTAATCTCTCACAGCAAAATAACCGTTAAATTAATCTTTGTTTACAGTTAGTATTTATTTACAGGTAAAGTTTCAATATTATCTCACATGATTCTTACCTCTTATTAGGGTGTCTACTTCCTCCTTATCAGTGTTTGACTTAATTAGACTGCTTAGTGCCAATACTGGGGGAAACACGGCATATTTAGTCACCGTTTTGACATAAAGAGCTCTTTTCACGTAGTATTGAAATGTTTTCATTTAAACAAATAATAAGAAATAATCATTGTCGTGTATTATTTAATGGGACACTATTAACTTATTAATTACTGTGTTTTATATTACTGTATGCTGGACAATTATTGTAAGCTTGAAGAATTGTTGTTTGTGAGTGGCTTATATAATTTATTTGTGTGAGAATACAAAGTTTTGAATACGTAACTCTCACATTTCAAAATTTTTCCCGTCCGATTTCCAAGGCCCATACGCTACATTTCACTAACGTAACATTTTAATTCCGAGTTAATAAAATACTAATGCCTGAAGATATAAAGTAGCCACATTAATATTATCATTTTGTACACTTTAAAGTGTATTTTAAAATTTTCTTCTAAACGCAGACTGCAACATTATCATCAGCTTCACAACACAACAGGCATAGGCAAGTTGCTGCCTGTTCCGCCGTCAAAAAACCTCCCGCCATCTCTTCCTGGGTCTACCCACACACCTGTTGCTCTATGCGTTTTGTATTTTCAGGCTTGTTTAGCCAGTCTGAAATCTGAAATTCTTTCTAAGTGTTGCTCTATCGTTGTTTATAATCTTTTTTTAATTTTTCATTTAAACTCAGACTTATGTTTCTATAATAGTTGTATTACCAACCACGTTGTTGCAAAAAAAAAAAAAAGAAAATGTGTCAAACGCAAAACGTCTACATGTTAGCTAATGGTATAGTTAAGAAACAAATTGTTAAAATTCTAAATAAAACAAATGATGGCTAAGTATACTATTTATAATTTTATTAATGCCTTCTAAAGATATTAAAAATTTTTATAAAATCTTTTTAAAAAAATTTTCTTATTATAGACATGAAATAAGTTTTACATTGTTTCGTTTGAAAAGATTTAAGTTAAACTAATATGTGCATTATGAAGTTTTGTCCATGGAGTTTGTCTTCGTACGAATGAACTACAAATACTGTAGGCAATCAGTTTCATAAGTTCTTATCTAAAAGTTTGTATGTAATTAGAAAGAAATGGAGATATTAAAAAAAATTGGACAAGATTGGGAACTGTGTATGCTCTGTATGACGATGGTTGGCGTGTGGACCCTAGCCTACCTGCTGCCTCTTCCCCATTGTAATACTTCCGCCCGGGCTCGACAGCAGCTAATTGCCGCGTGAGTCACCTCACTGTGCGTCCAGTATGAACAAATTTTTTTTCGGCTCGGCCAATACTGGTAAAATTTTTGTTATATTTGAAATCAGCGAAATAATACGATGAAAATGACACCAAACACGACTAAAAAATATTAAATTTTAAGGTACTTCAAGGTAAAAGCTCAACAACTACTTTAATACACATCTTCAGTGCATAGTGCTTTATAACGCCCAATTTTTAATATTCCTTAGTCGTGTTTGGTGTCACTTTCATCGTTCTATTTCGCTGATTTCAAATATAACAAAATTTTACCAGTATTGGGCGAGGCAAAAAAAATTGTTTCGTACTGGACGCACAGTGAGGTGACTCACGCGGCAATTAGCTGCTGTAGAGCCCGGGCGGAAGTATTACAATGGGGAACAGGCAGCAGGTAGGCTAAGGGTCCACACGCCAACCATCATCATACAGAGCATAGTAAGAAAAATAGGAAAATGGAAACGCGTGGAGAGGACAGTAAAGGTACGTAAGCAGACAAAAAAAAAAAAAAAAAAAACAGGAAACAAAATGTTTGTTTGAACCAGGGAAAGTGGGAACTTTACCTGGTTTTGTGGTTTAACCATAGGCTTACGAGAAGACAGAAGAGTTCTTTAAAACCCGAAGTAGCAAACTAAATTACTTTATAAACCTTTATTGTTTGTAGCGAATTGTGAGTTATTGGGTTTATGTGTGATCGCTGAAAGCAGTTTGGTCTGGATAAAAGTGTCAAACATTTAATCATTATATTGTTATATGATTTTTAGGGGCATTTTGACTTTAACAAACTAAAGTCTCCGTGATATAAACTAATTACAAAAAATTATTATAACTTCACAATTTTAATAAAAGCTGACGCTGTATAATATTGTTACGCAACGGAACATTCTCAAACAATGGAGTGCGTCGTTCTACGTGGTTCTCGGCTTCTCCAGCAGAGGCCAGCTGTAATGTTTTTGTACGCGTACATATTGCTAATTTGAGATGACAGACAATTACGTGACACTTGCCATGCGTCAACAATCGAGGCTATTCCAAACTGCAGCGGTCGGGTACTGCGCTCAAGGTCAGACAGTGGCACTGTTTCTAGTGGATTTGAGAGCGCCTGTTTGTTTAACGCGTCATTGAAAAAGTGACAGATTATTCTAGCATCTCAGCGGAATATAAAGATAACCATCCAGCGAAGGTCAATTTAGTTCAGTTTTACGTCGGGTGATTTATTCAGTGCGTTCAAGTGGTTATTAGTGAAAAGTTATTATTGTGCGGGAATTTATTAGTTGACATTATTATTGCGTGTGGACCAATTTATTTTGAATTATTGTACGAGCATAATCTTGTTGCTTACAGACTGTTATTTGAGATTAATCAAAGCTGGTGATTTATTCAAGTGAGGTTCGAATTATGGTGGTTATTTTGTGATTATAGTGCGGAATTCTTATAATATTCTTATAATAGTTGACATTATTTGTGTGTACAGATTAACTTAAATTATTGTACGAGTAAAATCTTGTTGAATAACTTGTTAATTACAAACTGTTAATTCTGATATTTAAAGCTGGTTTTTAGTGACTTCATTGGTGGTTTGTATTTTGTTTTCCACTGTACCGTCAGTGAGACCATCGTAACAATATTAATTTTAAATCAGTTTTTGAAATAAATGTATATAAAACTTAATTTCTAAAGAATAATGTGTTTATTAACGCGAAGAGCTACTTATGCGAGTAACACATCATAGAAGATACTGTAATATGTAATCCTACAAGATTATATAAAATATAAAGAAGCCTGTTATTACACTTTCCACAGCAATATAGCAGACTGAAAGAGGGCATGCATATAGATTTACCGTGAGCGCACGGTGTCTGTAAAGCCAGTTGAGATATAAATAATGACTCGACACAGAAAATGCCTGTACGTGTGTGTGTTAGTATGTGCCAATTTATTCTTCCGGCAGATCCATTTATTTGCTGTCAGCCGAGTATTCATGGCTTTGTCTTCCTTATTTCAATAGAGTAGACGCTCTTTTTATTTGTTTCCTAGTAGGCTGGTGGGATTGCCATGTAAATAAAATAAATCAAAACTGAATTCTACGATTTTTTTGTTGGATATTTGAATAACTGAATTTTGAATACCTAGCGTTAGACATTTGATACTAGCTAAGGAAGCTACTGAATTCAAATGTCAATTAAATTTCATTTATATAAATTGGGGTTATGTTGGAAAACAGTAGATTGTTTAACGTTCAGAAGGTAAATATACCGAGAAATGCTGGTAGTACATAAGAAAAACATGAACCTCAAACCAACCCCGCAAACGAATCCGCTCTCTCAGAACTGTCAGTAGCAACGGTCGTTGCTCCAGTAGACTTCTTAGCCGAATGTACACTGCCTATATCCGCCCGATCATTACACATGCTCATCCCATACTTCTGACTGCCGACCCTGCCCGCCTCACTCAAACCCTTCCGAATCACCGAACGGCGAGCTCTTCGACTTATCTACCGCAGGCCTCCCTTCATAAAAACCTCTCATAGCGCTCTGTATGCACTCAACAAACTCTTCCCTAACCTTGACTCATTCCTGTACTAGATAAACTGGAAATACTCACAAACTCCAAAACAACGCACTTCCCTACAATCCATAGCCACCTCCATCAACAGCACTACCTCCAATATCCGCAGACCTTCCTTCCTCATAAACCGCCTCCTTACCATAGCCGATGAACTTCCTCCCAGAACTCCTCGCCGCCATCGTCGTAGAAATAGAAACACCTAACTCCAAACTTCAAACATCCTCTCAACCTGCCATCCTTCCTGATCACATAATAACTTATTCAATTTTTCCTAACTTCTTACCAAGTCTTTAGTCCTCTTCTTTGTGTCCCCCGCCAACCTTGACGCCTCTCTGTCGCATCCCTCCAGCTTTGGCGACCTGCGCTACTAGTCCCTGTCTTGGCCATGTATAAACTAAACTTAATCTTAATGGCACTTCCATCAGCCACTTCCTTTACCTATCTACACATAAATACACACACACACGCACTACTATACCTTCAATGTGCCTCCACTTTTTCGCTTCCGGCCTGCACTGGCGTGCGTCTCCTCACATCCTACCGTCAGGCTGAAGGGGGCTTGCACCAGATCAGCCCGAGGGTTGTCTTTCTGGACAAGCCTCAAACATCACGTAAAAAACATAAGAAAATGCTCAGAGCCTGTGAACAAGGTAGTGCTACGTTGATGGGACTGGTAATATGTGTAAGTACACAATGGAACACCAAAATTACTTGTATCTATCATAATTATACTAGCTTGTAGTGAACCTCATTAACACATCACGATAATTTAATGTCTCACAGCAAAGCAACAGTTAGATTAATCTTTGTTTACGGTTAGTATCCATTTACAGGTAAAGTTTTAATATTATCCCACACGTTTCTTATCCCCTCTATTAAGATCTACAAACTAGTAACACTAGTCAAACTAATAACACACTAATAACACTAATCAAGAAAGTGTGTGATGCTTTGCATGCGCGCTATGTGAGCACCAGAATTTCGCGATGCTGTAGATTATTCGAGACACGCCTTCCAGGCGCTGCGCAGGTCGGTTATTGAAGTCAGTTTTGTCACACGCAGCCGTGGTATAAATACTAAGGTTCAGAAACGGAATTAATTTTTAGATCTGGATGTGCGATATGTTTGTATGCCTTATCGAAGGTGTTGTCGTAGTGACTTGTTAATTATTGTATGCGGATGTCTGTAGTGTCTTGTGTTATTTAGTGCGACAATTGTTAATCATCATCAACTTCTTAACGGTTTTAGGCTTTAGCGGCCTGTTCCTATTCCACAGTCCATCTTTTCTTAGGTCTACCTGCTTTTCTTCTGCCTCTAGTGTTGTAATCTTTTGCCACCTTCGGTATTCTACTTTCTCCCATTCTATTGAAGTGTTGAATCCATTTTCTTCTGTATTCTTTAATCGTTTCATTAACTGAAAAAATATCTAAATCACTCCTTATCTCTTCATTTCTTATACGGCCTTGTCTGCTACACCCTAGTCAAACTAATAACCCACTAATCAAGTAAGTACGTCACGCTTTGCATGTGAACATGCGCGCTATGTGAGCAGTAGAATTACGCCCGCTGTAGATCATTCGAGACACGCCTTCCAGACGCTGCGCTGGTCGATTATTGAAGCCAGTTTTGTCACACATACAGCCGAAGTATAAATACCGGGATTCAGAAACGGAATTAAATTTATAGATCTGGATGTGCGATATTTTTCTGTGCGTTATCGAAGTTGTTGCCCTAGTCATTTGTGAATTATTGTATGCGGCCACTTCTAATTAGTGACTTGTATTATTTAGTACGACAGAGTTAAAATAGTTGACATTTATTATGTGTTACATTACTGTGTGTTGGACAATTGTAAGCTTAAATAATTGATGGAATCGAATGTTTATTATTGTTTCATCTATTTGTTTATTTATTTAGTTCCGTTTTCGCGGTTCAAATACCACGATCCGTGCAAAAGTCGTAACAGTAAATTGGATCTGAATAACCGCTAATTTGTGGTATCGTCAAACCATGCCCATGTACACAGAATGCAGAAACGTACACTTAACAGAGTATGTCTTACGATAACTTTTGACGGCACAACCGATTTTCGTAAAACTTACTATATGTATCCGTACATTTAACATACAAATTGCCTGGTCCTCCAGGTTGGGCTTAATGCATTGGGCCAACTCACCATTTATTGGGAAAAAGAAAATGTCTAAAAACGAAATAAATTGCAGCTGGATGGATTCAATAAACGTAAATGAGAATTCAATCACTTCTGTCATCTTTGGTTTCGGAAAATGTGTAAACATTGTACAGCTGGAGTAATAATAAATACATATAAAGTAACCATGTAATTATTCTCATTTTGTATACTTTAAAGTGTATTTTATTCTAAACTTAGACTTGAACATCATCATCATTTTCAAAACACATCATAATCAAATTGCGGCCTGTTCCGCTTTCAAAAACCTCCAGCCATCTCTTCCTGGGTCTACCCACACAACTGTGCTCTATGCGTTTTGTATTTCCAGGTTTGTTTAGCCAGTCTGAAATCTGAAATTTGTTCTAAGTGTTCCTCCACCGTTGTTTGTAATCTTTTTTAATTTTTCATTCAAACTCAGACTTATATTTCTATAATAGTTATTTTACCAACCACGCCGTTGCCAAAGGACAGGAACCGTGTCAAAGTGAAAACTTCTACACGTTGGTTAATGACATAGTTCACAAACAAATTGTTAAAATACTAAATAGAACAAATTATGGCAAAGTATACTATTTATAATTTTATTAATAAATTTTAAAGATATTAAAAAATTTTTTTAAATCTTTTTAAGAAAATTTTCTTACGTGAAATAAGTTTTACATTGTTTTGTGTGAAAACATTTAAGTTAAACTAATATGTGCATTATGAAGTTTTGTCCATGGAGTTTGTCTTCGTACGAATGAACTACAAATACTGTAGGCAATCAGTTTCATAAGTTCTTATCTAAAAGTTTGTATGTAATTAGAAAGAAATGGAGATATTAAAAAAAATTGGACAAGATTGGGAACTGTGTATGCTCTGTATGACGATGGTTGGCGTGTGGACCCTAGCCTATCTGCTGCCTCTTCCCCATTGTAATACTTCCGCCCGGGCTCGACAGCAGCTAATTGCCGCGTGAGTCACCTCACTGTGCGTCCAGTATGAACAAATTTTTTTTCGGCTCGGCCAATACTGGTAAAATTTTGTTATATTTGAAATCAGCGAAATAATACGATGAAAATGACACCAAACACGACTAAAAAATATTAAATTTTAAGGTACTTCAAGGTAAAAGCTCAACAACTACTTTAATACACATCTTCAGTGCATAGTGCTTTATAACGCCCAATTTTTAATATTCCTTAGTCGTGTTTGGTGTCACTTTCATCGTTCTATTTCGCTGATTTCAAATATAACAAAATTTTACCAGTATTGGGCGAGGCAAAAAAAATTGTTTCGTACTGGACGCACAGTGAGGTGACTCACGCGGCAATTAGCTGCTGTAGAGCCCGGGCGGAAGTATTACAATGGGGAACAGGCAGCAGGTAGGCTAAGGGTCCACACGCCAACCATCATCATACAGAGCATAGTAAGAAAAATAGGAAAATGGAAACGCGTGGAGAGGACAGTAAAGGTACGTAAGCAGACAAAAAAAAAAAAAAAAAACAGGAAACAAAATGTTTGTTTGAACCAGGGAAAGTGGGAACTTTACCTGGTTTTGTGGTTTAACCATAGGCTTACGAGAAGACAGAAGAGTTCTTTAAAACCCGAAGTAGCAAACTAAATTACTTTATAAACCTTTATTGTTTGTAGCGAATTGTGAGTTATTGGGTTTATGTGTGATCGCTGAAAGCAGTTTGGTCTGGATAAAAGTGTCAAACATTTAATCATTATATTGTTATATGATTTTTAGGGGCATTTTGACTTTAACAAACTAAAGTCTCCGTGATATAAACTAATTACAAAAAATTATTATAACTTCACAATTTTAATAAAAGCTGACGCTGTATAATATTGTTACGCAACGGAACATTCTCAAACAATGGAGTGCGTCGTTCTACGTGGTTCTCGGCTTCTCCAGCAGAGGCCAGCTGTAATGTTTTTGTACGCGTACATATTGCTAATTTGAGATGACAGACAATTACGTGACACTTGCCATGCGTCAACAATCGAGGCTATTCCAAACTGCAGCGGTCGGGTACTGCGCTCAAGGTCAGACAGTGGCACTGTTTCTAGTGGATTTGAGAGCGCCTGTTTGTTTAACGCGTCATTGAAAAAGTGACAGATTATTCTAGCATCTCAGCGGAATATAAAGATAACCATCCAGCGAAGGTCAATTTAGTTCAGTTTTACGTCGGGTGATTTATTCAGTGCGTTCAAGTGGTTATTAGTGAAAAGTTATTATTGTGCGGGAATTTATTAGTTGACATTATTATTGCGTGTGGACCAATTTATTTTGAATTATTGTACGAGCATAATCTTGTTGCTTACAGACTGTTATTTGAGATTAATCAAAGCTGGTGATTTATTCAAGTGAGGTTCGAATTATGGTGGTTATTTTGTGATTATAGTGCGGAATTCTTATAATATTCTTATAATAGTTGACATTATTTGTGTGTACAGATTAACTTAAATTATTGTACGAGTAAAATCTTGTTGAATAACTTGTTAATTACAAACTGTTAATTCTGATATTTAAAGCTGGTTTTTAGTGACTTCATTGGTGGCTTGTATTTTGTTTTCCACTGTACCGTCAGTGAGACCATCGTAACAATATTAATTTTAAATCAGTTTTTGAAATAAATGTATATAAAACTTAATTTCTAAAGAATAATGTGTTTATTAACGCGAAGAGCTACTTATGCGAGTAACACATCATAGAAGATACTGTAATATGTAATCCTACAAGATTATATAAAATATAAAGAAGCCTGTTATTACACTTTCCACAGCAATATAGCAGACTGAAAGAGGGCATGCATATAGATTTACCGTGAGCGCACGGTGTCTGTAAAGCCAGTTGAGATATAAATAATGACTCGACACAGAAAATGCCTGTACGTGTGTGTGTTAGTATGTGCCAATTTATTCTTCCGGCAGATCCATTTATTTGCTGTCAGCCGAGTATTCATGGCTTTGTCTTCCTTATTTCAATAGAGTAGACGCTCTTTTTATTTGTTTCCTAGTAGGCTGGTGGGATTGCCATGTAAATAAAATAAATCAAAACTGAATTCTACGATTTTTTTGTTGGATATTTGAATAACTGAATTTTGAATACCTAGCGTTAGACATTTGATACTAGCTAAGGAAGCTACTGAATTCAAATGTCAATTAAATTTCATTTATATAAATTGGGGTTATGTTGGAAAACAGTAGATTGTTTAACGTTCAGAAGGTAAATATACCGAGAAATGCTGGTAGTACATAAGAAAAACATGAACCTCAAACCAACCCCGCAAACGTATCCGCTCTCTCAGAACTGTCAGTAGCAACGGTCGTTGCTCCAGTAGACTTCTTAGCCGAATGTACACTGCCTATATCCGCCCGATCATTACACATGCTCATCCCATACTTCTGACTGCCGACCCTGCCCGCCTCACTCAAACCCTTCCGAATCACCGAACGGCGAGCTCTTCGACTTATCTACCGCAGTCCTCCCTTCATAAAAACCTCTCATAGCGCTCTGTATGCACTCAACAAACTCTTCCCTAACCTTGACTCATTCCTGTACTAGATAAACTGGAAATACTCACAAACTCCAAAACAACGCACTTCCCTACAATCCATAGCCACCTCCATCAACAGCACTACCTGCAATATCCGCAGACCTTCCTTCCTCATAAACCGCCTCCTTACCATAGCCGATGAACTTCCTCCCAGAACTCCTCGCCGCCATCGTCGTAGAAATAGAAACACCTAACTCCCAACTTCAAACATCCTCTCAACCTGCCATCCTTCCTGACCACATAATAACTTATTAAATTTTTCCTAACTTCTTACCAAGTCTTTAGTCCTCTTCTTTGTGTCCCCCGCCAACCTTGACGCCTCTCTGTCGCATCCCTCCAGCTTTGGCGACCTGCGCTACTAGTCCCTGTCTTGGCCATGTATAAACTAAACTTAATCTTAATGGCACTTCCATCAGCCACTTCCTTTACCTATCTACACATAAATACACACACACACACGCACTACTATACCTTCAATGTGCCTCCACTTTTTCGCTTCCGGCCTGCACTGGCGTGCGTCTCCTCACATCCTACCGTCAGGCTGAAGGGGGCTTGCACCAGATCAGCCCGAGGGTTGTCTTTCTGGACAAGCCTCAAACATCACGTAAAAAACATAAGAAAATGCTCAGAGCCTGTGAACAAGGTAGTGCTACGTTGATGGGACTGGTAATATGTGTAAGTACACAATGGAACACCAAAATTACTTGTATCTATCATAATTATACTAGCTTGTAGTGAACCTCATTAACACATCACGATAATTTAATGTCTCACAGCAAAGCAACAGTTAGATTAATCTTTGTTTACGGTTAGTATCCATTTACAGGTAAAGTTTTAATATTATCCCACACGTTTCTTATCCCCTCTATTAAGATCTACAAACTAGTAACACTAGTCAAACTAATAACACACTAATAACACTAATCAAGAAAGTGTGTGATGCTTTGCATGCGCGCTATGTGAGCACCAGAATTTCGCGATGCTGTAGATTATTCGAGACACGCCTTCCAGGCGCTGCGCAGGTCGGTTATTGAAGTCAGTTTTGTCACACGCAGCCGTGGTATAAATACTAAGGTTCAGAAACGGAATTAATTTTTAGATCTGGATGTGCGATATGTTTGTATGCCTTATCGAAGGTGTTGTCGTAGTGACTTGTTAATTATTGTATGCGGATGTCTGTAGTGTCTTGTGTTATTTAGTGCGACAATTGTTAATCATCATCAACTTCTTAACGGTTTTAGGCTTTAGCGGCCTGTTCCTATTCCACAGTCCATCTTTTCTTAGGTCTACCTGCTTTTCTTCTGCCTCTAGTGTTGTAATCTTTTGCCACCTTCGGTATTCTACTTTCTCCCATTCTATTGAAGTGTTGAATCCATTTTCTTCTGTATTCTTTAATCGTTTCATTAACTGAAAAAATATCTAAATCACTCCTTATCTCTTCATTTCTTATACGGCCTTGTCTGCTACACCCTAGTCAAACTAATAACCCACTAATCAAGTAAGTACGTCACGCTTTGCATGTGAACATGCGCGCTATGTGAGCAGTAGAATTACGCCCGCTGTAGATCATTCGAGACACGCCTTCCAGACGCTGCGCTGGTCGATTATTGAAGCCAGTTTTGTCACACATACAGCCGGAGTATAAATACCGGGATTCAGAAACGGAATTAAATTTATAGATCTGGATGTGCGATATTTTTCTGTGCGTTATCGAAGTTGTTGCCCTAGTCATTTGTGAATTATTGTATGCGGCCACTTCTAATTAGTGACTTGTATTATTTAGTACGACAGAGTTAAAATAGTTGACATTTATTATGTGTTACATTACTGTGTGTTGGACAATTGTAAGCTTAAATAATTGATGGAATCGAATGTTTATTATTGTTTCATCTATTTGTTTATTTATTTAGTTCCGTTTTCGCGGTTCAAATACCACGATCCGTGCAAAAGTCGTAACAGTAAATTGGATCTGAATAACCGCTAATTTGTGGTATCGTCAAACCATGCCCATGTACACAGAATGCAGAAACGTACACTTAACAGAGTATGTCTTACGATAACTTTTGACGGCACAACCGATTTTCGTAAAACTTACTATATGTATCCGTACATTTAACATACAAATTGCCTGGTCCTCCAGGTTGGGCTTAATGCATTGGGCCAACTCACCATTTATTGGGAAAAAGAAAATGTCTAAAAACGAAATAAATTGCAGCTGGATGGATTCAATAAACGTAAATGAGAATTCAATCACTTCTGTCATCTTTGGTTTCGGAAAATGTGTAAACATTGTACAGCTGGAGTAATAATAAATACATATAAAGTAACCATGTAATTATTCTCATTTTGTATACTTTAAAGTGTATTTTATTCTAAACTTAGACTTGAACATCATCATCATTTTCAAAACACATCATAATCAAATTGCGGCCTGTTCCGCTTTCAAAAACCTCCAGCCATCTCTTCCTGGGTCTACCCACACAACTGTGCTCTATGCGTTTTGTATTTCCAGGTTTGTTTAGCCAGTCTGAAATCTGAAATTTGTTCTAAGTGTTCCTCCACCGTTGTTTGTAATCTTTTTTAATTTTTCATTCAAACTCAGACTTATATTTCTATAATAGTTATTTTACCAACCACGCCGTTGCCAAAGGACAGGAACCGTGTCAAAGTGAAAACTTCTACACGTTGGTTAATGACATAGTTCACAAACAAATTGTTAAAATACTAAATAGAACAAATTATGGCAAAGTATACTATTTATAATTTTATTAATAAATTTTAAAGATATTAAAAAATTTTTTTAAATCTTTTTAAGAAAATTTTCTTACGTGAAATAAGTTTTACATTGTTTTGTGTGAAAACATTTAAGGTAAGCTAATGTGTGCATTATGAATGTTTATCCATGGAGTTTGTCTTCGTTCAAACGAATTACAAATACTATAGGCAATCAGTTTCATAAATTCTTATCTAAACGTTTGTACGTGACTGGAAAGGAATGAAGATATAAAAAAGTGTACAACATTGGTAAAGGTATTTTATCTGTGTTAGCAGTCTTTATAATAACTTTGTCGTATTTTGTCGCTTCTCTGCTATGTACAATTTTCCCTCGAACGAGGTCTTTCGGTTTCGCAACCATTATCAAGTTCTTACTACAACTTGTAAGTACAAGTTGTTGTAGTAAGAACTTGATAATGGTTGCGAAACCGAAAGACCTCGTTCGAGGGAAAATTGTACATAGCAGAGAAGCAACAAAATACGACAAAGTTATTGTGTAGTAAGGAAAATAGAAAAATGGAAACACATGGAAAGGACAGTAAAGGTACGAAAATCTGCATTCACACGCACGCACACACACACACACACGCACACAAAAGAGGAAGCAAAAAAAGTCGATTGATCAAGGGAAACTGGAAATTTTATCTGGTTTTCTGGTTTAACCATAGGCTTACAAGAAGACAGAAGATTTTTTTGAAACCCGGAGTAGTAAACAAAATTATTTTATAGACCTTTAACGTTTGTAGCGAATTGTGAGTTATTGGTTACATGTGTGATTGCTGAAAGCAGTTTGGTCTGGATAAACGTGTAGAACCTTTAATCTTTGTAATTATTATATTGTTACGACGGTGTACTGATCGTCGTATGGTACAGTGGAAAACAAAATACAAGACACCAATTACGTCACTAATCACTAGCATCATCACAATTAAACAGTTTGTAATTAAAAAGATAGTCTCTTACAACAATCAAATAAAAATTGTTCCCACGCAATAAAAAAAATGTTAACTAATATAAAACACAATTGCTCTACAATTTTCCGCGCAATTATAAAAACACAACACTTCGTCACAACATTACGAACCGCACTAATAACCACTTTAAAGCACAGAGTAATATCGCCCGATAATAACTGAACTAAGGCCGCTGACGCCGAGTATTTATACCCCGCTCACAGACCAGGACATTCCACAAGTGAAAACATGTGCACGTAAAAGAGTATCCCTCACGATAACTATTGAACCGATTTTCGTAAAACTTAGTATGCGTATCCATACATTTACCATAAAAAACCCTATAGTTTTAAGAGTCATACCCTCAAAACTATCGTGACGGGAGTAAAAAATGTGAGGGGATTAAAGTTGTGAAAGAAATTGCAAAAGCCCATGTGGAAAATGAAATTAAAGGAAATTTGAACCATAATCTAAATATAGTATTCAGTATTGTATGCGATGTTATGGACGAGCATAGATAGATTAATGTTGACGAGGCAAATAATGGAATTATACCTTTAAAAAATTAATTTATTAAACAGTGGTTGAAATTTAAAGGTTCTTAATTCTGAATTACTTGAATTATTTCAAAATTGGGTCCAAACAGTGGGTGGAATTTTAATAGAATCGCAAAAATTCATGTGGGGTATCAAATTAAGAAGAATAATACCTGAAATCTGAATGTAGTGTTAAATTTTAGAAATTTCAAAATTTTGGGACCCAAAGCATAAAAAATAAATGAAAAATTGAAAAAGAAATGTGAAAATCCAACAGGCTATCAGATAAAATGAATCCGAATTGTTTTAATCCGATTGTCAAGACTCAAATCCGAATGTTGCGAAGTTTTTAGGCTTATTGTACAATTGTGTGCTCTGTAATTGTTAAACTACTAAACAAATAGTAGAGTAATTGCAATTGTTGTATACTTTTTTATAATAAAAAAATCAGCTAATATCAAAATTTACATAATAATAAATGTACTTTGTTCAACATAGTGAGTGAGTTCTGCAGCTCAGGCATCGTACTAGTATTTTTGAAACATCGGAACTGGCCAACAGGGATAGCTGAAAGATGAGTAGAAGAATTTCAAAATTGGTTCTAGAAAAGACGATGAAAATAAAATACCTAAACAATGGAACAAATTAACGGGGTCTAGAAATAATATGAAAAAGGAGGAGTTTATGGTGAATTATAACTAAAAGTGACATACGGGTTGGATGGATACTATTGGATGGATAACATTGCAAAAGCCCATATAGAGTACCAAATTAAATTAAAATTAAATGGAATTTTAACCATAATCTAAATATAGTATTGTTACAACGGTCTACTGATCGTCGTATGGTATAGGGGAAAAACAAAATATAAGCCACACCAATGAAATCACTAATAACCAGTTTTAATTATCACGATTAAACAGTTTGTAATCAGCAAGATAGTCTCTTACAACAAATCACATAAAAATTGTTCACACGGAATAAAAATGTCAACTAATATAAAGCACATTTGTATTAGAATTGTCCTGCACAATTGGAAAACACATAACACTTCGCCACAATACTCCGAACCGCACTGGAATAATTCGCCACTAAAACTGAACTAAGCGCCGTTGAATGCCTATATTTATACCCCGCTGATATTCCAGAATCGTCCATACTACGCATCAGCGCTACACTAGAGCGTAATTGATTGCGGCCTTGACACACTGCGAAGTCTAGAAAAGTCTCGCTAACGCATATTGAGATCACGTACGCACTCAACATTGCAGCCGGATTCCACTGGAATAGCCGAGAAACACGCAGAATGTTCTGGAATGGTGTAACACTTTTCCGCATTACGTAACAGTATTCATTTTAGAAAATTCCAAAACTGGGTCCATGGAGTGGGTGAAATTTTAATAAAATCGCAAAAATTCATTTACACTATCAAATTAAGGAGAATATTAACTAACACAATGTGTTAATCGTTAGTGATATTAATGATATTAATAAATATTAATGATTTGAGTGATGTATTAATGACAGACGGTGCAGTGATTAGGAAGAACAGCAGAGATCGTTGGAGCACTTGTTGCAGATTCTTGAGGTTGTAGAAATTTGTAGTAGGTATTAGAAGGTGAAGATATTGGTTCAGCATAGGAGACGCTGGAAGACCGCATCAAACCTCTGATGCGACTAATGCACAGAGGTCTGTTGACACCTAATGCCGAACTACCACCATCGTCTTGAGAATTTGACTCCAGACATCAGTGGTCACTATTAGAAGCTGAAAGTAGTAGCTGAAGGAGCCTTGTGGAAAAGATATCCAAGTGTAACCTTCGAAGGTACTTTCACAACCACTTTTAGCTTCTGAGGGCGACCACTAACTTCTGATGTCAAAACGGCAAGATGATTGCGTTGATCGGGTACGAGGTTCTAACGGATAACGTTCACCCGTTGTGGAGAAGTTTTAACGACAAAGATAGATTTAGAAAAATTATAGTTCGCTGTTACATTCTTATTACTCTCATAATTCATTCATTAAGTATGTCATTATAAAGATGTGGCAGTTTTGTGTTTGACACAGTTCCTGATTTCTGTCAGCGACTTAGTTGGAGAAAGAATTGTTGAAGTATTTGCTTCTTCGTTTCAAATGTTTCTGTGTCACACTATTCGTTCTTGTGTTATACTATAAACATTATAATACACAAAACGATCTCTCCTCTTTTTCTAAACGTGTTTTAAGCCCACAATAGTCATGTTAATATTCCGTACGACTGTGTACAGAAATAAATCACTGCAGAAAAAATAGAAATGCTGCAAAAAACTCAGTGACGTGTAAAGAAAAAAAGAAAAAGAAACAACGGTGTGCTGTGAGTACAGAAGGAAGGAGAGTTCTACCGGAAAGTAAAGTTAGCAGGGTGCCCAAAGCATGGTGCAATCGTGCAAGTCACATCCCTTGAATTTTGGGGGGAGATTTTTTAAGGCAATTTTTGTAATTATTAATTATCTTTTCCTTTCATAATCTCTTGTTAGAAATAGAAGTTATATGAATTTAAGCCATCTGCATAACCACGAGGTCAATTATACTTTTACAAGCGCCGTAAGTCAAACAAATCAGTGTGAAGAGAAATAATATAATTACAAAATCAAGTTAGCAGTAGCATGGCGTCCATGTAACCGCTGTTGCCGGCGGCAACATTCCTAGAAACTAAAGAAAAGAAAATTCACAGAATAAATAGTTTAGTTATTGAATAATTTGAAATCCAAACAATTTTGGAAGCAAGGAAACTCGAAGAAAAGCGTAGCATTGCTTTCGAACTGTTGGGCGCTTGCACCGTCTTGTGTTGGCGGCACAGACATTGGCAATATTTACACTGCGTGTGGTCATCGATCTCGTAGTAGTTGTCACTGTACAAACGGGAGGGGGCCCAATGTGTTGCCGCTGTATAAACCAGAAAAACCTACCTATTTGGTGTTTTGTTTGTTTAAATATGTGTTTATCTGTTTGTCTTTATTATTATAAAGTCGATTATTTGTGTCCTCATTTATTCTGTTTAAGTATAATGGCGTCAGATCCCGTTGAACCGGGACCCTCTTCTTCTGCCAACAAAAGACAGAAAATACTCTGAAAATATATTTTAGCCCTGAAAAGAATATTTTGGCTCCAAAAAAACACTCGGTACTAGAAAAAATTCAAATTAATTTTTAGGATAAGTTTTAGGCCTATCACAACCGGCAACAGCTGTTATGTACCCACGCCACGCCACTGCAAGTTAGATTATCTTGATAAGGCCTAATGTACTACTAATTATGTTAGGCCAGGTTTGACCAGGCTTTTACATTTTTCATAATGTAGTTATTCATTAAGTACACTAGAAAACCTTTTGTTATTAAAAAAAAAAAGAATAACATTAGTCTTTTGATTTGAATAATTGCTTAAATGGCTTTAGTTTTTCAAAACATTTTGGATAAAGCCCCAAGATCCACCGTTAATTGGGGGTTATTCCATACCCCCGTATTGTGATCACCACTACCCACAAAATAAAATTTTGGAGGGATTTCGGAATACTGGGGGGGGGGGAATTGCACCATTGTCTTGGGGAGGGGGGCACTTATGGAAGTTAGAGAAGAACAACAGAACAACGCCGAGGAAACAGTAGGCCTACATCAGCAACCTGTCGTCAGACCTATTAGACGTTGGCAATAGGTTTAAATCATCTGATCAAAGGCAGTTTATTAGTGTATAAGGAACGTATTTGGGTAATGTACTGTCTCAGCAGCGGCTTTGCTACCAAGCAAGGAATGTGGCATCGTATGCCATTCCACTGCACGCATCATTGTAATACTACTCAATTAAAATACGTTTAACGCGGTGTTGGTGTAACTTGACTGTCTCTGATACGATATTTCTTGTAGCCCATACGAAAACTCACATTAACAAAATATTCAATAAATTACACCGAGATATAACGTACGAACGCTCAATGTAATACGCTAACAAGATCACACCTAAATATGTTTTCTGAACAACTGAACAATGTCTACAGAACCAGTAATACCTCACCAACACAAGCACGCACTATATCATTGAGTAGATCCCCCGCTCCACAGGCGTCTCGGCAGCAAAACTGATGCGCGTACAATACCTTTTTATCCGTACCTGCAGTCACTTTTGATATTTCGATTAGTGAATTCGATTATTATTGGCTTCGAACTTTAGTGAATACCGGACACAATTTTATGTAGGTGAATGAATTATATAAATTTTAATTTCATTTGTTGCAAAATAGTTGGCCGGCGATTGCAGTTGGTGTTCTTAGTCTTTTCTTAATGGAAAATGATTGTAGCAGTAGTATATCACAGTTGCGTACCTGTGACGCCAAAAGCTGGTGTTGTTAGGTTAACATGAGAACTGAAATTACACAAGCGATACGTCTGTAATGTAAAGGTTGTTTTTTTTGGCGGAAACTAAGAGAAAACCCCAACTCAAAATTAAGGCCACCCAAGGCACACCCTTTGTCTATTACCATACATGTCTCTTTTTTGTGGCAGAACTCGGTTTTCAGTACAACTCCTTTTCCAAAGTAGTACTCGTGTTTTCATTAGTCATGTGTGAATAGATCACTGACAAACCACCGAACTCGAAAGTAAGGCGGGGTGGCCCCTTGCCTATTACTATACATAATGTTACATACATACAAATATTTTGTAGAGGTTTGTGTGGAGTGGAGTCTGTTTTGTGTTTTGTGATTGTATATTTGTTCAAATATTCCTGAACAAATACAAAATATGGCACAATTTTCAAAGCACTCAACATTGTGAGTATTTAAAAAATGCTCAAAAAGCTAATATATACACAAGAATCACACACAATAACACCAGTATAAAATACCAAAAACCAACAGTAAACCATAACAACAACCAACCAAAACACAAATACTCCACAAGGTATAAAATCAGGAAGGCTGAAGATGGGAACAATACTCTTCCCGAAACATTTACCATATAAGGGAATAAAACATCTTGAGGGAATAAAAATATTAAATAAATTATATACGCATTAAGAAATAGACTGTAGCAAAAAGTGTATAAATATAATATAATTTAAGTAATTTGACATGTAATAATCTTCTTCTTCTTCTTCTTCTCTACGTCAAGGTATAGGCTGACAGCCTGTTCCGCTTTTGCTGAAGCCATCTCTTCCTTGATCTACCTATATCTCGTCTTCCTTGAGGTGTGTATCTTATTACTTGTTTAGGTAGTCTCATATCTTCCATTCTATGGATATGCTGCCTCCATTTTATTTGACCTTCCTTTATTCTTCTGGCTATAGAATAGAAGTTTAACTTCTTTCTTATATCTTCATTTCGTATTTGATCTCCAAGGGTGCAGCCTTTGGTTTTTCTGAAAAACTTCATTTCACTTGCTTGTATTCTTCGTTCTAATGTAATACTAATAAATACATGTACTAATAATGAACATGTAAATACATGTAATAATAGTAATAAAATTAAATATTAAAATTAAAAACTGAAAATTAAAAAATTAAAAAAAATGTGCTAAACAAAGGCATAGTACTGTACTTCAAATGTATATAATAATATCACAGAACGTTCAGTGTTAATGAACATAAATAATATACTGTGTACTGTAATGAACTATAATATACTATATTCAAGACTAATATACTGTGTAAAATAAATTTTACGAAATTTTATTCACATTTCCGACCATTTTTTAAAGAAAAAAGTAAATAAATTAATAAAACTGCATTAATTCAACAGTCTTATTTATTTTGGCCAGAAAAATTTATATGGTATAGGCTTTTGACTACCCTCTATGTAGGCCTCCTGTTGGGTTTTACACACAGTACCGAACCAAAGCCAAAGATTTTCTCTTCTGGAATAATGTTTCTGTATTGTGTTCATTTGCACATAGAAATTACTATTTGATTTACAAAGCTCAGTAAATTAAACAGTATGTCAATTTTCTTATAAACGTAAAGGTGTAGAACACAATTTTATAAAGATGAGGTTATATGTAAAGGCTAAATGTATATATAGTACAGTACCATCGTGATGACTCACAATTAAGACTGTTTCTTAAAAAAATATTAAACTTTATTTGTGACTAACATAATAAGACTATTGAAATGGAATTGTAATATTAAACAACAAATCCAGTGGCGTCAAAAGTGAAGTTATAAATGAAATGTGATAATGTATTTTTATCATAGCCTATATTTAAATAACAATCAAAATATGGTGTTCTATTTTTGAAGATTTAAAAATTTTTGGACGTTCAGGCCTAAAAACTGCGTGAAAGGTTTATACATTTGAAACAATTCATGTAGGGTACCAAATTAAAGAATATTTTACGTAACATCTGAATGCAGTGTTAAGTTTTGGAAATTCCAAATATCAGGACCCCAGAGCCTAAAAAAGAGATCGAAAATTAAAAAAAATGTGAAAATTTAGCAAGGTGCAGACTATAATAAATTATAACCCAAATCAAAATGTTTCTAATTTTTAGTGTTTATTGTATTATTGTAAGTTCTAAAGTTGTAACACTACAGTTCTACAATTGTAAGTACTACTAAAGAAATAGTAGAAAAATCAGGATAATTATAATTTTACCCATAATTATAAAATTATTTAATATCGAACTCTTTGTAATAATGAATGTACTTCTTTATTTCAAAATATGAGGACCCCAGGGATCTGAAAAAGAGATAAAAAATTTGGAAAAGATGTGAAAATCTAGCAAGGCGCAGACTAAAATAAATTATAACCTAAATCAAAATTTTTCTAATTTTTAGTTGTTATTGTATTATTGTAAGTTCTACAGTTGTAACACTACAGTTCTACAATTGTAAGTACTACTAAAGAAATAGTAGAAAAATCAGGATATTTATAATTTTACCCATAATTATAAAATTATTTAATATCGAACTCTTTGTAATAATGAATGTACTTCTTTATTTCAAAATATGAGGACCCCAGGGATCTGAAAAAGAGATAAAAAATTTGGAAAAGATGTGAAAATCTAGCAAGGCGCAGACTAAAATAAATTATAACCCAAATCAAAATGTTTCTAATTTTTAGTTGTTATTGTATTATTGTAAGTTCTACAGTTGTTATACTACTAAAGAAATAGTAGAAAAATCAGGGTACGAGGGTCATTCAATAAGTAAACAGACAAACAGTTGTAGGAAAGAAATTAATTGTAGCAGCTGATTGAAACTTTCAGGAATGTTACCTGGCAACGTCGTTGTGAGTTTTGATCAGCTGTTCAATAATTTATTGCATAAACATAACCAATACAGTTTTATTTACGATGGCGTGTCCTCTTGAGGACAGTACTTTCGAAGAACAGCGTTCTGTTATAAGATTTTTGGACCACTATAACCACTAACTTGGATTCACTATTTTGAACCTGAGTCAAAGAGACAAAGCATGGAGTGGAAGCATCCCAGTTCACCCGCCAAAAAGAAATTCTAAACCCAGCCATCGGCTGGTAAGGTGATGTTAACCATCTTTTGAAGCTCCCAAGGCCCAATTTTCTGTGATTACCTACAAGACCAGCGTACCATCAATAGTCAGTACTATTCTGACATGATTGTGAACAAAGTTAAGCCTACATTGAATAAGAAATGTCCGGAATGGCAGAGGAAAGGTGTGATTCTTCTTCACGATAATGCCCGCCCACACACGGCAAGACTGACGCTCGAAACAATAAAAAAAAGTAGGTTGGGAGATCCTGCTTCATCCCACTTATAGCCCTGACCTTGCCCCATCTGACTTTTTCTTGTTTGTGGCCCACTCAAGGAGACTTTGCGTAGTGTCAAGTTCAACAGCAATGAAGAAGTGAAGGAAAAAGTCCAAAACTGGCTTCGACATCAAGGTAAAGAATTCTTTGCTGAGAGAATAAAAAAGCTTGTAAAGAGATGGGACAAGTGCATAGACGTTGCTGGAGATTACGTTGAAAAGTATTAAAAAAAAAGTGTATTGATTGAATAAAAAGTTTTTGCTCCACAGCTGTTTCTTTGTTTACTTATTGAATGACCCTCGTATTTACAATTTTACCCATAATTATAAAATTATTTAATATCGAACTTTTTTGTAGTAATAAATGTACTTCTTTCGAAATAGTGAGCGAGTTCTGAAGGTCAGGGAGCAGACTAGTTGTAGATACTTCTCGTCATGCCGACGGTAACTACAGAATTCCAGGTGCATGCGACAGCAGTCACTTACGCGAATACAATTGGTAGTACCAATAGCGCGGCGTACATGTAGCCGCTGTTGCCGGCGGCAACAGAACTAGAAATAAGAAAAAATAATATTAATTATATTACAGAATAAATACCTTAGTTATTGATGAATTTGAAATCCGAACAATATTAGTAGGGAAACTTGAAGGAAAGCTTAGCATTGCTTTCGAAATGCTGGGCACTTGCACCATCTTGTGTTGCCGGCTCTGACATCGACAATGTTTTACTGCGTACGGTCATTGGCCTCGTAGTAGTTGTCACTGTACAAACTGTGGAGGGGGGGACACATTCGTCGACTCAATGTGTTGCCGCTGTATAAACCGGCAAAACGCTCAGTTAGCAGCTACGTTCGTTTTCGGAACTGACGTGCAGCAGATACTAGTACCTATTTGGTTTTTTTCGGTTAATCATGTGTTTCTGTGTTTGTCTTTAAAATTTTTAATCCGATTTTTTGTGTTCTGATTTATTCTGTGTAAGTATAATGAGAGTCAGGTCCCGTTGAACCGGGACTCTCTTCTTCTCCCAGCGAATGATTGGAAATACTCTAAAAAGAACATTTGGTACAAGAAAAAATTCGAATTAATATTTTGATTACGTTTTAGACCTATCACAACCGGCAATAGGTGTTATGTACCCACGACACGCCACTGAGTAGTACAGAGGATTTTAGGGTTAAGTTATTGAAGTCAGCTATTGCAGGGATTAGTGTAAATAGTGAGTAATGAATTGTAATATCATACTGTACACAACATTATGTTATTATATGCTTAGTTGTGTGAAATGCATTATTCAGTTCACCCAATGCATACTAATTGTTGAGAGAGTGAACCAGTAAGATATGTGCATAATGATTAGGAAATAACATCATGTTTTTCCTCATTGAATTATTTATTACATAAAACAATTGTTTTACCGGTAAACTTCAGTATGATAGTTTTAGAAAATATTTTTGTTTAATATGTGTAAAAGTTTTATACTTGAAGGTTTGTGTCTACAGTGGCGTATACAATCGTAGAATTTAAACTATCAGAATTGACAAAGGGAAGTCATTTCAAATTAAGTGGAATAACGTGTAACAGGATAATGGAAATTGATGACTAAAATTGTGAATCGCTGCTGTTCGTTTGGTGAAGTCATTACTCCTGCAATTGGTCCAACCAAGCTGCCATGGATCTGCATCCCATACATTGGCTTTTCTTGATAGCAAACACTTCATCACACGTCTAAAACTTTAGTTTTTTTATTTGTAACTATAAAATTGTGTAGTAGGGGAAATTTAAAGCACTTATGTAACAAAATGGCTAATACAGTGGAACCTCGATAACATGAACGTCAAGGGGATTATAAAAAAATCGTGTTATCGAGGCATTCGTCAAGGCGAGGTTCGTGTTATCAAGGTTAAGATAACAAAAGTTCGTGTTATCAAGTTCGTGCTGCATAACGTTCGGCTTACTGAGCCCGCTGCCGTGGATAATTCGTCTTATAGAGGTCAAATTCGTTTTGTAGAGATTCTGTTGAGTAAAACTTCGTGTTATAAAGGTTAATTAGTTCTATATTTTTATCTCAAATCAACAAAAACATTTTTATCAAGGTTTTAATTAAGGAATTTCGGTTTATAGAGGCATTTTTAACATTGAGTGTTAACGGACATTCAAGAGTAAAGGGGATTGAAAAAAATTCGTGTTATCAAGTAATTCGAGTTACTGGTGTACGTGGTACAGAGGTGCCGCTATATTTGTAACATTGTTTCGCGTACCACTTCCTCTTCCAAGCAACATAAAAATAAATTGCAGAAAAATGAATTTTTTAGTTGGTTGATTGTTTGTAATACTTATATGTAGTTACGTATCTTTAGGCGCGTGCGCGCACGCACTACACACAAGAAAAAACACATATCGTCGTCGTCTTGACTTCATGATATAGCCCAGGGGTCTCCAAACTACGGCCCGCGGCAGCCCGACCGATGCTGCGTGCAGTTTTTAAAAAGATCGTCAAAATATTTCAGATATTACAGCACTTTACTAAATAACTAACAAAAATAAGTGCAGTAAAATGTTATAATATTTTGTAGAAGTTTACAATATTTACATGGTTAATGTGCGTCTGGTTGCCTTGAATGAATCACGCTTTTCACTCGCACCAACCTAAAACGAAGATTCCTGTTCCCCAAGTGCGCTCGGATCTAACTCCCCCTGTAAAATCAAAGTACAGAGTTAACTTGTCAGACAAACACTTGAAATCCATTCTAGTGACAGGAGCATCAAAATTTGACACAAAATGGACAGACATTATTTGTCAGAAGCAACTCCACACATCCCATACGTACATAAGGAAGCCAAAAAGTAATACATAAGAAATATCTTTGAATGTTATTTTTTCCTTACTTGTATTACATTATTTTGAATAAATGAACTTGTTTTCTTTGAATAAGTCTGCTTAATTTTTATTTAAATACCTATTTTATTGACTTGATTATTTCGTAAACTTAAAAAAAAGTTTAGTGTACACACACACACACACACGCGCGCGCGCGCGCGTTTTGTTGTTGGCCCGCCTGACTTCCAAGATTTTTCAATTCGGCCCTCAAGTAAAAAAGTTTGGAGACCACTGATAGGGCCTATAGGCTAACAGCTGTTTCGTTTTCAGTGCAACCACCTCTGTAAGGGTCTTCCCGCAGATCTTCTCTGTTCTCCCAGTCGGTTTGAAACCTGACTATCCTACTATCATCTATTCTATAAACGTGTTCCTTCCACTTTAGTTTACAATCCCTTCTAGAATATATTCATTTCGGCCATAATATCTTCGATATTGCTACGCTTAGGAACTAAGTAGTCCCGCTTCGCTGAATTACTAAGTGATGCCTTACACGTGTATTTGCCTGACAGAATTACATAACGTCTTGGATTGTTCTAGGTTGTGCGAGATACCCCACCCAGATCTTATTCGATTACCCTACTGGCATCGAAGTCCGCTATCTCACTACAATCCAAAGCGGCGGAGGTATGGACACTGGATATTAAGGGGTCCAGTTCAGTTTAGACCTAGTGATATTACGGTGCGTTCGGAGGTATTGTTGCAGAATGTGATTACCGTGTTAGCCAGTGAGAAACTGTAAGAAAGTTACATGTGTTGTTGTGTGCTGAACAAATTTAAGTTGGATTATTGTATAAGAGTGCCTTTGTTGATTTTCATCTACTACTTCTTCTTCTTCTTCTTCAGGTTGTGGACCTTACGATCTGTTGCGCATTCCGTGGCCCGGCCATCTCTTTTTTGGTCTTCCAATATTCCGCCGTCCTTTTGGATTAAAAGCCAGTTTTTTTTGCATTTTTGTTGTTACGTATTCTTTCAACATTGCGTGTTCGATCCTGTCTATATTGCGTTATTCTTTCGTTTAAACTGTATATCCCAAGGATGTTCCTTATATCATCATCATTTCTTAGCCGGCCCCTCCGCGATACTCCTAGTACTGATCGTAAAAATCTCATTTTACTACCCTGTATCCGGGTTTGGGTCTTTGCTTTCAGTGTCCAAGTCGCACTGCCATAAAGGTCGCATCACACTGTCATCACTTTATAAAATTTAATAAGAGTATCTCTTTTAACCGTTACTTGTGTTTAATTAAAGTTTTTAATTAGTGACTTCATCTGGTGTCAGTTATTCTGTTTCCTCTGTGCATTGCGATGATCTGTGTGACAGTCCTAACTTATGTTTCCGATCCCTTAGTCGTACCTTTAGACTTGTATTAGAATGTTAGAATAATTAGAATATTATAATGGAGCTAGCCATAACTAAAAGCTTAAACGAGAAAATCTCCCGGTACAAAACGAAGTGGCATTTACATGTAGCGAGAATGGATCCAACTAGATTTTCAAAAAAGGCCCTTGACTATTATTCAAGGGAGAATAGAAGTGTGGGAAGTCCCCGTAAACAATGGTTGTATGAATTCCATGGAGATTGGAACAGGCTACTAGCCTAAGCCGTAAAGGATGACGAAAACGATGAATTGTGTTAGTGGTTATAATCACAAACAGAAATAACTTAGTTGCGATTTCTGTTTGTATTAGGTCGATTTTATTTCCCCATTAATGTCATGGTTTCACTAGCATAGACAAGAACAAGTGCTTCCATTACTTTATAGAATATCATTTTTTGTATCTGGTCTTGCTTTATTTTTTAGTGTTCTTTGTATCAGTTTATACATAATTTGATACCTATTTATTTTTTTTATTTTCATCACCATTTAACTCGTAACTTATACTACAACCTGAAAAATTAAAGGCGATACCTGTTCTAAAATTGTATTCTCAATTGCGATTTTTGAATGCTTTTGGAATTTTTTCTCTAAAAATCTAAACCTTTGTCTTCCTATAAAACATTTTAAAAGCATACGTTCTATACAATTAGTTCAAGCAGTGTACATAGACCCATATCAGAAAGTCTTTATTTTCCTGAACTATTATCTGATCAATAGTTAACATTAAAGTATTTACACTTTGCCGTATATGGCTGTTTGCAAGATGTAACTAATTCCCGAGTTGACCTCAACTTTCCAAAAAACAAGTGGGTCTGTGCGTAGCGAAGGGACAAGTCGCGTCGCCCACTGGTGTGCTGCGTCCCGAGATTCAAGTAGACCTCCTGCCGCATAGATCACAGATGACCTGGATGTTAAGGGTGTGGCCTCCTACGGGCCGTGGGTTTTCAATTAATTATATTATTGAAGGTAAGTATACGCCGAGGCCGGGTCCAAGATTTACCACCTAGCACGGATGGGGTGCGACCGAGGGAGCTAATTAGACGATTGGCCTGGAAGCGGGCGGTGCGGCGTTGAATTTACAGGACAGTGTCCCAGGGAACGGACACGCAGGGATTCACGGATGGTTTTATTAGATGTCAGGTAGTGGGTTTTGCACGCTCAGCGAAATCCTCGGTCGAGGAGAGACTGAAGCCTTTGCTTATGGGTCTTTGCCAAGCAGCCCCATACACCGATCGAGTAGGTAACAATCGGCACCACATAGGTGGTGACGATAAGCTTGCCTAGGCGGCGGGACATTCAACTTTCCATTGCCTGATCATATTGCTCAAATGCATCTTGCACAATGTAGGTGAAAGACTGCACCCACGTCACCACCTGTGCTAGCAAATACTATTCTTTTCTCTTCCCGTATTAATTTATGTTTTTCATGTTCATATAACTTTTCTTAGCAACAGAATATTCTTAAACACAGTCACGCGTTCATTGTTTCATAGTGGACTCGATATTAATCTTGATAAATCTTTATCATTGAGATTTAAAATTATATGAACATAAGCATTTAGTTTAAAAGAGACTCATAAAGTTAAATATTCTCTCGTCTGTTATTAGTGTAACACTTTACAATCACTATTTTACTTCCGGTCTCGGTTCCATGACGCCATATTTTTAGTAACCCACACGTTTCAACTAATCCATATCAAATGTCATAAAGTTATATTCTGTTTCACAAACTGCGCCTAATTTTATTTTAGCAAAACGTAGGCTTGAAATTTTATAATTTATTTCAGACAAAAGGTTATTTCGCGTTGCGTATCAAAGTTCAGCAGCGGCACTTCCCACATAAAGCTATTTATATTAACAACAATAATACAAAACACTGCAATACGCTGTAAACAGCGCCATCCTACGTTGAGTTCTGAGCCCTTATCTACTTCTAATATTTCCGTTTATAAACACGGCAGTAACCTTTTTCCGGTATGAATAACAATGTACCAACGTCACTAAGTATTCTTACGGCATAAAGTGTGGTGGGTTTTCACTCAGTCGCGATACAGATCTGTGTAGGTCATAGTTGACAGCGCAGAATATCGAAAGACCTACGTCAGAGTCTTTACATAAAACTTACCCAATACTGTGCCGTACTTCGTTCGGCGCTCCGTGGTTATTATGCTGGGTCCGGTGGTATGCGCGTATATTATTCCACTATTTAAAACTCGCGCGCCGTGCACTGCTATGTTGGTGCATCGTCGCTGTGTGTAGCGGGCTACGTCGTTAGTTGTGGCTACGAAATCGTGTCGGCCAGTGCCAGCTGTTGTATCCTGTAAGAAAAGCGAGTTCTTGTGGGTGCAATTCGCTACGTGTTTTTCCTCATTTCTCTATTGACCTTCTCAGAGAAATCTTCTCTGGTTACTACTGACGGCGTCTGCATCATTCTGCCTGGTTGAAGCCCGTTACTATGGAAAAATAAGTTAAAGCCAGCTCCAGGTAGGCATAGCCTGATTATAGCTCAATTATTTTTAACCTCGAAACATTTGTGTTATGTGTTCTTACTAAAAGGTATCCGTGTGTGTGTGTGTGTGTGTGTGTGTGTGTGTGTGTGTGTGAATTTCCAGGGATGCAACAGGGTCTAATTAAATTTAAACGTAATTATTAACTTGGTCAAATCAATTTAAACTTGTCTTACACTCAGCTACTCGTTCAGAAATTGTAAATGAGAGCGCCTAGATAGAAAGTATTGTCATAGTTATAAAAGGAGTTTTAAAAATTTATATGACAGTCATCACTATTAGAAGTTATGTGTATATATATATTGTAGCGTGACAGAAAATCCACTACATCTTAAGTCATATGAAATCATAAAGTTTAATTACACCAACAAATGTTCTAATAATATTGAATGACATTTAAATAAATCAGAGGAATGAACCACAATAAAATAAAAATCCTCATTACATTATATATAAAAACCACTGTTTTAAAAACCAAAGAAAGTATCGAAGCAACTCATCAACTCATAGTATAATATCAGTAAGTTACCCAGGAAGCTCAGAGCAGTAAACCAGTTATATAAGACCATATCAAGAAAAAAGAGACTCAATTAAAGAGTGGTGAATACCAAAATACCCCAAAAACAATAAGAGGGAAGAATAAAGTTTGTGAACAGGAAGAAACCAATACCCTGAAACCTGTAGAGAAGAATAAAGTCCGTATCAGTGAATAAGTTAAATGCTCCAAACTAAACCTCAGTCGAGATAACACCAAGTACCTTGGTTTACCCAAGAATGAGGAAGGAAGACCAGAAGAGTGAAGACTAGACGAGGGACAAGAATGAAGACTAGAAGAGGGACAAGAATGAAGACCAGAAGGAAGATACGAAGAAGGACAAGAAAGAAGACAGGAGGAGAGGAAGAAATAGTATGAAAGAAACACCGTAGTAAAACCTATTATTATATAAACTACTATCAACCCCAAACCCACAAAAACTATGCAAAAGAAAGTATAACATACCCAAAATCCTATAAAAATGTAATTATTGAGAAAACTAAAGTGCTGTATAGCGTTATAAGAAGTGAACCGACTAAAGCTATTGTGTAATAAGAAAATAAACTAGTCTTAACAGTCCATGATTACTAAAGGTCTGGTCTGAGATAATAAGACTCAAAATATCAGAACCAACAGTGAAAGTGAATTTGTGTAAGTGTTTTTTAAAAATGCAATAAACTTAAAGTTGGTGATACTATAACTTATCAGTATGCTATATCACAACGTTGATATCTAATAATAAACAGCATAATAAAATAATAAAATGGAAGATTTCCAGTATTTTATTATTTTAATGTAAATCTTTATTTACAAGACATTTGTAAAAAATGATAATAAATAGAGTATGGGAGTTAATGTTTACTGATGTAGGGGATCACAAATAATCATGATTTAAACCAGAAAAGACTGACATTAATATAGTATTAATAAGTGTAAAATGTTTAAATAGACTGTTATTTCACAGTCCTAAAATCAATGTGTTAATAAAATGTATTTGTAAGGGTTTTTAGAAAATAAGATTTATGTTATGTGTTTTAAAAAGAATTATGTTTGATAAATAATAACCTACATACCATTAATAATGTTCTAATAGGTATGCTATGTTAGCTCAAGAATAGTTAAAAGATATATGTTCAAGCCATATCTGCAATATGTTAAATTGTGCAGATTGCTAAATAATGTTCATAATTAATTATTTTAATAACTGTAGTGTTAATTAACTACTACACCACACAATAAGTTATAAACCATGTTATTTTCATATAATTGTAATTATGTAAAGTCAGAGGAGGAATTAAGTTTAAATTATTTGAGAAAGAAAGAAATATAAAATTCTAAAATCTAGGCCATTTGGTGAAATCACAGAACCAATATAAACTAGTATAATTCACTTATAAATCCTGTAAACTACCAAGATTTATATAAGATAACTCAATTAACCACTACTAGGAATGATCCTATGAAGTAAAATGATAATAAGGAAATATACCTTAACATTTTGTAAATTTTCAAAATATATAAATCAATTAGTTTTAAAGAGCAATGTCAAATTTACAGATTAACACGAAAAACCAGTTCAAAGGTGTAATTTATATGTATTTAAGGAAAGGAAGAGGAATATGAATAATTAAAATTTATTATAATAGTATTAATAATATTTAAAATGGAGGAATTTTATATAAAGACGGAAATCCAATTTTGAGCCTATATTTCCAAAATGTGAACAAAATTTGTTAATTTCCACAAAATGTCCACAGATATGGACTATAATACATCAATTTAAAGGGAATGAGATGGTTAAACCGATAATAAGGTTCATAATTCATAAAAGAGATGAATAAAATAGATAAATTCTATATATAATGTAATATTTTCTAATGTGTATGGGAAGTCGAAATATGTTAACAATACTTTTTCAAGGATTAACTGGGCCAGATTTATGACCAAGTTAATTAGTCTTTTGTTGAATATCAAGCTGGACAGTTGTGTAAAGAACGTTTCTTTAAATCGAGAAAAATGGTACTAGCGTTTAGCCATTGAAATAAGTGAACGAGAGTTAGACGGATTAGACACTTTTTAAAGCTAAAGCTGTTAATACATTCACGACAATAGTGAAAACAAACACTTAACTCCATAATACGAGTGATAGAAACAAATAAAACATTATATTTAAACTGATTCATTCTACAATCCTAACCACATCTTGAGAATTTTAACCCACAGAAGAGAACACATTCAAAATAAACTAACTAACACAAGTTTACACAGAACACTTCGCCAGAATACACCAAATAACTTTACAGACATATTACACCAGTGCGGGGACATTTCAAACCTTAATGAAGGTAATTTTATTGTGATTTTCTGACACGACGCATTGGCAGTAACCTGGACCAACCCGAGTAGCGGCCATCTTGAAAACGGAGTCTGCTAACCACATCGCAGTGACGTCGTCTTCATTGGTTTGACAAAACATTTATTACAATATTATATACTGGAATTATTTAAATACTATTGTATAGTAATTATTGTATTTATTTTTAATTGTTAATGTTATACTTTCTCGTCACCCTTCTCTGACTATTAATTCTAATCGCTCAAAGAACCTGTCTTTTAATATAATATATCATAAATTTTGTTCTGTATGACACAATCGATAATTCCCGAGACAGAGTCGATAATTGCTCTCCATCGATAAAATATCGATTATTTATTTAAAATTGTCAATAAATCTTTATATTTCCATTATTTCGTATCTGTTACTTATTTCACAGGGTAATTTAAGGGTATTTATAAGGCTGAAGGACTTAAGTAAGAAGAATATATTCTATCTGAACAAGATATTGGACCAGTCAGAAAAGTCACCAATCGATTATTACCTGGAGTTAATCTATTTAACTCCAGACTTGGTTCAAATCTTCAAGAAGTGCTCGACGGTCAATAAATACCTACCTGTTATTAAAATTTTACAGAACCTTTTTAAAACAGATGTATTTCTCATTTAAACACATTTATTAACATAACAAAATTATTTTATTATTTGAAAATTCTATTTTTATTGAATTTTCCATATACATTTTATTTTTATTCTTTTGTAACGACCGGCATACAGCGGTCTGGTGACCAAGTGGCTAGCCCAAACAGTGGGGCTTGATTACACCATAGAGGTCTGGTTACAATATATATAATATCATTATGCATGTACAATTATTGTGGTTGTAGCGGATTGTTAAGAAGTTCTGCCCCCAGAAATCATCCGTTTCAACTACTGCTCAACCTACACACATGGCCGCTTACTACATTGGACAATTCAGGTGTGATCCATCTCAATTTAATTTAACACCATCATCTACCACAACACGATGCATCTGCAGACACTCTCAAAAATAGACTTATAAAATCCGCTCAGAACTTGTTTAAAATCTGCAAACACATGTTAGGTTTCGTGCCTGCATGCTCGGACACTGTACATAGATAAACACCTTATGTATATTTAAGACACTCGTATACTATGTAAGGGATACACATATACAAGTGCTTAGATGAACAGCTCTGAGTTCTCTTGTTTCTCGTGTTCAATGTATCAGAGTGTTGGTTGTGGCCTGCTTAATCATGTATTTCCATGTGGGCATAATGCAGGACTGGGGTGTTTGAATTTCGTGCCATTATTGAGGCCTTAGTAGTAATTATGGCTATTTCCATGAGTTGTTAATCCAGACTGCATGAATCCTGTATTAAATTACAAATTTAAGTTATCTTGTAATGTGGGGGCAAATCTGTGGCTTTGGGTTATATGAATTTTCATCTTAATGGTGACATAAGTATTTGAATTGTAAGTTGGGTATAGATGTAAAGTCTATTATATGATGGGTTATAGCGAGAAGGTTGATGCAGGAATTGGGGTGTGTGTTATGTGTGTGTGTAGTACGTGTTTATGTGTAATTCTTAATATAATAAAAAAGAGAATAATATAATGTTAATGATGTATAGCACATGTGCTATCAGGACTGTCGACAGAACTAGTAATTCTAGGCTACCTTGAATCAAATAATATATATATTGAATCAAATACTATATATTGAATCAAATACTGTATATAGATCAAATAGCATGTATCAGATATCAAATATCCAGTGTTTTATATTAACTATCATATATTGAATTTCATATATCAAATTATATAAATATATATATATATATATATATCAAATACCTTTTATCAATTATCAAATATCGAATATTAGATGTTAATACCAAATTTCTATCCTTGAGTTGCATTTATTTTTACTAGCCACTCCATTAAGCATTCATGCCTAAACCTACGGTTTTACAATAATTGTACATGCATAATGATGTTATATATATATATATATATATTGTAACGTGCGGTTTTTTGATCAGAGGTTTCCGCCTCTCCGCAGTCGCCACTTATGAATTATAATGACCGAAGTTTAAAAATAAAGTGTTTGGTAATGTTACTCAATCAAAAGCCGAAATCGAGAGTGTGTGATTTGGGGTCAAGCAGGGAAGTTGTTCAGCCTTATGTTGAAGAGAGAGTAAGTACCGATTGTTTACACTCGGTTCCGACGATTTCTGAAATTCTTTCAAATTGTTCGCCGTGAATTAAATCAGCTGATTGTGAGACGAGTCTCCACACATAGTCCAACCAGACTACACTGTAGCAAAATATGACCCAATGGATCGATCTCTTCGATTTTGTGCTGAAATCTATTACAACTACCCACTACAAAAAATATAACACATTTTTTTTTATTCAATATCATTTTTTCAATAATATTTATTATTTATATTATTGGTTTTTTCCCTGCCGCAAAAAATACAAATATCACAATCGATCTTTTCCTTCATTAAAACATAATATCGACTTCATAGAGTAAACATGGAATTGTCAAGAAAAAAACATATATGGTTTTGTTTACCAAATTTTATACTATTTTTAAAACATCAATCAATATATAATTCTTTTTATTTCCCCAGGGTTAAGGGTAAGTTCTTTTTGTTATGAGATGGTCAGAAATGGATAACTATACTACGCTTTACAAATACCGAAAAATATTAAAAAATTTGTTTATTTTCGTTTAGTATGTAGTTCTAGAAATGTCCGTAAGAGAGCAGAGTGTGTTTGTTTTCATTAGAACATGTGATTAATTTGTACTAGTTTTTTGTTCTATACCACCATTCGGAATGAGTTTTCTTCGTTAAATATTAAACGAAATGTTTATATTACCTCTCTTCTGACAGTTCTTACTTGAATGAAGCCTTTTCTCTGGTGATGTCCGTCTTGGGTTGTAATTTTATTACCGTCTGGCCAATATTATATCGTCAACTTGAAACATAGCGAAACTAGGCCGGATCATCCAAATGGTTTTCTTTCACTTTTTATTATGGAGTATAGCAATTTATTTTTAATAAGTAAAGTAGGATTATATAATGTTCATACTGTTGTTTAATTTTGTACCAATTTTGCACTTCTATAAGGTTTCTAAAAGGATATTTTAATAAAATTGAGGTCTCATCATTTTTGTCAACTCGCCAGGTTTAATTTTTTTTTCCAATAACAATACTTGTTATTTTCATCACTCTTAGTAACCCATAATTTTTTAGTATACAGTGTAACATAACAAAATGTTACCTAACCTAAACATATACTATCAGGTTTAATAAATGCATAATGATAATATAAATAGATAAAGTAATGATAAGAATAACCAAGAAGAGAGGAATCATGGAGGAAGAAAGAAGCAGAAGTGCCACAAGAAACAGTAAGCCCAAATACTGTTGGACACTACAACCAGACTATAACTGACACAAATTGATGGACAAATTTAAATTCACTTTAAATGCTGAGATCAGAATCAGCATTTGGCTGATAATAAATTAAATATGACTAGTAATTATTGAGGCCAAGAACTAAAATTAGCAATGGCCACAAAATGAAAATGAAGCTATATTTCAATCTCAACTATACTTATGACAAATAAACACGTTTGTAAGAGGGAATCTTATACCAATAAGCTACCTCAGCAAAATTACCGAATTGTGAACTAATAAAAGCTTTTAAGGCAGAATTCCAGTATAGACGGTATGCCTTAACAAGGCCTAGACCAAACAATCATCAATGAGATGATTATTAGGAAGTAATATGAATGTAGGTCACCTACACAAAACAATTGTTATGCTCAAACATAGCAATAAGCATTATTAAAATGATATGATTTATAATTCAATTGTTAGTTAGTAGAATAGAGCAAATTAATGTGAAACGGAATATCATAGTATGCAAGAACAATTCACTACAATGTCTAAAGTTAAGGTTTATTCATAATGTACAGTAATTAAACATCAGTACAGAATTAATAGTGTTCTCACATCAACGTTTGAGTGATAAAACGCGATGTAAAACACAAACAATATTAGTCAAAGTGTATAATTGCCGATTTTGGTAAACAGACGACAGTGCGAAATAGTGTACCTGAACATTGTTTATGTAGCAATGTCAGTAAAAGTGAAACTAACTCGGTATCAAACTATATCAAATTAAAGAGGACAAAATATTCTTTAATTTGATGGCGACTATATTAAGTGCATGAAAGGCGTTAGCATCATTTATAAAATATGTTTAAGAAATGTAATCGTCAACACCAATAACATCGATAGCTGTCAATCATCTTAGCATTTGGCGGTTGGGAAACAGTTTTTAACGGTCGAAAAGACAATACGTCACACTCATCACACCTGTCTAAGCCAATGACAAAATTTCTTAGTAATTAACAATGTTGCCTAGAGCCGATCAAGGTATCGGGGTATATAAGAGACCGCAACAGATTAACGACAGACACTTCATAATTGCATTCGGTGTGACAGGTACGCCGATCTCATCTCAACATTTTTAATAACTGATAGCGTCATCACCAGAACACATCAAAGGAAACAGTTCGACAACAACCTACAACTACTTTAAATTATTCTACAAGGAACCATTGTGATTATGTGCAGTATTATTTCATTTTAGTGCGGAAAATAATGAACAGAAGTAATTAAAGAATATTATTTATGATCCGTTAAGTTAGAAGTGGATCGAAATTCTCTGTTCTTGTGCGTGTGCAGTGAATAACGATAATCATTATAATCCGATTATCGAGGTGTTAAATGAGTTTTAATCAAATGATTAAAACCAAAAGGTAACAGTGTAAACATCTTTTCATTTTTTTTTACGAGCGCCATAACCTGTACGTTTTAATACACTGATCTGTACTGACGCAAAAACACTGAAACATTTTTTATGTTACACCATGTCTAAATTTATTTTATGAATTTGTCAATATTAGTTAAGCTGAATGTTAGTTATAAGTGTTCTCCAAAATATAACCTTTGTAAATCATAAAGCAGGCGTGACGAACGCACAACCTATCAAATAGGTTATTTTTACTTGTTTACTTTATAATAGTAACGTCAAAAACAGTACTAGTCAATATTATATCAAAAAATCATTAGCTATTGTGTAGGCATAAACTTTCTTTTTTGTGTCTCAAAGAACTTACACCTGAGATTTTAATAATATTAATGTTTAAAGAAAAAAGAAATATCTGGACTTAACCAGATTTACTGTCTATGTTCTGAGCAAGCCCTACAGGGTATATAATAACTTATTTACAATTGTACATCATTGTATGTTTTTAATTATATTTGTTTGAATTCTCTATCAAGGGTATGAATAAAATCCCATTGTTAACAGCATAACTCGACTTAATTCATTTCTAACAGATAGTTAAATATTTTATTCAGAAAACTCAAACAACCTTCAGTTGTGATTAAGTACTTGGAATAGCATTGCCATAAAAGTAATAAACCATTATTTTAATTTCTTTAAATCATTAATTGATTCAATTCATGGGTTTTACACGGGATTTTCCCAAAATAAATCCGTGTGGCGCCCACTATCAAACAAGGCAACTTAACCTTGTAGCTAAAGTGAGTTGGTTTTTGTAAACCGTTTTGACAGCTTATTGAACTTCTAGAAAACACGACCAGGTACGTGAAAGTATATTATATTTATTCTATTGTCCAGACATTACTAGACATAACGTACTTAGACTATTATCGACCTGGAGGAGAAGTTTCACAGCTAGTATCAACAAGACGATCACCATCATCAAGCGACCAACTATTATACTTTACTATTAAACTTAAGCAAAGCTAGTATTTAAATAATATTAACACAATTATTTTGTTTGTTTTATTTAAGAGAATTCTTTTCAGACAATTATAATTCTACAATTGTAAACACACTTTGAGTAACCTCGAATGTTACATTTTAAATCGCTTTTGAAAGTCAGTAACCTTCAATTTTCAACCACTACAAACTTTAGTATATTCCTAAATAGTATTTTTCACATAACCAATTTTAAACATTAAACCACATCACGTTTGTTTTATTACAATTTGACGCATCCAACGTGTGGCAGAATACCCCCGACATTTGTTTTAATACAAATTGGCGCACCAACTAGTGTGGCTTAAAAATATTAAATAAAAATATTTTTATATTGATAAACAGCCCGGTAGACACAAAAGATAAACATGCCACACACTCATCAGTATGATACGAGATATAAGGACAGTCGGGTAGGAGAAGTACAGCTAGATACTGAGACATACGAAGCACAACCCATACACGAAATGGAAGTCATTACCATTAATAATATCGAAACTGAACCTGAAGAAACACCCCAGGTAGAACCGGAAGTAGAAGTAATGATCAGCGACCAAACAGACAAAACAACCGAAGGGGCAAGAATAGAGAATATGATGATGACGATGATGATGGCGCAAATGACTAGAAATAATAAGTCGTTAAAAGAAGACGGTAGGAAATCCCGGGAAGAGAATCAGAAGAATATCGAGTTATTAAATAAAAATATGGAGTCTATTAGTAAAAATATGGAGTCACTGAAAGAAGACTTGAATAAAAAGATTGACAGTACCCACAGATCCATGGACATACTAAACAGTAAAATAGATGACAACAGTAGAGCCATCAGAGAAGAGTTGAACACCACATTAACTGAAATTAGCAGGAGGATGGAAGAAGGTAATGAGAAAGTTAACACCAGAATAGACGTGGAGATAGCGGTCGTGAGGGAAGAAATAATAGAAGTAAACAAAAGGTGCGAACAGCAAGACCAGGATTTGAAGCGAACTAGGGAAGAGGTCGACGGGAGGATCGACACCATGGAGGAGGTGACTGAAGCCCGAATAGAATCCTTGAAAAGAATGAGTCAAGAGGAAATTAAGCGGGTGAGGACCGACGTAGGTGAGCGCTGTGAGGAGGTGAGTACATCAGTAGACGCGGTAAGAAATTTAACCGTCGCTAATCGGGAAAGAATTGAGGAACTAAGACAACAAGAAATCGTGCAAATGCGGGAAGAAATTGAAGTAATTCGTAACCGTCCTATCCAAGGTCAGTATCTGCTACCAAATGACAACCGCGACGCGATTAATTTTAAAAACTATCGGAAAAACCCTATTGAATTCTTAGCACGCGTTGAAGAAAACTTGGCACGAATCCGAGAGACCAGATGGAACAACATAAGAAGCTTGATAGATGAGTATTTCAAAGAAATATATGATAATTGGTGGACCGCAACGCGCCACGAAGTCAACAGTTACGAGGAATTCAAGACTCAATTCCGCGCGAAATATTGGTCAGAGGCCACACAAAACATAGTACGCGATCACATATGCCACGGCAAATATGATGCGAGCAGAGGAGGAACAATGACTTCCTATTTCTTGGGCCAGGTGTGTCTAGCACGAAATTTAGAAACAAAAATACCTGAAGAATGTCTCGTTACAAAACTGTCATACCACTTTGAGGAGGGTGTCGCTAAGGCACGTCAGTGGGGGCAAATTAAAACTATATCAGCTATGTCCGCATTGTTCGAGGATCAGGAACATGAAGGGTATTACCGAAGGAGTCGTCGGAGGAATGACCATTTTAATAATATGGGCGGTAACATAAACAATAATAATAATAACAACTTCAGAAATTACAGGAGTAATTTTAATAATAATAACCGTCCAAAGCAAAATTATAACAACAATAGTAATAATAACAATAAGAGTAGGCCGAATAACCAAAGTAATGACAATAATAATAATAACGGTTGCCATAATAATAATAATAATAACAACCGGCGACCCAATTATAATAATAATAACAACCGACCACCAAACCAAGGCGGGAATAATCCACCACCACAATATCGTCGAGCTAATCATGTGCAAGCTAACTACGACCCCGGTAGAAGGCGGTACTACCAGCGACAAAACAGTTTCAGTGGAGAGAGAGGAAGTATAAGAGGAGGACGGTGGAGAAGTAACAGCATTGAGGGCGACAGCCGCAACAGCGACTACCGGCCACAAGTGAATTTTGTGCAAGCCCATGACCAGTCCGACCCAGGGAGACCTGATACCCGACCACAGCCAAACACCACGAATAATGATGACGAAGGAGATTGGGTGCCAGTCTGTGAGAGGCCTGGTTTTACAATATTACACAACCGAGCAGGCAGCTCTAGAGAGTCCAGACCCGGAGATGGCAGCCGGCCCAGCACATCCCAAGACGCCAGAATACAATACCCATAATAACGTAATCGTCCCCAATAATGCACCCAATAGAGTGGAAAAAGCACAAAATAACCCCATGTATGTAATCCATAAAAAATGATTACTATTAAGAGCAGATAAAGTATAATGATAGGCGACATCTATCACCAGAATATGTAGAGTATAAAAGAAAAAAAAAATAATATGTTTTAATAAACGATTAAAATAAACGGACTCATTTAGTGATTAGAAGGATCACGTATTATGCCCAAATTATTGAAGGTAACTAATTGACTATAACAAACCTATTTGCCCTATTGAGTTACAAAAAGTGTGTAGGATTAAGATATAGGCCAAACTATTTGTTACTTGTTAAAAAAGAACCAGATCTATCACACTAAAGGATAGAAAAATAGGCATTGTAAACTAAATAATTTAATGAGGAAAAAAGACATCTATTATGTCATAGAGAGCCAAAAGTGGCATGTAACTAAAATATACCTAGGATAATGACATACACTTACTTTAAATACTCCTATGCTAGATTAATTTAGAGAGGAGCTACTACTCTTTTATAACTAAAATTGCTATGCTACACTTAGAAAAAAAAGGGAGAGAAAAAATTTTATCAAATGAATATTGTATATTATATAAAATCATCCAGAATAAGTGGTAAACATCTATCACTTGAAGGAGAAGAGGAGCAAACCACCAAAGCGAGTAATATAAAAGAAGGCTATTATAAAGGAAAGAAAAAAAAAAGTTTATCAAATGATTATTGTGTACCTCTCATAAAACTAAAATATTATATATAAAATCATCCAGAATAAGTGAAAACCACCATCACTTGAAGGAGTAGAGAAGAAGAATAACCAAGAGTGTAATACGAAAGAAGGATATTATTATGGAAAGTAGAGACAGAGAAAAAAATGTTTATTAAATGAACCATGTAACCCCAAGAATGTCTATAAAATTAGATATCAATATATTGTTATTATATTATCACATTGTGTTGTAATTACCAAATATTGTATGTAGCAAAATATGTCAGAGAACATCTAACCAAGAACATCTTATATATGAATATTGTAAAACCTGATAATTCAGGATAAGTATAAATTACTAGCGAGAGAAAGAAAAACTTGTAAACTATTGTGAAAATAAAATATTGTAGACTCTATATGTGAAAAACAACCGCATAATTATATGAGCATCAATGTAAGTGTGTAACCTTAAGAATACTCAAGTAAACTAAAACAATTGTCAACTAGTATAAAAAGTAACGATACGGCTAATGAAAAAGCATAGTCGAGAATGTCAAGTATGAAAGGAAATAATTACCTGTGAAAAGAAAGTATGTTATAAAGTGTAAAAGAAGGAAATGTGATATAAATGAAAACCTCTGATACCTTGAATATTATATTGAAGATATTATATTATTGAAAATGAATGATATGTATTATATTTTATGTGTTGTGATAGTGCAACTATTGCCAGGTGCAATGTTTATATTTTTCTCAGACAGAGAAGAGTATGCCTCTGAATCTGAGTATGTGTATTGAGGAACGGCAGAGAATGTAAGCCATAGTGAGCCACTCTGATTCCGAACCCACTACAAAAGTTAGGGAGTTATATTGTAATGTATCAAGGGCTATTATGAAAGAAAAAAATCTATGAGGTATAAAATATAAGAACCATTGAAATAATCACAAAGGTAAAGATATGTAATAAGAAAGAAAAATGTAATATGATAAGACAGGAAATTGTTAATTTAAGAAATAAGACCTATTGTAATTAGATGACTTAAAATGTAAGCAACTTGAAAAGAATACTAGTAAACTAAGAATTATATCACTAGACAAGCAATCAAGCTAGTGTAACACACTAATAGTATATTAAAGATCAATGCAAAGAGTACAAGACAAAAAACAGTAGTAATATGTAAAAACTGACATAAAATGATAATTTTATCAAAAGATCAAATTTTTTCTCAAATTATCAATTTTGAGGGGGGAGTATATGTAACATAACAAAATGTTACCTAACCTAAACATATACTATCAGGTTTAATAAATGCATAATGATAATATAAATAGATAAAGTAATGATAAGAATAACCAAGAAGAGAGGAATCATGTAGGAAGAAAAAAGCAGAAGTGCCACAAGAAACAGTAAGCCCAAATACTGTTTGACACTACAACCAGACTATAACTGACACAAATTGATGGACAAATTTAAATTCACTTTAAGCTGTCAAGCGAGTCAGTGAATAATGTGAACAGAATATGATATGTTACTAAAAAATGATTAAATAAGATTCTGAATAATGTGAGATCAGAATCAGCATTTGGCTGATAATAAATTAAATATGACTAGTAATTATTGAGGCCAAGAACTAAAATTAGCAATGGCCACAAAATGAAAATGAAGCTATATTTCAATCTCAACTATACTTATGACAAATAAACACGTTTGTAAGAGGGAATCTTATACCAATAAGCTACCTCAGCAAAATTACCGAATTGTGAACTAATAAAAGCTTTTAAGGCAGAATTCCAGTATAGACGGTATGCCTTAACAAGGCCTAGACCAAACAATCATCAATGAGATGATTATTAGGAAGTAATTGAATGTAGGTCACCTACACAAAACAATTGTTATGCTCAAACATAGCAATAAGCATTATTAAAATGATATGATTTATAATTCAATTGTTAGTTAGTAGAATAGAGCAAATTAATGTGAAACGGAATATCATAGTATGTAAGAACAATTCATTACAATGTCTAAAGTTAAGGTTTATTCATAATGTACAGTAATTAAACATCAGTACAGAATTAATAGTGTTCTCACATCAACGTTTGAGTGATAAAACGCGATGTAAAACACAAACAATATTAGTCAAAGTGTATAATTGCCGATTTTGGTAAACAGACGACAGTGCGAAATAGTGTACCTGAACATTGTTTATGTAGCAATGTCAGTAAAAGTGAAACTAACTCGGTATCAAACTATATCAAATTAAAGAGGACAAAATATTCTTTAATTTGATGGCGATACAGCCTCAATCGCAACTATATTAAGTGCATGAAAGGCGTTAGCATCATTTATAAAATATGTTTAAGAAATGTAATCGTCAACACCAATAACATCGATAGCTGTCAATCATCTTAGCATTTGGCGGTTGGGAAACAGTTTTTAACGGTCGAAAAGACAATACGTCACACTCATCACACCTGTCTAAGCCAATGACAAAATTTCTTAGTAATTAACAATGTTGCCTAGAGCCGATCAAGGTATCGGGTATATAAGAGACCGCAACAGATTAACGACAGACACTTCATAATTGCATTCGGTGTGACAGGTACGCCGATCTCATCTCAACATTTTTAATAACTGATAGCGTCATCACCAGAACACATCAAAGGAAACAGTTCGACAACAACCTACAACTACTTTAAATTATTCTACAAGGAACCATTGTGATTATGTGCAGTATTATTTCATTTTAGTGCGGAAAATAATGAACAGAAGTAATTAAAGAATATTATTTATGATCCGTTAAGTTAGAAGTGGATCGAAATTCTCTGTTCTTGTGCGTGTGCAGTGAATAACGATAATCATTATAATCCGATTATCGAGGTGTTAAATGAGTTTTAATCAAATGATTAAAACCAAAAGGTAACAGTGTAAACATCTTTTCATTTTTTTTTACGAGCGCCATAACCTGTACGTTTTAATACACTGATCTGTACTGACGCAAAAACACTGAAACATTTTTTATGTTACACCATGTCTAAATTTATTTTATGAATTTGTCAATATTAGTTAAGCTGAATGTTAGTTATAAGTGTTCTCCAAAATATAACCTTTGTAAATCATAAAGCAGGCGTGACGAACGCACAACCTATCAAATAGGTTATTTTTACTTGTTTACTTTATAATAGTAACGTCAAAAACAGTACTAGTCAATATTATATCAAAAAATCATTAGCTATTGTGTAGGCATAAACTTTCTTTTTTGTGTCTCAAAGAACTTACACCTGAGATTTTAATAATATTAATGTTTAAAGAAAAAAGAAATATCTGGACTTAACCAGATTTACTGTCTATGTTCTGAGCAAGCCCTACAGGGTATATAATAACTTATTTACAATTGTACATCATTGTATGTTTTTAATTATATTTGTTTGAATTCTCTATCAAGGGTATGAATAAAATCCCATTGTTAACAGCATAACTCGACTTAATTCATTTCTAACAGATAGTTAAATATTTTATTCAGAAAACTCAAACAACCTTCAGTTGTGATTAAGTACTTGGAATAGCATTGCCATAAAAGTAATAAACCATTATTTTAATTTCTTTAAATCATTAATTGATTCAATTCATGGGTTTTACACGGGATTTTCCCAAAATAAATCCGTGTGGCGCCCACTATCAAACAAGGCAACTTAACCTTGTAGCTAAAGTGAGTTGGTTTTTGTAAACCGTTTTGACAGCTTATTGAACTTCTAGAAAACACGACCAGGTACGTGAAAGTATATTATATTTATTCTATTGTCCAGACATTACTAGACATAACGTACTTAGACTATTATCGACCTGGAGGAGAAGTTTCACAGCTAGTATCAACAAGACGATCACCATCATCAAGCGACCAACTATTATACTTTACTATTAAACTTAAGCAAAGCTAGTATTTAAATAATATTAACACAATTATTTTGTTTGTTTTATTTAAGAGAATTCTTTTCAGACAATTATAATTCTACAATTGTAAACACACTTTGAGTAACCTCGAATGTTACATTTTAAATCGCTTTTGAAAGTCAGTAACCTTCAATTTTCAACCACTACAAACTTTAATATATTCCTAAATAGTATTTTTCACATAACCAATTTTAAACATTAAACCACATCACATTCGTTTTATTACAACAGGCAGTTTGTAATTATTATAAATTTATATTTTATTTACAGAAAAATAATTCTTTTTAATTCCGGTTTCTTTCCCAATTTGGTTTACATAATAGGTTTCTGTTCATTTTCTTATGACCTTGTATATAAGTATTTAATATTTTTATTATCTTTAAATGAATTTATATATTATTTATTAGTCTCTGATAGTATTCCTACACTGCACTACTTCCTTCTGCCATTTCCCTCATACAGTATTATTTTAATTTTTTTTTTTTATTATCCTCTGATATTTAAATCTTTTGTTTTTTTTTTTAAATTTAATGAACCCTGGGTTATCTTATACTATAACACAAATATTTTAAAAAATATAACATTAACTTAGGTATTAAACTTGGTTGTCTACACAATATAAACATTACAATAAATTAACAAAATACCTAATCAGTTAGTAGCATTATAGTCTACTATCATCGTTTATAATTCTCATACCTACAGCACAATTCTGTAAGAAGTTACCTTCACTTTCATTTTTACCTCAATGGGTACACTATAACTCACTTGTCACTGTATATCACTCGAATTGTTTATAATGTTTAGTGATATAATTGAATTTTGAGCTCGTTATAGCTTACCCATTTCTGACCTTTATGTTATTACATGAGTTAATTTATTGGGACCGGGTTATGTACCGTTACATAAAGCCCCCCCACTAGAACAAATTTATTTTGGTATTACTCGTTTATTAAAATAAATTGTTGATTGTTTCAATTCTCCTAATAGTCTTGGCTTTATTCTTCATAATATCTTCATTTATCTCAAACTGGTTGTAAACTGACTGGTAATTCAGACTGGTGGTAATTGCTGTTTTCTTACTCTACTCTCTCTCTCTTGGAGGCAAATTCATCAATTATTTATTTCTCTGGGTAGTGGTACTTCCACATTTTATTTGATAAGGACTGGTCACACTAATTATATTAAACTTGTTTTAACACTCGTTTCTATTTACTTCTATAAATTATCTTTATCAATTAAGCTTCGGTCTGCTATCTTCCTTCTATTTTCTTCATCTATACTTCTGGAATCTAATATCACTCTTTTCAGCTATTTTATAATAATTATCCCTTAAATATTCAATTTCCCTAACATTTTTCCCTATCCTGTGCGGTGGTACCAGTAGGGTGGCCACTCTGGGTCCATACTCCTCTGTCCATCCTTACACCTTCTGAGACCAGGGGAACATCATCCCTGCTCATAAAAATTATTGCCGGAAGATTTCTACGGTCAATACATAAAAATAAAAAAATTATAAGTAGTAGTCAATTAGCGACTAGTACTAAACACTTTTGGGATTCTTCATACTGTAGCTGTTTGCATTTATTTATATATTTCTTTTTCTTCTTGATTCCTTCTTCTTTTCCATTAACTAATAGCATATAACATTATTGATAGGCCTTATGTTAAAATTCTATTGACTTTACTTCTTGAGACATATTTCTCCGTATCATTTCTTCTTATATAATCTTCAATTCCGAGAAATTCTAATTATTGTATTAATTATCATCCTCCTTCAGTTTCATTGGAGTCATTAAATTATTCTTTATTGTTCTTACCTGAGCACATTACCATCAATTGTTTTTGTTCATTTAATTTTTCTTCTGTTTGTTACCATTAAAAATATTACTTTTTCCTATTATTTCATTTTAAATCAATTCTTTATAACTCTTATTTACTAATCTGTTATTATTTTTTGTTAAATTAAATGGTTTCGAAATATCTTAAGTAAGTTGTACTTACATGCTTTTAGAATTTTGGGGTTTTAGTCTCTTCATTCTAAATTATATGGTTTCAAAATAACTTGAGTAAGATGTTCTTACATACTTTTAGAATTTTGGGGTTTTCTTCCGCTATTCAATGGGTTGCTGGGTCGGTTTTCAGAATTTCAGTCCCCTTTTCTGGTTTGTTATTATTTAGGTTAACCATGGTCCATTAATTCAGGTAATCCCTTTACTCGGATTACTGGGGTATTCCTCATGATTTTGGTATTTGTTATATACCTCTCTTTCACCTGGCATCGTAACTTAGCTGATACAAAGTCTTCATAGAAGTCGCGGTTTTCCGTCATAGTTCGTTCCTTTTTGACTAACAAGTATTGTACCTCCTCTAACATAACATAGTTGCCCATATTTAATCTCATTTCATTCCCTTTTACCTATGGATTATTTACCAAATATTTGAATGTTATATTCCGTCTTGAAGATATGACTGATATTGTCTGATACACTTCAATCGTCGACATATTTAATTGAGATCTAAACTTAATTAACTCCCTTTGTTCATTAATTGGAAAGTTAAATACATTAATTAATCCACCTGTAATCATCTCCCATTCTTCCTTGGTATTTATTATTCTCTTTCTACATGTTTTTATTATTTTCTTGGTCTTCTTTTCCATGGTTTGGATCTTCTCCTTGTCCTTTCTATTCTTATTTTCGGATAGCAATGCATTCTGGTCTTCTCTAATTTCTGTTTCCTTGCTACGCTCTTCTGTTTTTGGACTTACTATAATACCTTCGGAAATGCTGTCTAACATTTCATCCAAATTATTAAAACCACTGTCCATTTGCTTATTTGTCTCCTCCTTGTATGTATCTGCTTTTTGGATACGCGTATTAACATTTTCAAACTTCTCTCCGAAAGTTTCCCATATCTCCTTATTGAAATTCTCCATTTTACCCTCAAATTGTTTTAAATTCTTATTATTCTCTTCAAATTTTGCATTCATCTCTTCTCTTTGTCCTTCAACAGTTTCTCTCAATTTATGGTGTTGTTCATTCATGGTTTGTTTGATATTTCCATGAATGGTCTCTATTTTTTCATTTAGTTGTTTGACTAAACTTTCCTGAATGCTATCTATTTTCTCATTGGTCTGTCTATTTTGTTCCTCCTGTTTCTTAAAATTTTCCTTATTTTCCTCCTTGGTTTGCTTCAAGTTTTCATCTATTTTATTAAATTTTTCGCTCAAGGTTTCATTTTGTTTCCTTGAGTTTTCATCTATTGTTTGTTTATTGCTTTCCTTAATGCTATCAATTTTCTCCATCATCATCCTCATAATTTCTTGCCAATCTGGTTCTCTTCTGGCTTCCGCTTTTTCTGGTTGGTCCCCTTGGGCATCCTCTTCCACTATTTCCTTTTCCGGGTCCATAACTACTTCGCTTTCTTCTTTATCACCTGTCTGTTGGTCCATTTCACTGTCCGTGACTAATTCTATTTCTTGTTCCTGTCCACCTTTTTCTTTCTCCTTTTCTTCTGCCCTCTTCTTCGATCTGCCTCGGGTATTATGCATTTCTTGTTTTCTCATAACTGCCGACGATAATTAGATTTTTTGGTATATTAATTTATTAAATATACCGAAATTCTTTTCTAATTACAGCCCTTTTACGATGAGCGCCAATTCTGTAACGTAGCGGTTTTTGTAGAGGTGAGGTGTTATTTAGCTAAACGACCGTCTGATTCAAACCTCACTGTTGTACGCGCCAATTCTGTAACGTACGGTTTTTTGATCAGAGGTTTCCGCCTCTCCGCAGTCGCCACTTATGAATTATAATGACCGAAGTTTAAAAATAAAGTGTTTGGTAATGTTACTCAATCAAAAGCCGAAATCGAGAGTGTGTGATTTGGGGTCAAGCAGGGAAGTTGTTCAGCCTTATGTTGAAGAGAGAGTAAGTACCGATTGTTTACACTCGGTTCCGACGATTTCTGAAATTCTTTCAAATTGTTCGCCGTGAATTAAATCAGCTGATTGTGAGACGAGTCTCCACACATAGTCCAACCAGACTACACTGTAGCAAAATATGACCCAATGGATCGACCTCTTCGATTTTGTGCTGAAATCTATTACAACTACCCACTACAAAAAATATAACACATTTTGTTATTCAATATCATTTTTTTTATAATATTTATTATTTATATTATTGGTTTTTTCCCTGCCGCAAAAAATACAAATATCACAATCGATCTTTTCCTTCATTAAAACATAATATCGACTTCATAGAGTAAACATGGAATTGTCAAGAAAAAAACATATATGGTTTTGTTTACCAAATTTTATACTATTTTTAAAACATCAATCAATATATAATTCTTTTTATTTCCCCAGGGTTAAGGGTAAGTTCTTTTTGTTATGAGATGGTCAGAAATGGATAACTATACTACGCTTTACAAATACCGAAAAATATTAAAAAATTTGTTTATTTTCGTTTAGTATGTAGTTCCAGAAATGTCCGTAAGAGAGCAGAGTGTGTTTGTTTTCATTAGAACATGTGATTAATTTGTACTAGTTTTTTGTTCTATACCACCATTCGGAATGAGTTTTCTTCGTTAAATATTAAACGAAATGTTTATATTACCTCTCTTCTGACAGTTCTTACTTAAATGAAGCCTTTTCTCTGGTGATGTCCGTCTTGGGTTGTAATTTCATTACCGTCTGGCCAATATTATATCGTCAACTTGAAACATAGCGAAACTAGGCAGGATCATCCAAATGGTTTTCTTTCACTTTTTATTATGGAGTATAGCAATTTATTTTTGATAAATAAGGTAGGATTATATAATGTTCATACTGTTGTTTAATTTTGTACCAATTTTGCACTTCTATAAGGTTTCTAAAAGGATATTTTAATAAAATTGAGGTCTCATCATTTTTGTCAACTCGCCAGGTTTAATTTTTTTTTCGATTAACAATACTTGTTATTTTCATCACTCTTAGTAACACATAATTTTTTAGTATACAGGAAGTTTGTAATTATTATAAATTTATATTTTATTTACAGAAAAATAATTCTTTTTAATTCCGGTTTCTTTCCCAATTTGGTTTACATAATAGGTTTCTGTTCATTTTCTTATGACCTTGTATATAAGTATTTAATATTTTTATTATCTTTAAATGAATTTATATATTATTTATTAGTCTCTCATAGTATTCCTACACTGCACTACTTCCTTCTGCCATTTCCCTCATACAGTATTATTTTAATTTTTTTTTTATTATCCTCTGATATTTAAATCTTTTATGTTTTTTTTTTAAATTGAATGAACCCTGGGTTATCTTATACTATAACACAAATATTTAAAAAAATATAACATTAACTTAGGTATTAAACTTGGTTGTCTACACAATATAAACATTACAATAAATTAACAAAATACCTAATCAGTTAGTAGCATTATAGTCTATCATCTTTTATAATTCTCATACCTACAACACAATTCTGTAAGAAGTTACCTTCACTTTCACTTTTACCTCAATGGGTACACTATAACTCACTTGTCACTGTATATCACTCGAATTGTTTATAATGTTTAGTGATATAATTGAATTTTGAGCTCGTTATAGCTTACCCATTTCTGACCTTTATGTTATTACATGAGTTAATTTATTGGGACCGGGTTATGTACCGTTACAATATATATATAGACATAACTTCTAATAGTGATGACTGTCATATGCAGAGCAATAAATTTTGGTGATTAAAAAATTCTTGCTTACATTCACATGATGCTTAGGGCTTGATCAAGGATATACATATATATTTGTATTTTAATAGTACCCAGTGGCATTTATATAATTGTACTTCACTAACGCTTATTATATTATGTACAGACTGGACATCAAATAAATATAAATTTGTTACTGTTAATAGAGTTGTTTATTTGCAAGTCCTGACATCCAACAAGTGGACATGTCTGAAATTGTGGCTTGGGTCTTTGCACACTTTAGGATTCCTCTAGGTTCATTACCTAGTTTTAAATATTATGTGTCTCCCCTTTACAAAACAAATGAAATAAAATAAAATAAAAAAAAATTCATAAAACACTTAATAAAATAAAAGGGGGGTTTCAATACCACTCAAATATATGGTAATCAAATTATGTTCACATACATATACATACAGTACATACATACATTCACTCATCGTTGGCTCTACAACCCTGATCGAGCTTTGGCCTCCAAAAGAAATTCATCATCATCATCACCATCTTCACGGATTAAACGAAAAATGGTCTGTTCCTGTCTCAAATAGGCATAGATTAGAGCTGGTCACTCCAGCGCTTCCTCGGACGTCCCACACCTCTCCGTCCCCTCGGCTTATAGTTCCAGAGTTGTTTGGGTATGCGGCAGTCATCCATTCGGCAAAGATGTTCACACCAATTCAGCCGATACTGCGCGATCCTGTCGAGTATTCTCATAATATTCAGTTCCTCCTGTATAGGCCTATATGTGCAATGGGAAATAGAATTGGAAATGGGAGAATACCCAAAAAATACTTAACTACAACCCAAGAGGGAAAAGAGATATAGGAAGACCAAAAAAAGGTAGTCGTAAGTTTGTGAGAACGGAACAGGCAAATGCTTAATCCTTGTAGTGCAGGGTATATGTGTTTCTTCTATGATCGTGGAGAGTATACCATACCACGTGCCTGAGAAATCTCATTTCAGTCGCTTGGATGCGACTGGCCTGACCTTTCTCAGACCCATAAAGTCCAATTCTCAGACCCATAAAGAAGTGTGTGAAGAGATATCCCCTTGTAGAATTTTAGGCGTGTTCCTTTACTTGCTGACTTAAGAGTTCGCCTAATTGTCGCGCGCATAAGGTTGAACTTATGCAGCTTATTCACAATGTCGTTGCTTGCAATATAAGACACAGTGTAGCCCAGGTATTCAAAATTGCTAACTTGTTCCAGGACAGTACCATCTATAACAATTTTTGCCTGTACGGGATCAGTTCCACGAAAAGCCATCACCTTGGTCTTAACTGTAGATATTTGCAACCCAGTGTCTTTGCAGATTCGATTTAACGAGTTTATACCCATCTGCAATCTGTTTTCAGAGTCCGACAAAAAAGCCTGATTGTCCGTAAACAACAAAGTGTCAATTGTAGAGTGACCAATCATAAAATGTTCTGGAAGACACATCTGCCAGTTTTGTATGACACTTATTCCTGTCCTCAGCCATCCGCCACCAATTCACTGCGCCCAGCTTCTTCGCATCACTGCCGACCTCGTCCAACCGTCTGTTCTTCGGTCTTCCAATCTTCCTTTTTCCTATTCGCTTGTGTTTCATAATTCTTTTTGCCGTACGTTCGTCATCCATTCTCTGAACGTGTCCTGTCCATCGTAATCTATTAATTTTGGCAAATCGGACAACTGTAATTTCATTGTACTTAGCATATAATTCATTATTATTTCACTTTCTCCAGACTCCGTCCTATTGAATTGGCCCCTAAATCCTTCTCAGTATCTTCCTTTAAAACACAGCCAGCCTCTGTTCATCAGTTTTCTTGAGCCCGCACTCAGACCAGTATGTCAATACAGGCCTTACCAATGTCTTATAAAGCGTGGCATTAGTTTCTCTGTTTAATAGTCTCGATTTAAAATGTTTATTCTGTCCGTAATAGCTTCTATTAGCAGCCAGAATTTTTCTTTCAATTTCTTTTGTGCAGTTATTCTCAGTATCGACATATGTTCCCAGATATATAAAGCCTTTTACTCTTACAAAATTATATCCATCTATTAGTATACTGAAACATTAACAGCTATAAACTTTATTTTATTTTCATTTATAACAAGCCTCATACTCTTAGCCAATGATGTTTAGATTGTAATAATCATTTTATGGACTACTGTTCTGCAACTAGGACAATACTGTAAATTTTTATGAAATTCCGCTGAAAATTTTAACAATTTTCATAAATAAAATATGTGTTTTTTTAATTTGGTGTTCTACCCTAAGGCAGGTCTTCAAATGGTAAAAGCTCTCCAAGCTGTCCCATCGCATGCCAGTCTTTTCGTTTCTTCGTAACACCCTCTGATTTTAATGCTACTATTAACTTCATTCTTCTACGCGCTCTTCTTTTTTCTGCTTCTATGACACCCTCCATGGCAGTTGTAAGCAATCTGTCTCTTCTTAAACAATTACTTTTCCTATTTTCTATTACCTTCAGGATTCTTTTCTCTTCCCCTATTCTTCTTAAAACTTCATGATTCCTTACTTTATCAAAACACCTCACTTTTTCCATTGATCGCCAAACCCACATCTCAAATGCTTCTAATCTTTTCTCGTCCTCCTTCCTCAGTGTCCATGTCTCTGTACCATAAAAAATGTGTACTAAGTAGTAATTGGGAACTAATATAAAAATGTGAAATAAGAGTAATTAATACGTTGTTTGCCGGTTTTATCAGCTGATTGACGATATAAAAATAAATGAAATTAAGAGAGAGAGAGAGAGAGAGAGAGAGAGAGAGAGAGAGAGAGTGCGTGTGTGTGTGTGCAAGAGAAAGAGAGACTCGGAAAGTGGTGAGGACATTCGTTTGAGATATATAGGCCTACTGCGCCAGTGCAATAGATTGTCTTAGTGAATGTGAAGCCAGCCGCGAGTTTAGTGAATCCTGTCGTCAGTACGTGTCACCGCCTGGATCAGTTGCATTAACGCGAATCCACATTTCACGTCAGATGAAATATCACGCGAGCGACTTACATCAGCCAACTGCTCTGATCTCTGTCATTATTTATTTTTTATGTGTCAAAATGTAATGTCCTTAGCCTACAAAACCTGTGACCTACTAAAACCGTAAAGGCTTATCTGCGCTGCGGCGTAATAAATTTAAAAATACTAGTAAGTATGACTGAAATAAATTTAGTTTTCAGTCTCGTTGTAGGATTTTTAATTTTATTAAGTTGTTTGCAATTAGTTATTAGTAATGACTGCCAGGTTATGTACATTCTGTTAGCGAGAGTCTTGTAGAAAAGTTTGATCAGACCAATGGCACTGCCTTTTTTTTTTAAGTGACTTTTTTATGCAACAAGACCGCTACACGCTGTCTACTCTATCTACATTCTGAAGGCAGTTTCATAATCCTGTTACACTTAGTGGTGGAGGAGGATAATTCCCAACAGCGGAGAGAACGGAACAGCCTAACATGTGGGTCTCCGAATGATACCCAGGGCAGGTCAGGAGACTCGAAGGTGCCAACCCCACCACTGAATATTCTTCTGTAATCTGATGGTGACCTCAGGAGACTGGGTATCGGTGATAGGGGGCGGAGGGTGGAGGACTGCGGTGTTTGGAGGCGACTAGTCGGGGAGGTCAGGGCTCATCGTGGGCTGTAGCGCCAGAGAAACGAATGAAATGAAGTATTCATCAATCCAATTTTGCCGTAATTTGTTGCTGAACTGCTGGCTTCTGCTTCCTGACGAATGACGCTTTTTGGTGACTTGATAATGGTGACGACATCGATAGGTCTCGTTTAACATGAGATAGCATCAGAGCCGTTCAGCAACAAATTACAACAAGGTTCAAGTTATCTAGAACATTACAGACATCAGTGGATTTATCAGACGTCTCTAGAGTGCGCAGTGTTTGTGAGTTGTACCTAGAGAGTTTTGGACGGCTGCAGAACAAAGACATGCTGCAGCATACGAAATACATGACAAGCTGCACATAGCTATTATGCGTGTTACATATGTCGAATTAGTTTTAAAATATACAAAAACCAATGATATATATGTACACGCTTGCGCGCATGTGTTTTTTTCCTTGGTGCTTTAATGGTTTCATTAAATACTATAATCTATTTACATAAAATTACAAGAGAAACTAAATACTTTGAAACAATGATACTTTTCAATTCTTTTATTCCTAACAGCCATCTAAATTTGCTGATAAACTCAGATTGTTGAGATATATCTTGCACGATATCAACTTGAATGAACAGTAAACATCTGTGGACACAAAAATTGTTTGATAGGAGGTCACTGGGTCATTAGAAGAAAAGAAGCCGTTGGCAACTAGTTGTAAGGATGAGGAATAAATAATTTAAACGCTATGCCATAAATTGAATAAGACGAGATTCGTAAATAAGTGAATACACATTTCTTATTTGAATGATGTTGTATATTAACCACACCTGTTAATATAAACGAAAAACTGGCATGCTGTGGATAACGTTATTTACCTGAATACAATTGTATAGAGTAAAACAAAGTCTGCTGAATATTGTCCGTAAGAAAATATTGTTTCTCTAAGCGAACGGACTGAACACTCTTAAGACGACCCCGGTCGGTTGATTGAGTACAGAGTAACGGGACAGACTAGACGGATTAAACTTACTGTAACTGTCTGTACTACACAAATACAGCACAGCAAAGTTCTGTATTGTCTGTAAATATTGATTAAACCGCTCTGTAAGATAACCAACATAAGTTATAAATTTCCATTTCATCCACAATTATAACTGTAACTTAGGTTTGTGAGCGTTTTGTTGCGAGTGTGACTAGCTTAGACTTTACTTATTTTAGGCTTCATACGCTTACGAATAATGTGTAAATGTATGCAGCAGACTTTCCCTATATATGTTCATACATATGCATATTTTATACAAATTGTTTATTATTTATCAGTTCTTTATATAACTTAGACCTCATGTGGATCCTAGCCCTATATAGGACAAGAAACCTCACTACTACTACTACTACTACTACTACTACTACTACTACTACTACTACTACTACTACTACTGCTGCTACTACTGCTGATACTACTACTACTACTACTACTACTAATACTGCTACTCCACTCCTACTGCCGTCCTTCATCATGAACATCAATTCGCCCTTCTATAAATTTTCGACACCATTCCCGAACTGAACATACGAACGACATCATTCGTCGCACTTTCTCCATACACATTACACAAACTTCGATGAATTTCTGCAGCATTATGACATTCAGCTTGAAGAAATCTAATAACAGACCGAATCTCACCCTTGGAGGCAATTTCAATTGTAGTTGCCATAATTAAACTGTCGTCACCACAGTAATAGACAAAATAACTATAAAACCAGTGGTTATAGGTTAGAACAAAGCCTCAAAAACATTAATCAACAGTCAGATTGTTTCTATGACAACAGAACCAGGTTTCCCAATTCACCGGAAGTTGAAAAACAAATAGCCCTCGTAGTATCTTTAAGCCTGCGACAGTACGGTATTCTACACTGCCACCAGTAGATCCCGTAACTGCTTATCATCTTGTTAATTATAATGATACACACACACGTAAGATCTACTGCATTGCAATGGCGTTGTGATGTCAAGTAACATTTGAAAAATTGGGAAATAGTGAGATTTGTGAAACTTACAATTATATGCGATATGGACTAAGGTTTAAAAAAAAAGACAGGAACACTTGGTAAGTTTCACAGTTTATTATTTGCCTCTGACAATTGTTACAGCCTATTAAGCTTTCTCAAAGAGATAATAGAAACAACTAAACAAAGAAAGTGAAGGTGGTGAACATGTGTTAAGGGTGTGACACAAGTACACGTGTGTGTGGGGTGTGTATGTTGGCGGGGCTGGAGAAGCGGTCAAGTGGGGTAGGGAAGGTCAAGCGTCTGTAAAATTAAGTTTAATAGGAAGGCAAAATATAAAAATTAACTAAACTAGATAACAATATTTAATAAAGAGGATACATAGAATTCAGTTTGTTCGTTTGTTAAACTACTTGTTATTTTTGATTGCTTTTCTAATTACTAGAATTTGTAATAAATCCATTGTTTACCTTTTTGTATGTTGAGCAGTAGTGTTATGTTTTTTTTTTTGTATTTATGAAGTGACTGTGTTGTAAGCAATGGTATGTAAAACCTGTATTGGCTGTATTATTGAAAATAACTTTCTTATGTTCAGAAATGCGATGTTTCAGAGCACAGCCACATTGTCCGATATAAATAGCATCGCATTCTGCACAGTGTATTTTTATAAAATCCATTTTTCTCTAGTATGTTTGATTTTTCTTTAATGTTTACCAGTAATGAAAAAAGATTACGTTTAGTTACTGATACCATGTTAAGGCTACGCTTTTTTTAACCTATTATTAATCCTTTAATTCAATCTCTTATAAACGGAATGTCGTTTGTTAAATGAATTTCTTTGTTACCCTGATCTGACTCTATGGAATAAAATTCTTTTAAAATAATTTTCTTCTGTTTTTTTTTTTTTAATTAAATACTCTATTATTCTTTTGTCATAGCCGTTATTTTCACCAAGTCCTTAACGAGTCTTCAATTATTATCGTGAAATATTTTACATATTAAAATATTCCACGTGTCCAAAGAATATAAGAGGTGAACGTGTACTTTATGCACTTTCAGGCCACTGCAGTCCACTTGCAGTTTCTTGCACTTTGTTTCTTGGTTTGTGTAGTCTGGGGTTCGTATTATGGAAAACGTAATTTAACGGTAATAATAAACAAAATATTTATGCTATTATACACAGTTACCCTGTTCGTAATGATAGGATTAATTATATATTCAAAATACGCCAACTAAAACTATTGTAACGAAAGTCATATCTTACAACGGTGGAATAAACTTGTCAACACCAGAGAAAAGAACAGAAAATACTAATGAAACTACAATTGGTTTTGAATTGCATCTGTGTCAAGTGGACATAAACTCGGACTGAGCTAAATGTCGTAAACACATCAGAAATCCTTTCAAGCAAGCCATTTCGCTTTCTATGTTCTATTGAAAATAAAAGTTATCTCTCTTCATGGTACGAATGTAAAACTTATTTTCTGTTGAGAATTAAAAAAAAAAAAATTATGAAATTAATATTAATTTTTCACAGTTTAAATACACTGAGAAAATGCTATTAGAAAAACCACGTTGAAAATTTAGTATAATTTCAATTAACAAGAATATTCTTACAAGTTCAATTATTTAGTACTGTATTATTTAAACCGGACAGATTTAAGGATATTTAAAATATACACTAGAGGTATCAGGTTTAAAGGTAGGCGCTTCATTAAAAGAAGTTAACAAATTATAATTTTTTTAAATTAATATTAAAATTTTGCTAATTTTTCTGAGTGTATAATATTGAATATACTTTTAAAATTATACCACGATAAACAATATCCGTAGGCATTTCAAGGATTTTACAATTCCTAATACTTAACAAAATCTCGCATATATCGTATGCTCACGCACCGGTGGTTTCTTTTTTTTGTGTGTGTACACGCGCACGTCTGTTTACAGTTTGTGGATCGCGGCAATCACGTACTCGAGGAGAAGAAATCCAGAGAAACACGTACAGTAGGTTATTAAATTGTGAGGTCAACTCCAACGTGACCCAACGACTCTCCTAACTGGCTACTGCTGCTCGCCCGTGATTTTAGCGTTACTGATTGTGGTACAAAATACGTAAGGACTACTGTAACAAATGAAAAGAAGCAGAGTAGAGATGTGCTAAACTAGTATTTTAAAATAACAGGTACGAACGAAACCGTTCCAAAAAATAACACGTACAAATACCTGTTATTATATACGTATTATACATAGACCTGTATTAAATAATTTGCTATAAGAAAACAATTGAAACTACTGTAAAAGTATTAACAGTGTTACTTTACACTGTGACTTTATTAAGCTTAAAAAAAGTAAGAAATAAGAAACAAGCTGTTTAAAAGAAAATAAGAAACAAGAGCATTTGTAGGCTTAATCTCTCTTTGGGAATACTAATTTAAGTTTTAACTAGGAGTAAACAAACTGACATACATTTAATATCAAATTATTGATTCCATTTTTATAGACAAATCAGTTGCAAAACTCAGGCAATGAAATTTAGACTGTACGTAATAGCACGATAAAGAATGTCAAAAAAATGTACGTCAAATGTGCAGTGAAGTCGAAATCACATTAACAAAAAGTACTATATGGCCTATAAGCCACTCTGTAGGTTATAACACAATATAATTTGCTTTTTCAACATTTACCAAGTTGGTGACTAGCATAATATATAATTTGTTATTATAATCTGTATTATATATCTGTATAACACACGAGAATAAATGTAACATCAATATGAATTTTTTTCATTTATTAAAAACAGCTTCGTGTCTTTGGCATAGAGATATTCTGAACCTCGCTGTTTTGCTTCGTTTCGTTCTTGTATGGCAATCGGCACATGCGCAGAATCAAGTATTCAGCACCAAAAAGTGACTTTGTACTCGTGTACTCCTAATACTCGTAATACTCCTAACACTCGTTTAGGCCTACTTGTATTCGTTAGTTCCGTAGGAGGTCCGGTCCCGCGACTCGGAACCGCGAGACCGCGAGTAATCGGAACGGGTATTTAGATTTTTCAGTCACTGTTATTTATCCGTTCCAAAAAATTCCTGATACAGGTATATCGGCCCACCTCTAAAGCAGAGTTCGCTTCTGACCGACGAGTCACGTAATAACTCGTGGATCGAGTGTCAGGTAGGATACAGTAAGTTAGCGTTACAACTATCACATAGCATGCCATTGTAACTTACCTTGTCTAACTTATTCGTGTTTGTAGCGTTATGGAAGTATTAATATAACGTGTCCTAGATAAAGTCATGAAAACCTTCCATAAAGTCAATTTCACTAAGGTTAGAATATGTAACAAATCCAAAGGCGTAGAATTAAGCTGTTTAGCTTTCGTGGATAACCTTGCCATCTTCGTGTACTCAGAAGAAGAAGCAAGAAAGCAAGTAGAAAATCTCAAAGAGATAGCGGAGAAAACTGGCCTCCAAATCTTCTTTGCTAAAACTGAAATTATGACCACCCTATTTAAATTCCCGAAAACGTGCCTGGACACTACGTATGGAGAAATAAAATATACTAACAATTTTAAATATCTTGGGGAAAACATATCCCGAAACGCCTCAGACAAAGAATCCTTTAGGATAAGGAAACTCAAATTAGCAAAGGCCTTTACTAATTTCCTGGAAGTGTACGGAAAGAAAAACCTTTCCAAAAGTGCGAAAGTTGGATCATTATAGCACTGTGATCAGGCCGGCGATCATGAATAGAGTGGAAACAATGTGCTTTCAAAATTTGGAACCTCTTCTTAAAATTGAACGAAGAATTCTTCGGAAAATGTATAGCCCCAAGAAAACCGAAGATGGGTACAAGCATAGACCCAGGAGAGCTGTACAGGGATCTGGAAGATCTGGAAACGGCTTTCCGAAGGAAAAGACTGAGATTCCTTGGACACATGGTTCGGATGGATCGGTCCAGATTAAATTAACAAATTTTCAACTATATTTGGCAACTTTCCAGTCTGAACGGATACGCCAGACAACTCAAGGAGGAACTGATGAAACTGGGTATCTCTTTGAAGGACTGTGTGGATAGAAATACACACAGAAACAAAATTCAAAATCTTAAGGATCTCTGCGGTGAGAAGACGAAAAAGGAGTGAACAGTGGAAAGGAAGGCGTCGCATAGTGTGCAAATGAGGGATTTCTGGCAGAAGAAGAAATGGAAATGATATCCGGGTGGTCCACGGCTGACCTGTTTGTGTAAAAAAAAAATAAAGTAAGAAAAAGAAGAATTACTTTCTACGGACATATTCAAAATTTGAATCCTGACAGTCTAACAGGGAAACTTTTTAACCATTTCAGAAAACTCAAAATGCCCAATACGTGTTTCAAAGAAACAGTAACAGACATAGAAGAACTTCACATTCTTCAAGAAGTTATTGAAAAACGCTTATCACTCAAAACCAAAAACTTAAAAACTGCCAAAGGTTTACAGGAAAAACCCAAGAAGAGGACAAGTGGCATCTGGACTGACGAAAGGAGGGAGAGACATCAATCAAGAATGAAGGAGGTATTGGAGAGAAAGGAGAGAGAGGTGAACAAGGGATGAACCAGTCGAACCAACCGTAGTCCACAGTGGCTCATACCAAAAAAAAAAAAATAAAGTAATCGTGGACTTGAGAACTGAATAAAACTGTGAACTGTGAACACCACTGCCTGTCAAAGCTATGAGCAATGTCGTTTCAAGCATTGGTAAGTCTTGTAGAGTAAATTAAGGTAATGTGTTAAATAAAATATACCTATGCATCGCGGGTAGAAAACGCCAGAAAAAATAGTTCGTTTTAGTCAAGAATGTCACTATAATTTTAAATTTATCTCCGATTCTTACAACTTCAATTGCTCATACCTCTATTATTTTAACCTCACAACGTAAAGGATAATTACAACATGGAGGTATCGGGTTTAAAGATAGGCGGGTTAGAAAAAAAGTTGGAAAGTTTTATGATGACTAAAAAAATAATTTTCTTTTTCTTGGCGTAAACTACTCTTATTAACTACAACGAAAGTAAAAATATTTATTATCTGTAGGGAATAGTGAATACCTTTGTACAAGAGGCAGAATGATGTGTCATTAAAAGGTAAAGTATAAGGTATATATGTAAGGTATATGATGCGCAACATAGAAAGATGAAGAAAGAAAGGGAAGTTATTAATTAACACAGTGAAGATAAGAAAGCTGGGATATCTCATGAGAAATGAACAGAGATTTTACTTATTACAGTTCATACTACAGGGAAAAGTACTTGGAAAGAGAGGAGCTGGGCGACCGAGAAATTTAAGGACCTGGTTTGGCATGAATACAAATTACTTATTCCGTGCAGCAGTACAGAAAGTTACAAATAGTCTATATGATATCCAACATCCGAAACGGATAGGAACTATCAGAAGAAGAAAAGGTAAATAATTTTGTTGTTGCATTTACCAAGAAAAATATATTGAAATTTTATTTGTAATAACTCGTTCCAATACAGTGAATAACGCTTAAGGCAAAATGACGGGAATCAGCTGTTTTTTCATGTTAACCGAATTTTGTGTTAAAAGGACGAAATATAAAACAAAATAAGATAAATGAACAAATACTGTCCAGATTACTTACTGTATTGTGTAGTAAAATAAAACAATAAAACATATTCAGGAGGCAATTACGTGTAAGCGTTTTATTTATCCTCCTGAATAATTTCTGGTTAATTTTTGGGAAAAGATGTGGTTAATTTTTGGGAAAAGATATGTGGTTAATTTTTGGGAAAAGATGTTGTTAATTTTTTGGGAAAAGATATGTGGTTAATTTTTGGGAAAAGATATGTGGTTAATTTTTCTTAAAATTTAGTATACACGCACTTAGTTTTTAGTTAATCTTCACTTAGGTTTTAGATTCAGATTTTATTGTCAAGTAATGTAGTATGACTTTTAAAGTTCCTATAGTGACAATGTTCAATTATTTTAAAAATAGTTTGTATTTTTATACACAATTCTGCACTACTTTATTTTCAACAAATTGCTCTAATTTATCAATGTGGTCAAACACCTTCCGAGTTGGCTTGTAAATATCGTTCAACAAGGCTCAACAACGAAAGCAGATCGGTAGCGGTAAGAACTCGTAAGTTTTGGCTGCCATTTTCCGTGTCAAGTTCGTCAGCATCTCTTATGTCACTTTGTATAAGAGATATTGTTATTACTTACGTGTTATACTAAGTTATAGTTATAATTCGTTACAAGCAACGACGTTGTGAATAAGTTGCATAAGTTCAACCTTATGTGCGGGACCATTAGGCAAACCCTTAAGTCAGCAAGTAAAGGAGCACGCCGAAAATTCTACAAGGCGATGGCTTTTTCCTACATTTCTTTATGGGTCGGAGAATTGTACTTTAACGAAAGGCCAGGCCAGTCGCATCCAAGCGGCTGAAATGAGATTTCTCAGGCTCGTGGCAGGGTATACTCTCCACGATTATATAAGAAACACAGATATACGGCAGCAACTGAATATTATGAGTATACTCGACAGGATTGTCCAGTACCCCGGCTGAATTGGTGGGAACATATTTGCTAAATGGATGACTGCCGCATCCCCAAACAACTATGGAACTATAAGCCGAGGGGACGGAGAGGTGTAGGACGTCCGAGACAGTGCTGCAGTGAGCAGCTCTAATCTTTGCCTATTTGAGACCGGAATAAACCATCCTCGGTTTAATCCTTGAAGATGATGATGATGATGTTGTTAACTTAGGTGTTGTTATAAGGTTAACGATTTTATTGTTGCATTTTTACCAAGAGAAATTATTTGAATTCAAGTTCTGATGAATGACCTAAATGACTTTAATTTTCTAGAGAATTCAATTATGTTTCTAAGGAAAAACTGAATATGTCGAACATAAATGGATCACGTAATCATAGTACAATCAGGTTGTACGACTTATTAAATATTACAGCACAAAACTAAGAGTTACTGACAATTTCAAGAGGATGTCATGGTTACACATTGGCACAGAATTAAGTCTTCCCTAAGTATCTACGGAGTCGAATATTTGCAAATCTTTGGTATGTACTATCTCGTGCAAAACAATAAAGCTTTATTATGTAAATACTAGTATTATACGTGAATATTGTGTATACCAGTGGTTCTCAACCTTTTTAAGTGCGGGGTCTACCTGGAAGGATATTACACTTCATGGGACCTATAAGCATGATCGCCGGGCAGTATTACTTGTAGGGGTGTGCACCCAGATTATCAGCAGATTTTTGGTAACATCGACAAGTGCTTTAAGCCTTCTTTTAAAATAAAAAAATTATACACACTTAATAATAGAAAAGTAAATATGCAATAGATTTTTAAGACACAGTAAATAAATTTTCGACCCCGACTTCGCGACCTACCAAAAACGCCCACTCAGGACTCAGCAGTGGGTCAGATCCATAGGTTGATAAACGCCTATACAGTAAACATTTACTTTTTAAGAACGAATTATGTATTTGGTGAAGTGAAATTATTTTAGTCAGTTTTGCTTCATCTTGCCCTCTTCTTTACCACATGATTGTTGCAGTCACTGACTGAATGGCCTTCTTATTAGAGATTGCCGGTTTTATTGGCTGGTCATCGTTTTCTTCATTAGCTTCTATAGGTTCTGTGGATACGTATGTAACAATTTCATCATCATTATACATTTCGTAGCCTACACCCGGTAAGTCTATTTTTGACGTCGTCTTCATTCAAACCAAGGTTACTCTACTACATACATTAAAACTGTTAAATGCTGGTAGGGATTGGCACATGTCTAACAATTCCGATGTGAGTAGGGTAAGAATGAGAGTTCTAACGCGGAAGTGACGTCACAGCCCCCTCTTTTGGCGCGAAATTAAAAAATCCAGGTGGTGGGGGTAGACTTCCGGCGCAGCGTGTCGTCATGTGCAGAGGTTATGATGGACCGGGGGGGTAGTGGTGTGTCCCACGTGACCTCGATGGGCGTACCGAAGTTGTCGGCCATGTTGTCGGCGTTCGGCCATGTTGTCGTCGTCGTCCATTTTGTGGGGTTACGTGTGCGTTGATTGGCGGAGGCGTGGCCGCCGTTCGCTGTTCGCCGTCCGGCGGGGGCTTGGCCGCGGCCAGGTCGTGGCTTGACCGCCGCCAGGAGTGGTGGGGTCGCCGTCCATTTTGTCGGGTGTGTGGTGGCCATGTTGGGAAAGCTGGGATGTTGTCGGATTGTGCGTGTGTGCTGGTTAAGGTTGGGCCACGTTGCCGCATCGTGGTGTGTTATAGTGTATGGTTTGGATATATGATTTGTTTTTCCGGAAGGTTAGCCATGTTGGAAAAGCGTCGACGTTGTCAACTTGTGCCGGCCACGTTGTCGGCTCGTGGATGTGTTATAGTGTACGGGTTTTGTATATGTTTACACTGCCACCATTGTCTGTCGACGTTGTCAACTTGTGCCGGCCACGTTGTCGGCTCGTGCATGTGTTATAGTGTACAGGTTTTGTATATGTTTACACTGCCACCATTGTCCGTTGACATGAAGAGGTGAATTGTGCATTGTTGCCAACTTGAGAACTGTGGGTTCAGATATTTACACTGCTACCGTGCGGATATCGTCGATGTGAAGAGATGAATTGCAGTGTTGCCAACTCGTGAACTGTAAATTTGAATGTGTGCTTTTGTGGTAAGTATATATTGTAAAAATACAAAAAATGTGCACATCATCGATGTGAAACTCTTGTTGACTGGCTATTGCGGTGTAATTGTTTTGATTGACACTTCACTTATAAAACATGCATGATAGAAGGAAAAAGGATAGTTGAAAAGAAATAACTAAGCAAATCAAAAAATTTACATATTTATATTGTAGCAAACAATTTTAAGATACAAATTTCAAATACAATATATATACAGAAAAAAAACATTAAAATAGACATATAAATATTATAATTTAATGAAAAAAAAAATAGAAAATTCAGTTTATATTACATTTTATATACAATATATATATACAGAAAAAAAATACGGATACAATATATATATACAGAAAATAAAACATTATATCAAAAAAAAACATCACTTTCTACATTACAATATATATATAGAAAAAAAATACGGATACAATATATATATATACAGAAAATAAAACATTATATAAAAAAAAACATCACTCTGTACACGACCATCTGTAACAGAAACAAAAACAATATTAGTGATGTATAATTGATACGTGTAGGATGGATTAGAATAATGTGTACTGTTACATACCTCAAAAATGCATGCGTGCATAAAATGGGTGTATTGGTCTGCTGAATGCATACACTCTACATTGCGGACATCCTGGTGGCGACCCCTCCAATGCCACGGTTTGGAACCAGTTGATGATGCACAGATAGTGGTATGTGTGCCCACACATTAAGCCGAGGAGTCTCTGCCCCTCAGTATAATTTTCTTGGCACACACTACAAGATGTGTGCCCTAACATACCCTGAATGGGGCAGAGGTCTCCACGGCTCCATCGCCACGTCGGAAATCTACTTCTTAGAAGTAATCTCATCGTGGCGACTTCGCTATGCATCCTTGGTTCCACCGTGTCGATGATATCGTAAAACACGCATGGTGCGTCTTCTGGAGGGGACTGTAAACGAGGATCGTGTCGCATATGCTGTTGCTGAGGTTGTGGATGAGGCTGCTGAGGTTGTGGCTGCTGTTGAGGCTGTGGGGATTGCGGTTCTGGTCGTCGTTGATTTGTACTAATCCATTGCGGACGCGGTTGCGGCTGTTCCTGTGGTTGTGGCGGTGGTGGTGGTGATTGTGGTGGTGATTGTGGCGGTGTGATTGTTATGTGCCGCGCTTGTGGCCGAATATCACTGGTGAAAAGAAAAAAAATATAAAAATCATGTAAAAAAAAACATGAAAGTATGTACACATAAGAAGAAGACTTACATATTAAATGTGATAGTTGGTAATTGTTGTTGTTGATGCTCATCAACATTATTTTCATCATCATCATTATTATTGCTTTCGTCAAGCAGTATTGTATCACTGTCACTATCATCATCACCATAAACCATCATCTCATCATTGCTGAAAAAAAGTACACTTTTAATACCAGATGTAAACGCAATAGTACAAGTGAACGTTAATGAAAAAAAACGTACCGACTCGTGCCGGCTTCCTGAGATGCAGCAGCAGCAGCAGCAGCAGCAGCAGCAGCAGCAGCAGCAGCAGCAGCAGCAGCAGCAGCAACAGCAGTAGCAGCAGCTGAACCGGTAGCATCACTGAAAAAAAAGAATAAATTTGAATACCGAACGTAAACGCAATAGTACAAGTGATTGTTAATAAAAATGGACTTACCGACTCGAGTTTTGTTGTGATACTGAAGGTCCCAATAAGGCCTGTCGTAACCTTTGGGAACTATAAAAATAAACAGTAAGTCAGTCGAATGTTGTATTCTGTTTGTACTCGTTAAATAAAGAAAAATGTTGTAATTTACCTTCGAACTCGTCGCTGCTCCTCACAGACTCTTTTATATATTCTGTTATCACTTCCGCTCATTCTGTAAAACGTAACAAGAAAAATGTTGTATAGTAATTTGCTAACACCAATTGAAAATTAAATGAAAGTAAATAAATAAATTTTATATTTGCAATACAAGTTTATTATTACCATGAGTTACTGCTCTGTGTATCTTAGTCTCTTCATGTTAGGACTGGTATCGTCATTGGTTAACGCACGTTTACACACTCTGTAGTGTCCGTACGCGAGTGTAGTTACACCATCGTCCAGTACGTACCTCTTATCGTCATAAGGAGACAGGGAAAGTTTTGTTACACGTTGCGTGTACAGCTTATGACGATCGCTTCGTATACACTCGGCAGAGGTGAAAACTGTACGACTATCGAAAAGACACTCACTGTATAACTGATGACGTAACCTTTTTTTTATTGCCGTTCTTGGAACACCTTTCGCCACCTTTTTGTCGGTACAGTCGGACAACAGGAGCGAGTAACATTTAGCTCTGAGTCCGACGAATTCCCTGATGGGTTTCCCATTAGTTTCATCCTTGAACTTCCCCACGACTTTTTTGTTGTCGTCGCAATGACAAGGATGATCTGAGGGATAGTCCGACGTGTCGAAAAGGTGGAGATCCTCTTTCATATCCAAGTACACATCGTCAGTCTGTATGCTGTAAAGTAAACTGTCGGTATCGGTCATTAATAATGTTAATCGTTGTCCGTACTTGCTGACAGCGTACCGATAATGAAAATCGTACATTATCAATTTACTGACATCAAGTACTGTGAAGCCAACATACACTGGACGGGAAAGGTATATAGTTCTGTTTCGTAAAGCCAATCCGACCAAGTCGCCGGTGTAGCGGATCATACGCTTTAGTCGTGGATTGGAAACAAGTTTCTGCAGCCGCCCTTTGGTAGAGACTAGTTGGAAGTCTATTCGTTTCCTTACGTTCTCCAGCGATTTACCATAGACAGCGTTGACCATCAGTTTGAAAAAATCTTTTTCAAAACTGTTGGTGGCTGCTGCTCTCTTTTGTGTGTTGAAATCGATAAACGGTTTCATCCACGCTTTCTGTTTAAAACTCAACACCCTATGGATCGCTTTCAATTCTAGACCAAGGTTCAGATACAACTTTAAATTTCGAAAATGAAGAACGTATTTTTGCTTATCGTCCAAAGTCGTTAGCAACTTGGGGACGGACGATGAGGGCGTTTCTGATCCGTTATACCCTTTTGTATAGTGTAGTCGTGTGTGAAGTCGTCGAGAGTACGGTGAAAGTATGTCAGGATTGACGCAGGAACGCACAGGTGCTAGTGGATAATCTGAGTGAAGATCATGAAGTTCGGATGGATAGTGTAGGTCGACCTCAAGTATGTAGCCCATGTCACTGTCATCACTCAGAGTACGTACGTCCAGTGAGTCGATCTCGTTACGATCGAGCCATCTAAAGTCACCGTAAGGGAGTGGCTGTGACATGGCTGCACCGTAAAGGTTGTTGCAGTCGGTGTACAATATGAAAGAGGTCGGCTTTGAAGCATCATACTGATCAGCGATTAGCGGGTTGTTGGCCTTGGCATAGCGGTTGGGTACAATGCTAACACCACCGCGAACGGCTGATTCAATAAAAAGATGCTGATCTATATCCGTCAACAGTTCCAGTCGCACACCGGTCATCTTTAACATCGCGTGCCAAGCAACGCCGGGAAGCGAGTAAAGATGAGCCGGATCAATCTGGTAGTACCGTATGGCCATCTCACGAAACGCCTCGAAGACGTCAGCCAGCAGCAGTACATCTGTTTTAAGATAAAGATCGTGATAATCACCCAGCGTGCGGATTCCGAAAGTCTGCCACACATTCTGTGCATGTGCGTAATCTTCGTCCAACACGGGTGATTCACTCAGCCCATTGAAAAAGTGTTCGCGTGCGGGCAGACATGTTTCGTCGAACTTCTCGCTACCTGTCATGTAATCGTAAGGGTACACCCCCTTACGTAAGAGTAGCTCGAAGTGTTCTTCGAAACATTGCTTTGTTAAAGCGAAATCCGCACCGCTCGCGCGCAAGTTTCCAACAAGTGTATCCAAGGACGTGTTCAAAAATTGTAACGTGTCTACGAAACGTAGGGCACCCAACGTGACTGATACGAAGCGTTCACTAGTGGTAGCGATACAAGTGAGAGTTTCATCATTGTATTTACCCAAACCTTGTATCAAGTGATGTGCGTCGTAACCTCGTAAGTTATGGAAAAAGACAGGAATATGTTGGGCGGACTTGGAGTTGAGGTTACATACGTTGTGAGCTGCGCCAAGGTATCGTCCAGTCAGATGACAATGGTTGCGCACCTTGTCGTCATCATCAGTCAGCGGTTTTTCGCAGAGATGGCATACGACAGCATTCGTGAAAGATAATACGTCACGATCACTCATAGTCATAGGGATATTGGTACGCATGATCCTGTACAGTTCATGCTCTTCATCGATTAGTCTATCTAAAAAGGTTTCTATCACGTTCACACCGCGATAAACGACCTGTGGTTTGAAAATGTTACCCTCGTGGTCGACTATGAGGTAGGAAAAACCTGAAGGAAGATGTAACGACTCTGTTGTGGTGGACGATGTGTGTGGAGGAGCATCGCAACGATGGCAAGGTACAATGAACGATTCAAAGTCTGCATATATAGCGAAAGGGACTTTATGACAGTACGTGTAATTTTTGAAGTACATAACCTTCTCCTTCTCTTTCGTTGGTAAACGAATTCTTTGTTCGCCATACGGTGAACAACGAGGGACATGTTCACTAAGGAGTCGTTCTACACAGAATCTGTGCAGACAGTAGTTGCAATAGAAAGAACGTCCGTTGTGTTTGGTTAGTGAAGATAGTAAGCGGCTAATATTTTTTATTAAACAGTAATGTTTTCGGTCAGCGGTGGTGAGAAGTAATAGATTAAAATGGTGTTGTCTGTCACTGAAAGGAGTTATTCTTAGCGGGTAAATTTCATTTTCTTCGTAACCAAAAACATTTATAGAAATGTCAGAATTGTCTCGTTCGAACTTCACAATATCGCATAGGCGGGTGGGATAAGTTATACCAGAAGTGGTGATACTGTGAATATGTGATTTGTATTTGGATACACGCTCGCTGTCTCTGTGTTGTGGAAACAGTGCGGCCAACACTGACCATATAAAACACATTTTATCGCCTGTATTGTTTACATTGATGATGGATTTAGTACAAGACAATTCAGGAGGTGTACGGATGAAACTGGAGGCGGCCAGCGGTTGGTATCGTGAGAGAACGAGTTCTAACGAGATTATATGATCCAACGCCCAACCGCTACCCTCACGAGTGAATTTATAAATCGATTCGATGATTTTTTCGTACGAAGCTTCTAAACGTTCAGGCAATATGTTCTGATCAGCGATCAATGTCGTATGACATCGTCCATGAAAATAGCCTTCACTCGTCACTTCTTCGTCCTCGTTCGTGTCGGCATTTACAATGTACTTGACAAATCTCGCTTTTAGCGCTATATGCCACTTTATAGTAAGCAAACGTGTCAGTTCGTTTAGAATGTCCGTACGTAACATATCGTGAATTTCATCGAAAAAGGTAATGACATCGTTGACACATTCTTCTTCTTCCTCTACAAGAGGTGTGTAAACGTACGACACCAACGAGCCACGCAACGAATGTTTACGATCAACAGAAAACGTCTGCATTGTTAGAATAACGATAAAAGCAAAATCAATTACTTGCTCACTTGAAGAACATTAGAATACTGATACAAAGTTAGAAAATAAGTAACATTTTATAAGCAGTGCGTGAAAGTTAGCCTGCGCGAGACTCGAAGGTGAACGCAGGCAGCGATCATCGCTCCACTTATACTATCTATGATGAGTGCGTGCGCAGCTATTTGTTCCCACTACTGTGCTTTATTTCATACCGACCAATTGACGACAGCAATCCCCACTACGATTGCGCGCGCAGCTACCACTGAGGAAGTGAAATGCAGCGCAACAAACCAACATTCTTGCTTCAGATATGGACGTGCACACATATTCTTTTGCAAGCCGATTAAAAAGCTTTTATAACATCCATCGTCGAGGTAACATTAAATTTTACGTTCGTAAATTTCCGAATACGAACGTGAGATTTTTTGACCTAGCCAAAGCCGGGTTTATTTATGAAGGCGATGATGATGTTGTAAGATGCTGCAATTGTAAAATACGAATTATGGATTGGATGGCGGGTGATGATCCTGTCCAAGTCCATAAGGCGTCAATGCCTACATGTAGTTTCGTTCGTGAACACTTGTAGAAGTCGACGCACGCAAAAACGGCTCTTTTCAGAGCCAACATAAACTCATGTACAAACATACCCGTTTGGGTAGTACTAGTAGTACTCTGTGTTAGTACTATATATATTACTATTACTAGTACTACTACTAAATGTGTGTACACAATTCAATTTCTGACTGATGGCGCCAATGATAAAAAAATAAAACAAAAGATTTCATAAAAATTATACCTATTAAATATCATGACAATTTCGAAGCTGTATCACTTGCATCACAGATCGATGACACAATGGATGTTTATCGATACGATGATGGGAAACATTTCACACTAACAAAACCGTTACGAAGCGCGATACGTTCCAACTTGTGTTCTATGTATTTTGTGAAGAAAAAACGGTTTTGTGGTAACTACTGTACACGTTATAAGTTTGGTGTTGACAAATATCACGGACGTTGTTGGCGTCACATAAAGAAACGTAGCGGTTATCTGCCGCCGATCGTGCTTTTGATGATAATCTCTGATCGTATACACAACAAATCACGATGGCTTCATTTTATCGAAGAGTGTGATCGAAACAATGTACCGATTGAACTCGTGGTTTATGAAAAGAATATGTTCAAGTGTACAGTACGTCACGCGTGGAATTTTATTTCACGTTTCCGACCGATTCCTGAACTGTATCATGCCGTTCAACGTGTTCACGGCTTACATGATTCACACGGACAAATGAACTATGCGACTGTGTACACAGACATGCTCGCCTACGGAAGTTCAATCCCACACGCTTTGTGTTGCATTGTCATTACAGAGCGCACTATTCCGATACGTACAGCGATTGAAATATACAGAAGCGCGATTATGATAGCACCAAAGTGCGCAGTGGATCCTAGCTACAACGTAAGTTTTGACGTGCGCTGCCCGCCATCTTCGTTACCGACACTTGCGAGAGGGAAACAGTTCACATTGGTGAACAACAAGGCGCAGGGATTGTTTTCAGTAGCCTTTCTGAAGGAATCATTGCCTACACTCCGCAAGTATTGTGAATACTTCGGTCTGCAGTATTCACATGAAAAAGGGTACACAGTGAAAGATCGACGTTTATACGAACAGTGGCAACGATGTACAGGTGCTATGGCAGACGAGTTTTGGTTGTTGAACTCGTATCTTATACACCTGCATATGGAGTCGAGAAGTCATCGTCCGATCACAGAACTCAAAGCTAAACACATGTGCGAGCATCTACCCGTAAACGATAACGTCATAGTCGCGGAAATGCACGAGTATCGTGCCAACGTTATACGCAGCGTCATGTTCAAAGACATGAATTCCGTCAAGACCGTAAGAGCGTTGGACATGAAACAACACACGCTCATGAGATATTACATCGGTATGAGTCTCGTGCGTAATGGACGTATGAAAATCAGTTTAGCGCATGTTTTAACGTACTTACGCAATCACAAGAAGAACGCGTTGTTTTTCCGTTCGGTCGAGATGATATAACTGGACGTGGAGTGGAAATCTTACTACAGTCACGCGATGGAAAGCAGACGTACCAGAACGGTACCGAGGAGAGTTACATTCAGCACTGAGTTAACGCTTTACCACGTTCCGACGTATTGTGAATCACGGTTCGTACGATATGAGAATGAAACGACAGGTGAAGAACATACAGCAGAGCGTTCGCAAGACTATCGCGAAGGAGTTGCACAGACCGGTAAGAAGGAATTTTCCGAGACGTGCGGTGGAGTTAAAGGGACTTCACGACTTGTACCAAGCGGACCTGGTAGAGATGATACCGCACGCGAAGGTGAACAAGGGATTCAAGTACCTTATGACAATCATTAACGCGTTTAGCAAGTACGCGTACGCTGTTCCGTTGAAAACAAAAACGGGCGTAGAGGTCGCACGAGCTCTGGAACCGATTCTTCGTGCTAATAAAATGAAATATCTGCAGACAGACAACGGGAAAGAGTACTATAACAGTAGCGTACAAAAATTGCTGAGCAGATACGGTATCACACTCTATTCCACGTATAGTGAAAAAAAGGCCTCCATTGTGGAACGTTTTAACCGTACGTTGAAAACGCACATGTATCGTGCGTTCAGTGAACAAGGTCATTATCGTTGGTTGGATATGTTGCCGGAACTAGTCAACACGTACAACAACAGCGTGCACAGAACGATTGGAATGAAACCGTGTCAGGTGAAAGAATCCAACGAACGTACAGTGCTACAAAGGATTCGTGAGAACACAGCGAGGAGCATCGTTTATAAACGACCGAAATTCAAAGTAGGCGATCGTGTGCGTATAAGCAAACACAAAATGACATTCGCCAAAGGATACACACCAAATTGGACAAACGAGATATTTCTCGTTCATTCGGTGCGTACCGGCAGTGTACCCATTACCTATTCGCTAAAGGATCATACAGGAGAAGTGTTGAAAGGTGGTTTTTATGAACATGAAATCAGTAAATCGAACGTTGGTGACGTGTACTTGGTAGAAAAGATTGTACAACGTAAAGGCGATCGTGTAAAAGTCAGATGGTTAGGATTCGATGGTAAACACGATTCGTGGATACACAAGAAGAACTTGCTATAACAACTATTCGACTCATGGAAATAGAACCAGTATGCTTCGATGCGTTATGATGACAACATGCACGCTGTGTACAGTGTAAAAGACATTGTGTCACATCCTGGTTACGATGAGTACATCGTGAACACGACTGCAAACGACGTTGAACGCATGCGTAGGATCTTGACAGTGCACGAGTACTGGCAACGGGTTATCAATCGTGTGAAGAGATTCCGTCTTAACGAAATAGTACCAAGTGGTACCGGATTCGATCACTACAAAGAATGTGTTTGGTCGGATCCGAACTGTGAAACGGGTCCGGACACTTGTGTATGCAGTTACATATCTACCGACTGCTGCAATATAGTGCGACTATTAAATAGACTGTGCACGGAACGTCAACATGAAAATATTGCAACAAGCGCACAGATTAAAAATAAAGGACGTGGACTATTCGAAATTGTGCGGCGATGGTGGTGGAGGTGGTTGTGGCAGAAAAAAACGTAAACACGGACGTCTTCTGCCCGATACCGTTCGTTCGATCATCTGCGGACCTTCTGCGTGCGGGAAGACAAACGTCATGTTCAACCTGTTGTTCGATGTAAACGGATTAAGATTCGCGAACTTATACGTGTTTTCTAAATCACTATTTCAACCCAAATATCAGATGCTGGAGACCTTGATGACACAACTTTCCAACGAAGGAATGGGTTATCACGCCTACAACGATAACGAAGAGGTACCGCCTCCCGACGAGGTCGATCCTGATTCTATTATGGTGTTCGATGACGTGTCTTGTGAAAGACAACACAATATACGCAAGTATTTCTCTATGGGACGTCACAGCGGTGTGGACGCGTTTTACCTTTGTCAGACGTACAGTCAAGTGCCAAAACAGTTGGTTCGTGATAATGCCAATCTAATAGTATTGTTCAAACAGGACGATCGCAACTTGAAGCATGTGTATAACGATCATGTCAACACGGACATGAAATATGACACGTTTAAGAACCTCAGGTCGAACGGTCCGTCCGAGCGTGGTACGTAGAACGGGTACATGATCGAATCCCTCTCGAGGGAATGTGACAGTCCTAACGCGTGTCCGATTTCGTGCGTTAGCACCTGAAGAAAACTGGTCTGATCGTCCGGTATTTCGGTTGCGTTTGTATAATTCCACGACTCGTAGTAGTCCATATATATTTCAGTAGTGTTATACGGTAAATCGGGCGGGTAGTAAGCGTGAGCGAGTATACCTCCTCGTCCGTCCAAATCGTACCCGCAGATCGTGCACCTGGAAGTCAGACACCTGTGTTTAAAATATTTCATAGCGATAACCATGTCTGCGTTTATGTCGTTGGGTCGATATTCGAATTCCAGATTCGAATGTTTCTGCCACACAGCGAACGCTTGTCGCGACGCTTCTATAGCGCTGACGCTACCGTGAAAGAATCGCCACGACAGACGTTTCTTGGCCCACGGCGTTCGTAAGGTGTACGACACGAAATCTTCGTTACCACATCTCCGCGCACGCATCAGATTCATCGTTTCATTGTTCAATTCTCCATTTACGGTTAAATTGTAATTCACTTGAAACGTGCGAAGGTAGGCGTCCATATCGATGGTAGTGTTGTCCGTGAGTCGTAAACTATCGTCGGGCACGTATCCGTATCGCACCAAATAATCTATAGCGAAATCTACATCGTTAGCGTTAACGGACGATGCGACGACAGCACTTGTGCACGCAATAATAAACAGTAGCACGATATCCATGTTGTCACAACCAAACGTGGAATGTCCCCCGGTGCGTGTACGACAGTATTATTTATACTTTATCGGCTTTCAGAATCGAATAGGGAGCACATGGCATTAACGAGTCCTTTAAGATCGATTCCATGCTGCTGCTGCTGCTAATGTCAGATGATGATATATACCGCTCTTGTTATACGATTATGTCTGCTTCACGTAGTTCTTCCACTATGGAGACGATTTCGTTCGTGTGCCCACTGTTTCCAACACGTTGTGATGCCATTAACAGTCGCAATCTGTCCACCAGTTCGTTCGGATCGTCTCAGTGCACGTAATCGATTTTGTCTTTTTTTCTCGTTAGCGTCATATACGATGTATCAATATTATTATGCCCCTGTCCTGTACGTTTCGGTGGAAACAGTTGCGATATTATTCGTTTATACTTTACACCTCTGTTCGCGTTCACCTGTGCGTTCGCTAAGTAATACTGCTTATGCGCGTTGGTGTTACGCAGTATATCTTTGTACGCTTTCAGATCTGATTCCTTGTAAATATTTTCATTAGGATGCTTCATGAATACAAGTTCGTAGAGTCCTGGTGTACCTTTGTATCGTTTACCGTTGATAAGAATCGTATCGTCCTTATCGATTTCGAACTGTGAATCACCAATCATCCATTTTCCGTTTTCATGTCTTACACCGTACGTATAGTCCATCAGACGATCGCGTTCGGACGAAACGATCATACGCATGTACTTGTTCGCTAACGATTCACTGTCGTATTTGTCCTGAAAATATCTACGCGCTTCACGTCTTCCTTCCGGTGTGTCTAACATTTTTTCAATGTTTTGACTAGGATCGTCCTCATCGTCATCACCTGATGTTTCGGCTATCACGGGTGTTTTCAGGAAAGACGGTTTCGTTCGGGAACGAAGTGGTGTTCCTACATCGCTCTTACTAATTGCATCTATTGGATCCTCTTCTTCTTCTTCTTCCTCTTCTTCTTCTCGTTTCATTTTTTTCACTCTTATCGGCTTTTCATTTGTTGTTTTACGTTTCTTTTCAAGCAATGCTTGCGAAATATTTTGTAACGGTTCCAGAATCGGTTTGTAACTTTTGGATAACGTTGCTTCTTCTTCACGAATACCATGTTTTAACGCACGGTATTTCTTCCGTATGCCATCACTGATCGTGTCGATATCACGTGCTAATCGTTTTTTCTTGTCATCCATCTCGATAAACGGTAGTACGACAACTAAAGTCGTTGACAGCAGGACACGTGTATTTAGCTAAACTTTTGACAATTTTTTTTGTTTAATCGTTAGGTGCGACTACTATGAAACGATCGAAACCGACTCTGTACCTACCGGTGTCGATAGAAGAATCCTTGTCCACAACGAGAAAGCCGTAACGATCTTTCCACGCTTCAGCGCACATGTTCTTAAACGTGTCATATTTCATGTCCGTGTTGACATGATCGTTATACACATGCTTCAAGTTGCGATCGTCCTGTTTGAACAATACTATTAGATTGGCATTATCACGAACCAACTGTTTTGGCACTTGACTGTACGTCTGACAAAGGTAAAACGCGTCCACACCGCTGTGACGTCCCATAGAGAAATACTTGCGTATATTGTGTTGTCTTTCACAAGACACGTCATCGAACACCATAATAGAATCAGGATCGACCTCGTCGGGAGGCGGTACCTCTTCGTTATCGTTGTAGGCGTGATAACCCATTCCTTCGTTGGAAAGTTGTGTCATCAAGGTCTCCAGCATCTGATATTTGGGTTGAAATAGTGATTTAGAAAACACGTATAAGTTCGCGAATCTTAATCCGTTTACATCGAACAACAGGTTGAACATGACGTTTGTCTTCCCGCACGCAGAAGGTCCGCAGATGATCGAACGAACGGTATCGGGCAGAAGACGTCCGTGTTTACGTTTTTTTCTGCCACAACCACCTCCACCACCATCGCCGCACAATTTCGAATAGTCCACGTCCTTTATTTTTAATCTGTGCGCTTGTTGCAATATTTTCATGTTGACGTTCCGTGCACAGTCTATTTAATAGTCGCACTATATTGCAGCAGTCGGTAGATATGTAACTGCATACACAAGTGTCCGGACCCGTTTCACAGTTCGGATCCGACCAAACACATTCTTTGTAGTGATCGAATCCGGTACCACTTGGTACTATTTCGTTAAGACGGAATCTCTTCACACGATTGATAACCCGTTGCCAGTACTCGTGCACTGTCAAGATCCTACGCATGCGTTCAACGTCGTTTGCAGTCGTGTTCACGATGTACTCATCGTAACCAGGATGTGACACAATGTCTTTTACACTGTACACAGCGTGCATGTTGTCATCATAACGCATCGAAGCATACTGGTTCTATTTCCATGAGTCGAATAGTTGTTATAGCAAGTTCTTCTTGTGTATCCACGAATCGTGTTTACCATCGAATCCTAACCATCTGACTTTTACACGATCGCCTTTACGTTGTACAATCTTTTCTACCAAGTACACGTCACCAACGTTCGATTTACTGATTTCATGTTCATAAAAACCACCTTTCAACACTTCTCCTGTATGATCCTTTAGCGAATAGGTAATGGGTACACTGCCGGTACGCACCGAATGAACGAGAAATATCTCGTTTGTCCAATTTGGTGTGTATCCTTTGGCGAATGTCATTTTGTGTTTGCTTATACGCACACGATCGCCTACTTTGAATTTCGGTCGTTTATAAACGATGCTCCTCGCTGTGTTCTCACGAATCCTTTGTAGCACTGTACGTTCGTTGGATTCTTTCACCTGACACGGTTTCATTCCAATCGTTCTGTGCACGCTGTTGTTGTACGTGTTGACTAGTTCCGGCAACATATCCAACCAACGATAATGACCTTGTTCACTGAACGCACGATACATGTGCGTTTTCAACGTACGGTTAAAACGTTCCACAATGGAGGCCTTTTTTTCACTATACGTGGAATAGAGTGTGATACCGTATCTGCTCAGCAATTTTTGTACGCTACTGTTATAGTACTCTTTCCCGTTGTCTGTCTGCAGATATTTCATTTTATTAGCACGAAGAATCGGTTCCAGAGCTCGTGCGACCTCTACGCCCGTTTTTGTTTTCAACGGAACAGCGTACGCGTACTTGCTAAACGCGTTAATGATTGTCATAAGGTACTTGAATCCCTTGTTCACCTTCGCGTGCGGTATCATCTCTACCAGGTCCGCTTGGTACAAGTCGTGAAGTCCCTTTAACTCCACCGCACGTCTCGGAAAATTCCTTCTTACCGGTCTGTGCAACTCCTTCGCGATAGTCTTGCGAACGCTCTGCTGTATGTTCTTCACCTGTCGTTTCATTCTCATATCGTACGAACCGTGATTCACAATACGTCGGAACGTGGTAAAGCGTTAACTCAGTGCTGAATGTAACTCTCCTCGGTACCGTTCTGGTACGTCTGCTTTCCATCGCGTGACTGTAGTAAGATTTCCACTCCACGTCCAGTTATATCATCTCGACCGAACGGAAAAACAACGCGTTCTTCTTGTGATTGCGTAAGTACGTTAAAACATGCGCTAAACTGATTTTCATACGTCCATTACGCACGAGACTCATACCGATGTAATATCTCATGAGCGTGTGTTGTTTCATGTCCAACGCTCTTACGGTCTTGACGGAATTCATGTCTTTGAACATGACGCTGCGTATAACGTTGGCACGATACTCGTGCATTTCCGCGACTATGACGTTATCGTTTACGGGTAGATGCTCGCACATGTGTTTAGCTTTGAGTTCTGTGATCGGACGATGACTTCTCGACTCCATATGCAGGTGTATAAGATACGAGTTCAACAACCAAAACTCGTCTGCCATAGCACCTGTACATCGTTGCCACTGTTCGTATAAACGTCGATCTTTCACTGTGTACCCTTTTTCATGTGAATACTGCAGACCGAAGTATTCACAATACTTGCGGAGTGTAGGCAATGATTCCTTCAGAAAGGCTACTGAAAACAATCCCTGCGCCTTGTTGTTCACCAATGTGAACTGTTTCCCTCTCGCAAGTGTCGGTAACGAAGATGGCGGGCAGCGCACGTCAAAACTTACGTTGTAGCTAGGATCCACTGCGCACTTTGGTGCTATCATAATCGCGCTTCTGTATATTTCAATCGCTGTACGTATCGGAATAGTGCGCTCTGTAATGACAATGCAACACAAAGCGTGTGGGATTGAACTTCCGTAGGCGAGCATGTCTGTGTACACAGTCGCATAGTTCATTTGTCCGTGTGAATCATGTAAGCCGTGAACACGTTGAACGGCATGATACAGTTCAGGAATCGGTCGGAAACGTGAAATAAAATTCCACGCGTGACGTACTGTACACTTGAACATATTCTTTTCATAAACCACGAGTTCAATCGGTACATTGTTTCGATCACACTCTTCGATAAAATGAAGCCATCGTGATTTGTTGTGTATACGATCAGAGATTATCATCAAAAGCACGATCGGCGGCAGATAACCGCTACGTTTCTTTATGTGACGCCAACAACGTCCGTGATATTTGTCAACACCAAACTTATAACGTGTACAGTAGTTACCACAAAACCGTTTTTTCTTCACAAAATACATAGAACACAAGTTGGAACGTATCGCGCTTCGTAACGGTTTTGTTAGTGTGAAATGTTTCCCATCATCGTATCGATAAACATCCATTGTGTCATCGATCTGTGATGCAAGTGATACAGCTTCGAAATTGTCATGATATTTAATAGGTATAATTTTTATGAAATCTTTTGTTTTATTTTTTTATCATTGGCGCCATCAGTCAGAAATTGAATTGTGTACACACATTTAGTAGTAGTACTAGTAATAGTAATATATATAGTACTAACACAGAGTACTACTAGTACTACCCAAACGGGTATGTTTGTACATGAGTTTATGTTGGCTCTGAAAAGAGCCGTTTTTGCGTGCGTCGACTTCTACAAGTGTTCACGAACGAAACTACATGTAGGCATTGACGCCTTATGGACTTGGACAGGATCATCACCCGCCATCCAATCCATAATTCGTATTTTACAATTGCAGCATCTTACAACATCATCATCGCCTTCATAAATAAACCCGGCTTTGGCTAGGTCAAAAAATCTCACGTTCGTATTCGGAAATTTACGAACGTAAAATTTAATGTTACCTCGACGATGGATGTTATAAAAGCTTTTTAATCGGCTTGCAAAAGAATATGTGTGCACGTCCATATCTGAAGCAAGAATGTTGGTTTGTTGCGCTGCATTTCACTTCCTCAGTGGTAGCTGCGCGCGCAATCGTAGTGGGGATTGCTGTCGTCAATTGGTCGGTATGAAATAAAGCACAGTAGTGGGAACAAATAGCTGCGCACGCACTCATCATAGATAGTATAAGTGGAGCGATGATCGCTGCCTGCGTTCACCTTCGAGTCTCGCGCAGGCTAACTTTCACGCACTGCTTATAAAATGTTACTTATTTTCTAACTTTGTATCAGTATTCTAATGTTCTTCAAGTGAGCAAGTAATTGATTTTGCTTTTATCGTTATTCTAACAATGCAGACGTTTTCTGTTGATCGTAAACATTCGTTGCGTGGCTCGTTGGTGTCGTACGTTTACACACCTCTTGTAGAGGAAGAAGAAGAATGTGTCAACGATGTCATTACCTTTTTCGATGAAATTCACGATATGTTACGTACGGACATTCTAAACGAACTGACACGTTTGCTTACTATAAAGTGGCATATAGCGCTAAAAGCGAGATTTGTCAAGTACATTGTAAATGCCGACACGAACGAGGACGAAGAAGTGACGAGTGAAGGCTATTTTCATGGACGATGTCATACGACATTGATCGCTGATCAGAACGTATTGCCTGAACGTTTAGAAGCTTCGTACGAAAAAATCATCGAATCGATTTATAAATTCACTCGTGAGGGTAGCGGTTGGGCGTTGGATCATATAATCTCGTTAGAACTCGTTCTCTCACGATACCAACCGCTGGCCGCCTCCAGTTTCATCCGTACACCTCCTGAATTGTCTTGTACTAAATCCATCATCAATGTAAACAATACAGGCGATAAAATGTGTTTTATATGGTCAGTGTTGGCCGCACTGTTTCCACAACACAGAGACAGCGAGCGTGTATCCAAATACAAATCACATATTCACAGTATCACCACTTCTGGTATAACTTATCCCACCCGCCTATGCGATATTGTGAAGTTCGAACGAGACAATTCTGACATTTCTATAAATGTTTTTGGTTACGAAGAAAATGAAATTTACCCGCTAAGAATAACTCCTTTCAGTGACAGACAACACCATTTTAATCTATTACTTCTCACCACCGCTGACCGAAAACATTACTGTTTAATAAAAAATATTAGCCGCTTACTATCTTCACTAACCAAACACAACGGACGTTCTTTCTATTGCAACTACTGTCTGCACAGATTCTGTGAAGAACGACTCCTTAGTGAACATGTCCCTCGTTGTTCACCGTATGGCGAACAAAGAATTCGTTTACCAACGAAAGAGAAGGAGAAGGTTATGTACTTCAAAAATTACACGTACTGTCATAAAGTCCCTTTCGCTATATATGCAGACTTTGAATCGTTCATTGTACCTTGCCATCGTTGCGATGCTCCTCCACACACATCGTCCACCACAACAGAGTCGTTACATCTTCCTTCAGGTTTTTCCTACCTCATAGTCGACCACGAGGGTAACATTTTCAAACCACAGGTCGTTTATCGCGGTGTGAACGTGATAGAAACCTTTTTAGATAGACTAATCGATGAAGAGCATGAACTGTACAGGATCATGCGTACCAATATCCCTATGACTATGAGTGATCGTGACGTATTATCTTTCACGAATGCTGTCGTATGCCATCTCTGCGAAAAACCGCTGACTGATGATGACGACAAGGTGCGCAACCATTGTCATCTGACTGGACGATACCTTGGCGCAGCTCACAACGTATGTAACCTCAACTCCAAGTCCGCCCAACATATTCCTGTCTTTTTCCATAACTTACGAGGTTACGACGCACATCACTTGATACAAGGGTTGGGTAAATACAATGATGAAACTCTCACTTGTATCGCTACCACTAGTGAACGCTTCGTATCAGTCACGTTGGGTGCCCTACGTTTCGTAGACACGTTACAATTTTTGAACACGTCCTTGGATACACTTGTTGGAAACTTGCGCGCGAGCGGTGCGGATTTCGCTTTAACAAAGCAATGTTTCGAAGAACACTTCGAGCTACTCTTACGTAAGGGGGTGTACCCTTACGATTACATGACAGGTAGCGAGAAGTTCGACGAAACATGTCTGCCCGCACGCGAACACTTTTTCAATAGGCTGAGTGAATCACCCGTGTTGGACGAAGATTACGCACATGCACAGAATGTGTGGCAGACTTTCGGAATCCGCACGCTGGGTGATTATCACGATCTTTATCTTAAAACAGATGTACTGCTGCTGGCTGACGTCTTCGAGGCGTTTCGTGAGATGGCCATACGGTACTACCAGATTGATCCGGCTCATCTTTACTCGCTTCCCGGCGTTGCTTGGCACGCGATGTTAAAGATGACCGGTGTGCGACTGGAACTGTTGACGGATATAGATCAGCATCTTTTTATTGAATCAGCCGTTCGCGGTGGTGTTAGCATTGTACCCAACCGCTATGCCAAGGCCAACAACCCGCTAATCGCTGATCAGTATGATGCTTCAAAGCCGACCTCTTTCATATTGTACACCGACTGCAACAACCTTTACGGTGCAGCCATGTCACAGCCACTCCCTTACGGTGACTTTAGATGGCTCGATCGTAACGAGATCGACTCACTGGACGTACGTACTCTGAGTGATGACAGTGACATGGGCTACATACTTGAGGTCGACCTACACTATCCATCCGAACTTCATGATCTTCACTCAGATTATCCACTAGCACCTGTGCGTTCCTGCGTCAATCCTGACATACTTTCACCGTACTCTCGACGACTTCACACACGACTACACTATACAAAAGGGTATAACGGATCAGAAACGCCCTCATCGTCCGTCCCCAAGTTGCTAACGACTTTGGACGATAAGCAAAAATACGTTCTTCATTTTCGAAATTTAAAGTTGTATCTGAACCTTGGTCTAGAATTGAAAGCGATCCATAGGGTGTTGAGTTTTAAACAGAAAGCGTGGATGAAACCGTTTATCGATTTCAACACACAAAAGAGAGCAGCAGCCACCAACAGTTTTGAAAAAGATTTTTTCAAACTGATGGTCAACGCTGTCTATGGTAAATCGCTGGAGAACGTAAGGAAACGAATAGACTTCCAACTAGTCTCTACCAAAGGGCGGCTGCAGAAACTTGTTTCCAATCCACGACTAAAGCGTATGATCCGCTACACCGACGACTTGGTCGGATTGGCTTTACGAAACAGAACTATATACCTTTCCCGTCCAGTGTATGTTGGCTTCACAGTACTTGATGTCAGTAAATTGATAATGTACGATTTTCATTATCGGTACGCTGTCAGCAAGTACGGACAACGATTAACATTATTAATGACCGATACCGACAGTTTACTTTACAGCATACAGACTGACGATGTGTACTTGGATATGAAAGAGGATCTCCACCTTTTCGACACGTCGGACTATCCCTCAGATCATCCTTGTCATTGCGACGACAACAAAAAAGTCGTGGGGAAGTTCAAGGATGAAACTAATGGGAAACCCATCAGGGAATTCGTCGGACTCAGAGCTAAATGTTACTCGCTCCTGTTGTCCGACTGTACCGACAAAAAGGTGGCGAAAGGTGTTCCAAGAACGGCAATAAAAAAAAGGTTACGTCATCAGTTATACAGTGAGTGCCTTTTCGATAGTCGTACAGTTTTCACCTCTGCCGAGTGTATACGAAGCGATCGTCATAAGCTGTACACGCAACGTGTAACAAAACTTTCCCTGTCTCCTTATGACGATAAGAGGTACGTACTGGACGATGGTGTAACTACACTCGCGTACGAACACTACAGAGTGTGTAAACGTGCGTTAACCAATGACGATACCAGTCCTAACATGAAGAGACTAAGATACACAGAGCAGTAACTCATGGTAATAATAAACTTGTATTGCAAATATAAAATTTATTTATTTACTTTCATTTAATTTTCAATTGGTGTTAGCAAATTACTATACAACATTTTTCTTGTTACGTTTTACAGAATGAGCGGAAGTGATAACAGAATATATAAAAGAGTCTGTGAGGAGCAGCGACGAGTTCGAAGGTAAATTACAACATTTTTCTTTATTTAACGAGTACAAACAGAATACAACATTCGACTGACTTACTGTTTATTTTTATAGTTCCCAAAGGTTACGACAGGCCTTATTGGGACCTTCAGTATCACAACAAAACTCGAGTCGGTAAGTCCATTTTTATTAACAATCACTTGTACTATTGCGTTTACGTTCGGTATTCAAATTTATTCTTTTTTTTTCAGTGATCCTACCGGTTCAGCTGCTGCTACTGCTGTTGCTGCTGCTGCTGCTGCTGCTGCTGCTGCTGCTGCTGCATCTCAGGAAGCCGGCACGAGTCGGTACGTTTTTTTTCATTAACGTTCACTTGTACTATTGCGTTTACATCTGGTATTAAAAGTGTACTTTTTTTCAGCAATGATGAGATGATGGTTTATGGTGATGATGATAGTGACAGTGATACAATACTGCTTGACGAAAGCAATAATAATGATGATGATGAAAATAATGTTGATGAGCATCAACAACAACAATTACCAACTATCACATTTAATATGTAAGTCTTCTTCTTATGTGTACATACTTTCATGTTTTTTTTTACATGATTTTTATATTTTTTTTTCTTTTCACCAGTGATATTCGGCCACAAGCGCGGCACATAACAATCACACCGCCACAATCACCACCACAATCACCACCACCACCGCCACAACCACAGGAACAGCCGCAACCGCGTCCGCAATGGATTAGTACAAATCAACGACGACCAGAACCGCAATCCCCACAGCCTCAACAGCAGCCACAACCTCAGCAGCCTCATCCACAACCTCAGCAACAGCATATGCGACACGATCCTCGTTTACAGTCCCCTCCAGAAGACGCACCATGCGTGTTTTACGATATCATCGACACGGTGGAACCAAGGATGCATAGCGAAGTCGCCACGATGAGATTACTTCTAAGAAGTAGATTTCCGACGTGGCGATGGAGCCGTGGAGACCTCTGCCCCATTCAGGGTATGTTAGGGCACACATCTTGTAGTGTGTGCCAAGAAAATTATACTGAGGGGCAGAGACTCCTCGGCTTAATGTGTGGGCACACATACCACTATCTGTGCATCATCAACTGGTTCCAAACCGTGGCATTGGAGGGGTCGCCACCAGGATGTCCGCAATGTAGAGTGTATGCATTCAGCAGACCAATACACCCATTTTATGCACGCATGCATTTTTGAGGTATGCAACAGTACACATTATTCTAATCCATCCTACACGTATCAATTATACATCACTAATATTGTTTTTGTTTCTGTTACAGATGGTCGTGTACAGAGTGATGTTTTTTTTTATATAATGTTTTATTTTCTGTATATATATATATTGTATCCGTATTTTTTTTCTATATATATATTGTAATGTACAAAGTGATGTTTTTTTTTATATAATGTTTTATTTTCTGTATATATATATTGTATCCGTATTTTTTTTCTGTATATATATATATTGTATATAAAATGTAATATAAACTGAATTTTCTATTTTTTTTTTCATTAAATTATAATATTTATATGTCTATTTTAATGTTTTTTTTTCTGTATATATATTGTATTTGAAATTTGTATCTTAAAATTGTTTGCTACAATATAAATATGTAAATTTTTTGATTTGCTTAGTTATTTCTTTTCAACTATCCTTTTTCCTTCTATCATGCATGTTTTATAAGTGAAGTGTCAATCAAAACAATTACACCGCAATAGCCAGTCAACAAGAGTTTCACATCGATGATCTGCACATTTTTTGTATTTTTACAATATATACTTACCACAAAAGCACACATTCAAATTTACAGTTCACGAGTTGGCAACACTGCAATTCATCTCTTCACATCGACGATATCCGCACGGTAGCAGTGTAAATATCTGAACCCACAGTTCTCAAGTTGGCAACAATGCACAATTCACCTCTTCATGTCAACGGACAATGGTGGCAGTGTAAACATATACAAAACCTGTACACTATAACACATGCACGAGCCGACAACGTGGCCGGCACAAGTTGACAACGTCGACAGACAATGGTGGCAGTGTAAACATATACAAAACCCGTACACTATAACACATGCACGAGCCGACAACGTGGCCGGCACAAGTTGACAACGTCGACGCTTTTCCAACATGGCTAACCTTCCGGAAAAACAAATCATATATCCAAACCATACACTATAACACACCACGATGCGGCAATGTGGCCCAACCTTAACCAGCACACACGCACAATCCGACAACATCCCAGCTTTCCCAACATGGCCACCACACACCCGACAAAATGGACGACGACCCCACCACTCATGGCGGCGGTCAAGCCACGACCTGGCCGCGGCCAAGCCCCCGCCGGACGGCGAACAGCGAACGGCGAACAGCGAACGGCGGCCACGCCTCCGCCAATCAACGCACACGTAACCCCACAAAATGGTCGACGACGACAACATGGCCGAACGCCGACAACATGGCCGACAACTTCGGTACGCCCATCGAGGTCACGTGGGACACAACACTACCCCCCCGGTCCATCATAACCTCTGCACATGACGACACGCTGCGCCGGAAGTCTACCCCCACCACCTGGATTTTTGAATTTCGCGCCAAAAGAGGGGGCTGTGACGTCACTTCCGCGTTAGAACTCTCATTCTTACCCTACTGATGTGGGTTCAAGACCTTCTGGTTCCGTAGACGCTGCTTGTAATTGAGATGGCAGTAACTTATTCCAGGCTGATTTTATAGTGTTTTCCGGAATACTTTGCCTGGATTCAGCAATCCGACTGAATTTTCGGAAACGTATTACGCTATAACAACACAACACAACACTTATTGTTTCGTGTACACAAGTATGAAATACCCATTCTCGGAACCAGTACCTTCTGCAATCCATTCTCCTGGCTTATATTAGAACCCCGGCCACAATCAGCACGTTTCTGGTTTACCCCGGCTATACTTAGAGCGTGTATGTTACTTACTTATTAATAGAGAAAAAGAAAAAAAGCTTAAGTGGGTGACGAATTACAGAGGGAGACGAATTAGTGAGGTTCTACTACTGTTAGTTACGAAAGTATTTGTAGTTTGTCAGAAACCAAGGCAATAAAAAATATCGGTATGGAGAACCATACATGACTTCCATGTTCTAAGATTTATATTTAAAATCATTTACGAATGAAATGATTCGTATAGTCCATAGAAACTACTTCTTTCCACTTATTGCTTCAGCCTTAACCACAGTACTGTGGTCACTAACGTATACCACCACACGTTATCACACTCGATTTTCACTGACGATGGCAGTCGACTGCACTGCCGAAACGTCTGGTTTTGCAGAAAACATTGGACTACGGCCAAACAGTACGGGAAGGAATTTTAACAACAAACTATTACTTTGTTGCCGATAACGTAATACACATAAAAAATTCTCCCCTCCCCCTTCAACTATAATTTTCATTTATAGAAAATTACCCCCACCCCGTTCACCTAACCTCTTTTCACTTATAGATATTTCATCTACGTTTCTATAGTGGATTATTATGAGCTTCTTATCAAGTTACTTTATTATAAAAATTAAGAACTTTACTCTTGTTAAAACATAAAACGTTGCAGGTAAACTACCAATTTCTCTAAACCGATCTTCACCAAAATCAATAGACCTTCACTCCTCTACAATGCAGGGATGCATGCAAAAAAATATTTGATTCTGTTTCAATTTGCGGCAGTTATCGTTCGTCATAGAAAATTACCCCCACCCTGTTCAACTAGCCTCTTCATTTATAGATATTTCATCTACGTTTCTACAGTGGATTATTAAGATCTTCTTATCAGGATACTTTATTTATCAAAATTAATTACTTTACTCTTAATAATAATGTGATGTATTTTATACTTACACTTATTGTTTTTTATTAATGGTACCTATAATTCATTTTTTATTTTTTTAATTCTTTTTATATAGCCTAAAGGTACCATATAATGTTATTATTTATATTCTTAAAGCGATCGATTTCGGTCACAGACCATCGTCAGATCTGCTATTTAACCTGACGATGGTCTGTGACCGAAATCGATCGCTTTAAGAATATAAATAATAACATTATATATGGTACCTTTAGGCTATATAAAAAGAATAAAAAAAAAGTTTACTCTCGTTAAAACAAAAAATATTTCCGGTAAACTACCCTTTCCCTGTAACCGATCTTCACCAAAATCAATAGGCCTTGAGTCTTCTACAACTCAGGCACACATGTAAAAAATTATTTGATTCTGTTTGAATTTACGGCAGTTATCGTTCGTCATGAAAAAATTTCTCTTGCTACAACATAAAATGTTGCAGGTAAACTACCCCTTTCCCTTAACTGATCTTCACCAAAATCAAAAGGCCTTGAGTACTCTGTAATTTAGGGAAGTATGCTAAAAATTATTTGATTATGTTTGAATATACGGCAGTTATCGTTCGTCATAGAAAAAATTAACCTTGTTAAAACATAAAACGTTGCAGGTAATCTACCCCTTTCTCTAAACTGATCTTCACCAAAATCAACAGACTTTCCGTCCTCTGCAATTCAGGAATGTATCCAAAAAAATTTTTGATTTTGTTTGAATGTGCGGCAGTTATGGTTCGTCATAGAAAAAATTACCGTTGTTAAAACATATAAAATGTTGCAGGTAAACTACCCCTTTCCCTTAACCGATCTTCACCAACATCCACAGACCTTGAGTACATAAAAATTCAGGAACGTATGCAACAAAATATTTGATTCTGTTTGAATGTGCGGCCGTTATCATTCGTCATAAGAAAAATTACCCTTGCTAAAACAAAGTGTTGCTGGTAAACTACCCCTTTCCCTTAACCAATCTTCACCAAAACGAACAGATCTTGAGTACTTAACAATTCAGGAACGTATGCAAAAAATTATTTGATTCTCTTTGAATGTGCGGGAGGTATCATTTGTCATAAGAAAAATTACCCTTGTTAAAACATAAAATGTTGCTGGTAAACCACCTCTTCCTCTTAACCGATCTTCGCCAAAATCAAGAAGCCTTCAGTTCCTTATAATTCAGGAACGTATGCAAAACAATTTTTGATTCTGTTTGAATGTGCGGCAGTTATCGTTCGTCATAGGAAAAAATTACCGTTGTTAAAACATATAAAATGTTGCAGGTAAACTACCCCTTTCCCTTAACCGATCTTCACCAAAACGAACAGATCTTGAGTACTTAACAATTCAGGAACGTATGCAAAAAATTATTTGATTCTCTTTGAATGTGCGGGAGGTATCATTTGTCATAAGAAAAATTACCCTTGTTAAAACATAAAACGTTGCAGGTAAACCACCTCTTCCTCTTAACCGATCTTCGCCAAAATCAAGAAGCCTTCAGTTCCTTATAATTCAGGAACGTATGCAAAACAATTTTTGATTCTGTTTGAATGTGCGGCAGTTATCGTTCGTCATAGGAAAAAATTACCGTTGTTAAAACATATAAAATGTTGCAGGTAAACTACCCCTTTCCCTTAACCGATCTTCACCAACATCCACAGACCTTGAGTACATAAAAATTCAGGAACGTATGCAACAAAATATTTGATTCTGTTTGAATGTGCGGCCGCTATCATTCGTCATAAGAAAAATTACCCTTGTTAAAACAAAGTGTTGCTGGTAAACTACCCCTTTCCCTTAACCGATCTTCACCAAAACGAACAGATCTTGAGTACTTAACAATTCAGGAACGTATGCAAAAAATTATTTGATTCTCTTTGAATGTGCGGGAGGTATCATTTGTCATAAGAAAAATTACCCTTGTTAAAACATAAAACGTTGCCGGTAAACCACCTCTTCCTCTTAACCGATCTTCGCCAAAATCAAGAAGCCTTCAGTTCCTTATAATTCAGGAACGTATGCAAAACAATTTTTGATTCTGTTTGAATGTGCGGCAGTTATCGTTCGTCATAGGAAAAAATTACCGTTGTTAAAACATATAAAATGTTGCAGGTAAACTACCCCTTTCCCTTAACCGATCTTCACCAACATCCACAGACCTTGAGTACATAAAAATTCAGGAACGTATGCAACAAAATATTTGATTCTGTTTGAATGTGCGGCCGTTATCATTCGTCATAAGAAAAATTACCCTTGTTAAAACAAAGTGTTGCTGGTAAACTACCCCTTTCCCTTAACCGATCTTCACCAAAACGAACAGATCTTGAGTACTTAACAATTCAGGAATGTATGCAAAAAATTATTTGATTCTCTTTGAATGTGCGGGAGGTATCATTTGTCATAAGAAAAATTACCCTTGTTAAAACATAAAACGTTGCAGGTAAACCACCTCTTCCTCTTAACCGATCTTCACCAAAATCAAGAAGCCTTCAGTCCTTTATAATGCAGGAACGTATGCAAAACAATTTTTGATTCTGTTTGAATGTGCGGCCGTTATCATTCGTCATAAGAAAAATTACCCTTGTTAAAACAAAGTGTTGCTGGTAAACTACCCCTTTCCCTTAACCGATCTTCACCAAAACGAACAGATCTTGAGTACTTAACAATTCAGGAACGTATGCAAAAAATTATTTGATTCTCTTTGAATGTGCGGGAGGTATCATTTGTCATAAGAAAAATTACCCTTGTTAAAACATAAAACGTTGCTGGTAAACCACCTCTTCCTCTTAACCGATCTTCGCCAAAATCAAGAAGCCTTCAGTTCCTTATAATTCAGGAACGTATGCAAAACAATTTTTGATTCTGTTTGAATGTGCGGCAGTTATCGTTCGTCATAGGAAAAAATTACCGTTGTTAAAACATATAAAATGTTGCAGGTAAACTACCCCTTTCCCTTAACCGATCTTCACCAACATCCACAGACCTTGAGTACATAAAAATTCAGGAACGTATGCAACAAAATATTTGATTCTGTTTGAATGTGCGGCCGTTATCATTCGTCATAAGAAAAATTACCCTTGTTAAAACAAAGTGTTGCTGGTAAACTACCCCTTTCCCTTAACCGATCTTCACCAAAACGAACAGATCTTGAGTACTTAACAATTCAGGAATGTATGCAAAAAATTATTTGATTCTCTTTGAATGTGCGGGAGGTATCATTTGTCATAAGAAAAATTACCCTTGTTAAAACATAAAACGTTGCAGGTAAACCACCTCTTCCTCTTAACCGATCTTCACTAAAATCAAGAAGCCTTCAGTCCTTTATAATGCAGGAACGTATGCAAAACTATTTTTGATTCTGTTTGAATGTGTGGCAGTTATCGTTCGTGATAGGAAAAAATTACCCTTGTTAAACAAAACGTTGCAGGTAAACTACACCTTTCCCTTAACCGATCTTCACCAAAAACAATAGGTCTTGAGTACTCTACAATTCAGGGCTGTATGCAAAAATTATTTGATTCTGTTTGAATTTGCGGCTCTTATCGTTTGCCATATAAAAAAATCTACAGATAGACAGACAGACACACACACAGACACACAGTCACTTTTCGAAAAATGACTTTTTTGATGTTTTGAGGGTAGTACAATCAGAATCTGCAATAATCTCGACCACGATTTTTTTTGCCATCACCATACTTCCATTTCCTTATGGAACATGGAAGTAAAATGACCACTGTATGTTGTGATTATCAATGTTTTAGTTCTTTAACCTATAGCTTAATGAGTGTTTCTTCACAACTTCGTCGTAAAATCTTCATAACTAATAACTTTTCGCGTACATAATGAGATAAGTAAAGTATATCTAAAACAATCCAGTATTCAGTTACAGATTGTAACGTCATAACTAAGGAAGATTATACATATATGTGAGGTATTTTATGTGTTATATAAACACTTAATTATTTTATCAAATTATAATTACTTCTGCAAGTAATTTTGTCTTCTTTTTTATCGTTTTAATTAACCTGACCCACGTTTCACTAACTGTATCGGTATTTCCAAAAGTTTCTAAATGAATTAACAAATAAACGAATTGGATTTCAATATAAAATCTAACGAATAATAGAACTTGTTTTGATTTTAATATAAATTAAGGATAAATAGATTTAATTCAATTTAGATTATTTATTGTCTTAATGTTTATTTACTTAATCAGCTGTTTTGACGGGTATATTAGGAATATTTAATGCTTATATTTTAATTATGTTAATAAATTTATAATTTTAAATACATCATCTTGCTTTGATTTTATTTCAGTTGGTTTTTTAATTAGTAAATAATTGTTATTGTGGTTCTAAGTAATAAGATCTTCAAAAATATTCATTTTTGAAATTTTTGTATGATTTTAATTAACTTCTTATTTTGAATGTGTGGTTATTATGTATGCTTACCTCGTAGACGTTTATTATTTAGACAACGCGTGCCTAAGTTAGATTTTTAAATATTTGCTTTTAAAAATGCATTGCGGTGCTGAAAGAATCTCTTGGTTATTTTATATTGAAATCAAAAGAAATATGATTATTCGTTAGTTTTTTTATTGAAACCGAATAACTTCGTTTATTTGTTAATTTACTTAGAAACCTCTGAAAAAAATACTGATACAGTCAGTGAAACGTGTTTCAGTTCAATTAAAATGACAAAAAAAAATAAATACAACTACTTGGAGAAGCAACTATAATTTGATGATATTGTGACGACATTACAGAACAATCTACGTGTTTTTCGAATGTTTCAGAGAAATCCGGCTGCAATGTTGTGTGCGTACGTGATTTCAACATGCGTTCGCGAGACTTTTCTAGACGTCGCCAGCCGCGCGCACTGGCCGCAATCAATTACGTTCTACTGTCGCGCTGATGCGTATTATGTGGAATGTTCTCGATTTTCGGCGGGGTATAAATACAAGTACTCAGCGGCGGTCAGTTTAGTTATTGTCGGGCGATTACACAGTGCGGTTCGAAGTATTGTGGCGAAGTGTTGTGTGCTTTATAATTGTGCGGGACAATTGTAATACAATTATTGTGTTTTATATTAATTGACATTTTATTGCGTGTGAACAATTTTTATTTGATTTGTTGTAAGAGACTATCTTGTTGATTACAAACTCTTTAATTGTGATAATTAAGACTGGTGATTAGTGACTTAATTGGTGTGTTGGTGTGTTTTGTTTTTCACTGTACCATACGACGATCAGCTCGACCGTCGTAACGTTATTAAGATAGAAAGAGATTTGATTTTTCGTTAGCTGTTATATTGAAACCAAATCCCTTCGTTTAGTTGTTAATTTATTTAGAAACATCTGAAAATGCTGATACAGTCAGTGAAACATGTCAAAAAAAAAAAAAAAAAAAAAAAAGTACTTGCAGTAGTAACTATAATTTCATGATATATATAATTCTATTGAATAATATTTCAAGAAATTCATAGCGTTATTTATAAAGAAAATAATAGTTATGTTATAAAAAAACAGATTCCACTTTAAAACGGAATGAAAAATTGTTTCAGGGAATTCATTGCTATTCGTTTTCTTTTAGATACGAAAGTTTTCGTTTAAGAAATAAAATCAAACAAGACGAACTCTGTACAGGAACAAAGTTTGCACAGACTCTCTTTTATCGTTTGCGACACGTGTACAACTAACAACAGCAGCGAATTAGTCCGTTAACTAGCAGACAACGCAATTAAAATTTTAATTCCACGTGTTGATCTGAACAGAGTGAGGATAAAATCACCGTTATCCTTTCACCGGCTAGTAATTGGATTTTTATCACTGTCTGGTGTACAGAAGTACTGAATTCATTGCTTTTACTTCTCAAAATACGAGTAACAAGATTTTACCTCATTGTGCGTTCTTGTTTATTTTACGGTGAACGAATATGTTTTGCACGTTATATTCTTTCTACTACCGCTGAGACAAATTTAAATGCTTTTAATCACCGTCTCATGTTGTAAATTAGCCATTATGTTTAAGAATATCTTCCATTTATTTTACGCACTGTAGATTTACTTCAAAAGTAATCTATATTTTTGTGTAATATTATATATATTGTTACGACGGTTGAACAGATCGTTGTATGGTACAGTGGAAAACAGAATACAACTCACCAATGAAATCACTAATAACCAGCTTTAATTATCACAATTAGTAATTTGTAATCAACAATATAGTCTCTAAAGGTGAGGTTACACTAGGCGCAACATACTCGCGCAACTGTCTCGCGAGAATGATTCGCTCGACGGTTGACTCGCCTTTCCCATTTACACTGAGCGAAACGTTGCGCGAAACAGGCGCTAAAGAAGGTGAACCGTCAGTTTGGGTGAGACAGCCATTCGTCGTGTTCTGTAGTTGTACCTCCGAGTGCTGAATCCGCGTTCGCCGTCATGACAATGCTATATTTGAACAAGAAAAAGAAAACGAAACGAAGTCGGCGCTGGTGGAGCAAGGAATTATTCCGTCTGCGATGCCAATATGGGAACCAGCTTATGAGGGAAATGACAGTGGAACCCACTGAAGATACCATCAGGAACTTCATCCGCATGACTGCAGAAGACTTTGAATATATCGTATCACTGATCGGTCCCAAAATCGAAAGAATGGATACAAAGCTGAGAGAAGCAGTAACTGTGAGAGAAAGGTTGGCTGTCACACTGCGATTCCTTGCGATTGGTGATTCGTACACAAGCTTACAGTATCTGTTTACAATGTCAAAGAGTACGATATCAGGAATCATCCCAGCAGTTTGTGATGCGTTGGTTGGAGCACTTCAGGAATATGTAAAGGTAAGAATGATTACTCATATTTGTAAACAATATTTCGATACATGTAGGCCTATTTATAGCATAATATGTACATAGAAAGAAAAAATAATTAATTGTTTCAAGTTTAATCAAAAAGTTATTTGTACCTACATATAATAATCAAAATGATGCGAAATATTATTTTTTTTTACATATTTCTTGAGAATAATGAATGAGAACAAAAACAATTGAACAAAGGGTCAAGAAAAAACATTCGAAAAAACATTTTTGTACAATTCGATGAGGCGGATGCAGTCCTCTTGGTTCATTTTCTCGCGCGCAACAAGTATCGACGTTCACACTACACGAAACGGGAGGAGCGAGGCTCTTTGATGCGCGTCCAAAAACCGACTGGGGTTGGCTCGCCGCGAGTCTGCCTCGCGCAACAAGTTTCGGGGTGGGGGCCACGTCTACACTAAGCGAGTCTTGGCTCGCAAAACAGTTGCGCGAGTATGTTGCGCCTAGTGTAAACCCACCTTTACAACAATTCGAGTAAAAATTGTCCACACGCAATAATAACGTCGACTATAAAGAATTCCGCACTAATTATAGAGCACTTCGCTAAAAAACACTTGTTCCGCGCTAAAGTAATCGCTCAACACCACTAAACTGATAAGCCGGCTGCTATAGCTTTTTGTAGGTAGCGCACACTTTCTAGAAATCTTCCATCCTCAATGTGCACGCCACTTAATACGTATTCTAGTGCTCTGCAACGTACTTGAACGCGGCCTTGACTGAGGCAACACCTGCCACACTAGGCGGGGGACGGGTCGAGGACGCTCTCGGCTATTCTAGGTAGCTCCATTCGTTTCAATATTAAGCTAAAAAGTGTTGGTTCTATATAGAAAATCGTTTTACCCAAACAAAAGATTTTATTTTAGATCTTTGCAGTCATTTTAAAGAAATATGAACACCGACGTTACGACGGACACACGGATCGTCATGTTGCACAGTGGAAAGAGAATAACTGACACCAGGTGCAGCAGCTATGTACACATTTATTAAGGTCTTTTTACGTAGTTTAACTCGACTGACCTGTGCCTTTATCTGTTGTGTACTAAAACTTTTTTTATTATTTGTATCGGCCATCTGAGGACCACGTGCAAATTTCAATTCTTTATTCCTTGTTCTTTTATTTTTCTCAATTATTCTTTCATATTTTCACTATGTCTCTTCTTCCTCTCTTCAGTCCACTTTGAAACTGTGTTTTCTCTCTCCTACCCTGGACTCCTTCTATTTGTAGTTACACTTTTGGCCGAAAAACTTTCAATTCCTTCTTCTGCGTTTATATTACTTTTTCTAAATCCTTTTTGACTTCTTTAATCCAACTTGATGTTGACTTCTTTCCCCACAGACATTTGAAGATCTGTTTTGTTAACCTATTGTCGACTATTCTATGTAAATGTCCGAAAAGTACTAGTCTTCTTTATCTCACTGTTTCTGTTATGTTTTCTATACTTTGATACCAAAGTATTCTTACTTCTTAATTTCCAACCTTCTGGAGTTTTTCGTGGGCCAAATATTTTCTTAATAATTTGTCTTTCCAACATTTCTAGTTGTACTAAAACTTTATTTTTTACTTTTTTTTAATTGTGTATGAGGATTTTACTCAAACTATTCCCTTTTCTCTAAAGATTTAGGTAGGTACACTCAACTACAAACACAAAATGTGTCAAAATATTCCAGAAATTCTTTATCGACACGAGTTCTGAAAACACGAGAAGGTGTTATAACACAGCAAAGTAGAAAAGACAGAGCAAACCTTTAACAGGATTTGTCAGCAGTGATGTGTGAAATGTGCGCTGACATGAGATTTATGATGATGTGAGTGTGTGCCGCCGCTCAGGTAAAGTAAACTACGCTTCCGTAGCGTAAAGTAAAGCTAAAGTAAGACAGTTTTTGTATAGGCTTACACTGTACGTTTTTCATAACAAAAATGACTACAAACAGAATTAACACTGTTGCACACCACTATAGAAACGTTATTTCGATTAACGCATTCAAGCTTCTCAGCTCATCGTCAGATCGCAAATAACTAGACAACTTTCTTTACACCCCCACTTGCCCTACCACCCGTTCACATTTTCGTAAACAAGTTATAAGTTAAATGTCATTTCTGGCTATTATTAACTAGCTAGTTCAGTCACCCATGTACCGGTAATTTTACATATCTTTCTAGTGTGTGTGTGTGTGTGTGTTTTGTATGTACAGTGACTGAATTGAAGTTAAAGTCATAATACACATTGTAATAATATAATCATAATCATAATTTATTTCAAGTAAACGAAAAGAAGAATTAATATTTTCTTACGTATATAGGTATCAATAAACCTACTAACCATTCACAGTACAAACGTTTTGTCTCTAATTTCTGTATACAGATTGCAACCAGCAGTATTGCAGTATTAATATTTTAAACAAATTTATACGACAATATACATAATTAATTTTTTAAAGTAAGTAGTTTTAACAATTTTAAACGTGACTTGTACGTTTTACGACAAGTATAAGAACCAACATTTTTCAACTACCAGTGCTCGCTATTAAAATTAAACTAGAGTGCAGGACAATAGGTTTTCATATCAATTGGTACCGTTCGGCGGCGGAGAGCGCATTGCCAGAATTGGTTCCATTGTCTACCGCAATCGCTTGTGCCTTGTTCTATTGTTTCGTCCGTACGCTACTACAATAACTGTTGTGGAATGCATGTTTTCTATCTTTTGTTAAATGCATACACTGGCTCACAACGTAGAGACATACACACACGTGCACCCGCGCACGCGTACATACGTGCACATAAATGCATGCACGAACACATTTTTAAAGTATATATCTGTAGTAAGGAATATTTTTTCATGACCAAGAACCATCCTAGGATACTACTTTTCAAGTATGTTTTTTTGTAAAATCAAAAATATTTTTCTATGTTACGAGAAATACCGGAAATACTAAAATAATTAAATCATTAAATTAATTCCAGTTACCCTTACAGTAAGTATACTGTAGTATTTAACAAATATTCTTCTTACATAACTGCACAGATTGTGTGTGTGTGTGTGTGTGTGTGTGTGTGTGTGTGTGTTTGTAATATTTATATTTTACGAAAAGCAAAAGTTATTATTTTTTCTTTCTATTCCTATCGGCCATCTGAGGACCACATTCCAATTTCAAATTCCTGATTGCCTGTTCTTTATTTTGTCTCCAATATTCTTTCATCTTTTCATTGTGTCTCTTCTTCCTGTCTTCAGTCCACTTTGAACCTGCGTTTCTCTCTCTCCTACCATGGACTCCTTCCATTTTTAACACTTTTGCCCGAAAAACTTCTCTTTCAATTGCTTCTTCTGTGTTTATATTATTTTTTTCTAAATCCTTTTTGACTTCTTTAATCCAACTTGATGTTGACTTCTTTTCCCACAGATATTTGAAGATCTGTTTTGTTAACCTATTATTGTCCATTCTATATTAAATGTCCAAAAAATACTAGTCTTCTTTTTCTCACTGTTTATGTTATATTTTCTATACTTTGATATTACTTCTTAATTTCTAACGTTATGAAGTTTGTTGCGTACTGGAAGCTCTTGAAGGTTCTCGAGTTATTCCTAGAAACGCTGAATGAAGAGGGCTGGTTTAAAGTATAATGAAGTGGACTGTATAATTTTTTATGTTATGATCCTTTATTGAAAACGGTTAGATTTTGATGCTATTGCTGACACGTGCAGAAGTTTACTCACCATAATGCCCGTTAATTAATTATTAATAAAAGTCAAAAGACATAATGAATGAGGTAGAGATCGCCAAGTATAATCAGTGCATGTTGCACATAATAAATGATTAAATAATGAAATCCAGAAGCCGCGGCTGGATGAGAAATGTTACGAGTGCTCAGCTCGGAGTATTGCGAATAACTAACTAAAATTTCGCTACCGACCTCCCAGCTGTGCCGGCTGAAAGAGGTAGATAAGAAAAATGTGACGTCGTCTGCGCGTGTCGCACTATAACCTTTAAAGTACAGAATTTACAGGTACAAAGTCTGAACAAAGTTTTTCGTGGGCCTAATATTTTCCTAATAATTTGTCTTTCCAATATTTCTAGTTTGTCTAAATTATAACTCAATGCTAGACACTCACTTGCATATAGGCTTGCATAAGGGTATTTGTCCAAGCACACGTGCACGCGTGCCCACACTAACACACACACACACACACACACACACACACACACACACACACACACACACACATTTTACGACACGAATTTATAAAACGACTTTAAAATAAAACTTTACAATTTATTTTATCTTGGCGTATAGAGTTTTCGAAGGCTTCCCTCCCATGCCACCCTTCTTCATAGCGGGTCTGAGGATAACATTCGATAGGGTTATGCTTACGGCAGATAATAGAGTTTATGTGGTACAAATTCCAGGTATTCGATCAAACGGTATTAGCTGATAGAATTTATTAACCCAAATACACAATTTGTCAATGAACAAATCTTATTTTACATTACCATTACTTAGCTTACTTTTTTACCTTTAAAGTAGAGGTGGGCTAAACTAGTATTTTAAAATATCAGGTACGAAAATACAGTTCCAAAAAATAACAGGTACAAATACCCTGTTATTATATTTTTAACCCAAATACACAATTTGTCAATGAACAAATCTTATTTTACATTACCATTACTTAGCTTACTTTTTTACCTTTAAAGTAGAGGTGGGCTAAACTAGTATTTTAAAATATCAGGTACGAAAATACAGTTCCAAAAAATAACAGGTACAAATACCCTGTTATTATATACTTATTACACAACCTACCATTCCTTTGTAAGTAATTCGTTGAGTTTCCTGTAGGTCTTCTATGTAATATCTTCAAATAAATACACTGCAAGTAGGTTAATTTTCACCTACATAAACCTACTAATTTTTTAATAAACCTATTAAAATAAACATATTTGCAGTGTATTTATTTTAAGATGTTACATAACCTATATTATATAATTTTGTATAAGAAATAAATTGAAAATAAAAGTATTAACGATGTTACTTTACACTGTAACTTTATTTAACTATTACTGTTTAAAATAAAATCAGAAACAAGGGAATGTATAGGCCTATCTCACTTTGGGAATACTAATTTAAGTTTTCACTAGCAGTAAACAAACTAACATTGGTTAGACAAATCAGTTGTGAAACTCAGGCAATGAAATTTAGAGTGCACGTAATAGCACAACAATGTGAAAAAATCATCACAAACATACAATAAAAACATAACAGTAAACCACAAGAGTAAATGAGAATAAACAGAATTTTACAAATATAAATAATGAAAACAACTGTAATAAAATCAATATAAATAAATAAATTATATATCTGCATACCACACGAGAATAAATGTAACATAAGTATGAATTTTTTCATTTATTAAAAACAGTTTCATCACTTTGGGCAGAATGAAGTATTCAGCACCAAAAAGTGGCTTCGTACTCGTGTACTCGAAATAGTCCTAATACTGGTATACTCGTTTACTTGTTGTTCCTTGTTGTACCGGTAATACCCCTAATACTTGTAGTACTCGTTTACTTGTCAACTGTGTACTCGTTAGTGGCGTAGGGGGGTCCCGCGACTCGTAATAGCGAGGCCGCGAGTAACAGGTATTTCAACTTTTCAGTCACAGTTTCACAAAAATATCGTTCCAAAATACCTGTTGTAGGTATATCGGCCCACCAATACTTTAAACACAAGCTGTTGCTGACAGTACCTGTTTGTTGCAATACCGTTAGCTATCCTCCTTCCTCTCCCTACACTATTTCACTCATACGGCATTGACTTTCCCAGTACCCGTTAGCTATTTAAGTACTTAAGATCGGTTTGTGCCTCTTACTCTTGGGTTTGTTTCTCCTCCATCCATCGTTTGGTGGCTTGCAATTTCCTTCCTCCCGAAGACAGTCCCTTAATCACCATGTACCTTCTTCGTACTTTTACCTCATCAGTATACTCCTGTCTGGGCTTTCCTCTCCAGCTACGTCAGTCAATCAGTCCACTGACCAGGGCGGTAAACTAGTTTGAATGGCGTACCACTGACCAACCATACTGCTTGTCCTTTCCACAGTGGTTTCGATCAGAATCCTTAATTCATTTATGCTCTTCAAAAATTTATCATTAGGCATTCTTTCGGTCCACGTTATCCGTAAGACTCTCCAAATGTCGCCTATCCGTTGCCAGATCAGCGTAACACATCGTATTCATTCTTCTGAGATAGTCCAGCACATCACTCAACCATCTTATTCTAGGTCGACCCTTCTTTCTGCTTTATACACCTTTACTCTCAGCATTTTGTTTGGTCCACTTTAGGTGACCTAGCCATTGTATTCGTTTAGCCTTTAAGAATCCTACAATGTACTGATGCTTCAGTAGCTCCTATGTCTCTTGGTTATTTCATATTCTCCATTTGTACCCTTCCTTAGCCGGGTCATAAAGAAGTCGTACAATTTTTGTTTCTTCGTGTTTCTTGTTCCTATTTTGTTAATGTCCACGTCTTACCTCTGTAAACGACAACCGATCTGATAAATGTCTCATATTTTTTTATTTTTGTGTTATGACTAATGATTTTACTTCTCAATAGATTACTGTTGGCATAATATGGTCTATTTCCAATTTGTATCCTGTCATATATCGTCACGTTTATGGACCCTTCATTATCTGTCACGTTACCCATGTATCTGAACTTATTAACCTCATCAAATGAATTACACTGTATAAATTATACAGATATCTTCTCCTTTCTGATGCAAAAATTCGCATGCATTTAGTTTTGCTGATATTTGCATTCAGTCCCATTCCAGCGGATTTTTTATTTAGCTCTTTGAAAAACCTCAACCAGCCATTGGAAAATCATCATCATCAACATCATCTTCACGAATTAAACCAACGATGGCTTGTTCCGGTTTCAAACAGGCAAAGATTAGAGCTGGTCACTCCAGCGCTTCCTCGGACATCCCACATCTCACCGTCCCCTCGGCTTATAGTTACATAGTTGTTTCGGGATGCGGCAGTCATCCATTCGGCAAAGATGTTCCCACCAATTCAGCCGATACCGGGTAATCCTATCGAGTATATACATAATACTCAGTTCCTGCCGTATACCTGTGTTTCTTCTATGATCATGGAGAGTATACCCTGCCACGTGCCTGAGAAATCTCATTTCACCTACTTGGATGCGACTAGCCTGGCCATTTGTCAAAGCCCAATTCTCAGAGCCATAAAGAAGTGTTGGAAGGGCCATCAACTTGTTGAATTTTAGGCGTGTTCCTTTACTTGCTAACTTAAGAGTTTGGCTAATGGTCCCGCACATAAGGTTGAACTTATGCAACTTAATGTTATATAGAACCGTTGGACAATAATGTTATTAAATGAAAACCGAAGAAATTGTTACGTTCTTCTGGTTTCTTATACATAAATTCTTCCTTTGTTTAGCGCAGCAGATCCACTATTATCATTTTCGCGTGTCTCTCTCTAACGTATTTGATCATTCTGCTGTTCAAAATAATTTTCCTAACGAATTCAGTTATACAACCAACCTCTTTGTTTGTAGAGTAAAGCCGGTCGCAGGTCTAAAACCCTTTCCATTTCGTTAGTGCGCGTTCACCCCCACCACTTTCGTACTTCAATTTAAACTTCGTCGTCGTAAGCTTATGAATTATTTATGTTTATTCCTACTTGTTTACCGCGGCAGGTATTAGCATTCGCCATTAGATTACATCGTGCCCCATCGTTATCGCATTTCACGCGCGCGTTCAAAAAAAAATATGACAACCCTAACCTCCTCTCGGTTTGCAGTTTCCCGCTGTTGTAGACGGGTGACTTACACGGCTACTTAGATCCTACATTAAAGCTACTAAACACCGTTATGGGACACGAACAAACCATTTTTATATAATCCTTGCAGAAGATGATTATGTCGACGGAAATGTGAGCTATATAGCCGTGTTGGGTGTAGACTACATGAACTAACTATATAGGTGGATTTTTTTAACCAAATGTTTTACAACCATAAACATTTCTTAAAAAAAATAGTTTCCTAATATTAATTTTATTTCAACAGTTCTTCTTCTTCTCCACTTCAGGCATTAGATCATAGACCTGTTGCGCCCTCCGGCCGTGATAGAACTCACGCCCCACCCCAGTCAGAGAGACATTAGCCAACATTTTAACCCACGCTTGGGGGCAAGCCGTTCGTTGGGGGGGGGGGAAGAGTGTTGTTTATGTGTGTAGTATATATTGTGTACCCTTGTTACTTATCTGGCCCGGGTATGCCAGAGAAGACGTACGTATTATTTGTCCGCGTACGTGCGGGTGGACGAGCAAATCGAGCCGTGACCTTGACTCGATCTCACCACATCGGCAGCACAGCAACGCTCTGATTAAGAATCAGAGACGCTACCACTGTGCCGGCTCCCCAACAAGATTTTTATATTATTATCATTATTATAATTAAAATGTTTATTATTAATACATTTATTGTTTAATAGTATACAGTGAATTAAATGTGTTTAATATTTATACTAACTTTACCTAAATATTTTTTTTTATTCGGAACATATTTCGGGACATCCAGTGTTCCCATCCTCAGAATTCTTAATTTTGGATCTTGTGGAGTACTTGTGTGTTGGTTGTTTGTTGTTATGGTTTCCTGTTAGTTTTTGGTATTTTAAATTGGTATTATTGTGTGTGATTGTGGTGTATATATTAGTATTTTGTGTATTTTCGATGTTGAGTGCTTTGGAAATTGTGTCAGTTTTGTATTGATTTGGGATTGTTGAGGTATTCGTTTGTTGTGTGCTTTACGTTTGTAACTTTTCCCAAATGTTCATCATGGTGCCTTTGTGTGGTATGTGTTTTATTAGTGTCATGTTGGTTATGTTTGGGAATTCATGTCCTGTGTTTATTGCATGTGTGGCCAAATTAGATTTATATATTTCTGTTTTTTTTTTATGCATTTAGGTGTTCAAAATAACATTTTTTCAGTGGTTTTTTTGTTTGTCCTATGTAACATTTATTTTAATCTTGGTATTCAATTTTGTATATAGGCTACCATTGGTTGTTTGTATTATCTTTGTTATGTGGGTTATTTAGTTTTTGTAAATTATTTTTGTTAGTTTTGTATGCTATTTTTATGTCTGTGTTTTTAAATAGTTTTGTTAGCTTTGTCATTTTATTATTTATGTATGTGAATGTTGCCCATTTTTTATTGTTGTTATTATTAATGTGTTGCTCATTTTGATTAATTTTTAATTGCTCAGTTTTCATTTTATATTTGTTTTTATTTTCTATTTTGTTTACAGTATTTTTATTGTATCCATTTTCATAAGCAAATTAGTATATTTTCTTTCTATACCTTCTGTTTGTTTAGGGGTATTTTGTACATTCTGTTAAATAGGGAATATAATGGTTCCATTTTATGTTGTGGTGGGTGGTCAGAATGGTTAGGTATAATGATATAAGGTATAATGGTAGGTAATGTTAGTGGAAGTTGGTTTTCTGTATGTTGCATATATATTGTATATTGCATATTCTGTAAAAGTGGTTATTTAAAAAATATCTAAAATAATATGTGTTACCGAGAGTGAGGTAAGAATTGTTCATAAAATTGTGTACTGAAGGCGAGTGCAACCCGGAAGTATGCATGTGCAAGCTGGCGTGTCAGTGCAGTGCTGTTTTACTCGAAGCTAACGGAGACATAAGTGTTCTCAAGCAGTGCAGGCAGAGGAGCGACAGTACTGTACGTTATTGAATTATGAGGTCACCTATTATGTGTGCCCATTATTATAGAGTATATCTCGCAGCGCGTTTGGAGTTTAACGCCTGTGTTGTGTACACTGAATACTAAAAAGGCGTCCAGGTCAAACGGAACTGCTTCAGTGCTGTCCTTTTCATCCTAGCGAGTGTTTGGTGTGTTCTATTTATTTTTTAACTCTACTCCACTGACTATAAAGATCGTCGTATTGTACAGTGGAAACAAATACAGACACCAATGAAGTCACTAATTACCAGCTATAATCAAACACAAATAACAATTAGTAATCAACAAGGTACCATCGTATAATTTTTTTCTTTTTTTTTTTGGTGTTCTGCTTTAAGGCAGGTCTTCAACTGGTAAAAGCTCTCCAAGCTGTCCTATCGCATGCCAGTCTTTTCGTTTCTTCGTAACACCCTCTGATTGTAATGCCATCTATCAACTTCATTCTTCCCCACCTTCTTATTTTTTCTCCTTCTATGATACCCACCATGGCAGTTGTAAGCAAGCATTCTCTTCTTAAACAATGACCTAACCAATTCCTTTTCCTATTTTCCATTACCTTCAGTATTCTTATCTCTTCCCCTATTCTTCTTAAAACTACATCATTCCTTATTTTATCAGCCCACCTTACTTTTCCAATTGCTCGCCAAAACCACATCTCAAATGCTTCTAATATTTTCTCATTCTCTTTCCACGTCCACGTGTCCACGTCTCTGCACAATAAAAAGCAACGCTTCACACATAACATAAGGAGGGAACGGGATACCACCACATTAAGGATCCATGTTGCTAGTAGAGCAAATGGTATGGTCCCCTCGTACAATAATTCAAGTTCAATTTGTCCACGTGCAATAATAAATCAACTAATAGAGTTCCGCACTAATTAAAATGCAATAATCACTTTCCACTGATCAACCACAACCGCTCGATCCGCACTAGTGAAACGCCCACTGTAAGTAACTAACTAAGCCAGCCGTTGTTGCATATATAGGAATTTCTGGCCTGTAGATGTTCCAGAAATATGTTCCATGCTTTTGGCGGCGTGCTAGTATTACTTGCGTAATTAACAAACACTCGAACAGTCTGAAGCAGTGGTTCCCAAACTTTTCTGTCCGACCCCCCCCTTCGGTAATAATATAAAAATACACGGACCCTGTCTGAGTTCTGAAATGAAACAAACAGTAAATGTGATACAAACTCGTACATTTTAATTAAAATGTATTAAAATCGAAATTCTCTTACCTTAAAAAATTATAATAATAACGATATCAAGCATAGTTTAATGTAAAAGTGAAGCTGATTTTGAACAATTAGCTCTGCAATATTGGGTTTAATATCTGATAATTTCAATATTACGTCAAGCTCGACTTTAAGTTTATTTCTTAACTTTGACTTCAAGTACGTGAGCAGGGAGAATGCGGTTTCACATATATAAGTATAGTGAAACACAGTTGAACGCTTTAAAGCTTTTTTGCGAGTTCAGGATAGTCAGTCATTACACATAACCAGAAGTCAGCTAGCTGTAATTGCGAAAACTGTAATTTTAATGGACAATGCAGATGACATTAACATCATGTCAAGACGGATCACGGCAGCTAAAGAAATATTTATAGAGCTTAAAAACAAAGCCAAGGAAGTTGGACTAGCCATAAATACGGATAAAACAAAAATGCTTATCCAAACAAGAAGGGACCAGGTTCATAACAACATTGAGATAGAGGAGGACACAATTGAAGTGGTGGACAATTTCACGTATCTCGGAGTGAATCTAGCAAAGACTGGATCAGAGGAGCCGGAGATCGAAAGACGGACCACTATGGCTAACAAGGCATACTTCGCATCGGTGCCATCACTTAGGTCTGGGGATGTGCACAGGGAAACAAAAATGAAAATCTATAGGACTGTCATCAGCCCGGTGCTATGCTACGGGTGTGAGGCATGGACAATCACACAGAAAACAGTCGACATAGTAGACACCTTTGAAAGGAAAATCCTCAGACGCATTATAGGTCCAATACAAGAAAATGGCTCATGGAGACTGAGATACAACAACGAACTATATTAAATATATAAAGAGATACCAGTCTCATAGTTTATAAGAATACAAAGATTGCGTTGGGCCGGACATGTTATGAGAATGGAGGATGGCAGAAACCCCAAGAGGGCTTTGCTGGGTCCATGGGAGGGAACGAGACCTAGAGGTAAACCGAGGAAGAGGTGGGAAGATGGCGTTGCAGAGGACGCGAGAGACATGGGGATAAGAAACTGGAGGAGGGTTGCAGTGGATAGAGTGGATTGGAGGCGGAGATTGGTGGAGGCCAGGGCTCAACTTGGGCTGTAGCGTCATAGGAGGAGGAGGAGTCAGTTAAAATTTCTCCCAATGAATCTTCTTCTTGTACTATAAGAGATACAGGTCTAGTCTTTTCGGCGGACAAACAGATCTGCTACACTACATGATTTGAAGACATTATTAAAGCCATTAGTTTGTATTACTTTGAAATTGCAATTAGTTTGAACCCAAATTATACTGGAATCTTCGACTAATTGTTTTAAGATTCTAAAATGTAGATTGTAGAGCATAAAAAGTCGGAGAAATTTACGGTATATTCTAATTTTTCTTAAAAGTGTCTGCGGACCCCCTGAAATATTGTCGAGGACCCCACTTAGGGAACCACTGGTCTAAAGAGTGCTTGTCTGCGCAACCTTGAGACAGACTGCACCTGCTCGGCTAGCCGAGAAACGGGTGCAATGACGCTCTCGACTCTTCGGGATAGTCCTAACATGGTCTTCATTGTGACAGTCCCTACGATTCCTTAAGTACCTACCTTCTTCACTAATATTCTATAACGTTACAAGCCCAACGTTTACCCCTTCGGAAATAGGACATAAGTTCCGATCCAAAAGGGCCAAGACAAAAGTTCCAAAAAGTTTAAGTTCCAATTTCAAATAATAGTTTTTCATTATACATTTTTTCATAACCTACTTAAACTACAAAATTCAGAGCTTCAAAATTTATCGTAACTTCATTAAAAATTGATCCGATATGGCCGAACTCATTCAGAAGGGCAAGACAGTTTATTTACATTTCTGTGGTTTCTTGTATTACATCATATGTAATACATCATCATCGTCATCCTGTAATACATGTGTATTTCCTGTATCGCCCAAATGTATGTTATTAAATGTATTTAATAACATGTGTAACAGATTGTGTATTTGCATCATTAATGTGGCTCAAACTTACACTGGAAATGTTCACGCGTGTTTATTTCATCTATGTCAAAGCGTTTTTCGTCGAGTACAATCCGAAGGTTTGCAGGAACAATATAACGATGAGAATGACATGACCATTAAAGAAGTAACTCAAATGATGTGTGCTTTAGCTTTTGTCTCTACTGAGAAAGTACGCGAAACTTTCGATATTTTCATTGATGAGGTTCCAGAGAATTTTCTTCCAGTAGCCGAATATTTCGAAGTAACGTATGTACGTGGTAGACCAGCCAGAGTTAGAAGGAAAGCGATTCCTGTCCGTTATGCCCCAGAACTGTGGAATCAATATGATGCTGTTCTTCAAAGAATGGCACGAACCAATAATTCAGCTAAAGGGTGGCATAATCGCTTTCAGGTAGTGGTGGGACGGTGCCATCCAACCTTATATAATTTTCTGAACGAGCTAAAACATAAACAAGGTGACACAGAAAGCATGATACGACAACTCAATCTAGGACAAAAAAATAAAAAATCCAACGTCAGCTCGTCGACGAAATTTTGAAGAAAAAATTTTCAACATTGTTCAGCGACATCAAGAATACGTTGAAAATGATACAATCATAGATTACCTGAAGGCTATAGGCTATTATTTACATTTTAAAATTGATTTTGAAATTTTGTACTTTTGAAACTTTATATTAATGGAACTTTGTGCGATTGGAAAAATAAAAATTGGAACTTTCGAATTGGAACTTTTGTCTTGGAAGTTTTGGATTGGAACTTTTGTCACCCAATCACCACTTCGCATGACCTACCTACACGTACTGTATGTCCAACGAAGAGTAGCTTACTTATAATTTTTGATATAAAGCTTTTTAAAAATATATAAACACTTGGTACGTTTCACAGTTTTCATTTAACTCTGACGGCTGTTTCAGCTTATCAAGCTATTGTCAAAGAGATCAGTGAACAACTAAACACAGGATGTTAGGGTGGTGAATATCTGAATATGTGTGGGGTGTGATGATGGGGGTTGAGAGGCTAAGGGAAGGTCAAGTGTCTGTAAAAACTAACTATAATCTGATTGCAAAATAAAAAATAAACTAAACTAAATAACAGCTTTTATAAATACAGGGGATTTTAGTTTATTAACCAATCATTTACCTCCAACTCATGTATCACGAACGCATTTGTTCTGTGCTCCACACAAAACTCTGACAATCAGTTTGTACATCTAAATTAAAAGCTTTCTTGTGTTTTCAAATTGACCTGTTTTTATACAAGTTTCATACACATTGGCTGTTGGGAATATGAAGGTACTTTGCTGTTGGGAAGGCCAGCAATACTTTCAGTGTTTAAAATGAGTTAGTATTTTGCTTTGAGTTATGTTTTGATGGCAGGAGTTATTATTGTTACGACGGTCTACTGATCGTCGTATGGTACAGTGGAAACAAAATACAAGACACCAATGAAGTCACTAATCACCAGCTTCAATTATCACAATAAAACAGTTTGTAATTAAGAAGACAGTCTCTTACAACAAATCAAATAAAAATTGTTCACACGCAATAAAAATGTTAACTGATATAAAACACAATTTTATTACAATTATCTCGCACAATTATAAAACATGTAATACTTCGCCACAATACTTCAAAACCGCACTGTGTAAATCGCCACTTAAACGCACTGTGTAATCACTGTAATCGCCCGACAATAACTGAATTGAGCGTCCCAGAGTACTTGTATTTATACCCCGATGAGGTTCCAGAATATTCGCCAAGGGTACTAGAAAACACCAGAGCATAATTGGTTGCGGCCTTACACACAGTAGGCGCGGACCGGTATGGTTCGGTATAGACCCGATAGTTGACGCGTAATTGTCTTTCACCGCAAAGCAGCATTATGTACGCACACGCACATTACAGCTGGATTCCACTGGAACAATCGATAAACTTGTAGAACGTTCCGCATTACGAAACACTATTTTACTTTGAGGCAGGTGTACAAGGATGTAGTTAAAGAAGCAAGAAAGTATGTTGTCATCAAGAGCATGCCCACGAAACGAGGAAATTGCAAGCCCACCAAACTCTGGGTCGAGGAGAAGAAGAAGATAAGACTATAAATTAAGCAATTGAGCAATAAATTAGGTGGTCATTACAATTAAGAATAGAAGAAACATGTGTGGATTATAAAGAAGAAGAGTAACTGAACTGTACACATCCTGATCTTCCAAACTGAACTGAATGTAATCTTCCATTTTCGGGGCGACGCGTCGAAAATAAATTACGTAGTCACAGGGCACTGGAACGTTGTGGAAACTACTATGTCAGTGTGCAACATTGTACAATCCCGGTAGAATAATCGACAAACCTCTGGAATAGGTTTCTGCAACAATCACAAGCGTTACTCAATCACAATGCGTAAGAAGTGCCAAATAGCAACGTTTGTTTCCTTTCATCTCAACGTAGAATATTCATTAAAATATTACGTCGTGTAAATAAATTCCAAGGCTTTCGCTGAGCAATTATTCTACTGGACATAATCTTCTTTCCATTTATTATAGCTTTCTTCGAAGCAGCTCATAAATTTTGAGCGGAATATGAAAAGTTATCAAACAAAATCAGTGCAACATACAGATTGTCTAATAACATACATCAATGCTTCCTTAAGCACGCGTCCGCACACAATACCTTGTGTGTAATCAGTGTTCAGGGAAAATACAGTTAAGCTGTGAAAATTAATTACCTCCAGAGAACGGATTAATTTCGTTACCCGCTCTGTTCTCCATAACGTATTTGTGATGTAAGTTTATTTGGCGCATTTGCATCTCAAACGCTTCTATGTAAATGTTGGTATAACGAATAATAGTGTAGGAAACCACTTCTGTAGTGCTGGATTGTAGGACCATGGTCTCTTACAAACTTGTTCTAGTGACTTGTTGATTACTAGAACAAGGTAAGCTACTTTTCCCTTCAAATACGTATGTCTAATTATTTTTATTATAAGTATCACGAACATTTGCCATTGCTATACGATAAATTGGCGTTGTTCAAAATAAAGCAATTTTTTAACTGTTAAACCATTTTTGACCGTCATCCAACCCAGTCAAATAATTATCTCATCAGTGTACAGTATTCTGTCATGTAGCATATCATATGGCCGTGTTCATTTGTATTCATTCCAGGCTCAACCGTAAAGTGTAAAATACATTAGTCGTGACACGGTGCTAATTTCAGTCAGTATGTGGAAGAATTCGTCAACCAAGGAAAGAAAAAACAAGCAAAGAGACTCGACTAAAATTCCATACGTTAATGGCGGTGTCAGAGTTGCTGTATAGTTCAGGCACTTGAGTCCGGTGAACAAACATCTTAGTAAGATACAAGCATCGCAGATGAGATTTTTGCAATCTGTTAAATGCTGTATACAAAGGTATAGGATACAAAAAATTTAAATTTTTTAATATCCAAGTTAAATTGCTTAAAACAAAGAGAGATTGAGTGCTCATCTGGATAGGATGCCGGTTGGCTGGTTGCCTAAGGACGTTTGGCAATGCAAGCCTATTAGACAAAGAAGTATAGGAAGACGTAGGAAGTGTTGGTAAAGTAGATGTGTTTTCTTTGGGACCAGAGCAGGCGATTCGCTTATTCCCTAAGAAGAAGAAGAAGAAGAAGAAGAAGAAGAAGAAGAAGAAGAAGAAGAAGAAGAAGAAGAAGAAGAAGAAGAAGAAGAAGAAGAAGAAGAAGAAGGTTAGTCGGCGCAGTACAGCAATTAAGGCTGTGTCTGTGTCTGGGAGATTAACAGATCTATTTTTTTTTTGGCATGTTAAAAGAAACCAAATCATCTTCTATATACGGATAGTCTGTACAGAGTGTAATGATTTTATGTTTGTAATTTTATTTCTTCAGATGCATAAACGATTCCAGAGAAATCTAGTCGACATTTAGCGAATTGCGGTTACTACAATCGATAGTGTATCCTTGCAGTAGCTGTGGATTACATCGGTATTTGAGTCAGTACGGACACTGTGACATTTAATTACAGATTATTCACACGTCTGTTTCAAATTATAATTTTCCACACGCGCGCGCGCTCGTATGTGTAATATCTATACATGTATGTATGTGCGTGCGCATACACGAAAGCATGTACGAATTGCAATGAAATATATTAAAGTCACACAGACCTGGTTACATAAATAAGAAAGTTAAGTCGTATCAAATAGGTGCATGACAGGGCTCTTCAATCAACAACACAACACGTTTTTAAAACCGAATATCTACAAATCTAATTTGTCCTTAACGCATTAATTCTATTTTAAATCATCATCATCATCTTCTTGACGATTTTAGGCTTCAGTGGCCTGTTCCTATTCCACATTCCACCTTTTCTTAGGTCTACCAACTTTTCTTCTGCCTCTAGGGTTGTAATCTTTCGCTATCTTCAGTATTCTACTTTCTTCCATTCTATCTATGTGTTCAATGCATTTTCTTCTGTATTATTTAATCTTTTCATTAACTGCAAAAATTCTAAATCACTTCTTATCTCCTCATTTCTTATATGATCTCGTCTATTACACCTTTTAACTGATCAAAGAAATTTCATTTCTGCTGTTTGCATCTTCTGTTCATCTTTCTTCTTCATCCCCCAAGTTTCAGAACCATACAGTAGTGTAGCTAATTCCATTGTTTTATAAAATTTTATTTGGGTTTCTTTTCTACATTTATTTCCCAACGTTCTCCAAATCGTTCCACACATTCTTCTAAAAATTCGTCACTTTATTTTGTATATCTCTATCTTGATTATAAGTACTGCCAGGTCCAAGATAATTGAAATGTCTTAGTTGTTTCATGCATGTGTTGTCTATGCATATTTTGGTCCGAATCAGTTCATCTCCTATAAAGGGCATTACTTTTGTCTTCGATTCAGATATGTTACAGTTATATTCTTTTCCTATTCTATGTAAGATGTACGTATATTGCTCGCTGGAGATCGTCTTCCTAATGGAAAATATAGCTTGGTTATCCGGAATGAGAATGGTTTTAAAGCTGTAATTTGGTGAATTATTTCCAATGAAAGGTCTTAATTTACTGACAATAAGTTCTTAATTATTCACATTTTTGTAAAATATAACTTCGCTTTTGGTCAATAGTAAGGCAGATCTCTTTTATTATACGTTTGATGAAATGCTTGCCATATTGCATTGTAAATATAGACATGTATATAATTTTATGTCGAGTCAATCCCGCATGCGCAATAAAATCGTGTAAGTGCAAAATGATTGAACTATAACTTTATTTTTAGGTACTAAAAAATTATTTTTTAATTTATTTTTTTAAATTGTCTGTGCGTTTGGACTCAAGCGACTCAATTTTTTCCAAAGTTTATGTAGGCGTACTCAACTACAAACACAAAATGTGTCAAAATATACCAGGGGTTTAGAACTCTAAAAACACGAGAAGGTGTTATAACACAGCAAAGTAGAAAAGACAGAACAAAACTCCTTAACAGGATTTGTCAGCAGTGATGTGTGAAATGTGCGCTGACGTGCGATTTGTGATGAAGTGAGTGTGTGCCGCCGCGGTACACACTAAAATAAGAAGACAATTTTTATATATTCTGTGTTTTATTTTGCAACGAATATTTCGACTCTAACCTGTAAAAAGGTATGAAGTGTATTATGTAGTGTAAAACTCTGCACACTGTGTAATTTTGCACTGGTTTACTAGTAACGATACTATGAAGGTCTAGTACACTAATATGTAATATGACATAAAAACCGTAACAGAAAATAACGGTTATGACGAAAGAATAATAGACTCTTTAATTTAAAAAAAAAGAACAGAACAAAATCATTTTAAAAGAATTTTATTCCATAGATCAGGGTAACAAGAAATTTCGTGTAAAAAATTACATTCTGTTTGTAACAGATAGTATCGATAATAGGTTAAAAACATGGTCTTAATATGGTATCAGTAAACAAACGTAATCTATTTTCATTACTAGTAAACAATAAAGAAAAATCAAACATACTAGAGAAAAATGGAGTTTAGAAAACACACTGTGCAGAATGCGATGCTATTGATATCGGACAACGTGGCCGTGCTCTGAAACATCGCATTTCTGAACATAAGAAGGCGATTTTAACTAATACAGCCAATACAGGATTTACAAATTATTGCTTACAACACAATCACTTCATAGATGAAAAAACATAAAACTACTGCACAATATACAAAAAGGTAAAACCATGGATTTATTAGAAATTCTAGAAATTAGAAAAGCAATCATAAGTAACAAAAATTTAACAAACGAACAAACTGAATTCTGTGTATCCTCTTTATTGAAAGTTGTTATTTAGTTAAGTTCATTTATGTATTTTGCCTTCCGATAATACTTAGTTTTTACAGACACTTGACCTTCTCACTAGCTACTCAACCACCCTCCATCGTACACACCCCACACATGTCCTGATACACACCCTAAACACACGTTCACCACCCTTACATTCTTTGTTTAGTTGTTCTTTGATCTCTTTGAGAACAGCTTAATAAGGTGAAAGAGCTGTCAGAGGTTAGTAGTAAACTGTGAAACTTAAGAGGTGTTTGTATACTTTTTAAAAACCTTTATATTCTTTAATTGTTTTTTCATTTGTTTCGAACACCTGAGGACCACGTGCCAATTTCAATTTTTTATTCCTTGTTCTTTTCTATTTCTATAATATTCTTTTATCTTTTTACTACGTCTCTTCTTTTTGTCTTCAGTCCACTTCGAACCTGCGTTTTTCTCTCTCTTCTACCATAGACTCCTTCCATTTTTAACACTTTTGCCCGAAAAACTGTTTTAATCGCTCCTTCAGCGTTTGTATTATTTTTTCTAAATCCTTTTTGACTTCGTTAATCCAACTTGATGTTGACTTCTTTCCCCACAGATTTTTGAATATCTGTTTTGTTAACCTATTATTGTTCATTCTATATAAATGTCCAAAAACTATTAGTCTTCTGTTTCTTACTGTTTCTGTTATATTTTCTATATTTTGATATACTTCATAATTATTTCTCAATTTCCAAAGTTCTGAAGTTTTTCGTGGGCCTAATATATTTTCCTAACAATTCGTCTTTCCAATATTTCTAGTTTGTCTAACTTATAATTCTTATAATGCTAGACATTCATTTGCATATAGACATTCTGGCTTCACCACTGTACTGTACTGACGGGGACGTAGACTTGATTTACCCCTTAACTAATTATTTTAATATTAAACAATTTTAATAGCACTTATTCAACGGACAAAGTAATTAGCTATGAAAGCAACTGGAGTTGGAAACACGTTGTTTGAAAAATTCTAGGAAAAGGAAATGCATGTTCACCAGCACTTGGTCGATTTTATCGTACAATCTAGAACGTTTAACATAGAAAAATGACGTCGCGTGCGTAGATCTATAAAGTCACTGGTGAGCCGTGAGGTAGGCAGTCTCTTGCAGTTTCTAATAAGTCAGTCTTTCATCGGAGTGTATCGTCGAGGGAGCGACTGAATTTAGTTCCACGAACTCAGGCACGGCGTTAGTGATCTTACACGGCCGACGGCTGTCACCGAGGAGTGAATCAGGACCAACTTGGACGGACAAAACTCTCACGAGGAAACCCTGAGATCGACGTCCCACTTAAGAGGACAACGCCCGGTGCGAAAGCAGGCCCGCGAGATCGTCCGAACTGGTCCAACTTAACTCAGAAAATCCAGGAAAGTAAAATTATAGAACTCTTTATAAATTATAAAACAAAAACTTTTTTAAATTGTCTAACTTTAAATGTTTTATAATTCATATATTTTTAAACTCATAATTTTTATATATAACTGTATTTTTTATATTAAAAAAAATGAATAACTAATAAATCTATTAATTCATCCAATCAAAATTTATTTATTCAACTACAGTCAGCTTAAAACATGTTACCTTGTAGAAAAAATTGGCCTCCTTCTGCTCCTCCTCCTACTAATACTCCTCCCTTCAAGCATTTAGCCTGCAGTCTATTTCCCCCCCCCCCCCAGCCGGGGAATACAACTTACGTTCCACAAACGGAGAGAAATCCACATGTGCGGACGGAACTATTTTAGTTCAGTTACCTAAGTTTTAGCTCTGGTAAAAATATAACACAGGCTTAGAAAAGGACATCGGTAACTTCAAGCATACTGTGAGATTCTGAAGTTAATGCAGTGCAATACAAAGCAGACAATATAAAAATGACCATAAGGTTCACAGTTGGACACTTACAGCAGCTTCCTGTAAAATGTATAAAATTTTACATATAATTCTTCTTCTTCTTCTTCTTTCTTAATAAGCTATGGCTTGTTCCGGTAATCACTGCTCCTCCCCTTCGGAATGATTTGAATAGCAGTATCCTCACCTTCCTTCTAGAAGGGTCTCATCCCCTGGCCTCATGCTTTTCACGTCTGTTGTTCTTTTTACTTTTTAATACTGTCCTTGTTTTGTTATGATTTCTGCGTTGGGTATTTTACTACAGCTAAAATTGTTGTTTAATTTCCATGGATCTGTTATTATTATCAGCTATATTAAATTGAATCTGTAAACTAGTTTACCACTAGTTTGGCACTTAACAATTTTTATTCTGATTGACATTAGTTGAATAAATACTAAGACACGACCAGGTTTTCACTCATTAATTTTCAACATGTAATCCTTAATAATTTTTCTCATTAGTTCCCTTTACTTTTGTTCATCTGTGTCTATCGTCAAAGTATCATCGGTGTACTTCAGATTGTTTCGTTGTCTGCATTTAATCTAAACTTCAAATTCGCAGGCATCTCGAACCTGTCTCGATAACAAAGTAGTTAGCTATGCAAGCGCATGGAGTTGAAAAGACGTGGTTTGGGAAAATTATGGAAAAAGGAAATGCATGTTCACCAGCTCGTGGTCGATTATCTCGTACAATGTAGAACATTTTAAAATGTAATGACGTCGTGTGTATATATATCCATTCCATTTTGAAGAATGGAAAGTTCTACAAAGGTCTACATGACCCGATTAAAGAACTATACGTACTTAGGGAATACGACGCCTTAATGCGGAACCGAAACAAATGTGTAAGATCCATATCAAAGTGAAGAGAATTAATGGAAATAAATGGAAAGTGTGGAAAATAGGAGGATGCCACGGAGGGAGTAAGAAGGGCTAGTTTCTGGGAAGAGAGTGTAAAGAAGACCACTGACATTTGGAGGGGCAATTTCGAAAAGCATAAAAGTGAGTTGCTGGGAGTTTTTAATTGACAATCAGTATCACACAGTAGATAATTTGTAATTACTGACTTCATTGGTGGCTGTATTTTGTTTTCACTGAACAGCACAACGATGAGACAGTAGTAGCAATATATACTGTATACTATGCGTTTATACGTGTTTAGTCGGGGACCGCTTTGTGAAGTCAACAGACGTTATCAATATTTAGGCCTACACAGTCCACTGACGTGTAAAACTTATAATCAACCTCAATTGCAAGTATGCTGTACTCGACAGACTGTGAAACGTACCAAGTGTTTATATATTTTTAAAAAGCTTTATATCAAAAATTATAAGTAAGCTACTCTTCGTTGGACATACAGTACGTGTAGGTAGGTCATGCGAAGTGGTGATTGGGTGACAAAAGTTCCAATCCAAAACTTCCAAGACAAAAGTTCCAATTCGAAAGTTCCAATTTTTATTTTTCCAATCGCACAAAGTTCCATTAATATAAAGTTTCAAAAGTACAAAATTTCAAAATCAATTTTAAAATGTAAATAATAGCCTATAGCCTTCAGGTAATCTATGATTGTATCATTTTCAACGTATTCTTGATGTCGCTGAACAATGTTGAAAATTTTTTCTTCAAAATTTCGTCGACGAGCTGACGTTGGATTTTTTATTTTTTTGTCCTAGATTGAGTTGTCGTATCATGCTTTCTGTGTCACCTTGTTTATGTTTTAGCTCGTTCAGAAAATTATATAAGGTTGGATGGCACCGTCCCACCACTACCTGAAAGCGATTATGCCACCCTTTAGCTGAATTATTGGTTCGTGCCATTCTTTGAAGAACAGCATCATATTGATTCCACAGTTCTGGGGCATAACGGACAGGAATCGCTTTCCTTCTAACTCTGGCTGGTCTACCACGTACATACGTTACTTCGAAATATTCGGCTACTGGAAGAAAATTCTCTGGAACCTCATCAATGAAAATATCGAAAGTTTCGCGTACTTTCTCAGTAGAGACAAAAGCTAAAGCACACATCATTTGGGTTACTTCTTTAATGGTCATGTCATTCTCATCGTTATATTGTTCCTGCAAACCTTCGGATTGTACTCGACGAAAAACGCTTTGACATAGATGAAATAAACACGCGTGAACATTTCCAGTGTAAGTTTGAGCCACATTAATGATGCAAATACACAATCTGTTACACATGTTATTAAATACATTTAATAACATACATTTGGGCGATACAGGAAATACACATGTATTACAGGATGACGATGATGATGTATTACATATGATGTAATACAAGAAACCACAGAAATGTAAATAAACTGTCTTGCCCTTCTGAATGAGTTCGGCCATATCGGATCAATTTTTAATGAAGTTACGATAAATTTTGAAGCTCTGAATTTTGTAGTTTAAGTAGGTTATGAAAAAATGTATAATGAAAAACTATTATTTGAAATTGGAACTTAAACTTTTTGGAACTTTTGTCTTGGCACTTTTGGATCGGAACTTATGTCCTATTTCCGAAGGGGTAAACGTTGGGCTTGTAACGTTATAGAATATTAGTGAAGAAGGTAGGTACTTAAGGAATCGTAGGGACTGTCACAATGAAGACCATGTTAGGACTATCCCGAAGAGTCGAGAGCGTCATTGCACCCGTTTCTCGGCTAGCCGAGCAGGTGCAGTCTGTCTCAAGGTTGCGCAGACAAGCACTCTTTAGACCAGTGGTTCCCTAAGTGGGGTCCTCGACAATATTTCAGGGGGTCCGCAGACACTTTTAAGAAAAATTAGAATATACCGTAAATTTCTCCGACTTTTTATGCTCTACAATCTACATTTTAGAATCTTAAAACAATTAGTCGAAGATTCCAGTATAATTTGGGTTCAAACTAATTGCAATTTTAAAAGTAATACAAACTAATGGCTTTAATAATGTCTTCAAATCATGTAGTGTAGCAGATCTGTTTGTCCGCCGAAAAGACTAGACCTGTATCTCTTATAGTACAAGAAGAAGATTCATTGGGAGAAATTTTAACTGACTCCTCCTCCTCCTATGACGCTACAGCCCAAGTTGGGTCCTGGCCTCCACCAATCTCCGCCTCCAATCCACTCTATCCACTGCAACCCTCCTCCAGTTTCTTATCCCCATGTCTCTCGCGTCCTCTGCAACGCCATCTTCCCACCTCTTCCTCGGTTTACCTCTAGGTCTCGTTCCCTCCCATGGACCCAGCAAAGCCCTCTTGGGGTTTCTGCCATCCTCCATTCTCATAACATGTCCGGCCCAACGCAATCTTTGTATTCTTATAAACTATGAGACTGGTATCTCTTTATATATTTAATATAGTTCGTTGTTGTATCTCAGTCTCCATGAGCCATTTTCTTGTATTGGACCTATAATGCGTCTGAGGATTTTCCTTTCAAAGGTGTCTACTGTGTCGACTGTTTTCTGTGTGATTGTCCATGCCTCACACCCGTAGCATAGCACCGGGCTGATGACAGTCCTATAGATTTTCATTTTTGTTTCCCTGTGCACATCCCCAGACCTAAGTGATGGCACCGATGCGAAGTATGCCTTGTTAGCCATAGTGGTCCGTCTTTCGATCTCCGGCTCCTCTGATCCAGTCTTTGCTAGATTCACTCCGAGATACGTGAAATTGTCCACCACTTCAATTGTGTCCTCCTCTATCTCAATGTTGTTATGAACCTGGTCCCTTCTTGTTTGGATAAGCATTTTTGTTTTATCCGTATTTATGGCTAGTCCAACTTCCTTGGCTTTGTTTTTAAGCTCTATAAATATTTCTTTAGCTGCCGTGATCCGTCTTGACATGATGTTAATGTCATCTGCATTGTCCATTAAAATTACAGTTTTCGCAATTACAGCTAGCTGACTTCTGGTTATGTGTAATGACTGACTATCCTGAACTCGCAAAAAAGCTTTAAAGCGTTCAACTGTGTTTCGCTATACTTATATATGTGAAACCGCATTCTCCCTGCTCACGTACTTGAAGTCAAAGTTAAGAAATAAACTTAAAGTCGAGCTTGACGTAATATTGAAATTATCAGATATTAAACCCAATATTGCAGAGCTAATTGTTCAAAATCAGCTTCACTTTTACATTAAACTATGCTTGATATCGTTATTATTATAATTTTTTAAGGTAAGAGAATTTCGATTTTAATACATTTTAATTATAATGTACGAGTTTTCTTCATATTTACTGTTTGTTTCATTTCAGAACGTAGACAGGGTCCGTGTATTTTTATATTATTTGGGCCCCCCCCACCCCGATGTCGGCGAACAGAAAAGTTTGGGAACCACTGCTTCAGACTGTTCGAGTGCTTGTTAACTACGCAAGTAATGCTAGCTCGCCGCCAAAAGCATGGAACATAATTCTGGAACATCTACAGGCCAGAAATTACTATATATGCAACAACGGCTGTCTTAGTTAGTTAGTTAGTTACAGTGGGCGTGTCACTAGTGCGGATCGAGTGGTTGTGGTTGATCAGTGGAAAGTGATTATTGCATTTTAATTAGTGCGGAACTCTATTAGTTGATTTATTATTGCACGTGGACAAATTGAACTTGAATTATTGTACGAGGGAGCATACCATTTGCTCTACTAGGGATATCCAACATGGATCCTTAATGTGGTGGTATCCCGTTCCCTCCTTATTTTATGTGTGAAGCGTTGCTTTATATTGTGCAGAGTCGTGGACACTGAGGAAAGAGAATGAGAAAAATTAGAAGCATTTGAGATGTGGTTTTGGCGAGCAATGGGAAAAGTAAGGTGGGCTGATAAAATAAGGAATGATGTAGTTTTAAGAAAAATAGTGGAAGAGATAAGAATACTGAAGGTAATGGAAAATAGGAAAAGGAATTGGTTAGGTCATTGTTTAAGAAGAGAATGCTTGCTTACAACTGCCATGGTGGGTATCATAGAAGGAGAAAGAATAAGAAGGTGGGGAAAAATGAAGTTGATAGATGGCATTAAAATCAGAGGGTGTTACGAAGAAACGAAAAGACATAGAGGGGTCAGCCTGCTTAACACATTTTACAAATTGTATGCATCTATTCTTGCAAGACGACTGAATGCAATAACGGGGACTGTTCTCTCACAGACTCAGCAAGGTTTTAGGGAATCGCAGAGCATGTTTAGATTGCATCTTCACAATAGCCCAGGTCATGTAAACTAGTTTTCTACCATGCAACAGTACCGAACCGTATAACAGTATCAGTCTTATCTCTCTCCTCTCTTTACTTTTAATGAGTGATAGAGTTTTCAGTTACTTATGTACCTTTATTTATAAGACGCAGTTTTCACTATAACATATATCTGAACTTTCGGTTTGTAATTCAATAATTATTCCTTGAATATTAGCTTACAACATTAATATTTTAAAATTTTAATAAAATTTTAATTAAAGAACAAACTCAAATAAAATCGGAACAAGATTATCTATTTAAAATTATAAATTTATTCAAATAAATAAAAATAAATAAAATAAAACTTTAAATATTTCCAATATAACCTACAAAACAGCTGCTTAAGTAAATTAAAACAATCGTTAACTAATCGACTTAAATCAATTATCAGTTATTTTACATTTAAATCAAAAAAAGTTCGATTATTCGTTAGTATCTATATTAACATAGAATTATTTTGATTGTTATCGATTTACGTACAAACCTCAGATGATGCTGATATTTTTCAATAAAACGTGCGTCAGGTGTTGAAACAACAAAAAACGCAATACACTACAAGCAGAAGAAAATACCAATTGATTGATATTAAAAATGTTATATAATTGCTGCAAGAAAAGTTGAGTTCCAAGTATAGAAAATAAAGGAAAATTATATTAAATATCATTGGTAGCATATTTAATATAATTGGCTGAACGAGTTTAATAATGATGAGATTCTGATTAGAGTTGGAGAAAAAGAAATGTTTTTGGCAATATATTCTGAATCAAAGGTTTGATCTTATTGGCCACATTAAGCGCCACGAGACTTTGATAAAAACAATAATACAAGGTTACATTGAAGGGAAAAGAGGAAGAGGAAGGCCGTGGCTCCAATAAATGAAACAGATTGTTGGTGATGTAAGTTGTAGTTCCTATGAGGAGATGAAATGGAAAACACAGCGAAGATCGGTGTAATGAACTGCTACAAAACAATATGATCTAAGAACAGAAGAAGAAGATATATAAATTAAAATTTTCTATCTCGATGTATTTTTATGTCAGTGATATGATTTACTGAGGGAAATTGAGGCTAGTTCATTTAAGTGTCTAGACGCTTGCCAGCGATTTCACATTGTTTAATAATTACGACAAACATTTAAACAAATTGTTTATGACTGCTTAAACAAGAAATAAATAATTGTGTGTAATAAATTATATTAACATGGTTAGAAAACGTAAATAACCTTTGTTAGCGTGCAATGTCAACCAATGGTCAATCCGGTTTGCAATTAAAATTCCAACAGCTTTATCGCCTGTAACAAATTACTCCGGTTATATCGACGTTTGCGTGTTTATCTTTCTGGAGACTTACATAATTTATTAAATAAACATGTAACAAAGAGTTTACAACTATAACACCCTAATAATTTACCTTGCCAGTAAAACGGTTTACAGGTTTCGTTACTAAAGCCAACATTCTTTCTACAACAAAAGTTTTATTGTTAGTCAACACCAGAAGGTTGGACCATTATCACAAATATTTATTAAGAATAGTTTTATTAGTAACTTAGATAGGTAACTGTCTTTTAAGGTAGCCAAAGAACAAAGAGTTTAGTAAAAAACAAATTACTTAAATGACTCGTCATCATCATCACCAGCCGTGGCTCTACAACCGTTGGTAGGTCTTGACCTGCGCCAAGAGTCGATTCCATTCTTCCCTATTGCGTACCCTAGCTTTCCAGTTTCTTATGTTCGGCTTTCTGAGGTCCTCCTTTATCTGGTCTTTGAATCTATTTCGGGGAGGCCTCTTTTTGGGGGTAGTGCCCTTTTTCTACTACCCACTGGTAGAAAATATGTTTCGTAGGCTGTTCTTCCTCCATTTTCTCTAAGTGTCCAACCCACCTTAGCGTGTATATTCTGATTATCCGGACAATGACCGGCTCTTTGTAAAGATGGTATAGTTCCTAGTTATAACGCTTGCGCCAAGTTCCATTTTTTTTGTACTCTTCTAAATATTGTTCTTAGAATCCGTCTTACACAGCAACCTAGAAGTCTCTCGCTATTTTTGTCATTCTCCAGATTTACTTAAATAACTCAGCGATTTAAATTATTTTCAATGTGATTTTTTAAGCGCCTGTAATAATAGTATATAAAATATATATACATACATTTAGAGATCATATATGCATATACATATATATGCTCGTGCAAAGGCTGTCACGGTGAATATCTATTTTGCCAGGTTTCAGGTACGTCCGTGATTAAGATTTTCATATCGCCGGCGTTTCGTTCTGTAATCCCAAAAATATTCATATACAAATTAATTCATTTTCATATACATATATTTATATTTATATGCTCGTGCGAAGGTGAATATCTGTTGTAGCAGGTTTTTGGGTACATCCGTGTATGTTATATTACCGACGTTTGGTTCCGTAATTCCAGAACGTTTTCAAGGTGTACTGATCAGTTTTATTTTTCAGTATTATTCAGTACGCCTTGAAAATGTTCCGGAATTACGGAACAAAACGTCGGCAAAATAAACATCACATACACGGATGTACCCAAAAACTTGCTACAATATATATATGAACCTGTTGTGCAATACACAAGTCATTTAAGATAAAATGCGAAGGGAAACGCGTTTGAAACTCGGAAAAATGATGGCCATTCCAGTCGCAATCACACTAGTGAGAAACGTGGTCTGTGTAAAGAAGAGACGAGGAGAAGGTTCAGACATCAGAGATTAGGTTCTTATAAAGTACACTAGGATGACACTTACACTTAATGACAGGGTAGGGAGCGATGTTCGGAAAGAAAGTTAAATCTACCGTCTTTGAATGATGCAATACATGCTGCCATATGCACTAAATTATAACCTGAAATGGGGGAGGAATGCAGGAAGGTTGAGAAAAGGCAACAGACTTGGTCATAAACCATGCCTGGATAAAGAAGAAGAAGATGAAGTTTGAAGAGGAGAAGACGAAGAAAAAGATGACGAAGACAACTTATGACGACTAGGAGGACAAAGAAGAAGAGAGAAATAGGAGGAGGAGCAATAGTAGGAGCATGAGAAGAAACAGGAGGAAGGCATTTTCATCTCTAAAATTTAGCCGCTTAAATTACATGTGCTACTTTTTGAATTTACACATTATTTAAGTCATTATCATCATCATCTTCATTTACAAGGATTAAACCAAGCATGGTTTGTTCCGGTCTCAAACAGGCAAAGATTAGAGCTGGTTATTCCAGCGCTTCCTCGACATCCCACACCTCTCCGTCCACTCGGCTTATAGTTCCACATTTGTTTGGGGATGCGGCAGTCATCCGTTCGGCAAAGACGTTCCCACCAATTCAGCCGATACTGGGCAGTCCTGTCGAGTATACACATAATATTCATTTCTGCCGAACATAGTATCTGTGTTTCTTCTATGATCATAGAGAGTATACTCTGCCACGTGCCTGAGAAATCTCATTTCAGCCTCTTGGATGCGACTGGCCTGCCCTTTCCTTAAAGTCCAATTCTCAGACCTATTAAAAAGTGTGGGAAGTGCCATCACCTTGTAGAATTTTAGGCGTATTCCTTTACTTACTGACTTAAGAGTTCGCGTAATGGTCCCGCACAAAAGGTTGAACTTATACAACTTATTCACAACGTCGTTTCTTGTATTATAAGAGACGCTGTAGCCCAGGTATTCAAAATTGCTAACATACACATACTGGCGTAAGCACTAATTTATAACCTGAAATGGGGAAGGAATTGCAGCACGGTCGAGGAAACGCTGGGTACTGCAACAGACTTGGTGGTAAACCGTGCCTGGTAACCAAGAAGAAGATGAAGTTTGGAGAGGAGAAGATGAAGAAAAAGATGACGATTACGAAGACGACGACTAGGAGGAGAAGAAGGGAGAAGTAGGAGGAGGAGCAATAGGAGGTGTAGGAGAAAAAACAGGTGGCAGGTTTTTATAATTAGAATTGAATAGCACTTACGTTACGCGTGCTACTTTTAGACTTCACGCATTACTTAAATCTTGACGTCAATTATTCGTTATTCATTTTGACGGACAGTACCACACATAATACACCTAAAAAAATCAAAAACAAACTTGTAAATGTCATTCTTCAACAGTTAAGATGTACAGCTCACGAGCACACTAACGATAAAACGTAGACCTACTTTTCAAAGTAAATATTTTCCGCATCGTATTTGCTCTTCGAAACACTGTAAAGCTTAAAACGCTTAGAGTCCTTAACAGTAGAAAGTTTCATTCAATGAAACCTAATAACACTGCTCCAATCGACGTACAACAATATAATGTAAAAGGTTTATTTCGTTTTATAAAGGCAGTCATGGAAGAAACTTATGTAAATAATGTTTCGTTTTGCTTTGTTGTTCAGCAAACCGTAGCAGCGCTTCACAGAGGATTCATAAAGTAATGCTCTCCGCTTATAATACATATCGAAGCTTCGCAACGACTGTCTTCTTTAGTTATTTTAATTACGAATAATTGTACGATTATCTGAACATTTATGAACAATGTTTAAGATAAGACAAATGAAAAAGTAAGTCTCTTTGAAAACATAAATAATGAAAACTCTGTGACCACGAACTTGGTTCAAACAATTCAACAAAATTTATCAACTGTGCAATAAGGAACAATAGAAAATCAGAGGCATTTACAATGAAGGTAGGACCAAAAGTAATAAAAATAGGCAGCCAACAATAAACAGTTAACAGTTAATTCATAAATTAAAATTTTAATTACTGTACATTTATTTAGTTTGCTTTACCTATCTAAAGTTAGCTGATGCACAATACACGGAAGCACCTTCATTTCCTTTTCCTGGCGTTACAACCCAGCGTGGGCTTTAGCCTGCTCAATGACTTCCTTCCATTCAGCCCTCTCGTTACACATCCGTCTCCATCCCCTCACGTTCATACGACACAAATCATCCTCCATGCCATCCAACCATCTCTTTCTAGTATGCCTCTTATTCTTCTTCCTACTACCGGTTCTCCAATCTCAAATTTTTTAGCCATTCTTCTGTCATCCATTCGTCTTACGTGGCCCAGCCACTCAAGCCTCCAACTATTAATAAACCGGACTATGTCGGCGTACTGAATCAGTTGGTCCAGTTTATGGTTCATTCGAATCCTCCAATAGCCATCTTCAGTTTGTAGAGTTTTAAAGATTTTTCGCAAGGCTTTTTGTTCACATATTCTCAGACGTTGGTCGTCTGTGCTGGTTAATGTCCAGGCTTCTCATCCGTACGTTACTACCGGTCGTGTAAGACTTTTATACATATTGTCAGTTTAAGTTGTTTGCATAACATCCTGGATTTTTAAAGCTTTTCATAGGAGTAGTAACATCTGTTGAGACGTACGGTATTTTTTATTATTCCGTTGTACAATGTTTACAGATTTTCTGGAACCAAAGATTACAGAAGCGACTGAATTCTCATTATTCACTGCTGCTTGTCCATTCAAAGATCTTAAATTTCTCATTCCCTCAATATTGTCTGAATTTCTTCTATCCAGGTGATAGGTGGTCTTCCTCTTTCCCTTCTTCCTGGTGAGGTCCATTCGATAAGTCTCCTTGGCAATCTTTCCTGTGCTTTTTTGTAAACTCAACAATTGAATTTTTTGGGACATTCATTCTGTCCTTAATGCTTTCATTTCTAATTTTCTCATTTCTGGGTATTATTGCCTGCGACGTACAATGCGGGAATTTATTACTCAGAACAACTCTTGCTGCAAGAGTTGTTCTGACTAATTTGTAAATCTATGTAAGAAAATTGGTGGACACGTTGAAATGTATAATTTCCAGCTGATAGATACGCCTGGTTGTTTGTGACATTCCGTTGAAGTTCCATGTATTTGGTCTTGGCTTAGTTTAACCCTAAACCTCTTTTATGCCCTTCACTATCTATTGTTAGATGATTTTCCTCTAGCTCTTTTCTATTTCTGCTGATAATAGCTATGTCATCAGCTTAAGCGCGCACTTGTGTGCTCTTACAAATGCGAATAAGTGCCGTCATAAAATACGTACTGCCCCATATTGCCTAAAAGCCAAGGAGACGGATACTCCGATATAAATCCAAGGGCAGACCGGGCTCTAAGCTGTAGTGGAAGCAACCGTGTTTAGGGGAGGAACAGCCTACAATCAAAGTTCCTGACCCTTCAGCTCGGGAGTTGGAGTCAGGCCCAACTACTCTGCCCTGAAAAAAGATTACAGTTTCAAATAGCTCAACGGAAGCACACATGACGGTAATAAATTTGTCATGCCAAGCATTTTTTGTAACAATCAACAAAAATTTTGTAATTCCGTTTCTGACTTTTATTATTATTACTCCGGCTGTACAATGTTTACACATTTTCCGGAACCAAAGATTACAGAAGTGATTGTATTCTAATCTACCTTTATTGAATCTATCCGGCTGCAATCTGTTTGGTTTTTTTAACATTTTCTTTTTTTCCAATAAACGGGGAGTTGGCCCATTGCATTAACCCTCAACCTGGAGGACCAGGCAATTTTTAATCAAGGTTTACTTATAAACCAATATCCAACTGCGAGGCAGCAGCTGCTAGTTTTGGTCCACCTCGGGCATTTTATTTCCCCGGTACCCACCATATCTGGTGAGCATTCCCCTATCCGCCACCTGGGGAGGCGCCCGATGGGAGACTAGCAACTACACACGGGCCCCTTTCTGACTTACAGCGATCATAATAATGAATAAATATAACAATAGTGGCCTATTAAAGTGACGAATGAAGTTCCAGTCAACCCTATTGACACTACTGCTATAGGCGAGATGGAATTACTAACGGCATATGGATCTGACAGCCTAGTTAGTAGCTGCCAGAAATGGGGAGCAAATAACAGTATTTAGTTTGGCGCCGTTCTGTCTTTGTCAGGTGACCAACAAGGTCTATGTTTGTTCATCGCCAGCAATACTTTCAGTGTTTAAAATGAGTGAGTATTTTGCTTTGAGTTATGTTTTGATGGCAGGAGTTATTATTGTTACGACGGTCTACTGATCGTCGTATGGTACAGTGGAAACAAAATACAAGACACCAATGAAGTCACTAATCACCAGCTTCAATTATCACAATAAAACAGTTTGTAATTAAGAAGACAGTCTCTTACAACAAATCAAATAAAAATTGTTCACACGCAATAAAAATGTTAACTGATATAAAATACAATTTTATTACAATTATCTCGCACAATTATAAAACATGTAATACTTCGCCACAATACTTCAAAACCGCACTGTGTAAATCGCCACTTAAACGCACTGTGTAATCACTGTAATCGCCCGACAATATCTGAATTGAGCGTCCCAGAGTACTTGTATTTATACCCCGATGAGGTTCCAGAATATTCGCCAAGGGTACTAGAAAACACCAGAGCATAATTGGTTGCGGCCTTACACACAGTAGGCGCGGACCGGTATGGTTCGGTATAGACCCGATAGTTGACGCGTAATTGTCTTTCACCGCAAAGCAGCATTATGTACGCACACGCACATTACAGCTGGATTCCACTGGAACAATCGATAAACTTGTAGAACGTTCCGCATTACGAAACACTATTTTACTTTGAGGCAGGTGTACAAGGATGTAGTTAAAGAAGCAAGAAAGTATGTTGTCATCAAGAGCATGCCCACGAAACGAGGAAATTGCAAGCCCACCAAACTCTGGGTCGAGGAGAAGAAGAAGATAAGACTATAAATTAAGCAATTGAGCAATAAATTAGGTGGTCATTACAATTAAGAATAGAAGAAACATGTGTGGATTATAAAGAAGAAGAGTAACTGAACTGTACACATCCTGATCTTCCAAACTGAACTGAATGTAATCTTCCATTTTCGGGGCGACGCGTCGAAAATAAATTACGTAGTCACAGGGCACTGGAACGTTGTGGAAACTACTATGTCAGTGTGCAACATTGTACAATCCCGGTAGAATAATCGACAAACCTCTGGAATAGGTTTCTGCAACAATCACAAGCGTTACTCAATCACAATGCGTAAGAAGTGCCAAATAGCAACGTTTGTTTCCTTTCATCTCAACGTAGAATATTCATTAAAATATTACGTCGTGTAAATAAATTCCAAGGCTTTCGCTGAGCAATTATTCTACTGGACATAATCTTCTTTCCATTTATTATAGCTTTCTTCGAAGCAGCTCATAAATTTTGAGCGGAATATGAAAAGTTATCAAACAAAATCAGTGCAACATACAGATTGTCTAATAACATACATCAATGCTTCCTTAAGCACGCGTCCGCACACAATACCTTGTGTGTAATCAGTGTTCAGGGAAAATACAGTTAAGCTGTGAAAATTAATTACCTCCAGAGAACGGATTAATTTCGTTACCCGCTCTGTTCTCCATAACGTATTTGTGATGTAAGTTTATTTGGCGCATTTGCATCTCAAACGCTTCTATGTAAATGTTGGTATAACGAATAATAGTGTAGGAAACCACTTCTGTAGTGCTGGATTGTAGGACCATGGTCTCTTACAAACTTGTTCTAGTGACTTGTTGATTACTAGAACAAGGTAAGCTACTTTTCCCTTCAAATACGTATGTCTAATTATTTTTATTATAAGTATCACGAACATTTGCCATTGCTATACGATAAATTGGCGTTGTTCAAAATAAAGCAATTTTTTAACTGTTAAACCATTTTTGACCGTCATCCAACCCAGTCAAATAATTATCTCATCAGTGTACAGTATTCTGTCATGTAGCATATCATATGGCCGTGTTCATTTGTATTCATTCCAGGCTCAACCGTAAAGTGTAAAATACATTAGTCGTGACACGGTGCTAATTTCAGTCAGTATGTGGAAGAATTCGTCAACCAAGGAAAGAAAAAACAAGCAAAGAGACTCGACTAAAATTCCATACGTTAATGGCGGTGTCAGAGTTGCTGTATAGTTCAGGCACTTGAGTCCGGTGAACAAACATCTTAGTAAGATACAAGCATCGCAGATGAGATTTTTGCAATCTGTTAAATGCTGTATACAAAGAGATAGGATACAAAAAATTTAAATTTTTTAATATCCAAGTTAAATTTCTTAAAACAAAGAGAGATTGAGTGCTCATCTGGATAGGATGCCGGTTGGCTGGTTGCCTAAGGACGTTTGCCAATGCAAGCCTATTAGACAAAGAAGTATAAGAAGACGTAGGAAGTGTTGGTAAAGTAGATGTGTTTTCTTTGGGACCAGAGCAGGCGATTCGCTTATTCCCTAAGAAGAAGAAGAAGAAGAAGAAGAAGAAGAAGAAGAAGAAGAAGAAGAAGAAGAAGAAGAAGGTTAGTCGGCGCAGTACAGCAATTAAGGCTGTGTCTGTGTCTGGGAGATTAACAGATCTATTTTTTTTTTGGCATGTTAAAAGAAACCAAATCATCTTCTATATACGGATAGTCTGTACAGAGTGTAATGATTTTATGTTTGTAATTTTATTTCTTCAGATGCATAAACGATTCCAGAGAAATCTAGTCGATATTTAGCGAATTGCGGTTACTACAATCGATAGTGTATCCTTGCAGTAGCTGTGGATTACATCGGTATTTGAGTCACTACGGACACTGTGACATTTAATTACAGATTATTCACACGTCTGTTTCAAATTATAATTTTCCACACGCGCGCGCGCTCGTATGTGTAATATCTATACATGTATGTATGTGCGTGCGCATACACGAAAGCATGTACGAATTGCAATGAAATATATTAAAGTCACACAGACCTGGTTACATAAATAAGAAAGTTAAGTCGTATCAAATAGGTGCATGACAGGGCTCTTCAGTCAACAACACAACACGTTTTTAAAACCGAATATCTACAAATCTAATTTGTCCTTAACGCATTAATTCTATTTTAAATCATCATCATCATCTTCTTGACGATTTTAGGCTTCAGTGGCCTGTTCCTATTCCACATTCCACCTTTTCTTAGGTCTACCAACTTTTCTTCTGCCTCTAGGGTTGTAGTCTTTCGCTATCTTCAGTATTCTACTTTCTTCCATTCTATCTATGTGTTCAATACTTTTCTTCTGTATTATTTAATCTTTTCATTAACTGCAAAAATTCTAAATCACTTCTTATCTCCTCATTTCTTATACGATCTCGTCTATTACACCTTTTAACTGATCAAAGAAATTTCATTTCTGCTGTTTGCATCTTCTGTTCATCTTTCTTCTTTATCCCCCAAGTTTCAGAACCATACAGTAGTGTAGCTAATTCCATTGTATTATAAAATTTTATTTGGGTTTCTTTTCTACATTTATTTCCCAACGTTCTCCAAATCGTTCCACACATTCTTCTAAAAATTCGTCACTTTATTTTGTATATCTCTATCTTGATTATAAGTACTGCCAGGTCCAAGATAATTGAAATGTCTTACATGTTTCATGCATGTGTTGTCTATGCATATTTTGGTCCGAACCAGTTCATCTCCTATAAAGGGCATTACTTTTGTCTTCGATTCAGATATGTTACAGTTATATTCTTTTCCTATTCTATGTAAGATGTACGTATATTGCTCGCTGGAGATCGTCTTCCTAATGGCAAATATAGCTTGGTTATCCGGGATGAGAATGGTTTTAAAGCTGTAATTTGGTGATTTATTTCCAATGAAAGGTCTTAATTTACTGACAATAAGTTCTTAATTATTCATATTTTTCACATTTTTGTAAAATATAACTTCGCTTTTGGTCCATAGTAGGGCAGATCTCTTTTATTATACGTTTGATGAAATGCTTGCCATATTTCATTGTAAATATAGACATATATATAATTTTATGTCGAGTCAATCCCGCATGCGCAATAAAATCGTGTAAGTGCAAAATGATTGAACTATAACTTTATTTTTAGGTACTAAAAAATTATTTTTTAATTTATTTTTTTAAATTGTCTGTGCGTTTGGACTCAAGCGACTCAATTTTTTCCAAAGTTTATGTAGGCGTACTCAACTACAAACACAAAATGTGTCAAAATATACCAGGTGTTTAGAACTCTAAAAACACGAGATGGTGTTATAACACAGCAAAGTAGAAAAGACAGAACAAAACTCCTTAACAGGATTTGTCAGCAGTGATGTGTGAAATGTGCGCTGACGTGAGATTTGTGATGAAGTGAGTGTGTGCCGCCGCGGTACACACTAAAATAAGAAGACAATTTTTATATATTCTGTGTTTTATTTTGCAACGAATATTTCGACTCTAACCTGTAAAAAGGTATGAAGTGTATTATGTAGTGTAAAACTCTGCACACTGTGTAATTTTGCACTGGTTTACTAGTAACGATACTATGAAGGTCTAGTACACTAATATGTAATATGACATAAAAACCGTAACAGAATATAACGGTTATGACGAAAGAATAATAGACTCTTTAATTTAAAAAAAAAGAACAGAACAAAATCATTTTAAAAGAATTTTAATCCATAGATCAGGGTAACAAGAAATTTCGTGTAAAAAATTACATTCTGTTTGTAACAGATAGTATCGATAATAGGTTAAAAAACATGGTCTTAATATGGTATCAGTAAACAAACGTAATCTTTTTTCATTACTAGTAAACAATAAAGAAAAATCAAACATACTAGAGAAAAATGGAGTTTAGAAAACACACTGTGCAGAATGCGATGCTATTGACATCGGACAACGTGGCCGTGCTCTGAAACATCGCATTTCTGAACATAAGAAGGCGATTTTAACTAATACAGCCAATACAGGATTTACAAATTATTGCTTACAACACAATCACTTCATAGATGAAAAAACATAAAACTACTGCACAATATACAAAAAGGTAAAACCATGGATTTATTAGAAATTCTAGAAATTAGAAAAGCAATCATAAGTAACAAAAATTTAACAAACGAACAAACTGAATTCTGTGTATCCTCTTTATTGAAAGTTGTTATTTAGTTAAGTTCATTTATATATTTTGCCTTCCGATAATACTTAGTTTTTACAGACACTTGACCTTCTCACTAGCTACTCAACCACCCTCCATCGTACACACCCCACACATGTCCTGATACACACTCTAAACACACATTCACCACCCTTACATTCTTTGTTTAGTTGTTCTTTGATCTCTTTGAGAACAGCTTAATAAGGTGAAAGAGCTGTCAGAGGTTAGTAGTAAACTGTGAAACTTAAGAGGTGTTTGTATACTTTTTAAAAACCTTTATATTCTTTAATTGTTTTTTCATTTGTTTCGAACACCTGAGGACCACGTGCCAATTTCAATTTTTTATTCCTTGTTCTTTTCTATTTCTATAGTATTCTTTTATCTTTTTACTACGTCTCGTCTTTTTGTCTTCAGTCCACTTCGAACCTACGTTTTTCTCTCTCTTCTACCCTAGACTCCTTCCATTTTTAACACTTTTGCCCGAAAAACTGTTTTAATCGCTCCTTCAGCGTTTGTATTATTTTTTCTAAATCCTTTTTGACTTCTTTCCCCACAGATTTTTGAATATCTGTTTTGTTAACCTATTATTGTTCATTCTATATAAATGTCCAAAAACTATTAGTCTTCTGTTTCTTACTGTTTCTGTTATATTTTCTATATTTTGATATACTTCATAATTATTTCTCAATTTCCAAAGTTCTGAAGTTTTTCGTGGGCCTAATATATTTTCCTAACAATTCGTCTTTCCAATATTTCTAGTTTGTCTAACTTATAATTCTTATAATGCTAGACATTCATTTGCATATAGACATTCTGGCTTCACCACTGTACTGTACTGACGGTGACGTAGACTTGATTTACCCCTTAACTAATTATTTTAATATTAAAACAATTTTAATAGCACTTATTCAACGGACAAAGTAATTAGCTATGAAAGCAACTGGAGTTGGAAACACGTTGTTTGAAAAATTCTAGGAAAAGGAAATGCATGTTCACCAGCACTTGGTCGATTTTATCGTACAATCTAGAACGTTTAACATAGAAAAATGACGTCGCGTGCGTAGATCTATAAAGTCACTGGTGAGCCGTGAGGTAGGCAGTCTCTTGCAGTTTCTAATAAGTCAGTCTTTCATCGGAGTGTATCGTCGAGGGAGCGACTGAATTTAGTTCCACGAACTCAGGCACGGCGTTAGTGATCTTACACGGCCGACGGCTGTCACCGAGGAGTGAATCAGGACCAACTTGGACGGACAAAACTCTCACGAGGAAACCCTGAGATCGACGTCCCACTTAAGAGGACAACGCCCGGTGCGAAAGCAGGCCCGCGAGATCGTCCGAACTGGTCCAACTTAACTCAGAAAATCCAGGAAAGTAAAATTATAGAACTCTTTATAAATTATAAAACAAAAACTTTTTTAAATTGTCTAACTTTAAATGTTTTATAATTCATATATTTTTAAACTCATAATTTTTATATATAACTGTATTTTTTATATTAAAAAAAATGAATAACTAATAAATCTATTAATTCATCCAATCAAAATTTATTTATTCAACTACAGTCAGCTTAAAACATGTTACCTTGTAGAAAAAATTGGCCTCCTTCTGCTCCTCCTCCTACTAATACTCCTCCCTTCAAGCATTTAGCCTGCAGTCTATTTCCCCCCCCCCCCAGCCGGGGAATACAACTTACGTTCCACAAACGGAGAGAAATCCACATGTGCGGACGGAACTATTTTAGTTCAGTTACCTAAGTTTTAGCTCTGGTAAAAATATAACACAGGCTTAGAAAAGGACATCGGTAACTTCAAGCATACTGTGAGATTCTGAAGTTAATGCAGTGCAATACAAAGCAGACAATATAAAAATGACCATAAGGTTCACAGATGGACACTTACAGCAGCTTCCTGTAAAATGTATAAAATTTTACATATAATTCTTCTTCTTCTTCTTCTTTCTTAATAAGCTATGGCTTGTTCCGGTAATCACTGCTCCTCCCCTTCGGAATGATTTGAATAGCAGTATCCTCACCTTCCTTCTAGAAGGGTCTCATCCCCTGGCCTCATGCTTTTCACGTCTGTTGTTCTTTTTACTTTTTAATACTGTCCTTGTTTTGTTATGATTTCTGCGTTGGGTATTTTACTACAGCTAAAATTGTTGTTTAATTTCCATGGATCTGTTATTATTATCAGCTATATTAAATTGAATCTGTAAACTAGTTTACCACTAGTTTGGCACTTAACAATTTTTATTCTGATTGACATTAGTTGAATAAATACTAAGACACGACCAGGTTTTCACTCATTAATTTTCAACATGTAATCCTTAATAATTTTTCTCATTAGTTCCCTTTACTTTTGTTCATCTGTGTCTATCGTCAAAGTATCATCGGTGTACTTCAGATTGTTTCGTTGTCTGCATTTAATCTAAACTTCAAATTCGCAGGCATCTCGAACCTGTCTCGATAACAAAGTAGTTAGCTATGCAAGCGCATGGAGTTGAAAAGACGTGGTTTGGGAAAATTATGGAAAAAGGAAATGCATGTTCACCAGCTCGTGGTCGATTATCTCGTACAATGTAGAACATTTTAAAATGTAATGACGTCGTGTGGATATATATCCATTCCATTTTGAAGAATGGAAAGTTCTACAAAGGTCTACATGACCCGATTAAAGAACTATACGTACTTAGGGAATACGACGCCTTAATGCGGAACCGAAACAAATGTGTAAGATCCATATCAAAGTGAAGAGAATCAACGTGCAAGGAAATGGAAAGTGTGGAAAATAGGAGGATGCCACGGAGGGAGTAAGAAGGGCTAGTTTCTGGGAAGAGAGTGTAAAGAAGACCACTGACATTTGGAGGGGCAATTTCAAAAAGCATAAAAGTGAGTTGCTGGGAGTTTTTAATTGACAATCAGTATCACACAGTAGATAATTTGTAATTAGTTACTTCATTGGTGTCTGTATTTTGTTTCCACTGAACAGCACAACGATGAGACAGTAGTAGCAATATATACTGTATACTATGCGTTTATACGTATTTAGTCGGGGACCGCTTTGTGAAGTCAACAGACGTTATCAATATTTAGGCCTACACAGTCCACTGACGTGTAAAACTTATAATCAACCTCAATTGCAAGTATGCTGTACTCGACAGACTTGTTAATATTAAGGCGTACCTATATTTACTGTACATGGAATCCGCTTATCCAGTAAAGATAGTAAAACACGTTTTTAGAAGTCTCTAAATTACCAGATTCTTTGTACACCGCGTTTCGTGACAGTATCAAATTAGAAAATTACAGCGTAGTTACAAAGCCAATTTTGGTTAATTGTAAACCTATTTTTGTACGCGAATTAAAAAACAAACTAGCAATCCTGCGGCGATGAACAAACATATACCTTGTTGGTCACCTGACAAAGACAGAACGGCGCCAAACTAAGTACTGTTATTTGCTCCCCATTTCTCGTTGCTACTAACTAGGTTGTCAGATCCATATGCCGTTAGTAATTCCATCTCCCCTATAGCAGTAGTGTCAATAGGGTTGACTGGAACTTCATTCGTCACTTTAATAGGCCACTATTGTTATATTTATTCATTATTATGATCGCTGTAAGTCAGAAAGGGGCCCTTGTGTAGTTGCTAGCCTCCCATCGGGCGCCTCCCCACGTGGCGGATAGGGGAATGCTCACCAGATGTGGTGGGTACCGGGGAAATAAAATGCCCGAGGCGGACCACAACTAGCAGTTGCTGCCTCGCAATTGGATATTGGTTTATAAGTAAACCTTGATTAAAAATTGCCTGGTCCTCCAGGTTGAGGGTTAATGCAATGGGCCAACTCCCCGTTTATTGGAAAAAAAGAAAATGTTAAAAAAACCAAATAGATTGCAGCCGGATAGATTCAATAAAGGTACATGAGAATTCAATCACTTCTGTAATCTTTGGTTCCCGAAAATGTGTAAACATTGTACAGCCGGAATAATAATAATAAAAGTCGGAAAGGGAATTGCAAAATTTTTGTTGATAGTTACAAAAAATTCTTGGAATGACAAATTTATTACCGTCATGTGTGCTTCCGTTGAGCTATTTCAAACTGTAATCTTTTTTCAAGGCAGAGTAGTTGGGCCTGACTCCAACTCCCGAGCTGAAGGGTCAGGAACTTTGATTGTAGGCTGTTCCTCCCCTAGACACGGTTGCTTCCACTACAACTTAGAGCCCGGTCTGCCCTTGGATTTATATCGGAGTATCCGTCTTCTTGTCTTTTAGGGAATATGGGGGAGTACTTATTTGATGGCGGCACTTATTCGCATTTGTAAGAGCACACAAGTGCGCGCTCAAGCTGATGACATAGCTATTATCAGCAGAAATAGAAAAGAGCTAGAGGAAGATCATCTAAGAATAGATAGTGAAGCGCATACAAGAGGTTTAGGGTTAAACTAAGCCAAGACCAAATACATGGAACTTCAACGGAATGTCACAAACAACCAGGCGTATCTATCACCTGGAAATTATACATTTCAACGTGTCCACCAATTTTCTTACATAGATTTAGTTACAAATTAATTAGTCAGAACAACTCTTGCAGCAAGAGTTGTTCTGAGTAATAAATTCCCGCATTGTACGTCGCAGGCAATAATACCCAGAAATGAGAAAATTAGAAATGAAAGCATTAAGGACAGAATGAATGTCTAAAAAAAATTCAATTGTTGAGTTTACAAAAAAAAAAAAAAAAAAAAAAAAAAAAAAAAAAAAAAATGGTATTGACAAACGAAAAGAATGGCACAGGAAAGATTGCCAAGGAGACTTATCGAATGGACCTCACCAGGAAGAAGGGAAAGAGGAAGACCACGTATCTGGATAGAAGAAATTCAGACAATATTGAGGGAATGAGAAATTTAAGATCTTTGAATGGACAAGCAGCAGTGAATAATGAGAATTCAGTCGCTTTTGTAATCTTTGGTTCCGGAAAATCTGTAAACATTGTACAACGGAATAATAAAAAATTTTATATTTTTATATTTTAAAAAAATTTATATTTTAAAAAATTGTATTATAAGCGGAGAGCATTACTTTATGAATCCTCTGTGAAGCGCTGCTACGGTTTGCTGAACAACAAAGCAAAACGAAACATTATTTACATAAGTTTCTTCCATGACTGCCTTTATAAAACGAAATAAACCTTTTACATTATATTGTTGTACGTCGATTGGAGCAGTGTTATTAGGTTTCATTGAATGAAACTTTCTACTGTTAAGGACTCTAAGCGTTTTAAGCTTTACAGTGTTTCGAAGAGCAAATACGATGCGGAAAATATTTACTTTGAAAAGTAGGTCTACGTTTTATCGTTAGTGTGCTCGTGAGCTGTACATCTTAACTGTTGAAGAATGACATTTACAAGTTTGTTTTTGATTTTTTTAGGTGTATTATGTGTGGTACTGTCCGTCAAAATGAATAACGAATAATTGACGTCAAGATTTAAGTAATGCGTGAAGTCTAAAAGTAGCACGCGTAACGTAAGTGCTATTCAATTCTAATTATAAAAACCTGCCACCTGTTTTTTCTCCTACACCTCCTATTGCTCCTCCTCCTACTTCTCCCTTCTTCTCCTCCTAGTCGTCGTCTTCGTAATCGTCATCTTTTTCTTCATCTTCTCCTCTCCAAACTTCATCTTCTTCTTGGTTACCAGGCACGGTTTACCACCAAGTCTGTTGCAGTACCCAGCGTTTCCTCGACCGTGCTGCAATTCCTTCCCCATTTCAGGTTATAAATTAGTGCTTACGCCAGTATGTGTATGTTAGCAATTTTGAATACCTGGGCTACAGCGTCTCTTATAATACAAGAAACGACGTTGTGAATAAGTTGTATAAGTTCAACCTTTTGTGCGGGACCATTACGCGAACTCTTAAGTCAGTAAGTAAAGGAATACGCCTAAAATTCTACAAGGTGATGGCACTTCCCACACTTTTTAATAGGTCTGAGAATTGGACTTTAAGGAAAGGGCAGGTCAGTCGCATCCAAGAGGCTGAAATGAGATTTCTCAGGCACGTGGCAGGGTATACTCTCCATGATCATAGAAGAAACACAGATATACGACAGGAACTGAATGTTATGAGTATACTCGATAGGATTGCCCAGTATCGGCTAAATTGGTGGGAACACCTTTGCCGAATGCATGACTGCCGCATCCCCAAACAAATGTGGAACTATAAGCCGAGTGGACGGAGAGGTGTGGGACGTCGAGGAAGCGCTGGAATAACCAGCTCTAATCTTTGCCTGTTTGAGACCGGAACAAACCATGCTTGGTTTAATCCTTGAAAATGAAGATGATGATGATAATGACTTAAATAATGTGTAAATTCAAAAAGTAGCACATGTAATTTAAGCGGCTAAATTTTAGAGATGAAAATGCCTTCCTCCTGTTTCTTCTCCTGCTCCTACTATTGCTCCTCCTCCTATTTCTCTCTTCTTCTTTGTCCTCCTAGTCGTCATAGTTGTCTTCGTCATCTTTTTCTTCGTCTTCTCCTCTTCAAACTTCATCTTTTCTTCTCTATCCAGGCATGGTTTATGACCAAGTCTGTTGCCTTTTCTCAACCGTCCTGCATTCCTCCCCCATTTCAGGTTATAATTTAGTGCATACGGCAGCATGTATTGCATCATTCAAAGACGGTAGATTTAACTTTCTTTCCGAACATCGCTCCCTACCCTGTCATTAAGTGTAAGTGTCATCCTAGGGTACTTTATAAGAACCTAATCTCTGATGTCTGAACCTTCTCCTCGTCTCTTCTTTACACAGACCACGTTTCTCACTAGTGTCATTGCGACTGGAATGGCCATCATTTTTCCGAGTTTCAAACGCGTTTCCCTTCGCATTTTATTCTTAAATGACTTGTGTATTGCACAACAGCTTCATATAAATATTGTATTAAAGAATTAAAGAAAACTAAAAACTTGTTTTCGTGATTTTCACTCGTCATTTATTTAAAATATACCACGACAGCTGTTTCGGCACACAGTGCCTTCTTCAGATGGTAAGAGCTGACAATTATTAATTATTAATTATATATATTGTAGCAAGTTTTTGGGTACATCCGTGTATGTGATGTTTATTTTGCCGACGTTTTGTTCCGTAATTCCGAAACATTTTCAAGGCGTACTGAATAATACTGAAAAATAAAACTGATCAGTACGCCTTGAAAACTTTCCGGAATTACGGAACCAAACGTCGGTAATATAAACATCACATACACGGATGTACCCAAAAACCTGCTACAACAGATACTCACCTTCGCACGAGCATATAAATATAAATATATATATATATGAAAATGAATTAATTTGTATATGAATATTTTTGGGATTACAGAACGAAACGCCGGCGATATGAAAATCTTAATCACGGACGTACCTGAAACCTGGCAAAATAGATATTCACCATGACTTCCTTTGCACGAGCATATATATGTATATGCATATATGATCTCTAAATGTATGTATATATATTTTATATACTATTATTACAGGCGCTTAAAAAATCACATTGAAAATAATTTAAATCGCTGAGTTATTTAAGTAAATCTGGAGCATGACAAAAAATAGCGAGAGACTTCTAGGTTGCTGTGTAAGACGGATTCTAATAACAATATTTAGAAGAGTACAAAAAAAAAATGGAACTTGGCGCAAGCGCTATAACTAGGAACTATACCATCTTTACAAAGAGCCGGTCATTGTCCGGATAATCAGAATATACACGCTAAGGTGGGTTGGACACTTAGAGAAAATGGAGGAAGGACAGCGTACGAAACATATTTTCTACCAATGGGTAGTAGAAAAAGGGCACTACCCCCAAAAAAGCCTCCCCGAAATAGATTCAAAGACCAGATAAAGGAGGCCCTTAGAAAGCCGAACATAAGAAACTGGAAAGCTAGGGCACGCAATAGGGAAGAATGTAATCGACTCTTGGCGCAAGTCAAGACCCACCAACGGTTGTAGAGCCACGGCTGATGATAATGATGATGAGTTATTTAAGTAAAAAGTTTTTTTTTATTAAACTCTTTGTTCTTTGTCTACATTAAAAGACAGTTACTTATCTAAGTTATTAACAAAACTATTCTTAATAAATTTTTGTGATAATGGTCTAACCTTCTGGTATTGACTAACAATAAAACTTTTGTTGTAGAAAGAATGTTGGCTTTAGTAACGAAACCTGTAAACCGTTTTACTGGCAAGGTAAATAATTAGGGTGTTATAGTTGTAAACTCATTATTACATGTTTATTTAATAAATTATGTAAGTCTCCAGAAAGATAAACACGCAAACGTCAATATAACATGAGTAATTTGTTACAGGCGATAAAGCTGTTGGAATTTTAATTGCAAACCGGATTGACCATTGGTTGACATTGCATGCTAACAAATGTTATATACGTTTCCTAACCATGTTAATATAATTTATTACACACAATTATTTATTTCTTGTTTATGCAGTCATAAACAATTTGTTTAAATGTTTGTCACGTAATTTTTAAACAATGTGAAATCGCTGGCAAGCGTCTAGACACTTAAATGAACTAGCCTCAATTTCCCTCAGTAAACCATATCACTGACATAAAAATACATCGAGATAGAAAATTTTAATTTATATATCTTCTTCTTCTGTTCTTAGATCATATTGGTTTGTAGCAGTTCATTACACCGATCTTCTCTGTGTTTTCCATTTCATCTCCTCATAGGAACTACAACTTACATCACCAACAATCTGTTTCATTTATTGGAGCCACGGCCTTCCTCTTCCTCTTTTCCCTTCAATGTAACCTTGTATTATTGTTTTTATCAAAGTCTCGTGGCGCTTAATGTGGCCAATAAGATCAAACCTTTGCTTCAGAATATTTTGCCGAACACTTGTTTTTTCTCCAACTCTAGTCAGAATCTCATCATTACTAACCTCGTTCAGCCAATTGTATGAAATATGCTACCAATGATAAATAATATAATTTTCCTTTATTTTATATACATGTAACTCAACGTTTCTTGCAGCAATTATATAACATTTTTAATATCAATCAATATAGTTTCTTCTGCAAGTAGTGTATTGCGTTTTTGTTGTTTCAATACCTGACGCACGTTTTATTGAAAAATTTCAGCATCATCTGAGGTTTGTACGTAAATCGATAACAATCGAAATAATTCTATGTTAATATAGATACTAACGAATAATCGAACTTGTTTTGATTTAAATGTAAAATAACTGATAATCGATTTAAGTCAATTAGTTAACGATCGTTTTAAATTTTTATTTACTTAAGCAGCTGTTTTGTAGGTTATATTGGAAATATTTAATGTTTTATTTTATTTATTTTTATTTATTTGAATAAATTTATAATTTTAAATAGATAATCTTGTTTTGATTTTATTTGAGTTTGTTCTTTAATTAAAATTTTATTAAAATTTTAAAATAATAATGTTTTAAGTTAATGAGTTACAAACCCAAAGTTCAGATATATGTTATAGTGTAAACTGCGTCTTATAAATAAAGGTACATAAATAACTGAACACTTTATCACTCATTAAAAGTAAAGAGAGGAGAGAGATAAGACTGATACTGTTATACGGTTGTTGCACGGTAGAAAACTAGTTTACATGACCTGAGCTATTGTGAAGATGCAATCTAAACATGCTCTGCGATTCCCTAAAACCTTGCTGAGTCTGTGAGAGAACAGTCCCTGTTATTGCATTCAGTCGTCTTGCAAGAGTAGATGCATACAATTTGTAAAATGTGTTAAGCAGGCTGACCCCTCTATAGTAATCACAGTCATTACGATTCCCTTTCTTGAATGTGGGGACTACCTCTGCCGTCTGCCAGGAATATGACCAGTGGGTCCAGCACAGATTAACAAAGTACAATAAACGATCATGCAGCAAAGCGGAGCATACTTTATGAGCTAAAAATTCAGACCACCAGTGCCAGGCGATATTCTAAAAAATAATAAAAATGATAACAATAATTAATAATAATAATAATAATAATAATAATAATAATAATAGTAATAATAATAATAACCTTATTCTCTTTAAGAAGTCATTAAAGCACGAGTTAATAAGATGAAAGTTGCTTACCATTTAACCGAGGACAAATGTAGCAAGAAATCAATAACCACTAATGCTAAACTTGGGCATTATTCAACAGTAATTCGCCAGGAAGCACTTTATGCAGCTGAGTGTCTTACTCTGAACAAGAAATGATGATGGAAGAATTGGAAGTCACAGAAAGGAAAATATTAAGACAAATCTTGGGATCAATAAAAGATGGAGAACAGTACAGAAGACGCCACAATAATGAGCTGTACACACGTGTTGAGAAAATCACAGACGTAATTAGGAAAAGAAGAATTACTTTCTACGGATGTGGCCAAAGAATGAATCCTGACAGACTAACAGGGAAGCTTTTTAACAATTTCCTAAAGCTCTAAATGTCCAATACGTAGCTCAAAGAAACAGAAAAGACATAGAAGGACTCCAGATTACTCAAGAAGACATTGAAGAATGCTTGCCACTCAAAAAAAAATTTTTAATTGCCCAAGGTTTTTAGGAAAAATCCAAGAAGAGGATAGGTGCCATCTGGACTGACGAAAGGGGGAGAGACATCGATCAAGAATGAAAGAGATGTGGGAGAGGAGGAAGAGAGAGGAGGAGAAAGGAGGAACTACTTGAACCAAACGTAGTCCACAGTGTCTCTTACGCAAACAAAAATAGCCTTATTCTCATTACTAAACTACAGAGAGTTAATAACATTTAGAACGCTGGAAATGACCTGCGCATCGCAATCTTTGATCAACTTGGCTTGACAAGTTAAGTTTTATTAGGTGACTTTTGCTGCGTTTTGTCATCTTACAGCAGTCTAGCAGAGTTTTATAAGTTCAGATAGCTCTTATCGTCAACAATTTGTTCACATATTCAATGTGCAGCCAATGGAAGGCTACATTAATTACATACATATATGAAAAAGTAGATTCTAAACACAATAAATCTGACTTTTTAACCCAAACCTTCAGATGAATTTTTATTTGTAACCTTAATTTGTATTAAAAACACAAGGTTTTTATAATAAAAAAGGAGTAGCCCTAATTTTGTTCAGAATAAAAGTCACGCTAAGGCTAAAAGTTGTGTCCGTTTAAATGACCAAATTACAGAAGTCATTTCTGTGTTGTGTCATCCCCACATGTAAGTTTACAGACAACCATAATTATAGCATAACATTAAAATTAAATTAAATTAAAAGACGATTTCCAACGGTAAAGGTAATATCTGAAAAGCAGAAATGACAAAAAGTGATAAGCATTAGCGAGTGTGTAAAGGCAGAGCAAACTTAAAATTGACCTGTTACAGTAAAATTGAATTTACTGCTGTTGTAGGCCTATGTATAAACGACATTTTTATTCGATAATGTAAAGCTTAAAGAATGTTGATACTGACGATGGCTGGGTTTTATCCTGAATCAGCCCTTGAAAGAAACTCGATTTTCTTTTGCTAAAGCATTCAGTGAATGAACAGAGCCAATAAAATTAGGCATCTTTTATATTTTTTTATAAACATCAAAAGTAAATAACTTTTAAAGTAAATGTTTGCCTAAACCAGGCGGAAAGTAGCGACAAGAGTCTTGTAGCAACCAGCAAACTTTCCTGTTACGTTTCATTTACTTTTCAGTGGTGTGCTTTATAACATCTGTTGCCGGTTGTGATATGACTAAAACTTAAACCAAAAATTTAATTCGAATTTTTTATTGTACCAAGTGTTCTTTTTACAGCATTTTCTATCATTCGCTGGGAGGAGAGGATGGTCCCGGTTCAATGGGATATGACTCCATTATACTCACAAATAATCGAATTAAAAATAATAAAGACAAAGAGAGAAACACATGACTAAACGAACAAAACACAAATAGGTACGTAGTATCTGCTGCACGTCAGTTCCGAAAACGAACATAGCTGCTAACTGAGCGTTTTGTCGGTTTATACAGCGGCAACACATTGGGTGGACGAATGTGTCCCCAACCTCCACAGTTTGTACAGTGACAACTACTACGAGGTCAATGATAGTGCGCTACACAAGACGGTGCAAGTGCCCAGCAGTTCGAAAGCAGTGCTACGCTTTTCTTCATGTTTCCCTATTAATATTGTTCGGATTTCAAATTATTCAATAACTAAAGTATTTATTCTGTGATATAATTAATATTATTTTCTCTTATTATTAGTACTGTTGCCGCCGGCAACAGCGGTTATAATGTCGCCACGCTACTGTTATGTTTTCATCGTCTTTATGTTATACGGTCATTTTATGGCAGATTGTTTGTGCGTAGTAGTTTGTGCAAAGTGATATAAACTGTTAATGAACGTCAACATTCACATTCCGGGTTTACATTATCACAATTTTCCGGGCTGTTAAGCCGTGGTCCAGGTTGTTCATGTTCATCAGCAGACGTTTCGTCCGTGCCGACGACGGACATCTTCAGAGGCGCGCGGGAACACAGATCACAACAACCGGGAACACAGATCACAACAACCGGGAACACAGACCACAGTTGTTCGTATTGGTTCGCGGCTGCGATGTCTGTGTTCCCGCGCGCCTCTGAAGATATCCGTCATACTAGCGTCTACCAGTATGCTTTCCTATCCAGATGTGCGAGTAGCACAATGGTGGGGGGGGGACAACACCGTCTCTGTATCTGCTGACACTAGCGCCGTTTTGGCGCGCCTTGGTATCAATTTGGTTGAGCTATACATTAAACGTGTGATAAACTAATATTTGAAAGTAACAGGTACGTACGAAACCGTTCCAAAAATAACACGTACAAATACCTGTTATTATATACCTATTATACATACACATATATTATATAATTTGTTATAAGAAATAAACTGAAAATAAAAGTATTAACAGTGTTACTTTACACTGTGACTTTATTAAGCTGTTAGTGTTTAAAAGAAAATAAGAAATAAGATAATTTATAGGCCTATCTCCCTTTGGGATTACTTATTTAAGTTTTCACTAGGAGTAAACAAACTGACATAGATTTAATATTAAATTATTGATTCCATTTTGGTTAGACAAATCAGTTGCAAAACTCACGCAATGAAATTTAGAGTGCACGTAATAGCACAACAAAGATGTCAAAAGATTTTACGTGAGATGTGCAGTGAAGTTAAAAATAATCTCCGAAATCACAGTAACAAAAAAAAGTACTATATGGCCTATAAGCCACTCTGTAGGTTATAACACAATATAATTTGGTTTTTCAAAATTTACCAAGTTGGTGACTAGTATAATATATAATTTGTTTTTATAATCTGTATTATATATCTGCATAACACACGAGAATAATTGTAAGATCAGAAAAATTACTACTAATAATGTCACGTTAACTAATGCAAGAAAACAAACAAAAAAATCGGTATGGAGAACCATACATGACTTCCATGTCCTAAAATTTATATTTAAAATCATTTAAATATTAACTAAGTGGATGCTTGAGTTCTGAAGAAATGACGAATCAGCTAAAATGGTACCCCCATCTCAGGTGGGTGAAGACTATCCTCAACCTTCGTGAGGAAGGACTGTAGTTTTGAATAAAATGTTTGTAGGTCGAACGAAGGGAGCTGGCCAAAGGGAGCTGCGATCTGATTCCTGTAATGAACTTAGGCTCTCGCTGCGAGTTATCGGCCGAGGGTGAATGATGTCTATAGTGTTATCAAAGTCTTTCCTTTTAATACAAACTAGTCATTTTTTTTTTTTAAATCGAGTCTTTCTTTTTTTCTTTCTTTCTTTCCAATCGTCTTCTGAATTCCAAAACGACGATTCTGTTTACCCGTATAATTATAAATTTCTCAGAAAAAATTTCTTCCTTAATACGTTTGTGTCTTCTATTTAACACCCACCATTCTGATCCATGTCATAACGCTATATTCTACAAAGGCTAGTAAATATCATTTTATCACTAGGTCAAAATATTTTCTAGGAGGGGCAAACAATTTTCCAGAGGAGAAAAATATTTATATATTTTTCATACATACACACATGCATATATTAGTTTGTAATTCTTATATTATAACAGAAATAAGTACACAGATTGTATTAATTTATTAAAACATTTATTGATTTAAAGTGTGCATAAAATTAATGGCTTGTAAAAGTTAATGTTTGATCTCCATTACGTAGTGCTCAAGTTTCCAAAGTTTTAATATTATTATGTCCGTAATAAAAAAATCAGAGCAGGTTTTAGTGTGTATGAGGGTACACCGTGGAAAAACAAATTCAACATTCCCTATGGAGCGTTGCTCAGAGTAAAGCTGCGAATCTACAGTGTACGTTTCACAGAACAAACACGCGGAAAAGAAGGAGCGCTCCGAAGTCACTCATGGACGCTCAGCATCTTGCAGAGGGTTCACTCCCTAAAAACGAAAAGTCTGTCTAGGAACCGTTCCTCTGTAAACACGTGCAGTTACACTACCCAGCGATCCACAGAAAGCAAATCGCTGTCCATGCTGTACACCTTTTCGGCTTGCAGACGTTGTGTTGAAGTGGGTTTCGGCACTTTCCATTTAAAAAGCGTGCAAACGTAAGAAAATAAAAATGAGTGAGGCCAGAAATAACGCGAATTGTGTGTGTGTGTGTGTGTGTGTGTGTGTGTGTGTGTCCTGCCTGCCTTTTTATAGCAGTAATGACAATAATAAAACTTTGGGAACGTAAACATTACATAATCGAGATATGCTTGCCTGCCAGGAATGATATGTTTTCACTCATACATGATTTAAATTAAAATGAAAAAATATAAAATGTTGTTAAAGTTAAATAAAATGTTTCCATAGAAACTACTTCTTTGTTGTCAATAACGTAGTACACATATAAAACTTATAAAAATTTACTTACTCCCTCATCAACAACCATTTTAATTTATAAAAATAATTACCTCCTCTACCTTCAACTACCCTTTTCATTTATAGATATTTCATCTACCTTTCTACAGTGGATTATTATGACCTCTTTTTCAGGATACTTTATTTATCAAAATTAAGCACTTTACTCTTGTTAAAACGTAAAACATTGCAGGTAAACTACTCCTTTCCCTTAACCGATCTTCACCAAAATCAATAGGCCTTGAGTCCTCTACAATTAAGGACGGTATGCAAAAAAGTATTGGATTCTGTTTGAATTTGCGGCTGTTATCGTTTGCCATAATAAAAATTCTACACACAGATAGACACACACACACACACACACACACACACACTTTTCGAAAAATGACTTTTTCGTGTTTTGATGGTAGTACAATCAGAATCTGTCATTATCTCGAACACGATTTTTTTCGGCATGACCATACTTCCATTTCCTTATAAAAAAATCGTGTTCGAAATAACAGCAGATTCTGATTGTGCTAAGTTAAAAACTTGCAACTAAGTTTCGCTGGCGTAATGTTATTAAATATACTGTTTCGGACATCCGCCATTGTTAATAATGGGCTATATTAATCACTTTATGTATTGCAACGATACAGCCATATGCTGTATTGAGCATTAATTTAAATAAATGTAAAATTTGTAAAATTATTATAAGTTTGGGCTAAATGGACATGTCTGGGATTGTAAAAATGTTTCATTGTTACACTAGGGGAGAAATTAACCTGTTCCAACAGGCAAGGAACACCTGCTCCATTGTATGTGTGTTACGCGTGTATCTTGTGTGTGTTAGTGATGCATGTACAGACAGGAATCCCAGCAACCCTTCCCAATTAATTACAAAAATAAGTATTTTAATTCACTGTGTGAAAACTAATTACTGTATAAACAAACAAAAGGCACCAAAGTGTTGTGTAATTTTATAGTTATCCACAGTAAGAAAATGACGTTAATAGGACACACTACGCGAAGTCAGTGCGAAATAAAGTGTGCCAAAAGTACGCAATTACACTAAGACGCTCAAATTAATACAGTGAGTGCTTTATTAAATTATCTATGATTTGTGCTATCTCGATTCCTTACAAAACATTGCCATTTGCAGAAAATAGCAAATATATGAAAAGGTTCGGGAGTGGGGGCTATCATGTGATCTGCAGGTCTCGACAGGAGAATTTCGGAACCAACAGGTGCGGAATCTCGAGAGGGTATAAATTAAGCGTTCGACTGGAAGCCCTTCATTCATTTCAAGACACAGTTGCAGTCGGACACGCTGTCCATCGGCAGAACAGTTTTATTTTGTTATAAGTCTCATCTACGAACGAATAAAGACTTTTCAGTAATTATGTTTACACTATTACGGGAAACGTAGAGTACCGGGACCGTTTAAGTCAGCAAGAGTATCTACAGAGAAGCTACAAAGAGCGAAGCGAGATGCTAGACGTTAGGAGATGCTTTTTAGACGCCTAACAGCCGAACGAAATCCACCTCGCAGCCGATATTAATTCTCTGAGACGGACCACACACTGCTGGAGAACGACGCTGGACTCTGGACATATCCAGGACCACGCCAAGCCAGGAGTAACGGTAACCCAACTCTGGACAACGCTGGACCCCGTCAATAAGTCGTAAGGTCATCAAAACTCGAGGTGACATGCATAATGCATTTATAAATAATTTTTTTAAAGAGCTCATGAAAACTATATAAAGAGACAATGAATTTAAAAAAAGTTTATAATTAGGTAAATGATGTAATAGAGTCTTATGTAAATGTTTTAGTCGTAAGAATGAGCGATCGCATATAGATAAATATAGAAGAAATAAAAAGAGTTTAATTTTGAGATAGTATTTTTTTATCAAAAAACAAAAATAATTGAAATGATTTGATATTTGCATTTTGTAGAAAAGAATAATTTAAATTTTGAATACGAATTAAGAGTGTTTTAAATGTGTGTAACACCGTATAGCTTAAGAGATAAACACTTAATAATGAATGATATCTTGATCGGAGATTATTAACAATGTTTTATTATTTATAATGCTTTTTAAACAATAAACATGAAACTGTAACTACTCTTATTACAGTTACACCTGGTATCGTTATAACGGTTTAAACACTTGGTATCGTTATAACTGTTTAAACACCTGGTATCGTTATAGTATACTATATAAAAAACATCTAAGTTTATAAGGAACATTTGTTATTTTTGCAATAGGCTATATTTTACATTTAAATATTCAAACGAATACTTTTAAATTATTATGTCCTACGTTATATGTGTATTCAACTTGTACTAATGAGATTTGGCCTTGTACAAGATTTATAAATTCATACAAAATTAAATATCTTTATCAGAACATGCAAATATAAATTTTAATAAAAATAAATTTTATATAAAAAATTAATAGACGCTGTTTTATATGTACCGAAGCTTCAGTCTCATTGTTAAACAAGCGTTATGGCTTTCTACTTGGCTTTCTTCTACTCAAATAGCTAACGAGATCAGGAAGGGTAGGGTACCACCACTACACTTCAGCAGCCCATTATTAGGCCTACCCCCACGCTGTCATATCCCAGGTATTCATTTCCACAGGAGATTCACAAATACATCTCGATTTTATAATGCTGTCTGGGAATTGATTCCAAAATTATCTAGATCATTGTTAGGCGCCACGTCCACCAATCTGAGTCCATTTACACATCTGCTTTCCCAGGTAACTTATTATACTAATATATAAATAGAATTATCACTGTTTCACACCACTATAGAAAAATTATTCCGATTAGCGCTTTCAAGCTTCAAAGCTCATAATCAGATCGGAAAATGGAAACTATCAGAAGAAGACGAAGAACATTTAAAGAATAGACATTACACATCACGAGTTCACTTGAAAAAAAAAACTCTGAAGCTATCTTCACACTCCACAGTGAAGTAGGAAACCTTTTAAAAAGTAATGAATAAAGATAACATAAAACAAAACTCTACCAGTAAAAGGGCACAGAATCGGATATTCCGATCTGACGATGAGCTGTGAAGCTTGAAAGCGCTAATCGGAATAATTTGTCTATAATGGTGTGCAACAGTGATAATTCTGTTTGTGATTATAACCAATAACACAACTTCTTAATTAAAATACTAATATATACTAATAGATATAATATACTATTATAATATTATTATAATAGTAATATATAATATATTAATATATGCTAAAAATACTATTAATATATACTAATAGGTAATAATATACTAAGTTATTAAGGCTTCATAAGTTAAGTTTATTGTTTACAACTCCTTATAGTAACAACAGTGACTTCAATAAATAAAAAAAGAACACTGATACACCAAGAAGATAATATATTTCATTATTTTTATTAAAAATTACAATATCCTGTACATGAACGATTCTGTGTACACATTACATAATGTTTTGATCGCTAACAAAACCAGAGGTTATCTTCGAGTCGAACAGTAATAAATAGAAACAGTTGTTTCTTTAAGAGGAGAGGAATCTCTCCTCAGTCTGTAGAATACGCTGCCTCCTTAGTCCCTCCTTGTAGGTCAATACGCTGTTGAATTTGTAACTATAATTTAAATAATATATCTGTCTCTTGTGATCGATGTTATGTTGTATTAATTTGCACGAAATTTCTAAAGACAAATTACTTCTCCTTGTTGTTGTTGTCTTTTCCCTTTGCTGCCTTTATTGCCTTCTCTCGTTTGTCGCGCAAGTAGAGAGGATAAAAAATAATAGCTGAACCTATGCAAATTCCAGGCAAATATTTCGTCAGTAAAAATCGTATTAGAGGGCTCATTTACTAACGAAATGATTATTAAAATGAAGTTTAAAACAACAATATGTATACACAGAGCTCCTGTAAATTATTTCGCATTACAAACGTTCCCAGTGACAACAACAACAACAACAACAACAACAACTACTACTACTACTACTACTACTACTACTACTACTACTACTACTACTACCACTAAACATTGTGTGAGTAAATTTCTATTAATTGCAGTAAACCCACTAAACAGTTTGAGTATTCAATATTTTCTTACCAACAATTTATTATAAAAAATTCATAACACATTTCTCCTGGTATTAAAGTTAGAAATGAATATCTCTTATTGTCGATGTCATCCAATAACATTTTATGGTCTACATGGGGCTACATGATTCAAAGACGAACAAAACTTTCTACATTTCTGAAAAGATCTCTGACCTCTTTAGTCATCGAGATCAAGGTTGCCCTCACATCCTCTAAACATTCCGTCTTGCACCTTTATAGGAAAAGTTTTATTTTTACTTTAAACGGTGCTGTGTCAATTTCTGGGCAATTTCTGGGTAAATTATTATTCATAAATATATAATAAATAGTTAACTACATAAACATTAAAACAATCGAAAATAGAATCGATGTAAAATCGATTATCCGTTAACTATATTGTAAGCGAAACATTCCAATTACAATTCAAACAAACCTCTGAAGTTACAGAACAATTTCTGTGAAACGTGTGTCAGGTGAAACTAAACCTACTTGCAGTGCAGTGTATTTATTTGAAGACATCACACACACACACACACACACACACACACATACAGTTGTTCTGTTAGTTCAGTCAGTGATTTAATTAATAATTTATGTCTGTTCAAAATTTCCATTTTTTTTAATCACTGAAAAAGCCATCTTGTGGAACAGAGTGATTTGATCTTACCAAGATTACCAATAGGACCCTCAACTACATTTTCAAGGATATACAAGAACACAGATTTTGCTTTAGTGTTTGAAAACAATATTCATAAGTGATGTGCCCACTCCATGTAGTTTTTTACTGTTCTATAAGATTCACAGCTTAGTTTCATGATTAAATTATAACAACAAGCACCACAATGCATAGTGCTAAAGGCTGCTTCTGGATTATGATAGTCTGTACGCCTTTATTCCCAGCTCCGTTATAGGTTTGCCAATCGGAGTTACAGTCTAAGCAGAGCGTTACAAATGAGCGATGCTATGTCTGAATCACAAGTTTCGGCAGTTTTATCGAATTCTAAAAACATACTTGTGGTTCCAGGTAATCATTAGACAAACAGACACAGTTACTCTCTCGTTCATCTCCTGAAATATCTTGTACACCATCATAAACTATTGAATAAATTAAAGGATTTGTTAGCTTGATATTTTTAATGATATCAGCAACTACTAGGATCAGGATGGTTTTATTTTGTAGGGCAAGGTGTGTATAATTCTCTTTTCTTTGGAGCCACCGCCTCAGAGATCGCTTGTCCTCACTGCGAACTTTCAGCAATTCCATGAAGTTTCCTACAAAAAGCTTTTGGACTCTAATAACCTGTCCCTGTGTAATGAGATATTTAAGAGTACTAATAATAACGGTTAATGACTCTAAAGTTACCTTTTGTTCCTAAGCTTTCAATTTTGACAACTGCCTTTTAATAGGGGTATTTGTTGAGCATGGCTAAATACAGCTTTGGCATTAGCAGCACTTTTTTGATGGTTTTTAAACCGTACTTTGCCTTTTTCCAGTTTTTGAATTCTTTCCCACTAAAAGCCATGTCTGCTTTGGTTTCAAGTGTTTCATCTGGACATAAATGAACACATTTTTAAATTTATTTATCCCGGCTGTACAATGTTTACACATTTTCCGGAACCAAAGATTACAGAAGTGATTGAATTCTCATCTTCCACTGCTGCTTATGTATCCAAAGATCTTCAATCTCTCGTTCCCTCAATGTAGTCTGAATTTCTTCTATTCATGTGATAGATGGTCTTCCTCTTTTCCTTATTCTTGGTGGGGCCCATAAGTCTATGCTTGGCAATTTTTCCTGTGCCATTCTTTTCGTGTGTCCATACCATTGTAATTTTTTTGTTCGGATAAAATCAACAATTGAATTTTTCACATTCATTCTGTCCTTAATGACTTCATTTCTAATTTTCTCACTTCTGGATACTCTTGCTAAACGTCTCCAAAAGTTCATCTCTGTTGTCATTAATTTTGTTCTTGTGTGTTTATTAGTAGTCCAAACTTCTAAGCCGTAAGTCATAATACTTATAACAATGGTTTTAAATATTTTGGTTTTAGTTTCTGCTGCAATCTGCTTATTTCACAGGATTCCATTTAATGTAGATATAGGCATCTTTCCCAAATTAATTCTGGATTGTATCTCTTTGTCTTGCTTCCCATTTGCCGTAATTTTGACTCCCTAAATACTTGTATTCCTCTGTATATGAAGTCTTCCCCATGTCTTATTCCAATATCAAGTCTTGATGAAAGACGCCCATTGCCATGTATTTAGTTTTATTCATATTTGCTTTTAACACTAACACATTTTGTACAATAAAAAGAGCTTACCACTTCAATCCCAGATACATTTAGCCACAGGAAGTTTTGGTACCAAATTTTCTTGAAAACTTAACACTCGTCTTGTGTGTTACTGATAAACTAGAAAACCATCAGTAACCGTCAGTAACCGTCAGTAAACGGCAGCACCTTGCCGATGCCGTGTTGTGAAGATAATGTTGATGATGTTTCACGCTTAAAAGTATTAAACCTTAAGACACACATATACTACACGCGTATAGCAACATGTACGATAACCGTATATGTGAAGGGTTTCACAAATTGTCAAATTGGTACTTCAGTAAATTTACAGTAACTGATAAAACTATAACGCTCGAGGAGAGTAAACACTGTAAAGAATCGGTGACGGGGGCAAACGTGCTAACGCAAGCATCAGACATAAAATGGAAGGAGCAAAAGACCGGTGTGACCTAGATAAGAGCAGAGATAGCAAGATGCAGCTCACGTCTCGGGGTCTGACCGGAAACAACATAAACATACTTATTAAAGCGAAGCATGGAATTTACTGTCGCCTTCATTTAAAAAATGCGGGAACTCGTTTAGTTTTTATGTTTAATTAAATTTGTCATTAACGTTGAATACAGTACACTTTTCTTTCATAAGTTTACTTGACTTTCGCCTGAAGACGGGAATCTAAATTTACTTTTTATTACACTTACATCTTCTCTTTTTAATTTGTATATTGATGATGTCATACAAAATTGGCAGATGTGTCTTCCAGAACATTTTATTATTGGTCACTGTACAATTGTCACTTCGTTGTTTGCAGACCATCAGAGACTATTCTGTCGGACTCAGAAAACAGATTGCAGTTGGGGATACATTTGTTGAATCGAATCTGCAAAGACTCTGGTTTGCAAATATCCACACTTGAGACCAAGGTGATGGTTTTTCGTGGACCTGATCCTGTACGGGCAAAAATTGTTATAGATGGTACTGTCCTGTAACAAGTTAGCAATTTTAATTATCTTGTAGTGTTCTTATACAGTGTGTCTTATAATGCAAGCAAATACGTTGTGAATAAGTTGCATAAGTTCAACCTTATGTGCGAGACCATCAGGTGAACTCTTAAGTCATAAAGTAGAGAAGCACGCCTAAAATTCTACAAGGCCCTTCCCATACTTCTTTATGGGTCTGAGAATTCTATTTTAACGAAAAGCCAGGATAGTCGTATCCAAGTAGCTGGAATAAGACTTCTCAGGCACGTGGCAGGCTGTACGCTCCATGATCATAGAAGAAACACAGATATACGGCAAGAACTAAATATTATGAGTACACTCGAGAGGATTGCCCAGTATCGGCTGAATTGGTGGGAACGTCTTAGCCGAATGGATGACTGCCGCATCCCCAAAAAACTCTGCAACTATAAGCCGAGGGGACGGAGAGGTGTGTGACGTCCGAGGAAGCGCTGGAGTGACCAGCTCTAGACTTTTGCCTTGTTTGAGACCGAAATAAAACATCCTTGTTTTAATCCTTGTAGATAATGATGATGATGACTTGTGCAGTCTCTAATTGTCTTAAGCAGGGTTCCAGCTATTCTGTCTGGCACAGCGTAAAGACAACAATCTTTACATTCGCGTCAGATAAGCCAAATACCTACTGCTGTGCGTATATAGGGACGACTTCGAATTTTCTGAAGCAAAAGTACGACTATTTAACTTCGTCAGTTTCTACTACGAAATTATACGTACATCTACTTCTACTTCTACTACTAAAACAGAACACACACAAAGAACAAAACAAATTTGATTTACCTGGTGTTTACAAACTAAACTGCTCAGGATGGAACAAATTGTACATAGGTCAGATAGGACGTTGCTTCAAACAGAGATACACTGGACACACAAAGGCACTATACTCCACCACTGAATCCACCTTTGCAAACCACCTCATTGAAGCATACCACACATACACAAACATCAAAAAGAACACGGACATTCTACACGTACACACAAAAGGCCAAAACTAGGCACTCTTCAACAACTAGAAATGTGCAAACACACAAAAACACATAAAAACGATATCCTAAACGTACAGGCACAGTTCAAATCACACATACTATTCGAACATATCACACCGCACACACACAACATCGATCTTTCGAACAACGGGGCCGTCACCAAGAACAAGACGGACAGCGCTCCTAGTGACAGCCTCTGACGAAGCTTATAATAGCGAAAACTGGTTCAAGCTACAAAATGTAAAATTTTTACCAATAAAAAACTTAGTGTTCGGAGTTAGTAGTGTTACACTTATAATTAGTTAATCAACGGACACGTCATGGACAACAAAATCCAAGAATTCTTCAGTTTTTCAAGGTCCCCTCTTTCTACAGGATTACGGAGCACAGAGCTATCGGTAACTTCCCGCATACGTATAACTTCTCCAGTCTGTGATAATACAGGAAGACATAATGAACTTGTCAGCCCAAAAACTTTGTGGTTGCATATTCTTTCACTCAAGCGTAGGACATACAGAGGATGTGGAGAGGGTGAGGGGGAAAGGTAGACGTTAAAGCTAAGTAGTAAAAAGCACAGGAAGTTTATTCCAAGCTACTGAAAGCTATTTTAAAATAATGAGTGTACTGATTGTAACACAGTTTTTAATGAAAGATGAACAAAATGCTTGGATTAAGTGTAAAAAGACCCAAAAGGTTTTTACACAAACTATTCTACTTTTTATGTCTACAATGATTTTTAAATTATTGCAACTCGTACATTCATTCAGTACTTCACAATTAAATATACCCATTCACACATTTGTTTGAAGATGTGTACATAACAATAACGTGTTTTGATGTTCTGTGTCTCTGCAACAAATTCAACCCTGGTTGTATTTGCCCAATGAAAATACCCAGGTTAGAAAGTTTTACTACTCTGAGTACCACGTTCAAAACGACAAAGCATGTGTGCACACCGCGAGCACTACATGTGTGCGCGAGCCAGAGTGCGTGCTGGAATCAATGCAAGCCGTGCGCACTTGCATTAACCCCAACACGCAGACTGCACGTGGGGCATGTGTCGGCTCAAGCGGTGCGACGTGTGAGTCTGTACGCGCGGGCGTTACATGCGTGTGTGCGCACGAATGCGTGCTGGAGTCAATGCAAGCCGTGCGCACTTGCATTGACCCCAACACGCAAACTGCGCGCCAGCATGTGTCCGCCAAACGGGTGTGTGTGGGTGTGATGCCCGTGTCTTGATAGTAGCAATCAAAGCAGCAAATAACCCCGTATACCTCGAGTATTTCACATTGAGTAAACAGACCACGAGATGGATTTATTTCCAGAGACACCAAAAGAATACGTCTGTAATCGTTTACAGTCTGAATTAAAATAAATAAAATCATTAATTTTTATCAATTGCTAAGAAACAGACAATTTATTGTTAAACATTTCAACAATTAAAATTTTAGTAGTGTTATTTCTAATACTTAAAAGTAAAAAGTACGTAATTTTTATTTAGAATTTACCTTAGATAATCTTAAACATTAGAATCTCTTTGCCTCCACAACATCAAATCTCATAGTCAAATATCCGCCCCACTTGTAGGTTAGTAGCTTCAGTTTCCAATTTTTTTTTTTAATTGTCAACTTGTTAAATCCTCTTCATATAATAAAAGTTATCCTTGGGCGCGTTACAGATCAGCTGTGTTATAGGGCTGTGTGGTGATGCTTTTCCAATACCTTCAATACATTTTCGATACTTTTGCTACACGATAGTATCAATACGAAGAAGTAGAAGAAGTTTATCAATTGTAGTAGATCGTATGGATTAGTTTCATACAAAAAATACGTATGTTTGTATGTGTGAGGTTAGGAAGGGATGTTTTGGTTTTTAGTTTACTGTGTGAAGAAAACGATAATCATTTATTATTATATAATATACCCGACTTCAAAAAGGAGGAGGTTCTCCATTCGTCCCTATGTTTTTTTTTTTACGTACATTCGTCGATTATTCGAAAACAGCTGGACCGGTTTTAATAAATCTTTTCTTATTTGAAAGGACATGTTCTTCCTACGGTCCCATAGTATTTAAAATTAAATTGGTACTGACACAGTACAAGGCCTATAATAGATTTTGGATTTATTTTGGAAAATCTTTTTTTCATTTGAAAGGGCATGATTCCCCGGGCGTCTAAATAGCATTTCCATGTGGCACTGAGCCAGTACAAGACCAATACTATTAGAATACTGTATTTCACACTTAAAATATATTCACAGATTACAGTTCTTGTAACCTTTGCATTTATTTGAATGCATTTTCGTCATGTCGCTTCTTCATCAATTTTTCATTAGTGCAGTACCATCTAATGTTTTCACTCGAATAAGAGCGACATAAACTTCTCCTTTTACTGTAATCACTTAGGCCTACTGCTGTCAGAACTTTGTGAGCTGTGGAATGTGGAGCTTACAGTTTCAATTGGAAAATAAAGCGAATATTAGGATAACAATTTATTTTAAAGATGTCGTTCCTGTGAGCAGGCCACCTGTCGCTTCATACTGATCAAAGCCTTTTCAGTAACTTCAGAGTGTTTAAGTTCATCATCATCATCTACAAAGAATTAAACCAAGGATGGTTTGTCCCGGTATCAAATAGGCAAAGATTAGAATTGGTCACTCCAGCGCTTCCTCGGACGTCACACACACCTCTCCGTCCCCTCGGCTTATAGTTCCATAGTTGTTTGGGGATGCGGCAGTCATCCATTCGGCTAAGATGTCCCCACCAATTCAGCCGATACTGGGCGATCCTGTCGAGTATACTCATCATATTCAGTTCCTGCCGTACATCTGTGTTTCTTCTATGATCGTGGAGAGTATACCCTGCCACGTGCCTGAGAAATCTCATTTCAGCCGCTTGGATGCGACTGGCCTGGCCTTTCGTTAAAGTCCAATTCTCAGACCCATAAAGACGTGTGGGAAGAGCCATCACCTTGTAGAATTTTAGGCGTGTTCCTTTACTTGCTGACTTAACGGTTCACCTAATTGTCCCGCACCTAAGGTTGAACTTATGAACTTATTTACAACGTCGTTGCACGCATTATAAGACACACTGTAGCTCACGTATTCAAAACTGCTAACTCGTTCCAGGGAGGTTTTAAGTTCTACCTAATAATTAACATCATCATCATAATCTTCTTAATGGTTTTAGGCTTTAGCGGCCTGTTCCTATTCCACAGTTCACCTTTTCTTACGTCTACCAACTTTTCTTCTGCCTTTAGGGTTGTAATTTTCGCCGTCTTCGGTATTCTACTTTCTTCCATTCTATTGGCGTGTGGAATCAATTTTCTTTTGTATTCTTTAATCCTTTCATTAACTGAAAATAATATCTAAATCACACTTCATATCTATTAATTTCTTATACAATCTCGTCTATTAAACCTTTTAACTGATCTCAGAAATGTCATTTATGCTGTTTGTATCTTTTGTTCATCTTTTTTCTTTATAACCCAAGTTTCAGAACCGTACAGTCGTGAATGTATTGCCGTTCTTTTATAAACTTTTATTTGGGTTTCTTTTCTACATTTATTTCCCAACGTCCTCCAAAAATCGTTCCACATATACTTGAAAAATTCGTCACTTTATCCTGATCACAAGTATCTAATAATTATAGCCGTTTAACTCCTCCCCCCGCCTTGAATCGTCGTCAGTCTTTCGATTTGTTTGTACCCACCCCGCGCATATACCAGTGGGGCGTGAGTTACAGATTGTCTCATAGGACCTACAGTTTAACGCCGGATCCGAACGGCATAGTTGGGGAGGATTTACGCTAGGCAGGATAGGATACCTCTCGCGGGTTTGCCATCGCTTTGCGAAGGGAACGGTCGCATCTAAATCTGGTGTCCCTGGCGGGAATCGAATACGCGCCGATAGCGTAGCAGCGCCACACGCCAAGACCGCTGCAGCCATTTAATTAAAAGAATATATATATATATATATATATTGTAGCGTGACAGATAATCCACACAAATGCATTACTCAATGATCATTAATAAAGCTCTAATATATGGAATATCCAGATGAGAATTAATTAAAATGCACTATTTACTAATATATTCACAAGAAAGGTTAAATAAAGAAAAATTCTGCAAATAATATAATATAATACAAATTTAAAAAACCCAGGAACTAAAAATGATAACAACAAAATTACCCAGGTAAGATAGAAGCAGGCAATTAATATACCCCGACAAGGAAAGCAGACTAGAAGAAACAAAGGCATACACAGCGAAAAACTACTGAAGACAGAAGAAAGAAGGAGAATTAAAACCAAAGAAGAAAGAAGACTAATTAAAACTAGAGAAGAAAGAAGAACTAATTAAAACTAAATCTACCGAAGAAGGAAGAAAGAAGAACAATCAAAGCTACTGAAGAAAGAAGAAAGAAGAATAATTAAAACCAAAGAAGAAAGAAGAATAATTAAAACTACCAAAGAAAGAAGAAAGAAGACTAATTAAAACTACTGCTACTGAAGAAAGAAGAAGGAAGAACAATCACAGCAACTGAAGACAGAAGAAAGAAGACTAACTAAAACTACTATTACTGAAGAAAGAAGAATAATTAAAACTAGAGAAGAAAGAAGAACTAATTAAAACTACTGAAGAAAGAAGAAAGAAGAATAATTAAAACCAAAGAAGAAAGAAGAATAATTAAAACTACCAAAGAAAGAAGAAAGAAGACTAATTAAAACTACTGCTACTGAAGAAAGAAGAAGGAAGAACAATCAAAGCAACTGAAGACAGAAGAAAGAAGAATAATTAAAACTAGAGAAGAAAGAAGAACTAATTAAAACTACTGAAGAAAGAAGAAAGAAGAATAATTAAAATCAAGGAAGAAAGAAGACTAATTAAAACTACTACTACTGAAGAAAGAAGAAAGAAGATTAATTAAAACTAGAGAAGAAAGAAGAATATTCCAAAACTAAAGAAGAAAGAAGAAAGAAGAATAATCAAAACAAATTTACTGAACAAAGAAGAAAGAAGAATAACCCAAAACTACTACTACAGAAGAAGGAAGAAAGAAGAACAACCAAAACTAAAGAAGAAAGAAGAATAATCAAATCTACTGAAGAAGGAAGAATAATCAAAGCTACTGAAGACAGAAGAAAGAAGAATAATTAAAACCAAAGAAGAAAGAAGAACCAATTAAAACTACTGGTACTGAAGACAGAAGAAAGAAGAATAATTAAAACTAGAGAAGAAAGAAGAACTAAGGAAGAAAGAAGAATAATTAAAACTAGAGAAGAAAGAAGAATATTCCAAAACTGAAGAAGAAAGAAGAAAGAAGAATAATCAAAACCAAATTTACTGACCAAAGAAGAAAGAAGACTAATTAAAACTACTACTACAGAAGAAAGAAGAACAATAAAAACTACAGAAGAAAGAAGAAAGAAGAATAATCCAAAACTACAGAAGAAGGAAGAATAACCAAACTCAAAGAAGAAAGAAGAATAATTAAGACGACCCATATAAAACAAAAACCCCATAGGGAAAGAACCCCAAAAAACCCCAAAATCAATGAATGTCCAAAGAGAAAGTATAACACCCTAAAAAACCATATCACTGTAAAACTGACAAAAAACTAAAAGTGTTAGTAGTATTAAATATTAGTGCATTCAAAAAGTTATTGTGTAGTTTGTATAAACAAATCTTCACAGTTCCCCCATGGTTGAATATTTCATGTTAAAAACTAGAGAAAGACTAGTAAATATATTGATAATTCACCATAGACAAGTGCAAGTGATCAAATTATAAATAATAAACTTTAAAAAAGGTGCATGAGTTACAGTACAAAGCAATAAACTTTAAGTTTTATGAACAGTGTCTACTTTGATAATGAAATAGTAATGTTACTAATAAAAAGCTACTAAAGCTGTATGAACATTCCATAGAATGGAATATAACTTAGATAGCCAGGGTTATACTTAAAGAGGGGGCATAAATCTTGTAAAATGGGGAATTACAAAACAAATTGTTAATGTTGAGTAGTAAAAAATGATAACCATTATATGTGACCAGGATGTCAGATTCCTATTACATATAGTAATTAGATAAGTAAGAATTATCCATAAGAAATGTTAGTGTTATAATTTGTTATTTTATTGTTCATTTTAATTTAGGAATGACATATCTAAAATTAGATACCATTCCAATGTTATAGAATATTTTTTATTTATGTTATTAGGTAATATACTAAGCAATGTTATTCAGAACACCAGTTTTGATATAGAGAGATGTTATATGTTAATTATATAATCAATAATTTATGTTATACCAGTCAGAGAAGGATATAAAATAACTACATTAATAAAACATTTGGAAATTAGCCACACATCAGATCTAGGCCAAAGAATAAATTTAAACTGCAGAATAATTAACAAACCTAGTCTTATAAACCAGATAAAATGACAATATTTAGGCAAGATAAACTCAACATATTAAATACTATGTAAATAAGGCTTTCTAGAGATATGGTCATTATATGAGTAAAATTATTTAATTGTCTAATAAAATACCATTAAAACTGAAATAGATTAACTGACACTATCCTAGGGGGAGTCATATACAAATGAATTATATTAAAAAACCATCATTAATATACTAAACTGCAATAAAATAAGTGAGAATTGATAATTATACAAATTTCAGATTTAATAGAATAATAATTATATTAGGGAAAATGGCTATTATTTACATAGAAGACAGGAAGTATAATTTTAGGCCTACCTCCCAAAAAATTATAAGAAATATAATTTTCAGATAAAACTTTGTAATACTAACTTAATTACTATCAAAATAAGTAGAATAGAATAGTGAAAACGAATATGTATTTTATATTTCAAACAGTTAAGTAATAACGAATTTATTTTATGAGCATAATGTACATTTTTAAAGTGTGTCGGAAGTTATGGCAATTTGAAACAATGTATGAGATATATTATATAGGCTAATATTTTCATGAGAGGAAGGAAATACAGACAGTTCATTATTATACCTCGAAGAGAGCACTTCATGTGAATATTTGATAGAACCAACATTTAATGGCCGTTACATTATCACGGAGTTCGGAATCATTTTATGTAAAACTAAATTTTTAACTATTTTAATGAAAGTGAAGTGGTGAAGTTGACCCACGAACTACATAACACCTATAAACGAAATCACATATAACTAATTAAATGAAATAACACTGAAATCGCACCAAACACCAAGTGAAAATTCGAGGTTAACTGACACGCATAAACACCAGTAGATATACCCATTTAACAACATTTTTACACAAAGTGAACTATTCCATGATACACCAGTGACAATAAACTATACCCCAGAAGATCATATACCATTGCGAAGAATATTTAACCGAAGAAGGGACATATTATCTCAACAAGTACTTTGTTTACATTAGAAGCTATCAACGCGCATGCGTCAGGCGGCCATTTTGATCCAGGATCGTCACCGCAATTAGAGACGACTAGACTGCTTTCTGGTTTGAACAAAATTATATATAAACTTTTATTATTAATAATTACCATTACATTGTTTAAATTTAAGACATTTCTTGAATTGTAAGTGTTATACTTTCATGTCCCTGACCTTCTCTGGCTTTTTATATAAATAACCGTTCAAAGAACCTGTTTAAATAATACAACTGTAAAACTTCTAATATCGACCGACCCTGAGCGAGTCGATATGGCTTTGTAACCTCGATTAATTAATCGACCAACTTTATTATTGTGTTTAATAAACGTTTTTGTTTGTTTTTTGGTAAATTGAAGTTAATTTCTCTTATAAAAGGACATAATCATTAATTAACCAAGTAAACCAGAAAATCTATAAAGGCAGTATATGCGAAACTACAACATTTCAAGAGTAAGAAGAAGAGAGCCGTTTTCGCCTAACTGGAAGTTAATTGGATTGTCTTGTTAACAAATTTACAGAACAGAAATTTATTACCAAAATAAACACCATACTATTATAATTATAATTACGATCAACAACCTCGATTTATTCCTAAATATTAAGCACATAAATACACCGAAAATAATTTTTCCGAAATTATTTTTTTTTATAAATATAAATTTTAAATTTATATTTCATTTCAAATTGCTACCACAGCAAAATACACTGAGTTTATTTGATAATAACAAAGACCAGGAACTTTACCAAACCGACGATTCCCAGAGCGGAACGTCACTACTACACATACACACCATAAAAAATTATCCTGGGTAATATTATACCAGAACACTATACAATTACAATTATAGTATGGTTGTATTACAAAAGTGAAGATCAACAGTGAGAGCATAACGAAGACTAGAAGACATTAGCTACGTTACTACACACATTATAAATTAAACTATATTTTGCAATATCGTTTTATTACAAAATCGGCTAGCACAACCAGTGGGACTTACAGGAGAGCACAATCAACATACATCGATATTTATTTTATTATTCCCACCACGCACGGTATTATTACAAATTTGGCTTCCATCGCGGGGCTGGAAAGAGGCGGATTCAACGATATTATTACAAAATTGGCGTCCAACTAAAGGGCTGTAATTAGGGGTTGAAATTACTGTAATTACTTACCCAATTACTAATTCAGCTTGGCAGCGGTTAGTCAGCCACGGAATCAGGGAAGATGATGCGTCGTGCCACATCAAAGAAGAGAGCGGCGGAGGCCGAGAAAGAACTCGATATGGAGGATAAGGAGGCGACCCCAGTGGAGGACGTGGAAAAGATATTAGAACGAGTGGAACATAAAAAACCAACACCACCAGAGGAACAACCCGAAGTGCACACACAAACAGTGGAAATCGATGTCCGGGAGGAACGAATAGAACAACCCGAGAAAACACCACGAACAGAGAATAGTTACATGCAGGAGATGTTCAGGATAATGATGGAGAGGATGGAAGAAAACAGCAAGAAGATGGAAGAAAACTTAAGGAAGGACATAGGAGAGACCAGTAAGAAAATGGATTCCACCAAGGAAGATTTGAATGAGATAAATAAAAACATAGAGGAATTGAAGAAGAACAACCAAGCAACAAAAGAAGAGTTGAAGAATGATAACCAATCTTTAAAGGAAGAATTGAAGAAGGACCACCAAGAAACAAAAGAAGAATTGGGCCGTAAAATAGAAAGGACCAATAAGAGAATTGAGGAAACCAGTAAAAAGGTGGAAAAGAAAATGGAAGAAAATAAGAAGAATTTGGAAGAAAAGATGGAAGAAATCAATAAGAAAATCGAAAGTGATCATCAACAGTTAAGGGAAGAGTTAAGAGAAGATAACCAACTGTTACGGGAAGAATTACGGGAAGTGAACCAGGAGAATCTAGACAAATTAGACGAACGAATGGAGCTATTAAGAAAAGAAATGAACAAGGAACTCATGGAAAACAAGAAATCTATGACCAAAAGGCTGGAAGACGAAACCATAACTATAAATCAACAGATAAGAGAAGCTGATGGAAGATGTCGAATGACGGAAGTGGAGGTACAAGAGTTCAAGGAAGTGGTGAACACCAAGGTCACAAATCTTGAAGAATCTACTCGCAAGAAAGCAGAAGAAACCCGAAGGGAAAGCCAGGAAGAACTCAGCAAGGTACGAACTCGAATTACGGAAAGATGTGACGGAATGGAGGAAGCGATGACTAACATCACGGGTCAAGTGAGACAGAACCAGGAGGACATGGAAGCAATTCGGAGCCGACCAACCGCTTTACTAATATCCCAATTAACGAGAACAGAGAATGGCTTAACTTCCGCCAATATAAAAGGAAGCCAATGGAGTTCTTGGCCCGTATCGAAGAATATATGGCCAAACATAAAAGTAATCGATGATCCAATAATCGTGAACTATTAGACGAGTCATTCCGTGATATGACGGATAATTGGTGGATGGCGAACCGGAGCGAAATAACCGATTATCAACAGTTCAAAGGTTTGTTCAAGTCTAAGTATTGGTCAGAGACCACCCAGAATTTAATAAGGGACAACATCTGCAATGGCCGATATAGAACTCAGTTTGGCAGTACCATGACTGCGTACTTTCTTGGGAAGGTGTGCCTGGCCAAGCACCTGGAACCAGCCATACCAGAGGAATGCCTGGTGAACAAGCTCTCTTATCATTACGACGAGGAGGTCATAAGAGCTCGAAGAGGTAGTCAGATAAAGACCATACAGGCGATGACGGAGCTGTTGGAGAACTATGAGAATGAAGAATATTACAGGCAGAGCAGAAGAAGAAATGAGCGGCCAGAAGTTCGAATTAATCCGTCATCAAACAATAATAGTCAACCGGTCAACAGTGGGTACCAAGGAAATAGATATAATCCGAATTACCATAATCAACACCCCACGAATGGAAACAACAACAATAATAACCACGGGAATATAAACCCGAATAATAACAGAAATAATAACGGGTTCTCCGGTAATCGAGGTAATTATTACCCGAATAATTACGTAAATAGACAAAGAAACACCAATCCTACCAATAACAACGAGCGGTTTGACAATAACAATGGGGGTTACCCTAATCCTAATAACAACAACAACCGATTCTCCCGACCACGGGTAAATTTTATACGGGCGGAAGGAAACAACCATCGCAGGTATAACCAGCAACGACGGAGCAGCGTACACGAGTACGAAGATCGAAACAGAAGCCGAGAACGGGACAACTCGAGTTATAATCTGCCAAGGCGAAGTACTAGCCTAGATGACCCGGAGCGGCGTACAAATAGGGAACCAACCTACGAACCGAGAACTGAAAGACTGGAACCTACTCAAGGTTTCCCCACTGATGCCTCTGTTGGTCCTATTAATAACCAAGATGAGGAGAATTTAAACGGGAGGAGGCAGTGATAAAACATAAGGACCTTTTGCTGCTTCTATCGCCTGGGTATGTAAAGGAATTGCCGATAGTAAATAATCCCAATAAAATTACAATCATTCGATGTAATTATTTGAAAAATATTCGAAATGAATTACTGGAGGAGGACAACACTCGCCTCCCTATAATAAATAATGAAATAATATACATTAATGCAGAAGTCGAAGGAACATTCGCACAACTAATGATCGATACCGGTGCGAATGTATCCATAATTAACACTACAGAATTGGAGAGAATCCAAGGAAAATGTGGTAAGCTATTGCCAACCTTACCTATAAATAACATTATATTAATCGGTGCCACGGGTCGCCAAAACAAGACAATCAGAAAACAAGTATCATTGAATGTCGTTAGTAAGGGTATAGCGATGAACATGGTCTTCTTAATTGCAGCAGGATTACCCTTCAACATATTAGTGGGATGTGATGTACTGAGAAGGAACTCGGCTATTATTGATTTACGAATGGAGAAGGTATCACTCTTTACCGGAGATCTAACCTGGACGGCCGATTTAGTCGGTAGTGAGATGACACTTCCCAGCAGTATCCACCAGCAAATACGTAGCATAAATTATACCAATACTAACACCATTCCTAACACTATAGTATATGAACTTACAGACAAGGATTTATGGTCCCAGAAAATACAGGAGATAAGGGATTTCCGAAGCGGAATTAATAGAGAAAAATTACCCAATACTCAAGCGAATCAGCTAATACAAATTTATGAAAGATACCGCTCAATATTTTCCGATGAGCCAGGCAAGGTAAGAAATTATCAATGTACCCTTCAATTCCGAGATACAGTAGAGTTTAATAGGAAATCCTACCCTATCGCACATTCTCGAAAAGAGGCAGTAAGAGCGGAAATTAATCGAATGATTAATAACGATATTATAGAACCTAGTCAATCCCCATACACCAGCCCTATTGTCGCAATTCCCAAGAAAAACGGCGAAGTCCGGCTTTGTTTGGATGCACGGGAAATAAACAAGAAAATCATTAATGATAGAACATCGCCCGGTGAGATTGAGGAAATCCTGAAACGCTTCCATGGTACCCAATACTTCAGCACTTGGGATACGGTGTGCGGATACTGGCAGGTAGAGTTACACCCACAGAGTCGCCAATATCTGGCTTTCATATTCGAGGGGCGTAATTACCAATTCAAAAGATTGCCCTTCGGATTGGTAAAGTCAGTTGCCATCTTTGTGACCTGCATGGACCAGATATTGGGACAAGAAGCACTTCAGTTTACAACGGTGTACGTCGACGACTTACTGATAACATCTAAGACGTGGGAGGAACACTGTTACCGCGTGGAACATGTGCTAGAAAAATTATCTGCCAGTAACGTCACGCTGAAGTTGGAAAAATCCAAGTTTATTGCCAGAGAAGTGCAATTTTTAGGATTTAACTTGGACGATCAAGGAATCTCACCGTCGGCAGAAAAGGTAGAAGCCATCCAGAAATTCCCGGCACCCAAAAACAGGAAGCAATTGCAGTCATTCCTGGGACTCTGCAATTATTATAGAAAGTTCCAGGAACAATATTCAGAGTTAACTGCGAGGTTTCAACCTCAATTATCATCTAAAAACAAGTGGGTATGGTGTAAGGAACAAGAGGGGATTTTTCAACAAATCAAGGACAAATTTCTGGCTACTATAATACTTCGCCATCCAAACTTTAAGTTACCGTTCTTCATGAATTGCGATGCCAGCAACATCAGTCTGGGAACGACACTGTATCAAGAGGACGAGAAGGGTCAACCTCAAGTAATTAGCTTCGCAAGCAGGTCTTTGAACCAATGCGAAAGGAATTACACGGTGACGGAAAAAGAACTACTGAGCGTAGTATTTGCTTGCGGTAAGTTCCGCACTTACATTTTGGGATACCCCGTTACTATCCGAACTGACCATAAATCTATTTCCTTTTTAAAAAGCTGCAAACTGAACCATGGCAGACTAACGAGGTGGATACTTGCCCTTCAAGAATACCATCTACAATGGGAGTACATACCTGGTAAAAAGAATATAGTAGCGGATGTGTTATCCCGGGTCAATGTGGAAGAACAAACTTTCGAAGGGGAGAAAGAAAGCGTGCTGAAAATATACCATCTTCTTAGCACCAGAGCCGATTTAACAACAATATTGACCAACATGAGCACCCACCAACAAGCGGACCCAAAATTGAGAAACCTCAAACTTCGGCTAGAAGAGGGAGATGAAACCGTTGTTAAATATTACCAGATGAATAAACAAATACTGTTCGTTAAAACCTCCTTGAAGGAAGAGATCTGGAAGGTAGTTGTTCCGACACAGATCGAAAAGGAATTGATAGTGAATTACCACATACGTTACGGGCATATGGGCGCCCTCAAGGTAATAAAAGCTCTGGAGGAGAGCTGCTATATAAAAAACATCAATAGAAAAGTCCAAAGGTATATAAAGAGTTGTAAAATCTGCCAGCTGGTGAAAACTAATAATGAGAAGAAGGAAGGTGTGATGATCCCAATCACGTCCCAAGCAAAATTGGAGAAGGTGTTCCTAGACATTTGCGGACCATTTCCCCGTAGTGGAGGTCGACACCAATATCGATACCTAACCATCATAATGGACCACTTCACCAAGTATGTTAAGCTATACCCTACTAATCGAGCGACTACCCGGAAAATTCTGAGGATACTAACTGAACAGTATATCCCACACCTGGGGAAACCATCTTCGATCATTACTGATCATGGAACCCAGTTTAAGGGTGGAAAATGGCGGGATACATTATTGTCAATGGGCATTCGTACATACAAGACCTCGGTCTACCATCCGAGCAGTAATCCGGCAGAGCGGGTGTTGCGAGAAGTGGGGAGGATCCTCAGGACTTATTGTCACCATCAACAAAAAAGGTGGCAAGACTATCTAGAAGCCACGGAGGAATTCCTTAACTTAGCATACCATCCAGCTATAGGGATAACCCCATATTCTGCTATGTACGAGAAACCACCCCCACGAGAGATCACAGATATCCTCGAGTTCCCCAGTAACCATGTGTACAGATTTAATAAAGCTAAATTCTATAACAAGGTGGCAGAAGACCAATTGAAACGGCAAAATAAGTATCAAAAGGCTAGTGGTAAGTTAATAATATATGAAAAGGGAGAAAAAAATTTGTTAAGAAATCGTGAATTACCCAGCACACTGGAAGGAATAACGAAGAAGTTATTGCTATTATACATCGGACCATATATAATATCCAATGTGAAAAATAATAATACCTATGAAATCAAAGAAATCGATTCAGAAAGAATAAAGGGAGTATATAACCAGGCTTCCATGAAAAAATATTATGAGTAATTGAAGGTATGGAAGAAATAATATAAAACCACCAAAATTCAAAAATGAAGTAATGACTACTTACTACCTATTATCTAAAAAAACAATTTATGGACAAGAGAAAATGAATTTTGAATTAAATCATAAAAATTCAAAAAAGAAGTAATGACTACTTACTACCTATTATTTAGAAAACAATTTATGAATCAAAAAGAAAATGAATTTTGAATTAAATCACCAAAATTCTAAAAAGAAGTAAGAACTACTTACTACCTACCATTTAGGAAACAATTTATGAATCAAAAAGAAAATGAATTTTGAATTAAATATCTAAATTCAAAAATGAAGTAATGACTACTTACTACCTATTATTTAAAAAACAATTTATGGACAAGAGAAAATGAATTTTGAATTAAACCACCAAAATTCTAAAAAGAAGTAAGAACTACTTACTACCTATTATTTAGAAAACAATTTATGAATCAAAAGAAAATGAATTTTGAATTAAATCACTAAATTCAAAAAAGAAGTAAGAACAACTTACTACCTTATTTTAAAAACAACTTTTAGAAATGAACAAGAAGAAAAAGAATTTGGATAACACATTACAAACAATTATATATGGGACCAATTCTGAAAAACTTTCAAGAATAAAGAAATGGCAGTACAAACCACTGATACAATTTAAATGAATAAACTTATTGTGAAGTAAAATTAATGAGAATTTTATGTCAAATAAACAGAGATATTAAACATATGGCATTAATAATTAAGGAGTGCATTTGTATAAAAAGCAAGAGCAGAATAAAATTTTGAAAAAGAAAGGAAAAACTATATATAAATAAATCCATACGAAAAAGATGATCATACAATAAATGTCAATTATTAGAAGGACAATTAAAAGAGTAATTGAAAAAACATAATACTAGTGGAACGATTCACAAGAATTAAGAAAGGAACAAAAATATAATACAAAATATATGCTACCAATGACCAGAAGGAGATTGTGATAACAGTCAAAAAATGACAGAGAATTAAAAACTTTACACTGAATAATGAGTGATAATTATATTATACCAGCTTCCAACCACAAGGAGAAATAAAATGCCAGCAGAGCTAACCATTGAGAAAAATAACTGAGATAGAAATTCACTAAGATAGAAATATTAATAGATCTGTTCGTATACGAAGTGAAATATCCAAAGATATTTAATTTTTTTTATAGTCATAAGGTGGACTATTCTTATATAATTTTTATTAATGACTGTCTGAGATAAGTCCAGCAGTATTATTATGTATTGATCAGAGATGATTTACCTCTGTTATCAATAAATGACGTAGTATGGCCAGCAGAGTGTGAAGCCTACAGAGCCCCTCTGGACACTGCCCCAGCTAACGTATTAGGGAATTTTAGGGAATAAATATCCCAAGGATAAAGAAACAAGTTAAGAAGAAAATGGAAAAATAAAAAAATAACGAACCTTAGATGACTATTACTATCAGTAAGAATCCAGTTAATAATGAAATATAGATCAGCTCAAAAATATAGAAGAAAAAATTTTAGAAATGTGAAGGAAGTAAAGAAATATAATTTATAATATAATGTCATAAGCAATTACTTCAGACAAACTAAGTATGATCTGAACTAATCACTTCTGGAAGAGAGCAATCTGTAGCGTGACAGATAATCCACACAAATGCATTACTCAATGATCATTAATAAAGCTCTAATATATGGAATATCCAGATGAGAATTAATTAAAATGCACTATTTACTAATATATTCACAAGAAAGGTTAAATAAAGAAAAATTCTGCAAATAATATAATATAATACAAATTTAAAAAACCCAGGAACTAAAAATGATAACAACAAAATTACCCAGGTAAGATAGAAGCAGGCAATTAATATACCCCGACAAGGAAACAAGACTAGAAGAAACAAAGGCATACACAGCGAAAAACTACTGAAGACAGAAGAAAGAAGAATAATTAAAACCAAAGAAGAAAGAAGACTAATTAAAACTAGAGAAGAAAGAAGAACTAATTAAAACTAAATCTACCGAAGAAGGAAGAAAGAAGAACAATCAAAGCTACTGAAGAAAGAAGAAAGAAGAATAATTAAAACCAAAGAAGAAAGAAGAATAATTAAAACTACCAAAGAAAGAAGAAAGAAGACTAATTAAAACTACTGCTACTGAAGAAAGAAGAAGGAAGAACAATCACAGCAACTGAAGACAGAAGAAAGAAGACTAATTAAAACTACTATTACTGAAGAAAGAAGAATAATTAAAACTAGAGAAGAAAGAAGAACTAATTAAAACTACTGAAGAAAGAAGAAAGAAGAATAATTAAAACCAAAGAAGAAAGAAGAATAATTAAAACTACCAAAGAAAGAAGAAAGAAGACTAATTAAAACTACTGCTACTGAAGAAAGAAGAAGGAAGAACAATCAAAGCAACTGAAGACAGAAGAAAGAAGAATAATTAAAACTAGAGAAGAAAGAAGAACTAATTAAAACTACTGAAGAAAGAAGAAAGAAGAATAATTAAAATCAAGGAAGAAAGAAGACTAATTAAAACTACTACTACTGAAGAAAGAAGAAAGAAGAATAATTAAAACTAGAGAAGAAAGAAGAATATTCCAAAACTAAAGAAGAAAGAAGAAAGAAGAATAATCAAAACAAATTTACTGAACAAAGAAGAAAGAAGAATAACCCAAAACTACTACTACAGAAGAAGGAAGAAAGAAGAACAACCAAAACTAAAGAAGAAAGAAGAATAATCAAATCTACTGAAGAAGGAAGAATAATCAAAGCTACTGAAGACAGAAGAAAGAAGAATAATTAAAACCAAAGAAGAAAGAAGAACCAATTAAAACTACTGCTACTGAAGACAGAAGAAAGAAGAATAATTAAAACTAGAGAAGAAAGAAGAACTAATTAAAACTACTGAAGAAAGAAGAAAGAAGAACAATCAAAGCAACTGAAGACAGAAGAAAGAAGAATAATTAAAACTAGAGAAGAAAGAAGAACTAATTAAAACTACTGAAGAAAGAAGAAAGAAGAATAATTAAAATCAAGGAAGAAAGAAGACTAATTAAAACTACTACTACAGAAGAAGGAAGAAAGAAGAATAATTAAAACTAGAGAAGAAAGAAGAATATTCCAAAACTGAAGAAGAAAGAAGAAAGAAGAATAATCAAAACCAAATTTACTGACCAAAGAAGAAAGAAGACTAATTAAAACTACTACTACAGAAGAAAGAAGAACAATAAAAACTACAGAAGAAAGAAGAAAGAAGAATAATCCAAAACTACAGAAGAAGGAAGAATAACCAAACTCAAAGAAGAAAGAAGAATAATTAAGACGACCCATATAAAACAAAAACCCCATAGGGAAAGAACCCCAAAAAACCCCAAAATCAATGAATGTCCAAAGAGAAAGTATAACACCCTAAAAAACCATATCACTGTAAAACTGACAAAAAACTAAAAGTGTTAGTAGTATTAAATATTAGTGCATTCAAAAAGTTATTGTGTAGTTTGTATAAACAAATCTTCACAGTTCCCCCATGGTTGAATATTTCATGTTAAAAACTAGAGAAAGACTAGTAAATATATTGATAATTCACCATAGACAAGTGCAAGTGATCAAATTATAAATAATAAACTTTAAAAAAGGTGCATGAGTTACAGTACAAAGCAATAAACTTTAAGTTTTATGAACAGTGTCTACTTTGATAATGAAATAGTAATGTTACTAATAAAAAGCTACTAAAGCTGTATGAACATTCCATAGAATGGAATATAACTTAGATAGCCAGGGTTATACTTAAAGAGGGGGCATAAATCTTGTAAAATGGGGAATTACAAAACAAATTGTTAATGTTGAGTAGTAAAAAATGATAACCATTATATGTGACCAGGATGTCAGATTCCTATTACATATAGTAATTAGATAAGTAAGAATTATCCATAAGAAATGTTAGTGTTATAATTTGTTATTTTATTGTTCATTTTAATTTAGGAATGACATATCTAAAATTAGATACCATTCCAATGTTATAGAATATTTTTTATTTATGTTATTAGGTAATATACTAAGCAATGTTATTCAGAACACCAGTTTTGATATAGAGAGATGTTATATGTTAATTATATAATCAATAATTTATGTTATACCAGTCAGAGAAGGATATAAAATAACTACATTAATAAAACATTTGGAAATTAGCCACACATCAGATCTAGGCCAAAGAATAAATTTAAACTGCAGAATAATTAACAAACCTAGTCTTATAAACCAGATAAAATGACAATATTTAGGCAAGATAAACTCAACATATTAAATACTATGTAAATAAGGCTTTCTAGAGATATGGTCATTATATGAGTAAAATTATTTAATTGTCTAATAAAATACCATTAAAACTGAAATAGATTAACTGACACTATCCTAGGGGGAGTCATATACAAATGAATTATATTAAAAAACCATCATTAATATACTAAACTGCAATAAAATAAGTGAGAATTGATAATTATACAAATTTCAGATTTAATAGAATAATAATTATATTAGGGAAAATGGCTATTATTTACATAGAAGACAGGAAGTATAATTTTAGGCCTACCTCCCAAAAAATTATAAGAAATATAATTTTCAGATAAAACTTTGTAATACTAACTTAATTACTATCAAAATAAGTAGAATAGAATAGTGAAAACGAATATGTATTTTATATTTAAACAGTTAAGTAATAACGAATTTATTTTATGAGCATAATGTACATTTTTAAAGTGTGTCGGAAGTTATGGCAATTTGAAACAATGTATGAGATATATTATATAGGCTAATATTTTCATGAGAGGAAGGAAATACAGACAGTTCATTATTATACCTCGAAGAGAGCACTTCGTGTGAATATTTGATAGAACCAACATTTAATGGCCGTTACATTATCACGGAGTTCGGAATCATTTTATGTAAAACTAAATTTTTAACTATTTTAATGAAAGTGAAGTGGTGAAGTTGACCCACGAACTACATAACACCTATAAACGAAATCACATATAACTAATTAAATGAAATAACACTGAAATCGCACCAAACACCAAGTGAAAATTCGAGGTTAACTGACACGCATAAACACCAGTAGATATACCCATTTAACAACATTTTTACACAAAGTGAACTATTCCATGATACACCAGTGACAATAAACTATACCCCAGAAGATCATATACCATTGCGAAGAATATTTAACCGAAGAAGGGACATATTATCTCAACAAGTACTTTGTTTACATTAGAAGCTATCAACGCGCATGCGTCAGGCGGCCATTTTGATCCAGGATCGTCACCGCAATTAGAGACGACTAGACTGCTTTCTGGTTTGAACAAAATTATATATAAACTTTTATTATTAATAATTACCATTACATTGTTTAAATTTAAGACATTTCTTGAATTGTAAGTGTTATACTTTCATGTCCCTGACCTTCTCTGGCTTTTTATATAAATAACCGTTCAAAGAACCTGTTTAAATAATACAACTGTAAAACTTCTAATATCGACCGACCCTGAGCGAGTCGATATGGCTTTGTAACCTCGATTAATTAATCGACCAACTTTATTATTGTGTTTAATAAACGTTTTTGTTTGTTTTTTGGTAAATTGAAGTTAATTTCTCTTATAAAAGGACATAATCATTAATTAACCAAGTAAACCAGAAAATCTATAAAGGCAGTATATGCGAAACTACAACATTTCAAGAGTAAGAAGAAGAGAGCCGTTTTCGCCTAACTGGAAGTTAATTGGATTGTCTTGTTAACAAATTTACAGAACAGAAATTTATTACCAAAATAAACACCATACTATTATAATTATAATTACGATCAACAACCTCGATTTATTCCTAAATATTAAGCACATAAATACACCGAAAATAATTTTTCCGAAATTATTTTTTTTTATAAATATAAATTTTAAATTTATATTTCATTTCAAATTGCTACCACAGCAAAATACACTGAGTTTATTTGATAATAACAAAGACCAGGAACTTTACCAAACCGACGATTCCCAGAGCGGAACGTCACTACTAACATACACACCATAAAAAATTATCCTGGGTAATATTATACCAGAACACTATACAATTACAATTATAGTATGGTTGTATTACAAAAGTGAAGATCAACAGTGAGAGCATAACGAAGACTAGAAGACATTAGCTACGTTACTACACACATTATAAATTAAACTATATTTTGCAATATCGTTTTATTACAAAATCGGCTAGCACAACCAGTGGGACTTACAGGAGAGCACAATCAACATACATCGATATTTATTTTATTATTCCCACCACGCACGGTATTATTACAAATTTGGCTTCCATCGCGGGGCTGGAAAGAGGCGGATTCAACGGTATTATTACAATATATATATATATATATATACACATATAAATAAATGCAAAACACTGACGTATGACTACAAAAATTCATCAGCGTTGCTAAGAACGTTTACGATGTTATAAGCAAGCCTACAGAAAATAACAATGAACACGAAGCATATCATGATAATATAGTGTCTCAGAGTTAATGTTTTCCGACTATGAAAAATAGTTACGTACGTGAAATACGCATTAATCCAGTACGTATATATGCCTTAGTCTATTGCTGCACTATATAGGCTAGTCAGAGGGGAAAAGAGGAAGACGCCCATACAATATACGTATTGTTACGGTGATCGCATGCATTGATAGTGGAATAAATCATTTAATTCCTGACAAATCTACACTCAAAAGTTTTATTAATAAATCTATAAAAGTATAGATGTTATTGTTATTGAATATTATAGGCTGATATAATATATCGTATACAATATATAATGTGTTGTTATAGATTGTTATAGATGGTAGGTACTGTTCTTGAACAAGTTAGCAATTTTGAATACTTGTGCTACAGTGTGTCTTATAATGCAACGACATTGTGAACTGGATACTATAAGTATACTCGACAGGATCGCCCATTATTGGCTGAATTGGTGAGAACATCTTTGCCGAATGTATGACTGCCGCATCCCCAAACAACTATGGAACTGTAAGCCGAGGGGACGGAGAGGTGTGGGACGTCAGAGGAAGCGCTGGAGTGACCAACTCTGATCTTTGCCTATTTGAGACCGGAACAAACCATCCTTGGTTTAATCCTTGAATATGATGATGATGATGATGATCTATAAAAGTGTCAGATTTGTGTTACTAAAGTTTTCCAATGCTATAGAAGTATGCAATATGCACTATTCATAACAAATAAACTTTATCGTTAGTTTTTGGCTTTATTTGTAAAATCTTATGATATCGAACTGTGATATTACTAGCCGAAAGAATGCCCAATAGATCAATAGATCGCTAAATAAAACCCCCTGGCTTAATATACTAAGTCTATCAGGAATCGGTGTAAAATAACTCGCAGCAGTAACTGATTCATTTGAGTCTACTAACAGTTTATATTTGCCGGGGGGTGGTCACCTATAGCGGAGAATATTACCTATGACCATTTTGAATATTACAGCTGCATTGTAACCTGATACCAATGTTGTCCATTGTAACCTTTAGACTTACGAATAAATATTCTTTAACGTCCTAGGGTATTCGTCTAACTGTGAAAGTCAGCTGTGTAAACACCTGTGACTGTTATATTATACAATGTGTGAAGAACTATATCAGCGAATTTGTATTAAATTTTGTGTAAAAAATAAACATTCGTCTTCTGAAACTATTAGAAAGATTAAAAGAGCTACTAGAGAGAACTCAAGGTGTAAGGCACAGTTAAAATAGTGGTGTGAACGCTTTGATGATTGCCGGGAATCTGTCGGAACAGACAACCGTTATATTCTGGAAAATTCTTAACAAGCAGAACAACCGAAAACGCAACACAAGAAACTCGAGGGTGACAGTGCGATAATAGATGTTCTAGGGATTCCGCCGACTTGCGTTTCAGAGATGTTTTACGGAATGTCTCGGAATGAAACGCGTGGCAGGCAAAACGCGCACCGCGTCTTATGTCGCAAGAGCAAACAGAATTCGGTGCCGAAGTTGCACAAGATTGACTCGATACCGATAGCAGCATCCCACACTTCCTCGAAAAGGTCATAACTGGAGACGAGTCGTGCATTTCTAGATATAATCACGAATCCAAAGCCCAGTCTTCCTAATGCAGAAGACAATTATGAATACGACAGACACGATAAACACGTGTTTATATAACAGAATCTCAGCTAACTGGATACCAATACGCTAATGATTGCACACGCATGCGTGGAAAGGTCCCGTCTGATTGGCTACCAAGTTACAACGGCATTGCACAGCTGGTTCCCGTAATATTCAAAATGGTCGCATTCTTGTCGGTCACACTTCTTATGCTGTCAATGTAAACAAGACCTATTATACCAGAAAACACTAGATAGACTTGTTTACAGCGATTACAGTTAACTGTTACCATACTGTTACGACGGTCTCACAGGTCGTCGTATGGAACAATAGAAAGAAAATACAGACACCAATAAAATCACTAATAACCAGCTTTAATTATTCACAAATAACAATTTGACATAAACAAGGTACTCCCGTACAATAATTCAAGTTAAATTTGTCCACACGCAATAATAACATCAACTGTTAAGAGTTCCGTACCAATTATAACACAGTAATCACTTTCCACAACAACCACTTGATCCGCGCTGTACAATCTAGCCAGGTGTAGCTAACTCTAAGCCAATCGCTGTTGCTTGTATGTTGCCTGCAGATTTTCCAGAATAAGTTTCCATTCATTTGGCGGCGTACCAATTAATTTGCTTACTTACAAGTGCTCTCGCACAGTCTGGAAGGTATTTAAATGCTACGTGAGTGGACGGCCTTTACACAGACGGCCCACTCGCCTTTTCGAAAGCGTTCCATAATTTTCGTAACAATATTTTAATATACCAAATTCTTCTTCTTCTTCTTCTTCTTCTTCTTCTTCTTCTTCTTCTTCTTCTTCTTCTTCTTCTTCTTCTTCTTCTTCTTCTTCTTCTTCTTCTTCAAGGATTAGGTTATATAAACCTGTTCCGGCAGCCATCTCAACCTCGTACAACTAAGTTTAGTAAGGCTTTTGGCAATCGATCCTCTGTCATCCTTTGCAGATGATCCCATTGTCGTCTGAAAAAAGAAATAATTTCATGTATGTCCTTCACTTCGATTTCTACTCTGATATCTATTCTATCTTTCAATGTGTAATTTAAAGTATTTTGAAGAAACTGCATTTCAGCACTCTCAATCTTGCCGCTTTCCTTTTTTGTCATCACGCACACCTCACTTGTATAAATCAATGTGGGTATTGCAATTGAATGGTGAATATTCTCGGTGTATTGTATTGTATACTGGCGGTGTATAGTACGTATTGGATATATCATGACACAGGAGAATAATGTATCACGATTAGTTTTATAGGCGAGTTTATAACATTTGTGACTAGCGCTTTTTCTGGTGTTTATTATTCCGTCTTTACTATGTCAATATTTATGCGATCCTCGTAGTGATATGTATACTACGACTGTTCATTAATAAAACGTTATGCGTGGTACAAACATCTCCCAGTTACTTTAATCAAATTTCTGTCAGCCAGCAATATCTAGAAATCTCGAATCTTTAGAAGCGTGGGCGGAAGACGTGACGGGTCACATCTAGCCCGACTAATAATTTAATAACGTACGTGACCGTGGTGTTGTCTCCCTGTACACAGAGTGCGCAACCGGTTATAGCTTGTCTTATATATGACCGGCTGATTTTCAAATACCGCTGGTGATATTAATCCAGATTTGCCACTAAGACGGGGAAGTTTATTAAACTTACTAAACCGTGTTATACCTACTGGAAAACCATAAATTGTTTGCAAATACAGTACATGGAGTATATTTTACGACATTACTTGTTTACAAATATATAAAAATGGGAACTGTACCTTTATCCGTTCCGGCAGTACATTTTCGATGTTTTTAATATGCGATCGGAGCGGTCGTGGCGTAGTGGCTAGCGTGTGGCGCTGCTACGCTGTCAGCGTGGCTTCGATTCCTGCCGGGGCCATCTGATTTACATACAACCGGTCCTCCTCGCAAGGCGATGGTAAACCAGCGAGAGGTATTCTGCGTAGTATAAACTCTCCTCAACTATGGCGTTCGGATCCGGCGTTAAACTGTAGGTCCCATATACCTGTGAGAGACTCCGTAACACACGCACCACGGGTATATGCGGGGAGGGTACAAACCAGTTGAAAGACTGAAGGGCCCAACAATAATACTAATAATAATAATATGCGATTATATCGATTTATTATGATGTGGAAAAGAAGAAATGTGCGAATTATAAATTGTCCTATTTCCTAACGCATAGCGAAAAATTGTGTTTCCTCATTTGTGAGGTTAGGTGACAATGGTTCCTGATTTTTAGTTTACTGCTGGAATAAATAAAAGCCATGGTTGAGGAAAACATAACGTTTAATGTGTATATACAGTGCTTATAATAACACAGTAATACTTAAAGAACCTAACGATTTTGAGTTGACAAACTATCAAAACTACAACAGCAAATGTAAATTGAAAACGACAAATATTTATGGTTAATTGAAAACACAAGAAAAAACAATGTATTAAGGAATGACAACGTACGCTCAACATATTGTACATAATGGGCGTTTCTTTTTGGTTAGCCACAAAACGATTACTTGTTGGAAAATGAATATTACCGAAAAAACAAATTCTGCCACAAAAAAGTGACATGTGTAGTAATAGGCAAGGGGGACCATCCGCCTTACCTTCGAGTTCGGTGGTTTTCCAGCGATGTATTCACGGAACGGGTATTAATTAAAAAAAAAAAACGAGTACTACTGGGGAAACGGGTTTTACTAAAAACCGAGTTCTGCCACAAAAAAGGAGGCATGTATAGTAATAGGCAAGGGGTGGCCCTTGTTCCTTGGTCAAGTTTAGTTTTTTCCTAGTTCCCGCAAAAAAAAACGAGTTTTACATTAGACATGTATCGCTTTCCATGTGTAATTTCAGTTTTTATGTTAACCTAACAACGTCAACTTTTGGCGTCAACTCGTACTACTGCTACAATCATTTTCATTAAAAATAAAAAGGACTAAGAACACCAGCTGCAATCGCCAGCCAACTACTTTGCAACATTCAAATTTACAATTTATATAATTCTTTCGATATTCACTAAAGATCAAAGCCAAACAATCGCATAATCGAAATATCGAAAATGACTGCAGGAACGGATAAAGGTACAGTACCATTAAAAGTAACTAAATGTGTAAACAAAAATTTGATTATCTCTTGAGATGCAAACCGTGTCGGTAATTTAATATAACGTTAACAAAATTATAAGTTTAAGGTGTTATCATTCTATCAAAAATGTAATTCTGTTGCTTTGATGAACTCAAGCTAATAAACGATTCAGAGAAGAACAAGCGACTATCATATTTTGATGATTCTATTAAATTTTAATCTAATTTACAAGTAATAATGGTACAGTAAAAACAGAACTATCCAGGAATGAGTGTAGTTATGTCTAAAGAGAAATAATGATGGGGGATTGAAGCCAGAGTTCAAAAACACGAAGTGCTCCGACTGCTAATCTTTTTCTGCCTTTGCTGCTTTAATACACGTTAAATCCAAATAAACACAGAAACTCATATTATTTTTGTTTAAATTTATATAATCAATTACGTACAAATACTAATATAATGTGTTATTACGTAAAATCTGTTACGTATTACTAATGAATCAATCTAGGATATTATCATATTCTAAGTTATAATATAGATATTGTTATGATGGCCGCACCGATCGTCGTGTAAAAACAGTGAAAACAAACTAACTGGACACCAGATAAATCGCTACTTTGAACTTTAACGACGCGTCGCGACGGTTCAGATAAACGAAACAATAGTAGTAACTTATATACCAAAAATTATCAAAGCTTACGATTTCCAACACACACACTAACGTAATGCACAATAAGTATCACCTAACTAACGTTATCTCAATATATAATACAAGTCTCTAAATACATATTTCATCATCATCATCGTCACCACTCCAAGGAATAGGCCCTAGACCTGTTTCGGAACCTATCTCCTCCTTGGTCCACCGACACCTCTCTTCCCAGTAGGGTGATAACAAAGCGCAAGGCACCCACAGGTAGACGGATATCAGACATGCGGTTCAAGTGTTCACACCATCTCTTTCTGTGGTCTTCAGTCTTCTGGTGCAACGATACAATGTTTAATTCGAGTCTAATATCTTTGTTCCTTTTACGATCCAGGTGAGAACCACTTTGCGTCTCTCTTAGACATTTAATTTCAGCAGCCTGAATTCTCTGTACGTCCTTTTTAAGTATTACATATTTCATATTTTAGCAATAAAAATATATAAGTCACTTATCAGACGGGTTGTTACTTATGGAGGCGAGACATGGAGGCTGATAAAAAAGAAACAAGAACACTAAGAAGGTTTAAAAGAAAGATCGTAAGGCGTGTTTATGGCCCGGCTAAAGAAGATGACAAATGGAGAATAAGAAATAATCAGGAGATGGAAGAGCTATTAAAGCATGAGGACACTCTAAGATTCATAAAGTTTGAACGAATACAGTGGGTAGGGTCACTAATTACACGTATTTAGCACTCTGCTTCGCAGTACGCAAATGAGCGGTTGGCAGCTGGCCACTTGTATTTATTTACTTATAGAATGCTGCAATATGCTGTAGCGTAAGTCGAAGTTTCGAAGGTTTACGTCAGCTCCAGAATGTTCCGTACGACGCGACGCCGTGCCGCTCATACAATGCGTACAACAACACAACACCACTGTTCCGGTTGTCTACCGCACAAGGTGTCTCATTCTAGCATAAAGTAAATTTACGTGTTTCGGTTCTGAAGGCCTTATCTATTGTTACACAATTACAGAACGTTCTCGAACAATGGAAAGTGTTGTTCTACTCTTTTCTCGGCTGTCCCAGCAGAGCTCAGCTGTAATGTTTGCGTGCGTACATATTGCTGCTTTGAGATGAAAGACAATTACGTGACACTTATCACGTGTCAACAATCGAGGCTATTCCAGACCGCACCGGTCAGCACATTGTGTTCAAGGCCAGACATTGACACTATTTCTAGTGGATTCGAGAGCACTTGTAATAGGCAATTGTTTAACACGTCATCCAAAGTGACAGATTATTCCGTCATCTCAGCAGGGTATAAATAAATATAAGCATCCAGTGACGATCAGTTTACTTTATGTTGGGTGATTTACTGAGTGCGTCACAAATGGTTATCAGTGAAAAGTGATTATTATGAGGGACTCTATTAGTTGACATTATTATTATTATTATTATTAGTGGACAAATTTAATTTGATTTGTTGTAAGAGTACAATCTTGTTGAATAATTTGTTGATTACATACTGTAATTTGTGATTAATTAAAGCTGGTGATTATTGACTTCATTGGTGTCTGTAATTTGTTTCCTCTTTGCCACACGATGATCAATGAGACCGTCGTAACAGTGAATCAGAACTGGGATAGAACCGTTAACAGTGGAAACTTTGTACAAGACTAGTGCAATTTGTATTTAATCGGTAAACAGTGGATGCTAGTTAGATGATGGAAAATTTCCAAGCGCTGCTGTTGCAGACAGAGGAACGACGACGACATGTGGCAAAAGAAACAGAGAAAAGACGCCGACAAGAGGCGGAAGAAGCAGAAAAACATCAAGACGAGTCTTGGAAGAAGGAAGATCGGCTAAAACGTAAGCTCTTTTTGAAGCTATGCAAAAAAAAGGCAAGAATATACTACCGCAGAATTGGGTCTCTTACGTGGTGACTTTGGTGACTCGGATTTTATGAATTGCGCTTTATCCGTTTGGTGTGATTGTGGGGAATGCTTAATTGCCATTCAAAGAAAAATAATCTACTACAAACTAAATTAATGAAATCTTCTTCAGTTCACAGTCACAACCCCTTGTGAGTGTTTGCTATCTCAACAATCCTCCTCCATTCGGCCCTTTCCTAGGCCATTCCTTTCAGTTTCATACTCCAATTTCCTTTAGATCTTACTCCACGCCATTTCTCTATCTGTTTCTAAGTCTACCCTCCATTATTTTTTGCAAAGGTTTCCACAGAAAAAGTCCTTTTGTACGATTTCACTCTCATCTATCCGCGCAACATGTTTCATCCATACTACACATAAGGATTTAATACATCCCACTACGTCAGCTCCTCCTATAATTTGATCAAGTTCATGATTCATTCGGATTCTCCGTGTGTCATAAACATTTCTTATTCGTCCATATGTCTTTCTTAATTGCTTTCGTTCAATTATTCGAAGTAGGTGTTTGTCATTATCTGCCTTACTACCATTATTTAATATTGGTTTTATTAAGGTTTTGTATAATGTCAACTTTATTTTTCAATCTATCAGTTTAGGTGGCACTAACCTTCCTATCCGTAGTAGCAGTGTAAACGTAATTTAATTTCAGTAGTTTTATAAAAATTGTTATGATTGATGAAATATTGACTCAGTATACTACTTTAATTACGTTGGTAAATTTTACCTGTTACGGAGAGTGGGATATAAACAGCAATCAGGTTATTGTCGTACCTGTCCAGTCTATAGGTCAGATACATCTACCTATCTGTCTACTCTTCGTGCCTTTTAGGCTCCCTCCTTTATAATTCATCTTTAACCTTCTGTCCCTATCACCATGGTCTATGGAACATTTGGTTTTTCTAAACCTCTTTTTAGGCAGGTATCGTCGCTTCGCTCCACGTAAGCCAGACATTGTGATCTTTTAGCTTTTACAAATATTACTGTTTTCCCGGTCATTATTAGGTGACACAGCTCTCCATTATAGAACATCCCCATTTCAAGTTCTTCTACAAGATACATCTCGTAGCCCATAGATCGGAAGAGCCCATAGATCTACCGTAACAGTTTTCTTTAAAAAATTCTTAACATTGTTGGTCATTATGAAAATTTAAAACTACCTCGACAGCTTAAAGGAATGTTCATACTTTCTTTTAAACATCCCGGCCACCCACCGGAGGCCTTCTTCAGTAGCAAAACGTTTGACAAAGCATGGAAGGCTGAACGCACCTCAAGCAGATGTAAGAGGAATAAGTTAACGAAAAATTAGGTTCCCTATATAACGTACAGTGAAGTAGGAGAGACAATTAGGGTACGGTTACACGAGCGTTTTTTCCGCCCCTGCACGCACGTGGAGTTTGGAAAATCGTACAGTGGTCATACATGGGAGTTTTTCTCGTACGTGCACGGACGGAATTGTAGTCACACAGGCGGTTTATAATCGGACGGCAGCGTTGGGACGTCTCGGACGCGCATCCCTACAGCTCTGGCTATAAAGGTTTAACTGTGTATATAAAAGATAAAACGCAACTGCACAAAACTTCCGTCTTTCGTGTTTAGATTAAAGAAAACGTTGGTTATCAGTAGTGAATAAATCTTTTTTACATTTATCAGTATGTAGTTAAATCTTTTATTAAATCTTTTTTTAATAAATATAAATATTTACAACATTTGTTATATTACATATTTTTTTAAGATGCTAACAACACAATGGAGACCAAAATTAATTACCATAGCAACAAGTAAATAAAGAAATGCTATTTTAGCGGAATTTTTTAACAGTCCATGTGACCACCTTCGTGCATGTTAAAACGCACTAATAACGCATCAGGTTGCGTTTCCATGCGGGAGACCTTAAAAATGCATCAGGTTGCGTTTCCATGCTGAAGACCTTAAAAACGCATCAGGTGGCGTTTCCATGCCGGAGACCTTAAAAACGCATCAGGTGGCGTTTCCATGCCGGAGACCTTAAAACGCATCAGGTGGCGTTTCCATGCGGAAGGCCTTAAAAACACATCAGGTGGCGTTTCCATGCGGAAGACCTTAAAAACACATCAGGTGGCGTTTCCATGCGGAAGACCTTAAAAACGCATCAGGTGGCGTTTCCATGCGGAAGACCTTAAAAACGCATCAGGTGGCGTTTCCATGCGGAAGACCTTAAAAACGCATCAGGTGGCGTTTCCATGCCGCAGACCTTAAAAACGCATCAGGTGGCGTTTCCATGCGGGAGACCTTAAAAACGCATCAGGTGGCGTTTCCATGCGGAAGACCTTAAAAACGCAGCAGAGTTGACGACCGTGCGTTTTCCAACGTCCGAGTGACCAGTTTCATTGTCGCCTGTTTGTTAAATTCAATGCGTTTCCCAAATGCACGCAAACGGGCGGGGAAAACGCTCGTGTAACCGCGCCCTTACAAAGCATCAATCCGTTTTGGCGTTCAAAGTGAACAAATCACAAAGCCTTTTGTGACCCAACAGCCTGGTAGTTTCTAATTTCCATAATGTTGACTCCGTACTTGATAGTCTCCGTAACAGACATAGTTGGTCATATTTGGTCACTGACCACGTCTTATATACACAGTTTTGTTAAATGAAATGCGCAATCAAAAACAGAACGTTTGACAACATAATACGACTGAGTACAAAATCTAAATTACAAAATGTTGACTCTTATGGTGACTGTTACGCGACAACGAAAGGTAGGCAATACAACGGGAAGTAGAAGATTGTCATGGGAAGTGTTGCAATTCAGAACAAAAGCTCAATAAAAAAGGAAAGCGGCAAGATTCAGAGTGCAGTTTCCTCAAAATTATACATTGAAAGATAGAATAAGGAATGGCGATATCAGAGCAGAACTCAAAGTAAAGGACATAAATGAAATTATTTAAATTTACATAAGACAATGGTGGTATCATCTGCAAAGGATGACAGAGGATCGATTGCCAAAAGCGACACTGAACTATAAACCCACTGGTAGAAGGGACGTGGGTCGTCAGAGGATGAGATGGGTGCCGGAACAGGTTTATAAAACCTAATCCTTGAAGAGGGGAAGAAGAAGAAGATAAAAGATTGTCATAAGAAGTGTTGCAATTCAAAACAAAACTTCAATAAAATATTAGAGAACCTAAGAGATGGGTGGTTGAATAGACGAGGGTAACATGAAAATACCTAAACCATGTAAGGAAGATGACGCGGACACTACAATTGTTATTCTGAATGCGAACCACAGAGAAAACAAAGGGATTCGCGTCCTAGCGTAGTCAGACTGTTAGAATAAGCTGTAGTAGGTCTAGTGCTGTGACCTGTATAGATTAAAGAAAATTAAATTTCCCTCCCCCAAAGGGAGAGGGGGGAAATTGCATTCAGAGCTTAGACACAGTGGAGAAAGTTAGTATGTTCTAGGGAAAATTGTGTGTCGAGCAGCTACGGTTAAGTTTAACCACTTTTATACAACGTAAACTAACGAGTACGCTCAGGATTCCTTACATTGTACTACTATTCCAGCTACTGGAATGTACTGCAATTAGATATGTGACTGTTGTACGGAGTGAAGAGTCACCTCGTCTGCAATCAAAGTTCCACACACAATTCGTTGTTTATTTTAAATCTTTAGGATTGTATGATTCTTTTTATTATTACATAGCTTGTGCTGTTCTTATAAAGACTTCATAAACTCTTACTCAAATTGTTTTCATTTTCTAAGCCTTAGACTAATCTATTGTTTTCTATCAGACTCTCTTCTCTTCTAGGTTAGCAGCCCATAGGCTGGTTGGCAGCAGCTCGCCATTCTTTACGCTTCTCTGCTTTCCTTTTCAACTCTTAATATGATGTGATGTTCATATCGACCATAAGCTGTTTCATGTAGTCTAAACGGGGTCGTCCTCTGTGATTATTCCCTTTAATTGTTCCTTCTATTATTCTCTTACCCAACCCATTGTGTCGTAGTATATGCCCTACAAATTAGCTCTTCTGCCTTTTAAATTTTGTAGAAAGCTTCTCTCCTCCTGAGCTCTTCTAAAGACTTCCTCATTCGTTATCTTCTCCCTCCAGCTCATACTGAATATTCTTCTGTAACACCAGGTCTCAAATGCTTGAAGTCTTTCTTTTCTTGTCACTTTCTCCAGTTGTCGAAGATTCACTCCCATTTAGGGCAACGCTCCACACGTATGTCTTGACTAGATTCTTCCTTATTTTTAGGCTGATGGTGTTTGAAATGAAGAGGTTTTCCTGTTTGTTGAAAGCAGTTTTAGCCTGGTTAATTCTGCTTATAATTTCCTTACTGCTACGTACATCACTTGTGATTTTACTTCTTACATAGTTATATTCTTTAACCTATCAGACTATGTTGAACAATTTGTCAAAGCGTATGAGATCCCTGTAGATTGCCGAGTTCTTTCACCTCGTATGCACTCTTAATCTCTTACATAAACTCTATTTTATTTCCAGAGTCTTAGGCCTTTCTATATTTTTTTTCTACGAGACTCTGTTAAACAATTAGCTACATGTATGTGAACCATGTAAAGTGACAAGTTCTTTCAGCTGGTTTTACTATTTATCTGTTTTATCCTATAGATGCAATTTCCTCGATGTGTTTCATGTGAATACTGTTTAATACTGTACCTGGCTGCACTTTCATTGGTATGTGGATTCGGTGGTGGAGTGTGGTGCCTTTGTGTGATAATTCCACAATACCACCTTTGCAAACCACCTCATTGAAGCATACCACACATACACAAACATAAACTCAACTTGGATATTCTACATGTACACACATAAGACCGAAAACTAGACACTCTTGAACAACTATAAATAATTAAAAACATAAAAACAACATCCTAAACGAGCAGACACAATTCAAATCGCACATGCTATTTGAACACACACACACACGCGCGCGCACGCACAATTTCGATCTTTCGAGCGACGGCATCGACACTAAGAACAAGACAGACAGCGCTCGTAGCGGCAGCTTGTAATAAGCGAAAATTAGTTCAGGTTACAAGGTAAACGTTTTAAATTTTCACCAGTAAAGAAATTACTGTTCCGGGGCAGTAGTATCAGAAGTACAGTATTTATAATTAGTTAATAGTTTAGTTACATATTACCATATAATTAGTTCTCTTTTGTTTGTTTGATATGAAGAAGAAGCAGGGGGAAATGTGCTCCCCAACGGACACGGACCTGACGTCATGTGAAAACAAATTGTTTTTCAGGAAATGAAGGTGTGACAAAATTGCATCGTTTCTCGTGTGACCTAACTTTTAGGGCACAGCTGCAATGGTGGTCAGTCCCGCTGTTGGAAAAACCTCCACCCACCACTGTAAACTGGTGACGAAACTGTTAACGAAAAGTTTATTTATTCAGAAACAGTATAGTCACAGCACATATTCGTAATTCGGAGCAAAATTAGCGTCGATGTAGCTTATTGTAAGTTAGAATACGGAAACTTAATACTCTACTAAAACTAAATATCAACTTGTTTTATATATTATTACATGTTTTCAATTAACTGTTGATTTGTACAATATTAAAGTGGGTCGTAAGGTCTATTGTTTGGAGCGTATACGGAGCAGAGACTAAGACATTGAAGAAAGGAGGACATAGGAGGTTGCAGGTCTTCGGGATGTGAACATGGAGAAGAATGGAAAGGCATTTCTGGACGGACAGAGTGACGAATGAGGAGGTGATTGGAAGAGTAAAGTGTTGGATATCATCACGGAAAGGAAGTTGGCTGGGACACTGTATGAGGCAAACACACGGAATGTGATGATATAGACACTGGAGGTGTACATGCGAAGCGGAGTAGAAGCGGAGGAGAGACCAGATGTTAAAACATTTTATTTGTGTACCAAGGTTTTTATCTGTTAATATCAAAAATGAAAATGTGAAATTATACGGTACATATGTTTGTATGTAAGGGGGGAAGAGAGAGAGAGAGAGAAAGAGAGAGAGAGAGACAGACATATAGACAGACAGACAGAGCGCTGTGAGAGGAAGAAGTGTGTGTGTTTTTGCGTAGGCGCGCGTGGGGTGTATCTAATTTTAAATGACGACATAACACGAACAAGTAGAAAACAACATGTTTCGTGTAATAAACATTTCGTTAACAAATTAGACGCTAATTGCTTATCATATAACAATTAGTCCCACCTTAAGAAATTTTATTACGTACCTGAAGCCAGAAATTAAGGCAGCTGTCTGGAAGAGGGCGCGCGCTTGGGTGATGTGAGGTTAATAGGCATCACTTATACACTTACGCATTATGAAACAGAATTTTTAGGTCGACGGTTGGTAAACAACAGTAGACAATAGTAGCTAACGGAGAGAGCAAGTGTTGTTCCTGACAAAACTCTGCTAACGAAGCCAAGACCTGAGTTTTGTTTGAGTTACGAGTAAGCAACAAGTCTCCGGTGGTACAACTCCCCATACAACTCAAACTGCTATACCTCTCAAACTAGACGTCGCATAATAACTATGATCTATATAACTCTAATGTCCTCCTTTAAATAAACTGCTTACGCTTGTCTACCATGCGTTCCAGATGGGACTTCCAATTCTGCCTGTATTCCTTAATTCTCTCCAGAACCGACTGTAACTTGAGGTCTTTCCTTATGTCGTCGTTTCGTATATGATCTCCCAAACTACATTCCTTAACTACTTTTAAAAATTTCATTTTCAAGGCCTGTATTTTTAAAATATCTTTTCGCAGGAGAGTCCATGTTTCACATCCATACATTAAAGTCGGCACAGCCACGACCTTATAGAACTTTAGCTGTGCGTCCCTCTGCGTTTTATTCTTAAATATTCGTCTTATTGTTCCACAGGTATAACTAAATTTATTTAACAATAAAAAGCATATAGAAAATACAAAGTTTAGTGGAAGAAAAGACCAAATAAAGATAAAATTAAGATAAGGGGAGCAAGAGAGTTTCAAAGAAAAATACTAAAACCACGGCATTTAAAGGTGAATATCCAGTGAGGACTAAGCTGGCTATAAACCACCAAACTTTATAAGAAGTGAGCATTTTTAAATATCTCGGACGTGAAATAAGCTGAGTCTGAGTCTCATATGAAAGACAAGATAAATAAATTTAGGAATATCATGAACATTCGAATAAATAAAAATATCACAAATTCGTAGGTATCATAGAAATAAAACAAGACACACAAAATAATTAAATTTTGTAAGACAGTTGCAATGCCGACATTGACAAATGCGAGTGAGGCGTGAGTCATGACAAAAAAGGAATGCGGCAAGATTCAGAGTGCTGAAATGCAGTTTCTTCAAAATACTTTAAATTATACAATGCAAGGTAAAAGACGGAATCGGGATATAAGAGCAGACCTAGAAGTAAAGAATATAATTGGAATTATTTCGACATATAGAAGACAATGGTGTGATCATTTGTAAAAGATGACGGAGATCAATTCCCAAAACCAGCAGTGAAATATAAAGTCATTGGTAGAAGAGACATAAGTCGTCCGAGCATGAGACGGATGCCGGAACTTGGTTTGTGTAACCTAGTCCTTGTAGTGAAGAAGAAGACAAAGATGAAGACCAATAAAGAATTTTTTTGAATTAACCAGACGCAAAAATGAAACTGACAGGAAAGAGGAAGCTGAGCTCAGCATAGTCACCGGTATATTTAACGACATGACAATATGCCTACCAACTACTTCCGGGCTTGATGTTGCAATAAGGAAGGTACAAAAACAGGAAAGGTGGCCACCTTTATATAGACGATAATGTTACCCGCAACTTACAATAACGTGCGTATCCGTTTCCCTTGACGAAATAGCGTTCTCTAACGTATTTACAAACAAACACTTAAGATCTATTACGCACATATCTGCTTAAGTACTAGATATCTCTCATTTTTTATTTTATAAATCGTATAACGTGAAAGTGAATTGTACTCCAAAACCTAAAAATTACGAATATTTGTTGTGTTTATTGTATGATACAAATGTTATATTGTTAAATGTTATATTATTAAATAAATAACACGGCAATAGGAATATTAGTATTTCTTTTTAATAACTGAAAAATTATCTAATATTGAAATTTATTATATTAATTGATGACTAGTTGGGCACTTGCTGAAACATGTTAATACAAAGATTTTTAAAAATATATAAATACTTGGTACGTTTCATAGTTTTTATCTAACTTTGACAGCTGTTTTAGCTTATTAACCTACTCTGAAAGAGATTAGTGAACAACTAACAAAGGATGTTAGGGTGGTGAACATATGTTTAGGACGTGTGTATCGGGACTTGTGTGGGGCTGTGATGATGGAAGGGGGAGGGGTTGGAGAAGCTAAGGGAAGGTCAAGTGTGTGTAAAAACTAAATATAATCTGAATGCAAAATATAAAACTTAACTAAGTTAATAACAACTTTTAATAAAGGGAATACACAGAATTCAGTCCATCATCAGACCCCCACACATGTCCGGAGTTGTTCACTGATCTCTTTGACAATAGCTTGATAAGCTGAAACAGCTGTCAGAGTTAAACAAAAACTGTGAAATGTATCAAGTGTTTATATATTTTTAAAAACCTTTGTATTGAAATTTATGGAATAATAAATATACGTCGTTTAAAATAGTAAGCGAGTTCTGCCGTTCAGGGTGTATACTAGTTATTTTATATATAATTAATGTATATTTTAAGTTTACTAAATACGTGGTATTTTATCCTGTGATTTGAAGATATCCTAATTTAACAATATTATTATAAAACGCTCTTGTTTATTTTTGTTTATTTCAAACTCCCCAAAGTTTTGTTGCCTTTTACAATAAGATTGTTAATCAGCACAATGAACTATTGACGTGCTCCGGCGGTTCAGATGTTTGTCTCCCGTTTAGTAACAATCACCTGCTGATCACATTTATTTACAAAAAAAAAAAAAAAAAAAAAAAAAAAAACACTTATTTAACAATTTAATATTTTACTTTGTATGTATATATCTATCTAGCTATCTATTCGTCTGTCATGGTTGTTTATTGTTACTGCAGTAGAGTTTATATTGCTATGTCAATGAGGTAACGATCTCGAAAAGTCGAGAGGTGCAGTTACGTAATCGTTCTAGGCGTGTCTCGGCTACCCGCGCAGGCGCTGTGTCTCTGAAGCCACTCAAGGCCGTGCACTCGAGTAGCTTCCACACTGTTCAAAAGCACTCTTTACTAGGTACGGAAATTACGTTGGCAACCCGCCAAAAGTCTGGAAAATTATACTGAAACACCCGAGGGACCTATACAAGCAACAGCGGCTAGATTTGAATTTAGTTACGCCTGGCGAGATTGTAGAGTGCGGATCAAGTGATTACTGCGTTATAATTACTGTGGAAGTCTTAACAGTTGACAATATTATTCCGTTAAACAAATTTAACTTGGATTATTGTATGATAGTAATAAATAAATAGTAATAAATAAACCACTGCTCAACAGACCGTAAAGGATCAAGGCATAGTGTGACGGTTGTTGCATGGCTAGTATAACGCGTCGCCAGCTGCTAGTTGCGGAATTTACAGCCAGGAGGCGCCGCTGTTACTCAGTTCTGCCTCATGACGCTGAATGCACGCCGTACGGAGGGAGACTCCACCGGGAATTAAACCCGGATCCACGAGCACATCAATAGCCCGCGCCAGCCACCAGGCCACCTGGAGGCTCATTGTAAGAGAGTACCTTGTTGATTTAACTTTGTTATTTGTGACTAATTAAAGCTGGTAATTAGTGGCTTCATCGGTGTCAGTATTTTGTTTCCACTGTACAATACGACAATCCGTGAGACCGTCGTAACAATGTATTCATGAAGCCGGAAAAGTACTTGTTTCTTCTTTGCTTTAGTAATTTACATGCATCAGTATATTTTATTGCTGCAGAGGTGCTACCCCACTCTCCCCTAATATCCAAAGACACAAGTAAGTTGTTATAAATTTATTTTCTAGAGAACGTCTCAACACAGCATTGACATTAGTGTAGATTGTAGTCAGACCCCGTATAGCGGCGGAAATGAATATTCGGTTCTTCTCATCAAGTTTTTAATTACAAACTGCGTTGTGCGATAAAACTAATTATTTATTGTTGAAGACTCCAACTCTGGAAGGCAAAAAAAAAAAACTGTCACCTTTGGTTGTTTTAGTTTCTTTGTGTTTTTTTGTCAAGCTCCAGGTAAAGTAAGAAATGGCGTTAATTTATTAACAGCCAGGTATTCACATCTTACTTTGTGAAAAATGTTTCCGTAGCCAAGATTCAACATTAGAGCTTAAGGTGAGGTAACTAACAGTACTGTAAATTCTTTTCACGTTTATTTGTTTGGACGTGGTTAGACTTAAATAAAATTTCGACGAAACCGAAACATCGAAGCATGATAATGTTTTTAGGCTTTTTAAACGTATAATGTGCATAAACTCCAGACTCTTCTGTTCAGCGATGTTCGTACGAGTTTCTGACCGATTCACGACTACAGACCGGACACGTTGTTGGAGATCCTGTGCTGGTGCCTGAAACATTACCTTCCAACAAGATATAGAGAGACCCGAACGTCGGTTCTGTTAAAACGACAGAGACCGAAGATTTCTAGACTGTGGGGAATCGAAAGTTTGGAAAAAATATAGTGTTAACATCACCTGACGTTATATAGCGTTACATTTTTCGACGACGTTACACATTTTGCATCACTCATTTTGTGGAATGACCCCCAGCCTAAAAACATTATCATGTTAAAACGACAGAGACCGAAGATTTCTAGACTGTGGGGAATCGAAAGTTTGGAAAAAATATAGTGTTAACATCACCTGACGTTATATAGCGTTACATTTTTCGACGACGTTACACATTTTGCATCACTCATTTTGTGGAATGACCCCCAGCCTAAAAACATTATCATGTTAAAACGACAGAGACCGAAGATTTCTAGACTGTGGGGAATCGAAAGTTTGGAAAAAATATAGTGTTAACATCACCTGACGTTATATAGCGTTACATTTATCGACGACGTTACACATTTTGCATCACGCATTTTGTGGAATGACCCCCAGCTTAAAAACATTATCATGTTAAAATAGACATAGACAAAGAAAGTAGAGTCACTTAATAATATTTTTTGCTGAATATACCTTCTGAACATCTTATGTATAATATTTCCTATAAAAGACTCTACTTTTTTTTAGATCCAGTTTAGTCAGCAATAGGACCAAACTTATTTTAGTAAAAATTATTACCCGGGCTGTTTGGCCATGCTCCAAAGTTTATAACAAAACCAGACATTTCGGCAGTACTACCGACTGCCGTCTTCAGTGAAAACAAGTAACGCTATCGCTAGGTGGTATACGTTAGGACCATAGTACTGTGGTTAAGTCTGGAGAAGTCCTGTGAACACCACATCTACTTATATATTTCATAAGTGTCACGATATGGTAATAAATCAACCACCAGCCAATCAGAAAGAAGAAGGTGTATGAGAGGCTCCCAACGTACCCTGCCATTAAATACTTAATGACAGGCTTTGACCCTGCCGATTCATAGTGAACGCAGCATGTTTCTGAATCTCGACGTCCATATGTTGGCGAGGAAGTACCTAACATGCTGCGATCGCTATGATCTCTCTGTTTTCACCACGGCCAAGCAGCCCGGGAAGTAATTTTAACAAAAATGACTCCGGCCGTGTAAGCCTTTGTAAAACGTTAGTACCAAACTTAGCTTACACAAGATCTTAATAAGACCAGTTGTTACGTATGCTGCGGAGACCTGGACACTACTTAATAGTGACGTACATAATTTACGAGTCTTTGAAAGAAGAATTCTAATAAAAATCGTTGGATCAGTGAGGGAAGGTGACGAATGGCGCATACGGAACAACAGGGAATCGGAGAAATTGATAGATGACGAGAAAATAGTTAGGTTCATCAAGTCTATGAGGATCGGCTGGTTGGGACATGTGATGCGCATGGAGAACGACAGAATGCGCAAAGCGATTCTTTGAGGGACAATAGATGGGCAAAGAAGGAAACGAAGACCTAGAAAAAGGTGGCTACATTACGTAGAAGATGATCTCAGGAGGATGGGTATCGCGAATTGGACTCGGAGGCTGGAGGACCTGGGTGTTTAGAGGCGACTAGTCGGGAAGGCCAAGGCTTATCGTGGACTATAGCACCAGAGAGTCAGTCAGTCAGTCGTAAAAGACACTTCTAGTAAAACAGATTTATCAAATTTCGAAATTCATAACCTGTGATGCATATGTTCCAGATATTGAGAAGAGTTTCTTAGAGTTTACAATAAAGTTCTATTGTAAGTAATCTAAATCATTTCGTTTAGAAAGCACAACGAGCTTTAGAAACTCTTACCAACAATGAGTTTGTCAGAACAAACTCAAGACACAGATTGTTTCTTCTTCTTCTTCTTCTTCTTCTTCTTCTTCTTCTTCTTCTTCTTCTTCTTCTTCTGATCCTCCTCCTCCTCCTCCTCCTCCTCCTCCACTACAAGGGTTAGGTTATATAAACTTGTTCCGGCACCCACCTCATCCTCGGACGACCCGCGTCTCTTCTATCAATGCCTTTATAGTTCAGTGCCGTTTTTCGGGAATCGATCCTTTGTCATCCTTTGCAGATGATCCCACCATTGTCTTCTGTAAATTGAAATAATTTCATTTATGTTCTTTACTTCGAGTTCTGCTCTGATATCTTCCTTCCTTATTCTACCTTGCAAAGTATAGTTTAAAGTACTTCGAAGAAATGCATTTCAGTACTCTGAATCTTGCCGCATTTTTTTCGCCATGACCCACGCCTCACTCACATAGTCAAAGTGGATATTGGAATTAATTGTTTTATAAAATTTAATCCTTGTGTTGTGTCTTGTTTTATTTCTAAGATTTCTGTAAATCGTTTAACAAATATTTCTAAATGTATTTATCGTCTCTTTTATATCATATTCAGATTTATAGCTTACTGTATAGCCGAGATATTTGAAACGGCTCACTTGTTCTAAAGTGCTGTTGTTTATAACTATCTTAGTCCTCACTGTATATTTAGCTTTAAAGGCCATGGTTTTGGTCTTTCTCACTGAAGTTGTCAGTGAGTACTCTCTTGCCGCTTCTTATAATTGAAAAATAACTCTTTGTAAATCATCCTTATTTTCTTGAATGAGAATTATGTCATTTGCATATAGCGGGGAACCCATACAAACTGATTTGTAAAGCTATATTCCCCAAGTCACTCTGGATTTCCATGCTCTAACATGTCGTCAACAGATTGTTCCTAAATTTGATTTTAGGAAACGTTGCACCACGATTTCGAAGGCTGCGTTCAGAGGCATCTGTCGGTAACTTGCAACTTGCTTTGCAGTAACGATATAGACAGGTGGCTGTACATCATTCCATTGCAATCACTTCTTGTCAGCTGCAACTAAATCCGTCTGCGTATACTGTACTAGATTCCGTAGATACTATACTGTATCTCGTGTTGTTTTCCGTAGTTGATTCTCTATGTATATTGAACTCAAAGAAACTGACCTAAAAAATAGTTCCAATACAACTCTTTATATCAACTAAACTTACGAATCCAAACCGCTACTTTGAAAATAGGTCATCGGGGTTGGACACAGTGTCGTGGATGTAATCTCTACTGTCCTTTGTATTTTGGTCCTTTTATCGCCTTCAGCACGTAGATCACAGCGTCTTGGGTAATAACAGCGCCTTTCCACAACGAATACTTCCACGCTTTGACTGACTTAACTAAAATTCAGTAAATTCACTTACGGTTAGATTTTCTTGACGGTGGAAATTGATATTGGCTGTGACAGGAATTATGAATTTGACGTTAAGTTAGGAAAGTTCTAGACGATCTTTGGCTCATTCAACCGTGTTTTCAAAACCAAGGTACGTCGATATACAAAATTAAAGTCCTAGAAAGTTTTGACAGTCCCTGAACTGCCCTATGCGTGTGAAGTGTGGAAAACAACCAAGGAACAAGACAGTAAAATGCAGGCCTAGGAAATGGCGTTCTTAAGAAGAGCTAAAAGGTGTAAACTTGACCGTATATAAGGAATGAGGCCATGAGAGAAGAGTTACAACTTTTTAACTTGAATGAAAAATTAAAAGATTACAAACAACGGTGAAAAGAACTCTTAGAAAGAATGTCAGATTCCAGACTGGCCAAACAATTCTGGAAATACAAACCTGTATGACACATGTCTGTGTGAGTGAGTAGACACAGGAAGAAATGGCTGGAGAACCTTTGAAGGCGGAACAGGCAGAACCTTGCTTATGCCGTGTTGTGAAGATGATGATGATGATTTTTTGACACTAATGGTCTCCACCCTAAGAAAATGAGCTGCGGTTAATGATGACGTCTCCTGAGCTACGGTAAATGATGACGTCTCCTGAGCTACGGTAAATGATGACGTCTCCTGAGCTACGGTAAATGATGACGTCTCCTGTATTATGATGACGTTTCTACTACGTATGACTGGAATGGTCTCACACGAACTATCTCTCTCCCTCTGTCTGTCTGTCTGTCTGTCTCTCTCTCTCTCTCTCTCTCTCTCTCTCTCTCTCTCTCTCTCTCTCTCTCTCTCTCTCACACACACACACACATACAGCTCAACTCAACAAACTTTACTCAACAAACATAATAAACGTTTTAAACATAAAATCCTGCCGTGGCGGGGGGGGGGGAGCGTTGCAAAGACGTGCAGTAACTCTTTGATGGTAGTTTATTGTTTAACAGCAGCTCGTAAAACGCGGCAGTTCGTTTCCCAAACGTTTAAATCTTGTTTCACATTAGTCTTTCCTTCACATATTGCACTTCAGAGACTTACTTTAAATTATTTCCATTGTTTTTACAGGAGCATACACACGTTTTCACAGAGTTTCACACGTTGTTTTGAAGATGACTCTATTTCAAATTAACTAGAAAACATTTCATTCCTTTCTATTCTAAAATAATTTGTATTAACTGAATGTTCCCATACTGTTACTTTTTATTGTCTAATGTACTTAATTATGTAGAAAATAAATATTCGTATTAACAAAAGTCAAAATTTATAAATTTTTAAAACAGTAAATTATCTCACTTCGGCCTACTAATAAGGCAGACTTTTTCCATCACTCTTTTTTTTTATCAAAAAGCGAGGTTTCGGCTACACAACAAAAAGGGAGCCATCTTCAGATAAAAATAAAACTAAGAAAAAAAACATCAAAAATAAAAGATAAACAACACTCTGTCACACAACCGACAGAGAGTAAAAAAAAAGTACTTACATAATATACAGGTGACGGAAAAAAGTAAAGAAATAAAACTTACAAACCATGAAATTAATAAGTCACCGCGCGCCCGCGCTTACACACACACACACACACACACACACACACACACACACACACACACACACACACAAACACACACAACGCAAGACGCACAAAATATAATTTTTACGCACATAATATTCACAAAATATTTTACAAAATTTGTTTCTCACCGCAGGGGCCGGGAGCATTGTCTGTTGTATAAAGTCAGTCAGTGTAACTTATATGAACACGTTAAAGATTGTTTCGCAGTTGAGGGAGTTTCTCAATTAAGTACATGTTAAGAGAGAGAATGGTCGGATTAAACTTGGCTGCTGCAACTAGAAACTGTTAAGCTTGCACAACTAACAAGAATTGTCTGATACAATGAACGTGTTTAATCTGCTAAAGTATTGATTAAACCGGCTTGTGAGCTAGAATACGTTACACTGTATTACAGATATCGCGCCTGTGACTGCATTTTGTCTCTATCGCATTCACACTGCAACTGGAATATATTCTTGTATTTTACGTATATAGGACGTTGCGACAGGGTTGTTTCAGAGTGCATCCTATACACATTAAACATTTTTTATTACACTTAGTTTAGAAGAAAATCCATAGTGCTACGCCATTACAGAAAGCTCTACATGTTTTTCGGCTGTCCCACTTTTGACACACTGTTACGATGGTCTACTGATCGTCGTATGGTACAGTGGAAAACAAAATACAAGACACCAATTAAGTCGCTAAGCACCAGCTTTAATTATCGCAATTAAACAGTTTGTAATCAACAAGATAGTCTTTTACAACAAATCAATTAAAAATTGTTCACATGCAATAATAATGTCAACTAATAGAATCTTGCACAATATTCACTTTTTAATAATAACCACTTGAACGCACAGAGTAATCGCCCGAAGTAAACTCGAACCTCACTTGAATAAATCGCTACTTAACACTTTCCAGTCTGAGGGTATAGTTACCTGTATAGTCCTTCCAGTTTGGCCGATTTTGCCGACTTTCCTGACTCTGTATTTTTTAATAATTTTTATATGTAAACATGTATGACATATTAAGTAAATATTCAGACAGTAAAATATTGTATTAATATATATATATATATATACAAATATATATATATATATATATACAAACTTACAAATAAAATAATACTATTTCTTTCAAAATGTCGATTTTTTATCAAATAAAAGAATTGGAACGACCAGGTTCTAGAGGTAATTAGCAACTCTGTGGTACATATGAAAACATTCTGTCATACACAAAGGCTTTACGTTAATTTCGTTTTGATATTTCGCTTACTTTAATTAGAAAAACAATAATGAACACACGCTAACGATAAACGCAAAATGAAAGAGGTTAGGAACACGCTAAAAACTAATTGTATCAGCTGTTTAAGATTCGATTGTGTTTAATGAAACTGAAACGAGAGCGCACTGTACACAATCATATATCGATATGAAAGCATTTGTAACGTCTGAACCCGATACGTATCCGTAATGCGATAGCAAGGCGAGAGAATACACGGGCAGAGCTATACTCTGGCTTCGTCCGCTAGACCAAACCACACTCCCCGACATATACTCGGGTTTAGACCAGAAAGTGTTAAAACTGAAACTAAGCGCCGCTGAATACTTCTATTTATACCCCGCTGAGATTCCAGAACAATCCATAATACGCGTCAACACTACACTAGAGCGTAATTGCTTGCGGCCTTCAACACAGTGCGGACGGCCGGCGAAGTCTGGAACAGTCTCGTTAACGCCTGTTAAGAATCACGTACGCACACATACATTACAGCTGGGCTCTGCTGGGATAGCCGAGAAACATGTAGAACGTTCCGTAATGGTGTAACGATATTGTTACGACGGTCTCACTGACCGACGCGTCGTATGATACAGTGGAAACAAAATACAGACACCAATGACGTCACTAACCACCAGCTTCAATTAATCACAAATATCAATTTGTAATCAACAGGGGTGCTCTCGTACGATAATTCAAGTAAAATTTCTCCACACGCAATAATAATGTCAAATAATAGAATTCCGCACTATGTATATGACACAGTAATTACTTTCTACAATACTTCGACAACCACTCGATCAGCACTAAAGAAATCGCTTATCTTAACTGACTGACAAAGCCAGCCGCTGTTGTTTGTATAGGTCGCGCTGAGATTCCAGAATCTTTTGGTCGCGTGAGCATAATTTGCGTAATTACAATGATCTCCGGAATAACCTGGAAGATACTTAAGTGCGTCCTTGACTGAGACGCTACACCTTCTCACATAATGGAGAAAACGGGTGGAAGTACGCTCTCTACTTTTTGGGAGCGTTCCATAATAGTCGTTATAATTTTTTTTTATCTTTAAACCACCACCAATGATTCTATATATTTCCTACCACGGATACGCGTCATCGATCTCCTAATTTCTATAAGCCTTTCGTACATCGATTAGTTTTTAAAATTTTACTGTACACTGACGCCAGTTACATGCAATTACAATTACAAAGCCAACTTAAATTGCTACCATATGGAAAACAATAGTACAAACCATAAATTAACATTAGAGTGTGTGGATCCTTATGCTTATTCCGAGGGTGCTTTGGTTCTATAAGTATTATAAAGTTTTACATTAACAGGTTATTGGCCTCTTGTACAACCCCAAGGTCCAGGAAGACCAGAGACTCTTCTGTCAGGGCTACCATACCTTAGCCGATAGGTCCCTGTATTGGGCACATAGAGATTGCCAAACCCGTATCCACAAGATGTGGACCCATGATGTAAAGACGTGGGTCGTCCGAGAATGAGATGGGCGCTAGAACCCAGGTTTATATAATCTAATCCTTGAAGTGAAGAAGAAGAAGAAGTGTGTGAATGAAAATAAGTTTAGGAAAGGTGAAAGTGATGAGAATAAGTGATGAAGACGAGAGAGTAGTAATAAAAATAAGAATACATCAGATACATGGTACAGATATTAACGTATCTATCTACATCCTAATAATATTTTGCCTAAAGAGTAAATCGGTGAAGAGGACTTTAGATGTAAACCTGCCATAGCAAAGAAAGCGTCCAATATGAGGAAAAATAATTGTTTTTGTAGCAGATGAACTAAAACGTGACAAAGAAACTAGTAAAGTGTTTCCGTGGCGTGTTTTACTTTATAAAGTAGAGCATCTGAAGAGTACAAAAAGAATAGAGATAAGATGCTTTTATGGATATTGAGAAGGATAAAAGGAGTAATCTGAGGGGAAATAAACTATTAACAACCGTTCTGAACGAACCGTTTTGAAAAAGAAAAGACTTAAAACTTTTAAATGAAAGATTTAGATTTTTAAGTTTCAACAAGTAACGGGGTGAGAAACATTTGGCATATGTGACCAAAGCCTTAATTAAAAGCCTCCTGTATTCATATACATAACAGGTGGAAAAAGTACGTATTTAAACGTATTTTCTATTACCTCATCATCATCATCATTCCTAATGCTAAAACTCTCTTCTGACTCTTAAAACCTTGTCCAAAAGCCTTCTCCGACAGCCTCGATGACCCAATAATAGTTTAGTTTGGTACCATTGCTCACATCATCAATCCGTCACAGCTTTGGCCTGCCTCTCTTTCTTCTTTCATCCAGCTGCATTGTCAAGACTTTCCTCAGTGCTGTTATTACAGCAATATTATAAAATTTTTAACGTCAAACGACAAATTAACCGCATGTTTTCACCTGTTTATTTCTTATCTCCATATGTGGACCAGCGAATGATGTAAAGAAGGCATTCACAGCATTATAAGATTCAGCTGAGGAAATGGGGCTAACGGTAAATGAGGAGAAAACTAAATATGTGATAGTAAAAGTAGGAGAACTTGTAACTCACCAGCGTCACATTTAAAAAAGATGAATTTTAACTGATGAATTACTTTAAATCACAACTTCTACACAGTGAAACCAAGTCTAGACTATATAGAACATTAGTGAAACCTGTCCTGATGAAGTGAAACATGGGTACTGACACAGGGCGACCTGTTTCGACTTGCATATGTTTAAAGGAAAATACTTAGGGAAATTATGGACCCATTACGGAAGGAGGAGAGTGGAGAATAAGGTACAACAGAGAGATCTATGAGTTATATAGATCGCCTGAAATTGTGACATCAATTAAGATAGCTAGGCTGAGATGGGCAGGACGTGTACACACACAGAATGAATGAGGGGAATATTCTTAAGAGGATAATGAAATGCACACCGGAAGAAAGAGAGGACGTGGAAGACCCAGATTACGATGGATTGATGGAATACTAGAGGATGTGAAATTGCTTGGAGTAAAAAATTGATGGACACTAGCTAAGGACAGGGAAGAATGGAGGAGAATCCTGAGGGAAGCTGAGCCTCACGGTGGGCTGTGGAGCTACTGATGATGATCATCATTACATACACAGTTCTAATATATATTAAGGTTGTGACAAAATTAGTTTCAGGATGTTATTTTGAATCATTTGATTACCATTTCTCCCAGAATTTCAAAATATAACCAACTAAATTTTAAAATGAACACAAATGCAATAACAAATTTTCATGCTTCGTGTAACGGTTATTGTAACATGAAGAAGTGTGATGTATATTAAATATAACTTCTGAGATACAGTCGCGCTGGACAGATTATGGTAATAGCACAAGCAGTGTGCAAAGAAGCGGCGGTTATTTGGGCCACTGAGTGGCAAAGTATAACAGAGAGAATCCAACTTTATGCGATAGTGATTTGTTTTGGAGAGAGCGAACGCACCTGTTGTTCACCTCGGAGCAAAAAACCGTCTACCGTAAAGCCTCAAAGTGGGGCAAGCAGCCGCAACCCTTATCTACTTATCGATCCGCCCCTCGTAGCCGAAATTCATACGGTGTCGCCGACGACAACCCTCCTCCTCTTCACAATCAGCCATTTGTGTAGCAGCGGTTGTTCCGTCCAAGCAGCAAATGTTTTGTCGCTGGAAACCAAAATATCAGCTAGGACTTTATATTAAACATATGATAGTGAATATGTACATTTCAATGAGTTACTTCTACTCAGTATCTTTCTACAATGGAGACACGTTTTCTCGTAAACAAAAATAAATATATTTTATTAACATTTTTTAGTATATAAATAGCTTGTATTTAAATTATCTGCCGGGCTGCTACGCCGTGGTCCAAAGTTTTCTTAACGTTTCAGCAGCACCACTGGCTGCCATCTTCAGTGGATGTATCGATTCAACCTAACGCGGGGTGTCGTATCCACAGGTGAAGGCTAAAAATGTTCCGCGATGCTACCTGTACTTATAAATTCATTAAGTCCTACGAACAGGTAGAAATTGCACCAACAGCCAATCAGAAGAAAGAAGGTGTATGTGAGGCTCGCATTGCGCTCTGCCAAAAAGTGCTTAAAGACGGTACTTTAAGTACTTTTAAGTTTTCTTATGGATGAATCGGAAAATAAGTTTCCCTACGTGACGATGACCTGAGCAGCTTGAAAGCGCTAATCGGAATAATTTTTCTATAGTGGTGTGGAACAGTGATAATTCTGTTTGTGATTATAACCACTAACACAACTTTCTTAATTAAATTTCTTAATTAAAAAACAAAATACAAGACACCAATGATGTCACTAATCATCAGCTTTGTATTTATCACAAATAATAGTTTGTAATCAACGAGCTTATACTCATACAATAATTCAAGTAAAATTTGTCCGCACCAATAATAATGTCAACTAATAGAGTCCCGAACAATAATCACTTTTCACTAATACACCACTTGAGACGCACTGAGTAATCGCCTGAAGTAAAACTGAACTGACCGTCGCCGAATGCTTATATTTATAACCTGCTGAGATGCCAGAATAATCTGTCATTTTGGATGACGTGTTAAACAAGCGCCTATTACAAGCGTTCTTGAATCCACTAGAAACAGTGTCCTTGAACACAGGGCGCTGACCGGTACGGTCTGGAATAGCCTCGATTGTTGACTCATGATTGTGTCACGTAATTGTCTTTCGTCTCAAAGCAGCAGCAATATGTACGCACACACACACACACACGTTACAGCTGGGCTCTGCCGGTATAGCCGGGATACTTGTAGAACGTTCCGTATTACTTAACAATATGTTTTATCAAATTAATTATAATTACTTTTGCAAGTAATTGTATTGTATTTTTTATCGTCTTAATTGATCTGACGTACGTTTCATTGAGTATATCAGTATCTTCAGAGGTTTTTAAATGAATCGAATTGTTTCGATTTCAAATAAAAACTAACAAATGATCGATATATAAAGCTTTCACGACCGGTGCCAACTTTTCAAAATTTTGGTTTGCAGGCGTGTAAGGCAAACGTTTTGGTTTGCCGTGGTCTGATGTTGTTTATAGGAGACGTTCCGGGCGTTCTATTGACGGCCATCTTCAATGAAAAAGGAGTAAAAACACTGACAAAGATTTTTAAGTCAGTGACTATAGTATTGCCTCAGCCAAAGAAGGGTCATTCAGTAAGTAACGAGACAAATTGCTTTAGCTTAAAACTCGTTTATTGAATCAATACAAAGTGATGGTTACTTTTCAACATAATCCCCCCAACTGTAATACACTTATCCCATCGTTTTTCTAACTTCCGAATGCCCCTGGCATAAAATTCTGTGGATTGCAGACGGAGCCAGTTTTGCACATGAATTTTGACCACTTCATTGGAACCGAATTTTTTCCCGCGGTGCCTCCTTAAGGGGTCCAAACAAGGTCCAAACACACTTTTGACATCCTTTCATGAATTTCAGAAGGTTTGACACCTTCTGCGACTAAAAATCTAATCACTGAACGTTGTTCTTCCGCGGTGCAATTATCAAGCGGACTCACCATTGTTGACTGAGTAAATTAGTGGTTATGTTTACGAAATTTTATTAAACAGCTGATCAGAAGTCATTCCAAGGATACCAACTTGCATTCCTGAAAGTATCGTATTGATTTATCAAGTAGTTTTTGAGCTAGAGCAATTTGTATCGTTACTTATTGAATGACCTTAGTACTTGTGTGCCGGCAAACAAAAATTTTAACAATAATCGAATTTATTTCGATTTTAAAGAATAACGAATAACCGATCTAATTCGATTAAATTATCGATTGTTTTAATGTTTATTTACTTGATCGGCTGAAGTTTAATACTTATTTACATAATCAGTGAAACGTACGGTCAAGTGAAACGATATAAAATACAATACAACTACTTGTAGATGTAATTATATTTGATAATGTACATAATATTGTACAATAATACTGCAAGAAACTCGTCGAGTTCCTTACTTATATAGAAATGTTGGATAAAATAAATAAAGAACTTTCACTACAAATTATTAGGAAAATATTAGGCCTATGAAAAACTTCAGAAAGTTGGAAATTAAAAAGTAATGATGAAATATATCAAAGTACAAAAAATGTAACAGAAACAGCGAGAAAAGAAGACTAGTATTTTTTTGAACATTTATATAGAATGGACGACAATATATTAAAAAAACAGATCTTCAAATATCTGTGGGGAAAGAAGTCAACATCAAGTTGGATTAAAGAAGTCAAAAAGGATTTAGAAAAAAATAATATACACGCAGAAGAAGCAATTGAAGGAGACGTTTTTCGGGCAAAAGTGTTAAAAATGGAGGGAGTCCAGGGTAGGAGAGGTAGTAGGAGAGAGAAAAACGCAGGTTCAAAGTGGACTGAAGACAGGAAGAAGAGACATAGTAAAAAGATGAAAGAATATTGGAGAAAACGAAAAGAACAATGAACAAAGGATTGAAATTGGCATGTTAAAAATGGAAAAAAAGAACTTTCACTGTACTGATGAAATTTTAAATAAAAGTATACGATATAAAAATAATGTACTAGCAGTGCAGCCTAATAGGTCCATTTTATGATTCCAATTGGCACCAAACAACATTATTTACATTTACACTGTCGTTTGTACGATTCCCTTAATATAAATATCTAGTACTGATTCAGTGTGTGCAAAAATAAGTTATTTTGCAGAGGTAAATTCCTCTCCATTATATGGTAGATTCTTTTTACTTATCACTAAGTTACTATGATATGTCATTTATCTTTATTTGGTTTCCCCCAAATAAACGGTCTCAAAAGTGTCTCCGTAGTCTTCCTGCAGGTTACGATTGTCTAGCAAAACACGTCCACAGAATTAGTATTCTCGCCAGGGGCGTATTTATGGGGGCGAACGAGGCCGGGCACCCAGAGCGTTAAAAGTTGACGAGAATTTTGTTAATCTCTTAATTTTTAGGCTGTTTCGTTAATTTTTAGCAGTGTACGCTAATACATTCTACATTCTATATTATACATTGTATATTACATTCTTTATTCTGTATATTACATAGCATTTGCGTATACGTTTGTTATGTGAAATGTAGGAAAACCAGTTTCGTCAATTCATAAGTTTATAAATGTGCTTATAAATAATTATAATTTTTTATATGTGTACTACGTTATCGGCAACAAAGAAGTAGGTTGTTAAAATTTCTTCCGATGAGGCTGACTCGATCGGACCCCCTCTCCACCGGAGACCAAACTCTACATGCACTAATCAAATCTAGACTTGCATACCCAACGAAAATGCATCTTGTGTTGTGTAACAATCCTAATGATGAAATGGACGCGCTACATCTAAAAATCTACAAAGCAGTCGAAGGGGCGAAGACATTAGGTAGAAAGTACTGGAGAGCAGGTCTGCTAGTGGCATTGTTGCCAAATGCAGCACATTAAAAAGACTACTACTTTATGCCATTTAGAATATGATAAACCTCTTTATCATTACCATCATCATTAACACTCAAGGACTAGGCCTTAGACCTGTTCCGGAACCCATCTCCTACTTGGTCTACCGACATCTCTCTTCCCAGTAGGATGGTAACCCAAGGCAGCCACAGATAGACGGATATTAGGCATGCGATTAAAGTGTTCACACTATCTCCTTCTGTGGTCTTCACGTCTTTGGTGCAATGATACAATGTTTAAATCGCGTCTAATATACTCGTTCCTTTCCCGATCCAAGAGAGAACAACTTGCGTCCCTCTAAGGTAATGGTCACAGTGGAACCGACATCGGACGATTCGACCGACGGACGACGTCGCCCGAACTCGCCCGATCATTTCAAACAAGGCAAAAGGTATACAGGTGGTCTCAGTGTCTCCGACCGCATCGGCCGATTACACCGACGTCGGGTATCCATCGGGCGAATTTCAGTTCGGTTTGTTTTTATCGGCCGATTCGATCGACAAGAGTACGAAATAATTCTCATCACGATGGATTGCGAGAAACTTATAAGTTTAGTTGAAGAGAGGAGAAGCTTATGGAACAATGAGGATGCCGCATATCACAATAGAGATATCGCAAGACGTCTGTGGAATGAAATTGCAAATTTATTGGAAAATACAAGTGAGTATCATCCATTACAAATTGTTCCTAATCTTTTTGTCTATATTCTTTAGTTTAATGTTATATAATATAGTTTTAATAATTTTAGTACGTATATAATGAAAATCATTTTTTGAGTATTATTCAGAAAACGGAACATTTTAATAAACAGATTTTAATGGATGCTTCGTGGAAGGAGGGCTGCCATGTGCCATCCCCTCCACCTGTGTTCATTCTTTCGTCGACCCTACTATAGATAAGTAATAAAAAGAAGAACACGAATTGTACCTATATAGTAATAAAAAATTTATTTTCTATCTAGCTGTTTTTATCAACAGTAAATTTAATCATAAAAAGAAACTACATTAAATATTTACACTGTTATTAGGTTTATTAATATTGTTGTCTTTGAAATACTGTTTGAAAATATCGCGTATCTCATATGCTCTTCGTGACGAGCGATTAAAACGTCTCAAACTCGTGCTGTCAAAGCTGTGTTCGGTGGTGTCGCCCATTTTATGCAAACATGTTTCCCGTCAATACTTCCAATACAATTTGGAAAATCCCACAAATGCTCATAATCACTCGCGATTTTTTAAACCTCAACAGATGGAAATGGCATTTGTTCTCCATTAAATTTCATCCAAATAGCTTCGCTCGTGTTGTAAACGATCCTGGCAATCGCATTGTGAGAGATTCTGAAGGAGAATGCCAAAGACCTGAAGGCTAGTCCAGTCGATAAAAACCTAAAACGAAGAAAACAGATTAATCCCAATATTCATATACTGTATATATATTTATAATAAAAATAAATGATTATACTCCAAATAACAATGACAATTTGAAAACATTTTATGGGAAATATAAACAATTCATTAAATAATCGACAGCTGCAGTGGATTAGTGGTTATCACATCGAATCCCAACAGAATTTGGCGAGTAAAAATTCGCAACGTGTCTTTCTTCGGCTACGTAAAATAAACAAATAAAAGAAAAATGAACCATAGAATACGAAATTCTATTTATATTCTATTTGTTATAAATGTTGTTAAATATTATATTATTTATCTCAATAATATTATGTTTAAAATATGGTTTCATTATTGTGTGTTCCAGGTTCCGGAGTAAAAACTAAATGGCAGTACTTGAGAGACACCTATCGTCTAGAGCTTGCAAAGATCAATCAACCAACAGGTTCGGCATCTGGGGGTGATTCGAAATGGAAGTTTTTTAAACAGATGAGTTTTTGCACGACACATATGGAACAAGGCGTCTCGTTGGAAATGTGCCACGCCCTCACCAAAGCGACGCAGACGATTATACGGTGAGCGGAGAATCACTCCACCAGAGCATGTCAGATTGTGACGATGAATTCATTGAACAACAATCGGGTGAACAACAAACGGGATAATTGAAAAATATATAACTTACCTCAAGGTTACCATGAGCCTCTCTTCAGGTGGTATACATCTTCGGAAGTTTGACTGCTTTTGGATTGTATCTCTGATATTCTACAATATATAATAAAAAGTTGGTTTAGTCATTCTCATATACCCGAAAAATTTGTTATCCTGTTCGAGGAGTTGGTGAAACAACGTATGAAATTCTCCGTACTTTTCTCTGTTCACAAAAACATCATTGGTGTGACATTTCCTCTTTTTTAATAATAAATATTGTAGCACGGGACTTTTTTCCAAACACAAAAATGATGGAACATCCTTTTGTCTACACTCACTGAATTGAAATGAATAACTGTCGGAGGCACTGTGACCACCCTATCGGTCGACGTCTGACTAAAATAATCGGACGACCCGGAGGCACTGTGACCATCCTCGGACGACCAATGTCGGTGCCACTGTGACCGTAGCCTTAGAAATTTCATTACGGCTGTCTGAATCCTCTGCACGTCCCTTTTACTTTTTTTATCAGTGACCATTTTGTCACTTTTGTTAATTATAACTATTAATTTTTAAGACTTTAATTGTTAACATTTAATAAATTAAAGGCCTCGAGAAAAATTCAGTTAAATTGTTTCACCCGCCACGGCATTACTGTATGCAGTAAATCTATTATGTGTTCTTACGTTGAGCTATTTATTCCGCCCTTTTCTTCGTACAACTATATTTTATCTCCAGCCGCGAACGCGTCAGAACATGACAATGCTGATGAAATCTCTCGGGCACGATTTGTCCGTTATATACTTTGTGCTTTTATTGTAATGCTTGCCGGTAACCGCTCATCTAACCAAACAAAGACACATTGTTTAAGTGTCTTTACGATCTATTTTTATGGTATATTGTAAGTTTATAGTGCAGATAGAATTTTACGGCTTAGAGGGACGCAACTTGTTCCAGTCTCAATGGAAGTCATTAAATCATCGGTTGCGGGGTGTTCCCACATTTCTCTCCCCCATTCCATGATAGTCAAGGGCTCTTATTGCAAATCTAGTTGGATCCATTCTCTCTACGTGTAACCGCCACTCCGTTTTTTACCGGGAGATTTTTTCATTTAAGCTTTCATCTATGACTAGCTTCATTCAAATATGATAATTTCTGATAAAATCTCTCCTGGTAGAACCCTTTACAGCCCTCGGGAACCTCATTTCCGCTCCTTGTATTCTATACATATCTTTGGCCTTTCTAATCCAAGTCTCACTACCATACGATAGTTGAGGTATGGCCATTACATTATAATATTTCAATTGCGTCTCTTTTCTTGTTTTCTTCTTTAATTCTTTAATGACACAGCCACGAAGTGACTAGAAGAGACATTTGCTTTCAACCTCCTTATCATTCTGGTATATGACGCTATACCCTAGATGCCTTAATATCTGGCACCTGTTCTATTGGCGAGTCCTGTATGACAATCTTTGTTCTAATATGATTTATCCCAGAAAAAGCCATAACTTTTGTTTTGGTTTGATTGTAATCTGCCAAAATGCCAGTAAGATTGCACATTTAATTATGTCTCCTGTATGATTGAACATATACTTTTTTTATTAGTCTGAACAATTTTCAGTGGACAAAACGTCAGACTTTACACAAAACTTAATATGTTACCTTGTACATTCACGGCAATTTTTCTTAGCAAAACAGAATAGGATAATAAAATTTACCGTTTGCAGATACTATTTTTTTTTTAGTAAATTTGTAATCCCTTTTTAAAATAAATGCTTAACACATGCTGAGCTTATCCGGTATAGATTTAAAAACAGGAGTCACGATGTTAAACACTGTTTGGTAATATTTAATTAATAAATTTGTGTTAGTGGTTATAATGACAAACACAATTAACACTGTTGCACACCACTATAGAAAATTTATGCCGATTAGCGCTTTGAAGCTTCACAGCTCATCATCAGATCGGAAATAACAAAAATGGAACTAGACAACATCCTTATACCCCCACTTGCCCTACAGCGCGTACACATTATCGTGAACAAGCTTTAAGTTAAATGCCCTTTCTGGCTATAAGTAACTAGAGAGTTCAGTCACCCGTGTCGGTGCTTTTACATTTATTTCTAGTACATTCTGCGTGCGCGCGCGCGCGTGCGTGCTTGTTTTGTGTGTTCATTTTTTTCAATACCTAATGTTTTAAAACCTCTCATATTCATAATTTTAACCTTAATACTTTTTACAGTTAATACTTTTAATCCTTTCTCATTCATACTTTTAACTGTTTGGTAATATATATCTCTCAAAAAAATACATTTTGTGGTGATTTGAGTTATATATTTTACGTAGCCGTTAAGTTGGGTTAGTTGTGCTCTTCAGATTACTATTAAACGTGAAGCAGTAACAGACATTCTGGAGAAGCCACTTTAAACCCCCATTCTAACAGGTTGTTAAAAAACTTTCTTCCTTTCTTTCACGTCAAAACATTTAGGAACTTTTCTTTCATCTCAGTCTCTTGAACACTTTTAACAGATTGTTTTATTAATAGACTAACTAGCTATTAGATTTCATAAATTGCTATACGTTATTTAACTGTTTCTTTAAATTACTGTCTGTAATATCTGTAGTAAATTTGACATTGTTTTTATAAAAACCACCGAATAAATTTTTTTATATTTTGTGATTACTCAACACAAAATCAACATCATGAATGTACTACAGAATTATTCCATTATTGATGCAGAATAATTATTTTTAATCATCAGTGTAAACTCAATAAAATAAAAGTTTTGAAGAGAAGTAATATCTTGTAAAAATCTTTTGAGTTTATTCTGTTGAGACGTAGTACTTTTGTTTAGAAATGTTTTCGGCGTGAAACAGCTTGTTGGATAAGCAACCAGCCAACTGTCTTCAAAGGCCAAATGTGTTATAAATTAAACAAATATTTCTGTGTAATGCTTGAATAAAATTTCTTTAGTTTTATCTCATTAACTACCATTTAATAAATAAATAAATTTAATAGATAAACTATTTAATAGGTAAACTAGATTATTTAAGTAATGTATGGTCTAACTGGTCGTCGTATTGTACAGTGGAAAACAAAATACAACACACCAATGAAATAACTAATAACCAGCTTTAATTATCACAATTAATAATTTGTAATCACCAAGATAGTCTCTTACCAACAATTCAAGTAAAAATTGTCCACAAGCAATAATAATATCACCTATAAAGAATTCCGCACTAATTACAACACAACAACACTTCGCTACAAACACTCGATCCGCGGTAAAGAAATCGCTCAACACCACTGTTTGGCTCAACTTTTTAGAGGTAGCGCACACCTTCTAAAAATTTTCCACCCTCACTTCACGCCACTTGATGCTTATCTGAAGTGTTCTTGAACACATCAGAACCTACTTGTGAGCGGCCTTGACTGAGACAACACCTGCCACACTTGTCGGGGGGGGGGGGGATTCTCGTTACAGTATCCATGAAGTCTTTTTCAGTCTCCTGTAAGAATAATCTGTTCTTTGGTTTTCCGTTCTAAGAAGTCATCAATGTAAATCCAGTATGATTTTAAAAATAATCAGTTTACCTCATTCAGTACATCTATCTTCTCTTCAATGTTATCAAGGTTTCCCATGTATAATGTGTCAAATTCACCTTTATTGTTACACGTTGAGACAAGAAAAGTTCCACTTCAGTCTAGAAATTTTTTATCTAACTTCCCTTTTATAATTTTGTGTTTATCCGGTCACAACGACCCGTTTATTTTTAGCCCATTAGGCTTGTACGTAACATATGTCGTTCGGTCGCTATGTGTATCAATGAGACTGTGTGGAAGGTAGCGTTAGTAAGCGTTACCTCTTTTTCTTCTAGTTATGGAGTAGGGGCAGACAACTGTTCCGGTTTGAGAAGCCTTATATACTTTGTGAATCTACATCGTTAATGTAGAACATTTTAAGATGATATTAAAATTCATTCCCGGGTTGTTTGGCCGTGGTCAATTGTTTCTTATTAAAACAGACGTTTCGATAGTACCATCGACTACCATCATCGTGTAAAAAATTCGAGCTGTACTAACGTAGGGTGGTACATGTTAGAGACCACAGTCGATGATGGTCAGCCTTAACCACAGTACTGTGATCTTTAACGTGTACCACCCTACGTTAGTACGGCTTGAATTTTTCACATTGATGATGGCAGTCGATGGTATTGTTGAAACGTCTCTAACGTTTTATTTGCAACCACCTTTTCTAAAGTCCATGACTCTGCACTCTGCACCGTACAGCAGACTAGGTCCAGCCATAAACTTATAAAATGTAATTTTGATTTCTGGTCTAATTTTTTTTTTAATGCTCTCTGAATAGTCCCACAAGTAGATCTAAATTAAGGGTACTCAACTTGTTCTCCACATCTGTGTGTGTATTGATTATACTGATTACATTTATTGGCAATCTATTTAATGAATAATACTGTTACGACTGTCCCAGTGATCGTCGTATGGTACAGTGGAAAACAAAATACAGACACCAATGAAGTCACTAATTACCATCTTCTAATTAATCACAAATAACAATTTGAAATCAACTCGTACAATAATTCCAGTTATTAATAGTTTTGTCCACACGCAATAATAATGTCAACTAATAGAGTCCCGCACAATAATCACTTTTTACTAATAACCACTTAAACCCAATGAATAATCGTCCGACGTAAACTGAACTGAAGTGACCGTCGCTGGATTCTTATATTTATACCCCGCTGGGATGCCAGAATACTTTTTGGATGACGTGTCAAGCTAAGTGGGTATTACAGGCGCTCTCTAGAATCCACTAGAAACAGTGTCGATGTGTGGCCTTGAATACAGTGCTTTGACCGGTGCGGTCTGGAACAGACTCGACTGTTGACACATGATAAGTGTCACGTAATTGTCTTTCATCTCATGTACGCACACAAACATAACAGCTGGGTTAACCGAGACACGCGTACAACGATACACTCCATTGATCAAGAATGTTAAGTGGCGTAACAATATTAAAACAATGTGTCTAATTTAGAACGAGTTCTTCATTCCATGGTAAGGGTTACAATTAGGAGCTTAGTGCTGTAACTTGGGAACGGTTACGTAGCTCTACAAACCGATATTTAGTTTAAATCACCGTTAACGTTACGAAACAGTGAACCCACCCCTACGCAAGCGGTTAAGTGTGTGTGTGTTGTGGCTAAAGTACCGTACTTGTTGCTTTGGCCGGCGTCCACGTTGCGGCATCTACTAATTAACGTAACTCTTACTTAGCTTCACTTAACGTCTGTACTACACACCACGTTTAAAAAAAAAAGTGGTAATGAAAAACGTGACGCCAGTTTTGATGGAATTTACGCGAAAAAACTGTATCAACCCAAAATATTATCTCTTATTATGGAGACGTTTGTATACGCTTTTTCTTAACTACAATATTTTGTACTTTTTTGTTTTTAAATTTATTAGGTTTCAATGTTTTGTTAAGTTCCAGAAATTTGTCAAAGACGAAGCTGACCGTGCTTTTCGTTACACATAAATACGACAAATAATTACAAATTTTCTTGGGCGTAAAATGATCGCGATCACTTGATGCAAGGTGAAATATATATCTGCGGCACACGAAACTGTACAAGAATTTGCTCAGAATATAAATCACTGGAGAATGACCTATCGGAGTGATTATTCTTGAACAGAAAATGTACATGCTTTTGGTGATGGAAATGATTACGTTATCGCCGAGTTGTACAATTCATCATCATCATCATCATCATCATCATCATCATCATCATCATCATCATCATCATCATCGTCGTCGTCGTCGTCGTCGTCGTCGTCGTCGTTGTCTTCTTCTTCTTCTTCTTCTTCTTCTTCTTCTTCTTCTTCTTCTTCTTCTTCTTCTTCTTCTTCTTCTTCTTCTTCTTCTTCTTCTTCTTCTTCTTCTTCTTCTTCTTCTTCTTCTTCTTCTTCTTCTTCTTCTTTATCATCATCATCATCATCATCATCATCATCATCATCATCATCATCATCATCATCATTATCGTCATCATCACCATCATCTTAAAGGATTAAACCAAGGATGGCTTGTTCCGGTCTCAAATAGGCAAAGATTACAGCTGGTCACTCCAGCTCTTCCTCGGACGTCCCACACCCCTCCGACCCCTCTGCTTATAGTTCCATAGTTGTTTGGGGATGCGGCAGTCATCCATTCGGCAAAGACGTTTCCAAAAATTCAGTCGATACCGGGCAATCCTGTTGAGTATACTCATAATATTCAGTTTCTGCCGTATATCTGTGTTTTCTGAATGACCATGATGTTTACAAAATTAAAACTTATATTTACGTGAAAACAGTAAGCGGAATAAGTCTAGAATAACCGATTGGTGTTCCCAGCACAACGGTCTCACCGCCTGACGATAGATTGTGAGGTTGGGCCTGGTTATATAAATATCAGGCCGTCGACGGGGACCCAACGGTACGCGCCAGAGGACAGACTATGCGTACTTCAAAAGACTGAACAACTTCAGAGACATTCACAGACGGGAAAAGCGGACGATAGTGAGTCTGGGAATACAACGTGAAGACACCAGCCGCCGTGAATACCTTGCCGGAGGAGGGTTGTCATCGTGTCACCAAGGCTCAAGAGATATGGCTGACTACCCAGCGCTTTGCATTGCATTGCATTATGTGTGCGGCGTGCCTTTGCACTTGTGGCTTGACTGCCACGACAGCATCTGTGTCGTGCCCAATGGCTGCCACAAGACAAACTTTAATCTGGAACTCAGTTGTCACAGTTCACCCATGTCGACGACGTTCATCTGTTTTAAACCTGCAGCGAGTCCACGTTACCCACTTTCTGTCAGCAAAATTATTTTCTGCTTCGTTCTTTTTCCATAGAATATTCTCTATGTAGGTTGCTACATGATCCCAGTGGTGTTCGCTCAGAAGCATCAGTCCGATGGTGTTGTCGGGCGTGATAATAATAATTTTTTCAGGGTTCCTATACAGTTCTGCACTCTGCCGATCCACCAACTGAGACAAATAAAAAAAGAATTTCGACGAAACCGAAACATCGAAGCATGATAATGTTTTTAGACTTTTGAAACGTATAATGTGCATAAACTGCAGACTCTCCTGTTCAGCGATGTCCGTATGGATTTCTGACCGATTCACGACTACAGACCTCGTGAATCGCTCGGGTTGTTTCGTTTCTAAGCGTATAGAGACCGAAGATTTCTAGACTGTGGGGAATCGAAAGTGTGGAAAAAAATATAGTGTTAACATCACCTGAAGCGTTACATTTTTCGATGACGTTACACATTTTGTGGAATGACTCCCAGGCTAAAAACATTATCATGTTAAAAGACACCCAGTAGAGGACCAAGAGAAAAGTATGATAGAACGGTTCATAGGACCTTAGTATATCGCACTTAGAAAAAACATAAATATGAAGGATTTATTGTGTCAAGTAAGAAAACGACTGTGATAAGAAAACAAATAGAAATTTAATAAATTCTAAGTACAACGCTTCTAACAAGTCATGCCAAAAAATGAATGTGGCAGGCCAAAAAGTGCAGTCGAAAAATTTCATTCCTCACTGCCCGTTGAAACTTCTGTTTGGGACTAAAGAAGTCAAGGACGCCAACATAGATGTTGGCAACTTCAACGCATCTAGTGGTCAACTGGCCAACACGATTCCTGCATATCCCCAAATAAACTTGGAACGTACACGAAGTGTCCAGGTAGGGATATTCAGACCAGTGGTAATTCGCAATCCACTCGCAAGTCCATGAGCTCGATGAAAAATGAACTTGTCTGAACTTTTCTTGTAGTGTAAAGGAAACTTTCACAGAAGTGACGACACAGTAAGGTGAATCTGTTGGTCATCCAGTGCAAGAATATTCTCTGGACTCCCTCAGTGGGAATAGGTGTGTAGTCATATGACCCAGCATTTATACGACAACAGTTATAGCTGTGATTCCTGTGCCATACGACTAAAGCGTATTCTAGATTGCTTCGAAGAAAAAGAGTCACACAGGAACCCCATACACTTATAGTGTGTCCCAATCCATTTATTAAGGCTTACCATTTCTGCGGGCTTTGGAGACAGCACTTTCAGCGTGTATAATAATAATAATGATAATAAAGTACCGCAAGGATGAGATGGTTAATAAAAATATCCTATTAAGTCGAAGAAGAAAATCACTACGCACTAATAACATTCTTTAGGAAAATTTCTGTGTGTATTCATTATGTCAATATTTCTGTATTGTACTAAACATTATGTAAAGCCTTGTGGACGAAGCGCCTTGTAGGTATCGCATTCTACAGGATATAGTGGCATTATCTCAACGGGTCGATAATAAACAGCTGTTGGCATTGTTGTCGTCAGCTGAAAGTAATAAAGTTTAGCGCTGGATAGATGGCGTTAGTATTCTCACCGAACAAACTCGCCCTTTCTTTTTATGTCGGTTTTTCTCTTATCTGGCAAAAATTATTTTTTTACGATGTATTCACGGCTGAATGTATACAACAGAGGAATACTTAAGGACGACGACTGGCTCACGAAAAAAAAAATTATTCACAAGAGCGGGCAGACATTTGCGGTTTACATCGAGTCCCAGCGATACGTAGTTGGGAAGAATTTATTTATGACCTTCCCTCCCGTCGAAGAAAATCAACGTGGTTTCTCAAATTACTATACAAAATTAGTAACCACACTATTATAATATTTACACTCCTTACTATAACTATTTACTATTTTATGGAATGTGTGTGTGTGTGTGTGTGTGTGTGTGTGTGTGTGTGTGTGTGTGTGTGTGTGTGTGTGTGTGTGTGTGTGTGTGTGTGTGTGTGTGTGTGTGTGTGTGTGTGTGTGTGTGTGTGTGTGTGTGTGTGTGTGTAACAGCGCCGTACAGGACATTTGGGGGCCTGGAGCAAAAGCTCTTTCGGAGGCCCCTCGGACAGGCCTCTACCCCGGCCCAACCAACCATCAAAAGCTAAGATGACAACCAACCAAACACAAGCATAATGCTCACAAACACTTGCACACCAACGAGGTCAACAAAACACTGCGACAGAGTTTGGATGGCCGAAATGTCGCGTTTATATTTTTTCTGTGATGAAAAACGTGTGACAGTTAAATTAAAATTCAAATGTCACAATACACCACAGTCATCTTCTAATGAAGTAGATCAAAAATGTTTGCTTCAACTACGCCATCTGTAAATCCTTCGTCTTGTAACAGTTTTCGTCGTGAACTCATCGTCCGTCTTACAGCATTCCCGATTGACTGCCACCCTTCGTACGTTAGACAAATACTGCCAGAAAAATTTAATTTGCTTTCTTAATTTCTTAAACAAAATTATCTTATCCTACCTTCGTTGTATACTATACACATTTAATTATTTCTTCCTTATCCTCTCTATTCGAGCTGAGTCCATTCGCTAATACTTTACACTTTTTTGGTATCATTCTCATGTTAGCTCTACTTGTCTCTGACCCGCGGAGACGGAATTTTGTGTTGAGCACAAAACAGTTGGTGTTCATCGTAATACCAATTTTATTTTTCGTGGAAAATCGTCCACAAAAATGATCATGTTTTCAAATGAAATTAGCCTAATTTAATTTGGTTACAAAAAAATACAACCTAGAGACAAAAAAATATTTATGTTGTGCTGTGTAATACACAGTTCATTGTTCGTCCATTCGAACGGACGTAGAGTAGCGAAATTTAACTTTGCATTTAAAAATCTCTTTCTACCTTCATTTGTTGATATTGCTCTGGTGTCCAAACAGAAACAATTTGGAATACTCTTTCTTATGCTTTCAATTTTAAGTTAACACCTCGTTAAACGTTTTATAAATGTTCTATCGATTTTTGTCTTGGACGTTCCAGAGGCCAAAGTTCTTATCTTTGTTATTATAATACCGTTTATGAACATGAATATAATCCATTTTCTAGGTGTTCCGAAAATATGTTTTTTTTTCTATATTAATTTATATGCTCACGTGTGTTTAAAATTTACAGCATGTCTCTCATTTCAATGTACCTTCTCCTAGAACTATAACTTACTTTTTAAAGCTCCACGTTTGGATGCGCCAGATATTAATTAATTTTTAACAATTACACCACGTTGTTGGCGACAAATATAATAATCTCTTAAGGGCTCTTATGTTTGATGTCGATTATAATGATTTATTTTATTTACGATTTAAATTTTTAATATCTGTTACTAAATACGTTTACTCATTATTATATAATTCATTAATTCGGTTGGGCGCCAGAGTATGAGTGTCCCAGGGTTTATTAAGAAAGAAAAACTCGTTCAGTTCAGATACCAGTATACTATATTATTCCATTTCCTTACAACTAAGGCATCTGCCATTTGATCATAACATTATGATATTTAACAGAACATTATTGATACGTTTAATATACTTTTACTATTAGCTTCAACGTATCATGATTCTTTACTATTACTATTATTTTGTATTCTTCAGTTAACAAGCTGCAGTATTATATTCTATTCATCTGACATCTATATATGACTCATATCAAATTGTTATTACTACGATATTCAATTCATTCCCTTAATTAGACAGTGATTACTAATAATACCTTTCTAGTATGTCATATTACATAAATTGCATTGTTAGTATCTGAACTCGCGTGGGTTTTTGAAAATGAGATGAGTTATACTATGGTAGATATTAATTTTTTTTTATGTTTATATATTAGAATTCTGAATTGTTAAGATTTTTATATGTTACTTGTTTGCAGGATTCCAGACTTTGATTAGCTACTCTACGTCGCTTATTACACTTCACTTTCACTACACATACTTGATTAGCACTTCTTAAACTTGAATACACGCTCGCGTTGTACTTACGTCACGCACATAAATAAATATACTTTTCAACTCAACTTCTCACGCACATCTGAAATATCTTCGGAACACGTACTTTACGCGCACTTGTGACATATTCTTCCTTCACGTACTTTACACGCACTAAATAAATACTCTTCTTGATACTTTAACGTGTTACTTCGCGATTTTAATTAGTGACCTAATTTATACGTTTAAATAACAAACTATTATGACGTTCCGCTAGATTACTAAAAGTTTGTATAGAGCTACGCAGCTTTCGCGTGCTCGTCTTGGAAATTTACTTAAAAGAACTCCCGTCTTCGCTTTCGTCTCTCTTTTTATAGTTTTGCTATTGATTCCATCACCACATTTCTGGTTGAAGACACTTTCATTGGCCAGAGTTTGAAATATTCCCCGGTGAATTTGAAATTCTCCATTCCTGTCTCGTTATTTTCACGCGCGCAGAACTGACGCTTTTTCTTATTGGTTAAACAGTGCGGGCACGTTATTTTTTACCGCGTGGTCGCTTAGCTGTTAAAAACGACGCTACTTTCTAAAATCGTAGTAAATATTGGGCTGTCATCTTTTGTCTCCTGAAGGACATCGACGGCCTTTTCTAACGGTACATGTCGATTTTTTGCTGTTTTCATACACAAAACAATTTATGCGTTTATGACATACTAGGTACAACCGTCTATTGTATTTTTATTTCGCTGGCGACAGACTGTCGGCACACAAGCCTGGCCCTGTTCATTCTTTACTCTATGTATTACTTACATTTATGTGTATTACAATTGCATATCTTATCATACCTCTATAACTATGATTAATAATTGAAGTTTTTATCTATATATTACACATATTGCATTAATTTATAACGTTCCTCAGTAACGTTACAGAACTTCGTTTATTCTGTCAGCTTAATTTCTACTGTTTACGCTTCTTCATCTCTTCCTCTTTCCTTTGTGAGATTCCATTCGACATAATAATAATAATATATATTGTGTTTCGGTGTTTGTGTGTGTGTGTTACACCCTGCCACCTGTTACTTCATAAACCAACAAAACTTGGTACCACTTTCTTTTTATCCACTTGAAATCTTTCTTTTCTGAAGGTAAACAACAATTATTATAATTGTCATTAATTTATTAACATTTCTGAAAATACAAATCAACGTTTAACAAAAATTAATTCTTGTAGATATAAATGTAAAGTAATGAATAACGAAATTTCCGAAGTCAAATTATTTAATTAAATTCATTTTTTCATAAAGTTGATGAATGTAAAGTTGTTTGAAAAGTAGAGGCAGGCAGTGCAAAAATTATATAAACTGTAGCATTAATCTTAGTCACGGGGATTGCGACTGCGACCGACGGTACAGCTAACGACACCCGTGTCTTAATGTCAACTCCACTGCCACTGCCATGACATTTCAGATTTCAATAGCAACATTCTATTATTATACCTGTGTGCTAAGGAAATAAGGTGTCATTATTGCGAACGTTCCTCCTTGTGTTGGGCGGACTTTATACTTTTACAACCTCATGTTTTCTCATCGCGTTTTTTACATTTTTGTCTCAGTTACCTTTGTAATTATTTTTTAATATCTTAACTTTATTAAGACTATAGAATTTTTTTATAAAATATTCAAATGTATACTTAGCAACCATCAATAAAATTGTTTATGTTTTGATTTAATTGCCGTTCTAATGTTATAAATTGATATGTTTTATTTACAGTGTGTCCCATGAGGAATGGGACATAGGCTACTTTACGAATGCATTCTACAGGCTGAAATAAAAAAAAAATTACGTCTAAACTTGGGTCAGAAAAAGCTTTGTTTTTTATGTGTGGATAAAAAAAATCACTTGATTCTGCTGCAAGGCTACAATTAAGCCATACAAAAAATTTTAAACAACTGTGTCTTAACTAAATTAAATTTTGAGTCTGAACAGTACAGTATCGCTAACTTTATTATATATAAGCTTTATTAAAACAATTTAGAGTAAGGCGTCGGTCATGAAACAAAGGAAAGCAACACGATTCGGAGTGCTGAAATGCAGTTTCTTTGAAATACTTTAAATTATACATTGCAAGATAGACTAAGGAATGAGAATATCAGAGCAGAACTCGAAATAAAGGACATAAATGAAATTATTTCAATTTACAGAAGACAATGGTGGGATCATCTGCAAAGGATGACAGAGGATTGATTGCCGAAAGCGGCACTGAACTATAAAGGCATTGGTAGACGAGGCGTGGGTCGTCCGAGGATGAGATGGGTGCCGGAACAGGTTTATATAACTTAATCCTTGAAGAGGAGAGCTTGCTAGTTTGACTTATGTAAAATTTGGGAATAATTTGCGAAAGTACAGGCAAACACAAAAGCAACCGTCTTGTAACGATTCTAAGTTACTAAAGCCATTCAAACACGAATTAAACCATCTTAGTTTACCTTCAGCTATCCTCTACTAAAAGGATTCTTGTTGTTATTTTATTAAAACTTCTTATCTTTCTGTGTCTTCAATGATAGCGTACTGTTATATTGAGTAATATTGCCATTGGGAAGGTTCAGAGATGTATATACATTCTGTGCTAAGATGTATACGCAGAGATATTGAACTAATCTTTTTTAGAGGTGGATTCTTTGTTTTATTTCAATTTATTTTTTATAGCATAAATACATAACTCTTAAATCTCAGGGGTGCAATACACAAAAAATATGTAGACTTTTTAGAACCAAGTTATTTATTACTTAATATATTGTTTTTTTATACAAACTTATAAAAAAATCGTTATATATAGTTAATTACAGTTTCAAATTTTCCCCACTAGAGTGCAGCAATGGCTGTACTTCAATCAACAAGAAATCAAACGCTTCAGTCTTTCGCCTGTAGCGCTAGTTGGATTAATCCACTGAGCTATTAAAACCACGGGTTCTCATTAATTTTTTACAAATAAATAATATTTTACAAGTTACAAGTCTGTATTAGTGTGTTTCTTGTTTGTTAAAATTGTTTATGTACATAGTAAACAGAACATGGATTATTGTATGTGTGTGCTCTTAATTTCACCGTCTTTTTTAAATGTGAACGTTAACAGGTTTTGTTTCTTCTCTTTTATTTGAATTACCAATACAAAATATTACCTGATAGGTGAGTATAACACTTTCATTCACTATTATTTTAATTTTATCTTTATGTTTTTGACATTATTATATTTGTTTTTATAAGTTAATTATTAATTACGTGATTTATTCTCGCTCTCTCTATTTACGGTTAGGTTAGGCTACCGAATAAACTTTAATTACTTCACTTCTTGAAGATACGTCTGACGTCGGTGATGGTCAAATTAATATATATATTACAACGTTACAAGTATTTCAGAAATTCACACAAATACATTACCATGTACTCAACGCAACTATGAAGTGTATTACACCTGCCATGTCGCAGGAATTTTTATTCTCGTTGCGTCAAGTATACGTAGTTGCACAATAATCAAATAATTTTCAAAGAGGAGTGAGTTGTTGTTCACATGAAATAATTAATTAAAACCGTTTCAAAATAATCATTCTATTATTTATTAATATTAATAGAAAATATGCAAATATTAAAAAATTCAAATCTTAGATAAATAAAAATATTTTCTTTTATAAGTTTACACAAATACAATGTAACCTTCTATGCTGTTCATGACATATAAAATAAACAACCGTATAATCTTACTAGTTAAACAGACATGTTAAACAAATTATGTAAACCTTTTTATTTCAGTGTGTCTGACTTTGACTCAAATTTTAAATAATAGGAACTCATTTACAAACAGAAATAATATTCACTCTCAAGAATAAAATTAATCGTTGCTATAAACAAATTAAAAAATATAACATTTACTTCCAACCTATTATTTATTTCTATTGACACACCCAAATTTTAACTTATAACAGAAGATTAGTATTTTTAAATTTTCTTGTTAAATTAAATTATTTTCTTTAACTACTATTTAAATTTAAAACTTTAAATCATTACTGTTCAATAAAGTTATATGTTTCTTTTTGAGAGTTCTTTTCACAAACAAAAAAATATAATTGTTTATTCATCACCTGCGTACTGCCGATGTTACCGTTGCGTGCGCGCGCGCGCGCGTGTGTGTTCTGAATCCTGAGAATTTGTTGATGATGATGATGACGATGATTATGCTGATGCTGGTTCTCTGTCTCTACGGATTGTTGTTTGTGATGGTACAGAGTTCCTCCATAAGCTTGGTGTGTGTGGTAAAGATGTCCTGATCGATCGGCAGACCGGCAGCGTGACGTTGTGTGAAGATTTCTTGAGTCTGAGACCGCCCAAAAATTGGCGGTGGTATTTATACTGGACGGCAATCTGACAATTCCAGGACTGTTTTCGGCCTGTTAGATATTGTCACTTCGTGCAAAGCGTCCTTTTAATTACAAATCACTTTTTGGTTCTTTTTTGCGATTTCGTAAACATACTCGTAGCACAAGCGATATCATCGTTTGCGTAATTTTTTTCTGGTCACTCACATATAACACACATATTAATTACTATTTAATTACACTAGTAATTAACATTAAATTACCTGGCGTCTTTATTATTGCAAATTTCTGCAATACTTTTACATCACTATATTCGTTAAAAAATCCTTAATGTAATGGTGTTTTTATACTTGGGGTAAGTCTTTGTTCACAGGTTTAAAACGTATTAATTAGTTTATTTTTATCCGGCTAAAACCTGATTACAGACGTACGCACTACCCCATCTTTGCCTGTCGTAGCTTGCGTTCACACACACAAACACTCAAGCGCTGTATTCACTCGCGGGGGCAGGTGTACGCTTTCTGACAATTCTTATCCTGCATAATATTGTTAAAAAATATTCATCATATATTTTTCTATGCTAAATATTTACAAACATACCGCCCTGGACAAATATGCAAATGTATGTATTGTTGCAATATATATATAAATTAATATATTGATAATGAAATTAAATACCGTCTATTTCTGTCGTCCCGGAAACAGGAACCTTTATCTTTTTTTCGTACAAACACCACTTTAACTCTTTTTATAATTTTGCACATTTAACTATTATTATGGTCCTTGATTTACTAAATATGCTTAATCTCACTGAATTTTACATAGTTCTGATCTTTTTATGTTAAATTTTCACATATTAAGTGATTTACCAATTTGTTATAATACAAAATGTTTTCATAAACTCTAGGCAAACTTCATTAGTTATACATAAATAGGTTCTACTTGTTATACGACCTTCTATCAAAATACAATTTTCAACTAAACTAATTCCAAACTATTTAAAACAATTTCTTGTTAATTTCAACTTCTTAATGAGTTTTATAGTTTATAGATAATTAAAATAATTTTAGGGTGTTTATTAGATTTTTACACATAAGTGTCTATACCCAGCCAAAATTTGGTCCTAGACCTACACATACATTCAAGATGGCTGACAATATTATTCTACAAATTACAAAATTATTTAAATTTTACTAAGATTTAGACCTTAGCATAATATACTGGTGCATTTTACAGAAATACAATATATACACGGATTCATAACTCATACACATGTAAATAAATAAACGACCCTGGATTCTATTACGAAAGTTGGGCAGGCGTCACTAAATCCATGGTGGTGCCCTAGTTACACTCCTGTATTTGTTCTGTTGCATTTCACACGCGTCTAATGTAAAACGTAGTTTCACATAGAACATAAAATAGTTTTTCGTTTCTTTACAACAGTAACACAAACCGGTTTAACTTTTTCCACCAGTAAGGAACGTGTTGAAAACGTTACCTCTATTACGTAGAATGTTATATTTTTCAAGTTATTTTTTTATTTCGAACTTTCTAGGTTAGCTTTTTTTCCTCTCTTCACTTGTTTCGTAGTATAATGTCTTCTCCATTATGGTTACTGTTTTACTACTTCTGACACGCTTATACATAACGGTAGCGTTACCTACAGCGGAACACAGGACATTGTCAGTCACCCAAAACTCCGGTACTCTGTTTAAATCTGGCTGAAGTTTGACAAGTTAAGTACACACACATATATATCGTTCCCGTAAATGAGGATTACACTTAATTGATTGTCTCCGGACAAAAGTCTTGTCGCATGACAAATGTCGCCAATCGTACAACTCTTAGTGTTTTTGGTGACCCTAAAAAGGGCCGTGTGGCGAAAACGCAGTGATGTTGGATATTCCGCCCGAGCCGCGCTGAGATGTTCAGCGGCTGCGCCCGCTGTTCGTGGCGTACTGCAGTCCTCCTCTTCTTTCGGCATCGGTTGCGTCGAGCCCCCTGCCGGCCGCAGCGACGTCCATCGCTGGCGCGGTACAGGAGTGCGAAGAATGCAAGAACGTCCGTTCAACTCTTCTGCTGTTCCTTCCGGCTTGCACCGCGTCGATGTCGTCCGAGAGAGGAGACGAGATGGATTGCGTCCAATGGCGTGGCGATGAAGGGGTTTGGCGAAGTACGACAAAAACTACTACTGCCAGAGCTGTTGGGTTGTGCGTCGTGAGACGACCCAATGGTTTCCTAGTACCGAGCCTCCGGTAGGGGCTCCTGCCTAGTGATCCTGTCCAGACGGAATATTATTTAATTATTTATGGCCGCTACAACGACATGCTCGTACTAGGTCGACCAGTACAGTATTTGTCGAGGCCGTTTCCAAGATTCACCTGGACGTGTTCGGTACTTGCCAAGGCCAGCTATGAGTGGGTTTGTCTGGGTCCTCGCAGTTCGCACGTAAAATTTACGTGCAAGTCGCCTTGCGGTGTCTTCCAAGGAGCGGACACCGAGTCCTCTTCTCAAGAGTCGAGAAGAAAACCGATAGGGGACTTTGGCCGCTAGCCGAAGGCCCCTATCGAGAACGCTTTGCAAATTTCTTTTATGAACGGTTGCGAGGTAGCCCCAGACGGGAAGAGATAATGATCGGCAACAGATACGCGTTGAGGATCAACTTACCCAGCTTGCGGGTCATAGCCTTGTTGACAAGTATCGGAAACAGTTGCGCGAGACGAGCGGATGCTCTATTTAGCATCGTCTTAGCGTTGGCACGCCAGGTGAGCCGACGATCAAGGTGGACACCGAGGTATTTAATCTCTCTCGACCAGGGCAAGTATGTTTTTCGACCGAGTCTCACTCAGCCTCGTGGTTCTTTCCGGCGCTTTGAGAATAGCACCGCGGAGCTCTTGGTGTCGTTGACGGCAAATTTCCAGCTTTCCGTCCACGTCGAATACGCATCGAGTGCGCGCTGGAGTCGTGGGATAGCCCTGTTATAACCTCTTCTTTCGAGTTATAACGGAGGGAACCCAAAATAATTGGTTCTGCCAATTATTTCAGGCTGCCTTATTCCAGACGAGCTGAAATTTAAATCAGAACAATACACAGTAAGACATACAAGGAATCAGGGAAGGTGAAACTGTTGATTTATATACTCCGTATATGTGTGTAACAAGAAGACTTGCTTTATTAAACATTTGAAATATAACATTTACTCCAAAGAACAGATCCCATGACATTATTAATCAAATTATTAAAATTAATTGAATTGCTTTATTTAGACTACGGGATCACAACAGATTTATCTAGCTATACCCCCGGATCCGGGTAACCATTGATATTTAGTTTCTAATTTTTTAATTATATTCAATTCAAAACTTTATCTTGCAAGACCTTTTACCTTTTTGCTTCTTTATATATTCCATTAGAAGAATGGTATTAATAATACTACGTTACGTTAATATCTAAACTGTTACAATTGAATGATCTTGAATAGTTACAATTAAATTCTCAAATTTAAGTTTTTTTTTTATATTCTTATAAAATCAATCGTCTCTGAAAGTCTCTTTAATAGAGTATTGCGTTACAAAAACTATTAACATTATTCCTCGATAGACGTGCTATCGAGTCACCTCTATTTTTGGATGTAGTAATCTCCTCCATGTGGTTCCGTCTTGGGAGTCCTAAAACGTCGTCCTCGTCTTGGTCTGGTCTCAGTTGTTCATGGCTTAAAACGTCTGCAGGATAGGTAGAGTCTTCTACACAGATACTCGTTGATTCTCAGATGTCTCCAACTGCATCATCGGTAGGGTATACTAGAGTTGTATTTCAGATGATCCATGACCACAGGTGAGAAGTTGAAAAGATTCGTCCATCGGTGAAGATTGCAGTCATCGTTTTAACACTTGTCGTTTGTAGTTACATCTTTCTTCTTGTTACAAATTTTTTGAAATGTTCTTTTTGTTAACGTTACATGTTACACTTTTTGTAACACTTAGTAAAATACAAAATAATAATTAATTAATCCACACTAACAATAAATTGCATAACTTTTGAACAGAGCATTTTGCTTGTGCGTCTGCACTGCTGGGAGTCGTCATGGCGAGAGAGGTATTTTTCGTCCGCTACCCTTGTACATGACAAGAGAGAGTGGGGTGTTTATTCCGCGAGCATATATAGTTCCTGTTTCTCTTTGAATAAACTTTTTTATTTATACTAACTATCGCTAGATAAAAGTATATCATTTAAATTAATTGTTTTAGTTACTCTCTGTGTCTACAGATACTTTAATTATTAACATTAGTTTACTATATTATTTTTAATTACAGTAGACTCGAAAAACATGTCGATTCCGGTATCAACAGGTAGGTGCTTGATAGCAAGCAAAGGGGTAAATACGAACATAATCATTATTTACAATATGCCTTTTCTTTACGAATACTTTGCCCTGATTAATTACTTCTTACATTCACATTTAGTACCTACACGTTTTTATTATTATTATTATTGTTGTGAGATTTAAATGGTTAATAGTACGCAACCTTAATTAATTAAAAATTTTTTTTTTAATTTTTGTAATTGTCACAATTTAAATCGTCACATACTCCGCCTCCTTACCAACACAGACTCCTAAAAATTTTGGTCAGCTATGTACCGAGAGTATGCTTAGGGAGTTCCGTGTGAAATTTCTCTCACCCGTTTCTAGCTGTATATAATTACTAGCAGCATAAGTCATTCTTGATTTGCTGTTTCTTACCATCTATACATATACTTCCTATTTTACACGCTAATTCTATTACTACATAAAATTTACATTATAAAGTATTTTCAACATTCTAAATTTCCTTAACTCTACTACTTATTACTACTACCGGATTTTTCCTTTTTCTTTCGTGAGAGTTTTTCTTAGTTATAGAATTTACTCTTTAATTACTCCATTATTTTTATTGGATGTCAGCTGACTTCTTGCTTTGCTCTACTTTCGATGAAGAGGATTCAAGGTTGATCAGGCCTCGTACCTACTTATACGACAAGGTAGCCAAAAGTTACTTAAGTACTTTCGCAGTTGAGTACTAAACATTGTTTTCACATTTACTTATTGAATTAACTGGCACTCTACTATTTTCTTCTTCATGATAACGTTTTATCTGTGAAATATGTGTCCTTCGCACATATTTTTGAGTAGAGGGTTCGTACAGGGTCACAGTTACCGGAGTTAAGTATTTGTGAATTTTATAAGGACCGCACCATCTGTAAGATAGCTTGGAAGTTGTCTTATCGACTGCACTACTCGTTGGGTGCGTGTTATACATAACTAAGTCTCCGATTTGGTATTTTACTTTATTATTATTATTCTTTTGCTCGTAATATTTCCTTGACTTCGCTAAGTTTTTTCGTAAATTAGCGCGCGCTTCGTTCCATATTTTTCTAATATTTTTATCCCTAATTTCAAGGGGTAACAATTCATGTATTTTCCACTTTGTAGATAATGGGTGATTAGGTTTATACTTGAACAATAGTTCGAATGGGGTTGACTTATGTCCTTCATGGTATGCCGAATTAAAGGCGAATTGTATCCAGGATAGGTTTTGGTCCCAAGAAGTATGGTCGTTAGCATGGTAGGCAATTAAAGCAGATTTTAGGTTTCGCAAATACCTCTCAGCTATATTACCTTGTGGACGATACTCGGTAGTGGTAATGTGGTTTATACCTAGTTTAAAACACATGTTCCTGAATTCCTTGGACTTAAACTGTGGTCCGTTATCCGACACTAGATGGACTGGAATACCGAAATCTTTGGATAATCTATTCTGTAAAATACTTACTGTTGTCGTAGCTAAAGCTCGCCGCATGGGGTACATCCAGACGAACTTACTAAAGGAATCTACGCAAATTAGTAACATAGTATTTCCTGACTTGGAACGTGGGTAGGGTCCAGAAAAGTCTAAATAAATTTTGGTGAATGGGGTGGCAGGAATCTCAGATACTAACTGACTTATTTGGCTGTTTCTAGCGGGTTTGCTGAGTGCACACAACTTACACCTTTTTACAAAGTTCGCTATCTCACTGTTCATATTTTCCCAGTGATATTCTCTACGAATTCGATGTATGGTTTTATTTATTCCCATGTGTGCTCCAATAGTGGAAGAGTGATAATATTCCATTAGCATAGGTTTAATAATATCCGGGGCGATGATTCGCAAATATTTTCCGTTAGCTATTCTACAACATAATACTTTCTTATTTAATAGGTATTTTTCAGACTTGCTTCCTTTTTCAAGTTGTTCGATGATGGGACTCAAATGTGGATCTTGTTGTTGATAATGGGCTAAATCCGTAAATGCAAGAGGAAATTCGGTAATTAACGTATTAATAATCGGTGTCTCTCTACTCTTGTTTTCGTAATTATTACTACTCGGCTGGAACATACGTGACAGGGTATCGGCAACTACGTTTTGGGTGCCTCTAATATGTTGTACTTTGAATTTAAAACAATTTAATCTCAATACCCATCTTCCGATTCAACCTAATTGTTTTGGGTGATTTAGTAGCCAGGATAAAGCTTGATTATCTGTTTCTAGCAAAAACTCTTTATGTTCTAAAAATGGTTTGAACTTCTCAAACGCAAAAACGATAGCTAAGCATTCTAATTCGTAAGCGGAGTATTTCTTTTCTTGGTCCGTCAGGGTGCGTGAAGCGTAACTAATTGGTAATCGAGAGTTATCTACTTCTTGATAAATTACTGCACCTAGGGCTACACTTGAACTGTCTGTCTGCACAACAAACGGTTTAGTAAAATCGGCTAATTGTAGTACGGGGGGTGATATGATGCTTTCCTTTAATTTCTCAAATGCGGTTTGGCGTTGCTCATTCCACTCAAATTTTACTCCCTTCTTTCTTAAAGTATTTAGTGGTGCTGCAATTTCGGCTATATGTGGGATATACTTGTGGAAATAATTGATCATTCCTAAAAATCGGGCAATTCCTTTCGCATCCCGCGGTGGTAAAAATTCTCTGATAGCACGGGTTCGCTCTGGGTCTATGCTTACCTTTCCGTTGGCTTTTACGATGTGACCTAAAAAGGAGAATTGCGTCACAGCAAAATTTACTTTACTAGGGTTTACAGTTAATCCAGCTTTCTCTAATCGTGATAGTACTTCACGTAGATGTGCGAGATGTTGTTCCATTGACTCGCTGTAAATGACAATATCGTCTAGGTAGTGGTACACATATTTAAACTTTATGTCATGAAATACTTTTTCTAATAATCTGCTACATACAGAACTACCTTGGGAAATACCAAAAGGTACCCTTGTAAATTGGTATAGGTTGAAAGGGACGGCAAAAGCGGTGAGACGTTTCGATTCTTCTGAAAGGGGTATCTGATGAAAAGCCTGATTCAAATCCATAATGGTAAAAATTTTTGCTTTCGTAAAATAATGAAAAGCACTGTGGATGTCGGGAAGTGGTATGGATTCAAATTCTATCCGTTTATTTAGTTGTCTATAGTCTACAACTAATCTATGTTTATCGTTGCTTTTGGGTACTAAAAACGCGGGAGAAGAATAAGATGAAGTAGAGGGTTCGATGACTCCTTGTTCTAATAGTTTATTAATTTGGTTCCTCATTACTTCCATTTTTGGCGGTGATAACTTGTATGGGGCTAAACGTATTACTTTATTATCGCTGAAATTTATTTTATACTCTATCAGATCCGTCAGTCCTAACTTTGGGGTGAGGACATTGGAGAATTGATTTATTAACTTTTGTATGTTCCGTCTATCTTTACTTTCCAGATGACCTAATTCACATTCGTGATGCTTTAGATGAGAAGAAGTAGTGCTAGTACTTTCTCTGTTATTTGAATTATCCTCTAGGTTATATATCCGTGAACGATCGAATCCAAAGTAAAATTTCTTATCATGAATATTCAGAATTATTCCGGTTTTACTGATAAAATCAGCTCCCAATATTAACTCGGGTCCTAATTCGTCGCTTACTAACATTGGAAAATACCACGTCAAATGTTTTATTTTAATTTTACATGTGATGATAAGTTTTATTATTAAGTTTTGTTTGTTAGCGGTTGAGCATTTAATGTTTACGGATTGACTGCGTTTGACTAAATTATGTTTAAATAACTTATTGGCGAGGTCATGACTAATTAAACTTCGCGTTGATCCAGAATCAATTAAACCGAGGGTGGATGTTACACCAAGGTCAACTTGTATATAAGGTAATTGACACTTACTGAAATTACACTTATTAATAGCGTTACATTTATCTATAAATTTTATTACATAGGGGTCTAGTTTTCTTTTGTTATTATTATTATCTTGTTTTATTTTGTTGACTCACAGGGGTTTACCTTTTTTTACGATGCTGCGGAAGACACAGGGTTTTGGATCTCCCTGCCTTACATGTTTTTTGGATAATGAGGTTTTTGATTATAGATTTTTGTTTACAGTATCTACTGAGATGTCCAGATTTTCCGCAGTTGTAACACACATATTCTTTACGTTGTGTCTTTCTGGTTTCCTGGAGCGGTTCAGCCTCCTGGGACTTACCATGGCCATTGGTTGATCTTCGAAATGGTCTTCTTTCTTGTAGACTTCTTGCGTCAGATACTAAGGCATGCATTTCTTTTCTATGTGGTGTAGTGGATACCGATGCATGTCTGTGCTGATCTGCGTACCAAACATTGGAAGAATGAATGCTACATTGTTCAAAGTCCGCGAACGTAAGGGGTCTACTTATTAGTGCTAAACGGGAGCGTTCATCAGGAGACAAGCCTACTAGGATAGTATCGACCAATTGTTTTTCAGTCCAGTCGACTTGTAGGATACGTGAAGATTCTCGGATATCCGCAATATAGTGGGCCAGTCTTTCGCGAGCTCCTTGTACTCTAAGTACAGTACTTCTTTTGATATCCTCATAAATTCCCGTGGGGATAAAATATTTGATTATATTCGTATGAAGATCTTCTACTGGAAGACTCGAGTTTAATGATTCTAGTACTCGATCTCGTAATGGTGGTTTACATTTTGGGTAAGATTACTTGCAGTATTTGCCGATCGTTTAATTGTTGTAGATCTTTTATTTGCAGCAGGTATTTTATAAAAGTTAACAGTATCGTTATACTTAACCCATCGGTGTAAGGAATCTCATTAATTATTTTCTCTACTGGGTGGGAAATCTTTCCGTAGAGGTCAACATTCAAATTTACGTTTGGTATTTCCTTCGAAGGATTAGTGGTCGCATTTTGACTAGTACACGTACGAGGAACTTTAGGTGGCGGTGGTTCTAACATAGTTAGGGTATTTATTTTTCTACTAGGTAATTGTACAGGACTCAGTTGTATCTTAGATGCGGTGGGAGATTCGGGGTTCGAGGTGGTGGGAGGGAGTTCTACAATAGGGGAATAACCAGGGGAGATATATAATTTTTGTAAGTCTTGTTCAATTTCCTCCATTCTTGATGCATCCGACTTTCGACGTAAGTCGTTAATAATTATAAGTAATTGGCATAATGCCTCATCTGCAAATTTCTGGACATTGGCGGTGACGACGGGGACGTCAGGCCAGCTTAATAAATTATTTAATCGGCGGGTTAAATGTTCTATACGTTGTGTAACGCGCAAAAGTTCCGTGGGTGATTTCTTGTCCTTAAGGTTCTGAGATAATACTATCAGTTCCCGATATTTCGCATAACAGGTTTCTCGTTCGCCGTCATAATCGAGTTCACGCAATTTATCTAACTGCGAGGTTTTCTCTGATCCGGTTTGGCGTAATGATTTTCGTAATTCAGACACGGTTACATTCACGTGTTTTAGACCTCGTAAAAGTGCTTCGTAGCATAGCTCATCTTTTACTAATAAATCAGGATTAAATTCAGCCATTTTCGTAAAGTGGCTAGAACTAATTATTCTACGATTTGTATTTACTACTATACAACGCTATATCATTTTACACAAACATAACAATATGAATAAATCGTATTCTTACACGTTTATTAATAAACAATTAGAATGAGATGACAAAGGTTGTCATTTTACATAGAGAGAGAGAGAGAGAGAGAAATCTCACACAGTCTTACAGATGCTTACGGCAAAAGATTCCCCCTTCGGTTACTAACACATGAACAGACACGCTTCAAATAACAATACACCACACAAGAAGGGTGACCGATTGTTCTCACTCTAACTGGGGAGACCGACTACGATAATATTAAACAATCGCCAACAGGAAATTTACATGTCCGAGATTGTCGTGAATGGGGTACGTTTATGAATGGGACTTTTAACAAGTACCTACATGGTTTGTTTACATTGGATTATATGTTACTCTTACTTTACACATATCATATTTACTAATAAAATTATCTATACTATATTACTATAATATTAATTATTATTTTTATCTTATTTAAATTTCTGACACATATTAAAATACACGAGTAAATAAATCAACAGCTTATGAATAGGGACACAATTACTGTTTAACAACACAAGTCATTAAATTTTTTGTTTTACAATTAGTAGCAAAATTTAAACAAATTAGCAGAGTGGCGCATCTTATAACCACTTCTTTCGAGTTATAACGGAGGGAACCCAAAATAATTGGTTCTGCCAATTATTTCAGGCTGCCTTATTCCAGACGAGCTGAAATTTAAATCAGAACAATACACAGTAAGACATACAAGGAATCAGGGAAGGTGAAACTGTTGATTTATATACTCCGTATATGTGTGTAACAAGAAGACTTGCTTTATTAAACATTTGAAATATAACATTTACTCCAAAGAACAGATCCCATGACATTATTAATCAAATTATTAAAATTAATTGATCTGCTTTATTTAGACTACGGGATCACAACAGATTTATCTAGCTATACCCCCGGATCCGGGTAACCATTGATATTTAGTTTCTAATTTTTTAATTATATTCAATTCAAAACTTTATCTTGCAAGACCTTTTACCTTTTTGCTTCTTTATATATTCCATTAGAAGAATGGTATTAATAATACTACGTTACGTTAATATCTAAACTGTTACAATTGAATGATCTTGAATAGTTACAATTAAATTCTCAAATTTAAGTTTTTTTTTTATATTCTTATAAAATCAATCGTCTCTGAAAGTCTCTTTAATAGAGTATTGCGTTACAAAAACTATTAACATTATTCCTCGATAGACGTGCTATCGAGTCACCTCTATTTTTGGATGTAGTAATCTCCTCCATGTGGTTCCGTCTTGGGAGTCCTAAAACGTCGTCCTCGTCTTGGTCTGGTCTCAGTTGTTCATGGCTTAAAACGTCTGCAGGATAGGTTGAGTCTTCTACACAGATACTCGTTGATTCTCAGATGTCTCCAACTGCATCATCGGTAGGGTATACTAGAGTTGTATTTCAGATGATCCATGACCACAGGTGAGAAGTTGAAAAGATTCGTCCATCGGTAAAGATTGCAGTCATCGTTTTAACACTTGTCGTTTGTAGTTACATCTTTCTTCTTGTTACAAATTTTTTGAAATGTTCTTTTTGTTAACGTTACATGTTACACTTTTTGTAACACTTAGTAAAATACAAAATAATAATTAATTAATCCACACTAACAATAAATTGCATAACTTTTGAACAGAGCATTTTGCTTGTGCGTCTGCACTGCTGGGAGTCGTCATGGCGAGAGAGGTATTTTTCGTCCGCTACCCTTGTACATGACAAGAGAGAGTGGGGTGTTTATTCCGCGAGCATATATAGTTCCTGTTTCTCTTTGAATAAACTTTTTTATTGATACTAACTATCGCTAGATAAAAGTATATCATTTAAATTAATTGTTTTAGTTACTCTCTGTGTCTACAGATACTTTAATTATTAACATTACTTTACTATATTATTTTTAATTACAGTAGACTCGGAAAACATGTCGATTCCGGTATCAACAGGTAGGTGCTTGATAGCAAGCAAAGGGTTAAATACGAACATAATAATTATTTACAATATGCCTTTTCTTTACGGATACTTTGCCCTGATTAATTGCTTCTTACATTCACATTTAGTACCTACACGTTTTTATTATTATTATTATTATTGTGAGATTTAAATGGTTAATAGTACGCAACCTTAATTAATTAAAAATTTTTTTTTTTATTTTTGTAATTGTCACAATTTAAATCGTCACACTGTCAGCGTTCCGATCGGCGGTATAGACCGCCGTGTCGTCGGCAAACAGGGCCATCTGGACTCCAGGCTCTCTGGGTGCGTCGTTGACGTACACGGAGAACAGAAGAGGCCCTAGCACGCTACCTTGAGGTACCCCAGCTGTAATGCGTCTCTCGGAAGAGACATGGTCTTCTATTCTCACGCAGAAAGTCCTATCCGTCAGAAAGCTAGCAACCAAGCGAAGGTAGCAATCTGGGAGCTGGATTTCCCGGAGCTTGAACAAGAGCCCGTCGTGACAGACACTATCAAAGGCCTTCTCCACATCTAGGAAACAGGCGACAGTCTGCTGTTTCCGACAGCCGGCGGCCGTGATGTATTCCACCAGTCTCATCAGCTGATGAGTGGTGGAATGCCCCACACGGAAACCGAACTGTTCGGGGACCAGCACATCAAAGCTTCTTAGATAGTCTAGGACTCTCCGTCGTACAAGACATTCGAGGACCTTTGACGTGACTGACAGTAGACTAATGCGCCCGAGGTTGCCGGGACGGGAAGCATCCTTTCCCTGCTTCGGGATCACTATGACCGTCGCCTTACGCCATTTCTGGGGAAAATAGGCCAGTCTTAGACACGCGGTGAACAGCGTAAACAAGAAAAGTACTCCTTGCTCCGGGAGTCGAGTTAGAGCGGCGTTCGAGACGCCGTCCGGGCCAGGAGCTTTTCTCGGTACGAGTTCAACGAACCGATCTGTGACCTCTTCCCTAGTAATGGGTTCGGGCTCCGCAGTGATCGGAAGAGACAGAAAGTCTTCCACTTTGTTCTCGACTTCTTCATCGATGTCCCAGTCCATGGGCGGGTTAGGAGCGAACTGTCGCTCAAAACACACGCCCAAGTACTCGGCCTTCGCCTCCGGCCTAGCCAGGATTTGAACGAAAGGTCTAGCAATGGCTGGGATACGAGGTCGGCGCCTCTTCCCTACCAACGCCGAAGGTATCCGGTAAGGGCTACTTTCGTCCGATCCGTCCCTTTCTTGGGCCACGGCGAGTTCCCAACAGCGTCTCCGGTAGGCCTGCATTTCACGACGTAAAATGCCGGTCGCCCGGTTGTATGCTGCATTGTCGGCCGGATCACGGGTCCGCTGGCAGCGTCTCCGGAGCCGATTTCTCTCGCAAGCGAGAGCACTCGTCTCCTCTGGGATCCGCTGCCAGTGGGGCGTGACGCCAGGCTTCATCCTGGAAGACGCGTCGATCGCAGATACGACAGCCTCGTCAAACGCGGCAACCGCCTCGTCGACTTGGCGGACGGTTTCGAGTCGTCCCGCCTCTGGCAATCGGCGACTTAACGCCGGGCCATAGCGGTCCCATTCTACGACCTTCCTGACATCTCTGCTTACGACGTGCTAGGTAGCGACGTGTAACAAGATGGGGAGCTGACCGGACGATAGTTTCGTTAGCGCGGACACATGGACCGGGCAGTCAATTCCTTGGACAACCGCTATGTCCAAGACATCGGGAGCCGCGCGGAGTTGTGAGGGGTAAAACGTAGGTTGGGCGGACCCAATCACTGTTACCCTGCGTGAATCAGCAAACCTTCGTAAGCGCTTCCCGTTTGGGGCAGACAAACGACTGTTCCAATCGCGATGCTTACAGTTCAGGTCGCCGGCCATGATGACCCTCCTGTGTGCATCGAACGCGACAGCAAGATCGGGGTGAAGGAGCTCTTTTGCGGCGGTTTATACGCCGCTACCAAGAGCCCACCGCCTAGAGTGTTCAACATCTCCACAGCGGTGACTTCTATGTGAGTCGTTGCAGGCAAGACGACTCGGTGATGCTCAAGACTGAGCCTCACCGCGACGGCAGTACCGCCACCAGCAGTGCCCGGTCTGTCGTTTCGATAGCACATATAGTTGGCCAGTCGTAACCGATTCGCAGGGGTCAAGTGGGTCTCATTGAGAAGTACTACATCGGGTTTGAGTCGGGCCAGTAATTCTTGGAGTTCCTGGATCTTGTTGGTCAACCCGTTGACGTTCCAGGAAAGAATGGAGAGGTCACGTTTGAGGACCCGACTCATAGAAGTCCTACACAAGTGACGGCTTCCACCAAGAGCATGAACCTCGTCAGGTACGGCTTTTGAGGCAGAGTGCCCGGAGACTGTTTGCGCGTAAGAGCGCCGAGATTTATCAGTCGGCGGATTGGTGGAAGCCAAGGGTGTTTTGGGCCCAGGTGTAGCAACTCTAGCGGAGGTGCTAGGAAGAGGGACAGATGCGATTTCGTCGGTCTTGACGCGATGCGCAGGCTGTCTGGACTGTGCGGCTGGGTTGGCAGGAGCCCGGGAGCGAGCGCCACGGGGCTTACGATGGCGCTTCTTTTTGTCTGCATTAGGAAACAGCGGGGGCGGGAGGTCAGGCGAGGCTGCTTCTAAAGCAGGGTCTGGATTCTCCGGTGTTGAGGAGGGTTGAGTTGTCTCAGGCTCCACAACCGAGATGTTTGGTAAAGGCTGGTCTGTCTCACTTTTTTGAGATGCCGCGAGGTTTCGGCGCTTTTTCGCCAGAGGTGGGACAGGGGCCTGGGAAGGAGCCTGAGTCGGGGTTGCCTGTACCACTGGTGTTTGCTTAGGGCCTTTACTGCGTTTACATTGCTTGTTTGCAGCTGTGGCGAAAGACACGGCACCCGTAGCAGGAGGCGAAGTGACTGGCTGCTCGGTTGCAGGTCTTGAACCAGCTTCCGGATGCCTCGGTGGTGGCAGGCGCCCTTTCGGCTTTCGCCGCTCGAGCTCCCGCTGAAACACCGGACATGCCCGGTAGTTGACGAGGTGACTTCCGCCACAGTTAATGCACCTTTTAAAAGCAGGTGCATCGCAGTGTTTACTGGCGTGAGGTAAGGAGCACCTCACGCACGCCGGAGTGTTTGAGCAGGTCTCTGAATGATGCCCGAAGCGTTGGCACATGTAACACTGAGGCAGAGCCCCGGGAGCGCGGCTTCTTTCCACTTTAACGCGGAATCCAAAAAGCCGCGTAAGAGAGAGTAGGCTTGCGCCTGCCTCGATTTTCTCCGCCATGATACGGACCAGGAGAATTGGACACCTTGGTCCGGCTGGAGAAAATACTCGATGCACCGCGCGAACCGGATAGCCCAGCTCGCGCAGCTCATCGAGGATTTTCTCGAGAGGAGAGTCCACGTCCAAGCCTCTGAGCACGAAGGACAGAGGCTTCACGTGCTTGGGTGAGACTGTGTGGAACTGCAATTGGGATGATTCCACGAACGCCATTACACTGCGGTACACGTCCATTCCTCGGACAACGATCTTGACTGTATCGCCCCCAAGGAGCTTCAAGTCAACGTTGGCCGGGGAAAGTCCGGGAGCCACTATCAGTCGCCGGTAAAAACCGGTGATGTTGTTCACGCCGTGAACGAACACGGGCGGGATGCGAACAGTGGCCGGCGGTGCTTGGGCATCGCCGGGCACAGTCGGCCCCGTGCCGGATTCGCCATCGGCGGGGACAACTTCCATGGCGGACGCTGAGGAAGAGGTAGAGGAGGACCGGTTCCGCCTCGGTTTCTTAACCGGGCGCCCCCGTAGCCCAACCGCCACGAAAGCTTCGGTCTCGTCACCGGGCAGCGGAACCGTCCGGGAATCGACATGGTCCGCAGGCATAGGCGGAGAACTCGGCGAGTCGCTCGAGTGGGGCATGGCAGTGGCGAGCGACTGCGTGCTCGTTGGCTCGCCCGTACCGGGCATGTCCGCCAAAGAGCGGGAGGTTCGCCGACCAGAGGCAACCAGACTGCCCCCGGCGGTAACCAGGGACCTAGGGTCCGGCCCAAGCCGGACCGCGAGCAGGGGAAGTGGAACGCTCAGGCTGTCTACGAGCTGATCTAATGACCGGCTTCGTTGAATACCTCTCCTTACCAAGAGAGGTGTCCACCGGCCTCTTTACCCCGGCGATATCCAAGCTCGCTTACCACTGGTGGGGGCTCGCAAGGATCGTCCGGGGCAGCGCTACCTATGAGCTTGAGCGTCAGCGAAACAGATGCGCTGCGCAAATTAGCTCTGGGAGGCTAGTCTCCTCTTCAGCGGCGAGATGTTGATCGCTCGGCTGGTGGTCCTTAGAAGGCCCGATGAGACGAGACTCAGCTGATCTTGTGCTGGCTACTCAATTCATCAGCCAGCTGAGTCGTTGTCTTCGTTCTTCTTGTAGCCTGTAGTGCAGATTACACAGCAAGCTGGGCAGCAGATGTAGTATGGCTGTCCTCTTCAATCGAAGGCAGCAGCTGTACCACAGCGAAAAAAGCTTCCGATAACGTCCAGTGAGAGCTGGTCCAGGAGAGGAGGTCTTTCCAGATCGAGGCTGTCCTCGTCAAAGTGTGTGACTCCCTGCTTCGTCAATGCGACAAAACTTTCTACCGGCGCTGTTTTTATGCCCTGACGGGATCGCTGATTGCCTCGCTCCGAACACGTCAGGTGTCACGTCTCGGCTGCTGATCCCTGATTGGCTCGCTGCGTCAGGTGTCACTTGCCGCCAGGTGTTCGCGGCGACCTCTCGCTGGTACCGGAGAGCAGACTTTTGCCTCCGTGCCGTCACGTCAGCTCGGCCGTGGACGACACGACACTTCGCTTCTAGACTTCGGACTGAACAGGACTCTTTTCTTCAGCTCTACAGCTTCTTGTTGCATTCGCCTGCCTCTCCGCTTGGACGAGGAATACCGCCTTTCTTCAGGGAAAGAAGAACCAGGAGCCAGCTGCTGCCGGTGAATTGAGTAGCTGGTAGAAGAAGCAGCTGGCAGAAGTTTGCCCTTATTAGGACCACCTGTCGCCGGCAACCATCTCACTGGGCAGGAAAGAAGAAGATTGCTGTGGGCTCATTCGTGAGTGCCGCTTCAGTGCTTTCTCCCTAACCTGCCCACGGCTGTTAGGTAGCACTGCCCCGGACGATCCTTGCGAGCCCCCACCAGTGGTAAGCGAGCTTGGATATCGCCGGGGTAAAGGAACCAGTGAACACCAGTCTTGGTAAGGACTGGTATCTAACGAAGCTGGTCGTTAGCCCAGCTCCTCCCGCATCGCCGTGAGCAGGAAAGTCGCGTGGGTTACCCGGCTTCGGCCGGACCCAAGATCCCTGGCGTCTGGCAGTGACTGCCTAGAAGTCTCCGCCCGGCAGCCACACTCGGTCAGCATGCCCACTAGGGGCGACAGCACGAGTACCGAGTCGCTCGGCTCTGCCTTGCCCCACGCGGGCGACTAGCCTGAATCGCCTCGGGCGTTTGAAACGGACGATCATCTTCCTCACCCGTTACCCCCTCTCTCGGCGGACGAGTCGGACGAATTCGCGACCGTTGGTCGAGGTAGACGCCCGGCTAAGAAGACGAAGAGGAACCACTTAACCGAATCCGCTTCCTCTCGGACCTCGGCCATGGACATCGGTCAGGGCAAACAGGCAGCTGTTGGTCGCGCGCCGCCCCTGTTCGTCCACGGGGTGTCCAATGTCGCCGCCTTATACAGGCGGCTGATCGCGGCCCACGGCCTGTCGGCCGACAAACTTGACCTTAAGCTGCTTGGCGGTGACACGGTCAAAGTTGTCGTCCGTCGGATCGAGGACCACCGCTTGGCCGAGGCCTTTCTGCAGGCAAATAACCTGCAATACCATACCTTTTCAGCCAAACGAGTCAAGCCCTTGTCTCTAATTCTGCGTGGGATTGACGCGCACACCGATCTCCAGGAGATCCTTTTGGACCCGCGAACTCGGATACCCGGTGCAGGCAATTTTTCGCCTGTTCACCAATTCCGAAACCCGAGTACCTCTCCCACTCGTCCGTCTCCACCTTGAGAAGGGCGAGGCTGCAGACAAGATATTCCACCTGACGTGGCTGTTTGGCTTCCGCGTCAGGATGTAATACAGTCGCCCCCCGGGCAAGCTCGCGCAGTGCCACCGGTGCCAGAGGTTCGGCCATCATACCGACGTCTGTCGCAGTGCCCCGGCCTGTTTACGTTGTTCCTTGGGATATTCCACGCAGGCCTGCACTGTGGCAGACAAGTCCTACTATCGCTGCATCAATTGTGGCGAAGGCCATGCAGCCAATAACAGTAACTGCCCGGTATACAGAGCGGAACTCCTGCGGAAACAAAAGCCGCAGGGGCGCCTCCCGAAGCCGAGGCAACCAGTACTGCAGCCCCAAACACAGAGGCAGCCTAAAGTACAGGCTAAGCCGCAACCAAAGGCACCACCGACATGGCGCGCGCCCTCTCCGGCTCCACCTCCAGCCCCTACAAAAGCACAAAAACGAACCGCGTCGCCTTCCGTAGCAGAGACATGCCCTGTAGCCAATATCTCGGTATTGGAGCCGGAGAATCAACCCTCCACCTCCGCGGAACCACCAACTCCCGCCTCTGAACCAGAGGTAGCCTCGCCACCACTGCCACCTCCGCGATATCCGCGAGCAGGCAAAACTAAACCTAAAACAATAGGGATAACCACATCGGATGCTCGACCCGAGCTCCTGCCTGCCCACAGCCCAAGAAAAGTCCTGCTTCCCGGTATAGGTCCGACGAAGCGCAACAGCGTACTTTTCCTGACGCACATTCAAAAACGACTGCCCCTGGTCCTGTAGCTTCCACCAACAAGACCCGATCTGCCGTTAAGCCTGGTCGCTTTTACGCGGCCTCAGTTTCCAGGCAAACCGCCCAGTCCGTCACATCCGATAACGCACAGTTCGTCCGCGACTTTCTGTCCGGCTACGACCTCAAGAATGTCGCATCGACCTTCAGGTCCATCCGAGACCTCCTGGAAACTGCTGACCCAACTGAGAGGTTTATGCTCTTGGTAGAAGCTTGAAACGTCATAGGTCTTCTATGAACCGAGCCCTTAGACGAGATCTCTCGCTCGTATCCTGGAATGCTAACTCCATCGGTTCCAAGCATTCCGACCTTCTAGAATTCCTGGCCCGGTTCAAACCCGACACACTTCTCCTCACAGAAACCCACCTGACCCCGGCGAACTGGTTTCGATTACCAAATTACGTGGTCTATCGGGATGACCGAGTTGCCCGACAAGGAGGCGGCACAGCGATCGCGGTGAGTACCTCTATAGGTCATCATCGTGTCGTTTTGCCGCAGCGCACTAACCTAGAGGCCACCGCCATTGAGGTCCACGGAGCTCTTGGCGGCGTCCTCGTGGTTTCAGCATACAAGCCCCCGCAAGCTGAACTCCTTGTCGGCGACCTGGACGTCATCTTCGATTCCCACCGAAGGGTAATTTTGGCCGGCGATCTGAATTGCAAGCATCCCGTTTGGAATAGTCGCTTGACTACTCCGAACGGGAGGCGCTTGCTCAGTTATGTTGAATCGCGCCGGGCGATGGTATTTGGTCCAGTGCAACCCACGTTCTTTCCGACACTACATAACGCGGCTCCCGACGTTCTGGATATTGCGGTGACCCAAGGAATTGTCTGTCCGGTCGAAGTATTCTCGCTGACGGAGCTGACATCCGACCACAACCCCATCTTGGTCCACGTCGCTACCCAACACGCCTATGCAAGTTCTGACAAGAAGAAGGTTATCGATTGGGACCGCTACGGTCCGGCTCTGTGCGCTAGATTGCCGCCAGCGGCTCCACTCGATTCCGTTCGCCTCCTAGACGAAGCAGTAGCGGGAATCGAAGAGGCAATCATCTCGGCTATAGGCGTGTCTTCACGTACGCGAGCTGGTTTCACGCCTGCCTACCAACGCATCCCTGAGGAAGTCTCTCTTCTCGCTCGCGAGAGGAATTGCTTCCGGAAAAGTTGGCAGAGGACCCGTGATCCAGCCGAGATAGCATACAATCGGCTCACCTGATGACTGCGTGGCAGTCTGAAGGCGTTCCGACGTAGCTGTTGGGAACTCGCCGTGGCCCGAACGGGGGATGCGGACCCGAAGGAATGTATTCTGTATGGGTGACTGCGGGTCCGCATCCCCCGTACAGAATACCTTCCGCATTGACTGGTCGGAGGCGACGGCGACGACCTCCACTCCCCGCCATTGTTGGAGCGTTCGGACGACTCCTGGGTCGCCCGGAGGAGAAGGCCGAGTACTTGGGCTTGTGTTTAGAGCGACAGTTCGCTCCCAATCCGCCCATGGACTGGGACTTCGACGAACAAGTCGAGATGGCTGTGGAAGTCTTTCTGTCTCTTCCGATCACGGCGGAGCCCGAACACATCTCTTTGGAAGAGGTCTCAGATCGGCTCGCTGAACTTCAGCCAAGAAAATCTCCAGGCCCGGACGGTGTCACGAACACCGCTCTACGACTTCTCCCCGTGCCTGGAGTTCAGTTCTTGACTGACTTGTTCAACGCGTGTCTAAGACTGAAGATCTGAAGATGAAACGTGTTGCAGCAAAATTCGTTCCGCGTGTGCTTTCTGACGACCAGAGAGCCAATCGTTTGAGTGTGTGCCGGGAATTGAAAGAACAATCAGAAATTGATCCGGATTTTTACTCAAAAGTCATCACGGGCGACGAATCGTAGTGTTATGGATACGACCCAGAAACCAAGCAACAAACCAGCCAGTGGAAGACTGCTTCATCACCGTTTCATCTTCAGATCTTCAGTCAAAATTCGTTGGCATGAACTCCAGGATATTCCAGTCATTTCCTCCAATTCATCGATTGTTCTACGACGATCAAACATGATCGCAACACGGACTTTTTCAGTGTTTTCGTCCGTTTTGGAAGTCGAGGGACGTCCCGGTCGTGGTTCGTCTTCAATTGACATTTGACCATTTTTAAAACGAGAAAACCACTCGTAAATCCTTGCCTGATTCAAAGCTTCCTCCCCATAAGACGTCCGAAGCATTGCGACAGTTTCTGCTGCTGATTTCCATAACAGGAAACAGAACCTGATGTTAGCACGTTGGTATTTAATGTTTGCCATTGACAAATCGCCGAAAACGTGAAACAGCGCTTACAAAAATAGTCACACTGACCGCACTAATGTTTCCACAACAATGCTGCTAGGACAACTGATACAAATGGTATCTAGTGAAAGCACCTAGCGGGAGAAGTCGGAACTAGCATTCTACCAACTGCCAGAGAAAAATTCTAGTTACTTTTGGTTCCTCCCCTTTCATCACGGACGCCGGGTGTCGGAGAGAACGGACCGTTAGCTGTTTCTTAGATGTTGAAAAAGCCTTCGACAGCGTATGGCATGATGGCCTATTATTCAAGCTTAGGGAAGTCCAGCTCCCGGACTGCTACCTCATCTGGTTGCTAGCTTTCTGACGGAGAGGACCTTCTGCGTGAGAGTTGGAGATTCAGTCTCTTCCAAGAGACGAATCACAGCCGGCGTCCCTCAAGGTAGTGTTCTTGGCCCCCTTCTGTTCTCACTCTACGTCAACGGCGTGCCAAGACTTGCCTGGAGTCCAGGTGGCCCTCTTTGCGGACGACACGGTCGTATTTACGGCCGATTGTCATGTAGAAAGAGCCGTCTTACGATTGCAGCGCCAGCTCTACACGCACGGGGACTGGACTGAAAATTGGAGAGAGCAACTCAACGCTACCAAGAGTGTAGCCGTCGAATTCTCGAAGCGACGAAAGCACCCTGTTAGGCAGTTACGTATCGGCAGAACGTACTTGCGCTGGTCCAACGAGGTCAAGTACCTCGGATTACACCTCGACCGTCGGCTCACCTGGCGTACCCATGCTCAGACAGTCCTTAAGCGAGCATCCGCTCGTCTGAGCTTACTGTTTCCACTCCTGATCAGCTCAGCCATGGCCAGGAAATTGGGCAAGATGATCGTCGGCGCGTATTTGCTGCCGGTCATTACCTACGTTTGCCCGGTTTGGGGTTACCTCGCCGCAATGCATAAAACGAAGTTGCAGAGCGTCCTCGACAGGAGTCTTCGGCTAGCAGCCAAAGTCGCAGCGTCCGCTCCTTAGACGAAACTTTCAGGCGGCTTGCACGCAAATTTTATGCACGTGCGGCGAGGTTCCCAGACAATCCTCTTGTGGCTGGGCTGGGCAGGTACCGTATACGTCCAGGTGATTCGTGGAAACGCCCTCGGTGTATACTGCGCTAGTGTAGTCTAGCACAACAGCCGAGAATCGGGCTGCTATAGAGCACACGCCCTACTTGGGCAGGGCCATGAGGCAGGAGCTCCAGAAGGTAGCTCGGAACTCAGTTACCGAGCGGTTCGTCTCTGCGACGCACAACCGCACAGCCCAGAGCGTCGTCCGTGCCGTCACATGATATACATAAGCTTTACAGTCAAAAAGATCTCTCTCGGCTCCAAACAGTTGGCCACCACTAAACTAACGTAATTTGAATCAAACTTTATATATGAACAACCTGTAACTATGTGACTACGTACTTAACAAACAGGTTGCAACTACGTGTGTAGGGTAACGTTGTAGATTAGTGTTAACATTTGGCTATTTTATAGAGAATTTACGGAAAGTTTACGCTGAGATGAGCGCACCTCACCCGCTTACACCTCAAGACAGCGCACGAACACGATACCTGCAGCCATCGGCTTTACCATATATTTATGACTATAGCATAACTATAGTCATGTATGTGTGTGCGGTAGAGTTTGTAGGTCAAGCGAGTTCAGTGAACCGTCTTGTTTGCGCCATATCTCGTCCGAGTTGCTCGTTTCCTGTCCTATGACACCAACTCCGCCCGTCCGCGCCCCGCCGCCACTCGAGTATCGTAGAAACATATTTCTTCTTGAACACATACGTAACAGTGTACACAAGATCTATTTTATCTCAAATGAAGAAGACAAGTTTAAATGATAACACAATGTAATGCCTTGTAGAAGTTTAAGAACGTACGTGAAAAACAGCAAGACGTCCGTTATGTGGGTATGAATTGTGGACAAACCAAAAAAACAAGACAGTAAAATACAGTCCTCGGAATTACCATTGTTAAGAAGAGTTAAAAGGTGCTCTAAATTTGAAATAAGAAATAAGGCCATAAGAGAAGAGTTACAAGTTTTTAACTTGAATGAAAAATTAAAATATAACAAAGAACGGTGTAAAGAACTATTTGAAAGAATGTCAGACTAGAGTGAAAAAACTAATCTGGATATACAAACCTGTAGGACACAGATGTCTGGGTAGACCCAGAAGAGATGGCTGGAGGATTTCTTGAAGGCGAACTAGCAGCACCTTGCCTATGCCGTGTTGTGAGGATGATGATGATGATGATGATGATGATGACGATGATGATGATGAAATAAAAAAGCGAACCAACATTTTCTAAACACTTGGCTTATCCTTTCAAAACTCATGTTATTTAAGAACGCATGATATTAACACTGTGCCGTGTTTTTGGTGAAAACCCGGCTGTCCTATAAAAGTGAATAATGTAAAAAGCTTAATTGCCGAAATAAATTTATTATGGTAATTACGCGTCGGTACGGAGTGGACGTTTCGAGGGGTCGCGCTGGATGCCGTCGCTATCTGGTGGCGGAGGGGTGCGTTATGTTTTTCGACACGCTTGCTTGGTGCAAGCTGAGTCACTCTGAATTCAGCTGTTACGGGCAGAAGCAGTCGTCTTCCCAGGTCGAACCAAGTTGCTTTAAACTTCAAATTTCTGTCCACTATGTTTGAGTAGGAGCTAAAGCGATCTCCGGGTTCCCGTCCCGTCGGAAGTCCGACTCATTCCAGCGAGTGGCTGTCCATCTGCCACGATGCAACGAATATAACTAGACTCGATCTTCGTGGCCACGGGAGGAGCGACTGCACATAATGCCACAGTGCCCATGAGACATCCCCTGGACAATGCTCAGGTGAAATTTATGCCTTAAATACACTCTAGGCCGTTGCAGCAAATACCATCTAATGTGACTTTATTTTCAGTATAACTCTGGTTCGATTTTCATTTGTGCTCGCGTCCAGCTGGACATAATGGTTACAAACTTTAGCTGTTTTACTTTCTGAATGTAATTACGCCCCAGAATAAGTGTAAACCCGGCCGGGGCCATGTGTCCGGCGATCTTTAATGTTATACTTTTTTTTAACAGTAACAGTTGTGGGGAATCTGAATTTTAGTGATTCATGTGGGTGCTGTTCATTTATGCATTTATGCTGGGGGACTTAACCGGCTGGTTGTGTCCCTATTACATTTGGGTATTTTATTGATATATATATTGTAATAATTTAATAAAAAGTGATGATTGAATGTGTGTTTTGATGATAATAGCTATTATGGAGTATGAGACTCCGATGCAATCAAGCCCCTCTGTTTGGACTATTCAATTTGTAATAAAATAAATAAGATTGATGTGTGAATCTGTAAGTTGTAAGGTGTTTAATTGGTGTGGCTCTCGACGTCTTACTGGCCTGAAACACTTCCTTAAGTTTCCCAGCTGGTCGAGTCCCAATGGTAGCAAGACCGGTCGAGTAGCGTAAAGTTGATGAAGAAATATATATGCTCAGCTTCACCGAAAGTTTCAAAACTTTCAAGTTACAAAAAAGGTTCATTTTTTATAATACCCAAAACTATCACTGGTTCACTTTCACTTATATATTATGTTAATGCTAAATGGTCGTATAGTCTTATTAACATAATAAATTGGTTAGCGTTTTTTCAATGGAGATTTGTTCCATGGGTACTATATTATTGTTTCATCTTAGATCACAGGAAACTTTTACTTTGTTCACTTCTCTTTCTTAAATTTATATACATGTGGTTTTTATTTCGTTATACTTTTGTTTTTAGATATTTATTTTGGGGATATAGGGATTTGGGTGTCTTTTATAAGAGCATGACATCTTCTTCAGGATGCTGCCCTCTTCTTCTTTCTTCAGTCTTCTTTTCTCCTGCCTTCTGGGACTGGTATCTTCTCCATCTTCTTCTTGAATTCAGAAATACACAACCTGTATTGGTTGATCTTGGCTTATTTTAGGGTTTCTATTCTATTTATTCTCCCTCGTTGTGGGTTTGGTCATATTGTGTACTGCTTTGTTATTTACTATTTTACCTTCCTGGGTTATACCTTGAAAACCTTTGGTTATGAGACTGGTCTTGGATGACTCATCACTAGTAACTCCTTTTATTTTAACTTGTATTTTCTTTATAATAATGATTTCTTTCCACAGTTGCTATGAATTAATTAATTTATATTAAACTTAATGCTTTCTTCCAAATTTAAACATTATAACTTCATTATTCTAATGATCAATTGCCATTCAATATTATGCATACATCTGTCACGCTACAATATACATTTCAATAATTTAAAAGGGGGTTGGGTTTTTGTTGTGCTTTAACCTGAGGCCGTCACCTGTTGGTGCAGTTGTCTGCAGGTACCTGACATGTTATTTTCTGTTGAATCTGGTTCGGGCGCATGTCTGCGGCTGGGTTAATTCAGTACTCTGTGAATTCTTTTATATATTTTTTATAAAGTTTGAACTATAGATTTCACAATTTTATAAAATTATTCTGGCTCTTTAATAATTCTTTAATAATTAAATTCATCTTTGTCTTTTTTTACTGCCATAGTCAGTTCAGGATTTGTTGAGTTTTTTTACATATATTTATAATATTAGTTTCTCACTATTTCATTTTATAATTGTAAAGCTATAAAATCCGCCTCAGTTTATATTTATTTTCTGGTGGTTATGTTCCACTTGGTTTTTCTTTCAAATTTTTGTATTCTTGTAAAAGCATAAAAGAAAGTGAGAATTTACCATTTTATAAACCCATACAGACATGTTAACCTTGTGATGGTACTTTACTATTTGGGAACAAACCCGAAATTTTTAATTATGAATTGTAACCTGAGAGTTTGTACAGGCTGCTATGCCAATTTAAATTGGGAATTTCTAGTCCTTGTAATTAATTCAGTTTGTTTTAATTCTGTTATACTCTTATGAGTTAATGGGTTTTGGGTTTTTTTAATGAAAATTTATATAAGGCTTGCCGGGCACTTAAACTGATTACTGTAGTCTGGGGTCATGATGACTAATCCAGGGGTTCTCCACATTCCTGTTTGGGGTATGATGAAAATATATAGGCTGTCTGCCAGGTTGAACATGTGTCTGTGATATGTGTATATATTTATATGTGTATTTATGTGAATTATGTATTCTTTATGTCAGTGTGTTATGTACAGCGAATATTTATGCAACCATATCATTATAAACATTAAGAAATATTAAAGCCATTTTGTACTGTGATACTAGATATTGAATTATGAGGGTAATTTTAAATTGCTAATTTGGGGAGTTTTGGGATACTAAAGAATTGTGCATGATGATATAAATTAAATGTGAATTGTGATAAAATATTTTTTGAATTTTAAACAAAAATTGTAGTTAAGATGTATGGATATTAAATGAATTTGGAAATAATAAAAACTGTTATTGTTGGGTAAAAGCGAGTTTAATTGCAAGTCCCGTCTCACTGGACCCAGCGCTTTATTTTGCTTCTCTAGGCCTTCTGCCTAGTTTTAATTAACTCGTAGCCTCTCCTTAAAAAAAAAAATGCTATAAACACTCAATAAAAAAATAAGGAGGGGTTACAACACGAATGGAAGATTTGGTCAACTAATGTCTAATATTTCTAACTCTTACTGAGAACAATAATCAATAATTCCTGCAGATAAAGATGCTGCTAAAGTAGACAAGACAAGACAAGAGTACAGTAAATGAAAAGGTTTAGTACGCTTGTTCCACAATTCATGTCACCTCAGTATCATAACATGCCGACTCCTACTTGGGGCATAATTTGTCAACTACAGTCTATACTTGTGGAATTACATCAACCTTAAAAAAAAAAAAATGATATATATTAATGTTCGTACCTCAAAACATTTATATATATACTGTTTTTCATTTAATTTTTTTGGACACAAAATTTCTGAAAACGCACTGGAACGACACTAGAAAACACGATAAAATAAACGAATAATAGAAAAATAAATTTACGTCTGTACCTAATTTTGCAATATTAAGTGTTTCATAGCTTACAATGTTGAATATAAACATGACTTTTTTAAATCAGTTCATATTATTCAATTCGTAAAATTAAATTAAACTATTTTATTAGGCTTTCTAAAGAATATTCTTTAAGATCCTAGCAGTATTATTGACCAAGAATCTCTCTTTTACCAAAGTTTTAGTTTTAGATAACGACAACACAACGAAGATGTTAATAAAAATTATCTACTCTGAGATAACTGCGACCGTTTAAAGTAATGCAAAACTAAGCATGCAGGAAACTTTCCAAATAAAATTAAGTAGCCATCATTGAGTTAATAACCGTTTTAAGAAGACATTCAGCTGATTCGACTATAAGAAGTGTCGTGAAGGTTTCCGGAACTTTTGGATAAGTATCAATATAATTATAATTGAAAATTTCTTAGCAAAACATTTCTTCCTTAATAAGTTTTTGTCTTCTGTTTAACACCCACCATTCTGATCCATGTCATAACGCTACATTCCACACAGGCTAGTAAATAACTAACCATCAGAGAGGTCAAAATATTTTCCAGGAGGGGCAAACAATTTTCTCCTATAAATATTTTTCATACACACACACATGCACACATTAGTTTATAATTCTCATATCATAATAGAAATAAGTACACAGATTGTATTCATTGCCTTAATAACAACACTGCCCAGCGATCCACAGGGAGAAAATCGATTTCCATCTTTTCGGCTTGCACGCGTTGTGTTGGTGTGGGTTTCGGCACTTTCCATTTAAAAAGCGTGCAAACATAATAAAATAAACATGAGTGAGGCCAGAAATAACGGGAATTTTGTATGTGTGTGTCTCCTGCCGGCCTTTTTATTGCAGTAATCACAATAATAAAACATTGGAAAAGTAAACATTACATAATTGAGATATGGTTGCCTGCCAGGAACGATATATTTTCACTCATACGTGATTTAAATTAAAATGAAAAATTAATAGAATTTTGTTAAAGTGAAATGAAATGTTTCCATAGAAACTACTTCTTTGTTGTCAATAACGTAGTACACATATAAAACTTAAAAAAAATTTACCTCCTCCATCAACTACCATTTTAATTTATAAAAAAATTACCCCATCCCCCTTCAACTACCTTTTAATTTATAGATATTTCATCTACCTTTCTACAGCGGATTATTATGACCTTCTTTTCAGGATACTTTATTTATCAAAATTAAGCACTTTATTCTTGTTAAAACGTAAAACGTTGCAGGTAAACTACCCCTTTCCCTTAACCGATCTTCACCAAAATCAATAGGCCAATTGTTTACAATAGTCCTCTACAATTCAGGACTTTATGCAAAAAATTATTTGATTCTGTTTGAATTTGCGGCTGTTATCGTTTTCCATAGAAACAATTCTACACACAGACACTTTTCGAAAAATGACTTTTTTTCATGTTTTGATGGTAGTACAATCAGAATCTGCCGTTATCTCGAACACGATTTTTTCGCCATGACCATACTTCCATTTCCTTATGGAACATGGAACTAATTTAATTAACACCAATTTACAATCGCACCAGTGAAAATAAAGAAAGCCTCATCACTCGAAACGAACTAAAATTCAACCGAAACCGAGCAACACACACGTACTTTATTAGACCGAAACCAAGATGGCTTACGATGAGCTCACGGCTTATACCAAGCAAGCGAAATACCTCGTGATCGTATATTAGTATTATTACAACATTACAGAACAGTCTACGTGTTTGTCGAATGTTCCAGACGAATCCAGTGGAATACGGCTGAATGTTGTAGCGTACGCGATTCTCAGCGCATTTGCTAGAACGTGTCAAAATTCGCGCGGCCGCAAGCATTGTGTCAAGGCCGTAATTAATTACGTCGTAGTTTAGAGATAACGCAGTTGTGGAATGTTCTGGTCTGTGAGCGTTGTATAAATACAAGGCGTCAACGGCCTTAGTTTTCAGTTACTATCGGGCGATATTACTGTGTGCGTTCAAGTGGTTATTAGTGAAGTGTTGTGTTTTATAATCGGGCGGTATAATTGCAATGCAATTGTGTGTTATATTAGTTGACATTTTATTGCGTGTGAACAATTTTTATTTGATTTGTTGTAAGAGACAGTGTTGTTAATTACGAACTGTTTAACTGTGAAAATTAAAGCTGGTGATTAGTGACGTAATTGGTGTCTTGTATTTTGTTTTCCACTGTACCTACGACGAGCAAGTAGACCGTCGTAAGAGTCTTGTGTGTGTGTGTGTGTGTGTGTGTGTGTGTGTGGGGTGGATGTAACAAAGTTATTACTTAATATCCAAGGTCTCAATCTGTTTGACAGATCACTTTATTCGTTAAATTATTTGTTCCGTTGTGGTCTTCAAATCACTTCTGATTGATCTGCATTTTATCGATTACCAGCCGTCCCGTCAGTCTGTCAGTTCCGCCTGTCGGCCGCTACGTTAACGAGTACAACAATTTACCCTTGAACACAGTACGTTGCAGTTTCTATGTTGACGTCTTTATGCTGAGTGGAAGCATTGCAGAGCTTGTCATTTGATTTACCGTGTCAAGCTGCCAACTGATTCACAATATGTCTGACACTTTTTCAAAACTTATACTTACATTGTGTTATCGCATTATTATTTATAGTGTTTACGTTGTATTGTTTAATTTTTAAAAATACTTTATTAATAGTATTACAACAAAAAATACAAGTGTCAGACAGGGTGATGGTTTATCCCCAATTCTTTCCAACTGTGTCCTGGAGAAAGTAATGATAATTTAGAGTGAAAAATTAAATGAATGCAAAATATCACCAATCATGTTGGGAAGAAGAAACAAACGTATTGAAATAAACTGTTTGGCATTCGCAGATAAATTTGCTATACTTTCTGAACATCTTAAATCTGCAGTAGCACAAGTTAATTTTTTAGAGGACATAGCAAATAGAACAGGCTTAAGAATTTCTGCAGAAAAAAACAAATTTCTCACGAACATTAAAAATCCGCTAAAATTCCTGGTAACAGATATTGGTAGAATAGAGAGGGTTAGAAAATTTAAGTATCTAGGTGAAATAATTCAAGAAAATGGTGTAGAAAAATCTGCTATAGAAAAAAGGATTCATAAAATGGAAAGGGCATATGGTATAATTAAGATATTTACAATAAAAAGTGTATATCTAAAAATGCGAAAATAAGAAAATAAGGTATTACAGTACAGTAATAAAGCCAGAATCCCTATACGCAAGTGAACGTCTAGCATTGAATTATAATTTAGACAAACTAGAAATATTGGAAAGGCAAATTATTAGGAAAATATTAGGCCCACGATAAACTTCAGAAGGTTGGAAATTAAGAAGCAATGATGAAAAAATAAAGAAATAAAAATATACCAAAGTATAGAAAATATAACAGAATGATAAGAGAAAAAAAGACTTATTTTTTAGACATTTATATAGAATGGACGACAATAGATTGACAAAGCAAATCTTCAAATATCTGTAGGAGAAGAAGTCAACATCAAGTTGGATTAAAGAAGTCCAAAAGGATTTAGAAAAAAAATAATATACACTCAAAAGAAGAAACTGAAAGAGAAGTTTTTCGATCAAAAGTGTTAAAAATGGAAGGAGTCCATGGTAGGAGGGAGAAAAATGCAGGTTCAAAGTAGACTGAAGACAGGAAGAAGAGACACAGTGAAAAGATGAAAGAATACTGGAAAAAAGAAAAGAACAAAGAGTAAAGAACTGAAATTGGCATGTGGTCCTTAGTTGGCCGATAAAAAAAAAATATTACAACCAAAATTAAATAACTGGCAGTTTTCTCACTATAATTAGAAAACTTTAGAGAAGGCAAACATTTAAAAACCATCAATGCAGTTAAACAATTAAAGTTAAAATCGTCAAAATAAAGTCGTCGTGATCATCATCATCATCTTCACAACACGTCATAGGCAAGGTGCTGCCTGTTCCGCCTTCAAAAAATCCTCCAACCATCTCTTCCTGGGTCTACCCACTTACCTGTGTCTTGCAGGTTTGTGTTTACTTGTTTGGCCAGTCTGAAATCTGACATTCTTTCTAAGCGTTCTTTTAACTTTATTTGTATGTCAAACAACAGCTCCCAAAGAAGCCGTTAGCCTCTCTCCAGCCAAGACCGTACTGCGTGGTGAAATGCCACATCCTACAAGAGGTGACCCTGTTGATGCAGAACGGTAAGGGTCGAGAACGGAAGGTCGATAAATGGTGGAGGGCAGCAGTAGCTACCAGTATCAAGTTAGGGCGTAAGGGAAATGACCCTACAGGCATTGGAATATTACAGGTGTGTTCTAATTGGATTTAGTCGGCTGTAATACTTTTTCTATTGTTATAGGATTATATTTTGTTGTCGCCTTGCAGTTGGGTGTTGGGGACATCAAAGTCAATGGGAAGACAACCACGAATAAAAATTACCGGAAGCCATGGCGCGTAAGGAGGCAACTCCTCCGCATGACTTACCCTTCTGTAGGCTGGTACCCTATAATGGGGAATTAATTTAATTTACTCGCAACTTTCAAAAAACACATAGGGACGGATATACAAAATTAAATTTTTACAATGTTTAGGCAGTCCCTGCATTGTGTTACGGGTGTAAATTATAGACAAACCAAAAAACAAGACAGTAAAATACAGACCACAATGACTCTCTTAAGAGGAGTTAAAAGCTGTTCTATACTTGACGGAATAAGAGAAGACTTTCTAACTGAATGCAAATGAATGAAACATTTTAATTGAATAAAAAATTAAAAGATATAATTCTTGTAATGAGCATTTTATCCTTATTAAAAGAATAAGGATAAAATTAACAACAGTGATGGAAAGAACGGTGGAAAAAACACTTAGAACGGCTGTCCAAACATGTCTGGAAATACAGAACCATAGGACACAGGTGTGTGGGTAGACCCAGGAAGAGATTGCTGAGTATTTGTTAGTGGTGTGTAGGTGGTAAACATCTGTTTAGGGCGTATCTGGAACATCTGTGTTCTGATGGCGAGGGGGGGATTGTGTGTGCATGAGACAAGGGAAGGTCAGGTGTCTTTAAAACTAAATACAATCATGAATGCAAAATATAAAATTAACTGAACTAAATATAAACTGAATGCAAATTTTAAAATAATGATGAACATTCAAAATAATATAAAATAAACTAAACTAAATAACAGATTTTAATAAAGGGGATACACAAAATTCAGTCTGTTCATTGGTTAAATTTTTGTTATTTTTTATTGCTTTTTTAATTTCTAAAATTTCTAACAAATCCATTTTTTTACCTTTTTGTATGTTGTGGAGTTAAAGGCAGAATAGGGAGTATATTGCTTATGCCGTGTTGTGAAGATGATAATGATGATTTTTAAAATATCAATTCAGTTTAACAATTATATATAGGGAAAATCATCGAAATAAAGTTAACATCTAGGTTCTGATGGATATAAACCTACCAAAAGGAGTTAGCTAGAGAACCCGTCCAACGGCTACAATTTTGAAGATCTTTGTGGAGGACACCTACCAAACTGGGTGTACTATTTTCGACATACTAAAATGGCTAGCCGAGAAACTTGTAAAATGACGCTCTCGAAAAGTCAAGAGCGTTACATAATTGTGTTAGAAATAGGAATACTAGTAACCTATTTGAATCTTCAATTCAGTCAAATACGATTGAGTTTTCTAAAATAATGAGATTTTCATGACTGACATAGTAGTTTATTATTTCTCATCAATGTATTTTTCTTTGACTGAAGCCACAACTAGAAAATTGGAATCTTTCGAAAAGTGGCTTTACCGTAGAATAGTGAGCATTTCATGGACAGCACATATAACTACATGTTAAAGTTCTTAGAAAGATGAAGAAAGATAGGGAAGTTATTAACACAGCGCACAGCAAAGATAAGAAAGCTTCAGTATCTGGGACATCTCATGAGAAATGTACAGAGATTTTACTTATTGCGGTACATACTACAGGGAAAAGTACTTGGAAAGAAATGAGTTGGGTGACCGAGAATATCATGCCTGAGAAATTTAAAGACCTGGTTTGGCATGAATACAACTGACTTATTCCGTGCAGCAGTACAGAAAGTTAAAATAGTCTGTATGATATCCAACATCCGAAACGGATAGAAACTATCAGAAGAAGAAGAAGAAGAAATTATATATATATATATATATATATATATATATATGCTCAGATTTTTCATGTACGTATATTTTTTTATATTATTATTAATAATAACAAAACTTTTTACACGAATATATTTTATTATTTTGTGAATTGCAATGTTTCAATAGTATTCAACTACCATCATCACATAAAATTAATAAATTAAATTTGTTTACAATTTTTCAAAAAAAATTTAAATTTATTAATTTTATATAAATGATGATAGTTGAATACTATTGAAACATTTTAATGCACAAAATAATTAAAAAAAATTTAATTCGAACACAATTTTAAATTTATTAATGTTATATCTGGTGATGATCGTTGAATACTATTGGAACATTGTAATTCACAAAATAATAAAAATATAACTTATTCTTGTAAAACGTTTTGTTATTATTAATAATAATATAAAAAGTATAATATAATACGTATAAATATATTCATCAGAATGTGTGTATATAATATGTACTTTTATGTTTATCGACTTTTACGTTACTCTGATTTAGTAATGAAAAAGCTCATTGTTATCGCAAACAATATTCGTTGTCGGCAACCGGTATACAGTAGCACAAGTAAACTTTATGATTATGCAGGGCATAAGACACTAACAATAATGTTAGTTATCTGCCCATAGTCATTAAGACAGGGCATAATGTTTACAAACAATAAACTAGTAACAAATATGTAATAAATAATTGATATTTTTATTGTTTTCAACATTTTTATCATGAGTGCAGGAAGAGACTGTTAGACGGAAATATAGAGAAAACTGAGTATATGTCTATGGGACGTCAAGACAAGACTTAATACTGGAAGATAAAGGAATATAAAATACATTGTCTCATTCTACGTATTTTCAGAGTACACTGAGATTACAAATGAAACGTTTAAACTTAAGTCGGTAAAATGAAATGGAAAAAGCTTCAATTGCAGAGGTTATTGCTTGGCAGACGCTGTTGTAATAACTGCGGACTTCAAAGTAGCGTGCGATAAAAATGCTAGAGACATAATCAAGACCTTCATAATAAGACTGACTGGAAACTAGTGTTAATAAAACTCAAGAAGTCTAATCGAATGTTATGTGAAGCTACTATGAAGGCTACGGCAAAGTAGTAAACAATTCAACATTCAACAGGTTCAACAAAATGTACCATTGTGTGAGGAATTTTATTACTGCAGAAAACTTTTGCACGGCGGAACTGATGACAGGAATAATCTCGTCCCAGAAAATAATATTGTTGTTACATACAGGAAATTAGTTCAAAGAATGTTTCCTGATTATTATTTTCTTATTCATTTCTAATAATATTGCAATGTGTATAGAAAGTGTACTTGTGATTTTTAGAAATTTAATTGTGGAAAACTGTTGTATTAGCAAACATTTTGAAATACAGTACACCCTCTGAAATTTGGCACTGCGGTAGTCCGGCCCCTTCAGTAGTCCGGCGTTTTAGGCGGGTGCTGGCGAGCGTGGAGGGGTAAACATCAGTGGATCGTTAGTCCCTCGCTGTCTGCAGTGCCGTTTATTTAAAGTTGTTTTTTTTTCTTGGTGTAATTATTTGCCGTGTTTACGTAATTTAAGATCGTGAGTGCGAAATGTCGTCACATGCTGAACTGCACGAATTGTGAGATACAATCGCTGAGAAACTAATAGACAAAACAGATAATTTGAAAACGGACGATGTGAACTAGTGGCTGGCGGGTGACGAACATAAAATAAAACGATAACAGACGATGAAATAGTCACTGAGTGAGCAGAGAAGATGAGGACGAGGAGGGGGAAGAGGGAGAAGCAGCGACAACTGTTCATACAGTAGGCCATGATATGGCTGTGGACGCCTTCACAGCTTCTATTAAGTGAGCAGAAGAAAGTGGCGTGTCTGCTAGTAAATGCTCGTGTTTAAAAAACTCTAGAAAACGCGTTAAAAGTGTTGTTTCAAGCCAAGAAACAGAAGAAAATTGACAGTTTTTTCATTCCAATAGTATAGTACTGTACATTACTCTGTAAGTTTCATTTTTTCCTACGTTTGACTAAATTATAAACATAAAACTAATTTGAATAATTTTAAGAAAAAATGAAAGATAATTTACTATATTTTTAATCCGATGTTTTAATCAGGTGTAAGGTTTTTCATGTTTTCCCATTATGTACAATATACTCTACTTTTTGTCATTTAAATGCTTTTTTTTCTAATAACCATCATTTCCACTGATCCGGCACTACCCTGGTCTGATATCTGCCGAATTAGTGAATGTACTATATTAAATTTTTAAGATACACAAAAATTTTGATTTCTAAATGTGTTCTCTTATCATTAAAGAAGCAGGAATAACCAAAGAGGAGGCTTTATGATTTTGGAAGAAAAAAGAAAATACAGCAAAATCGTTAAGAAAATAAATAATTAAAAATCATTTCAATTGGCGATATTTTGATATCAGACTTACTGCTACTGCTTTGATACAACTGTTACTTCTGTTAAACATGTTGTTACATCGGACTCACGGATCGTCGTATAAACAAAATACAGTGGAACAGTGGATCGTCGTATTTGTTACAGTGAAAACAAAATACAGACACCGATGAAGTCACTAATTACCATTTAATTAGTCACAAATAACAATTAGAAATCAACAAGGTACGCTCAAACAGTATTGTCCACACGCAATAATAATGTCAACTATTAAGTGTTCCGCACTAACACAGTAATCACTTTCCACAAATCTGCAAGCAATCACTTGATCCGCACTGTAAAATATCTCCAGGTGTAACTAACTGACTAAGCCGGCCGCTGTTGTTTTTATAGACCCCGCAGAATTTTCAAAATAATATTCCATATTACTGGTGGCATGCCAACATAATTTGTGTAGTTACAAAAACTCGAACAGTCTCGAGGCTACGGGAATGCCCGACCTTGGCTCAGGCGAAGCACGGCCGGCTAGTCGAGAAACGTGTAGAATGATGCACTTGGCTTTTTGCAACAATGTATGGCTTTGAGTTGTCGAGTAACACTACTGGTCGACGTTATTGGGCTAAAGACTTCAAAAATAATGTTTACAAACAATAAACTAGTAACAAATATGTAATAAATAATTGATATTTTCATTGTTTTCAACATTTTTATCATGAGTGCAGGAACAGACTGTTAGACGGAAATACAGAGAAAACTGTGTATATGTCTATGGGACGTCAAGACAAGACTTAATACTGGAAGATAAAGGAAAGTTAAAACCGAGCGCAGAATCAAATAGTATAAGAAATGGGGGTGGGGTGGGTGAAAGTTTCACAGGAGTGAAGAATGTGTTCAAGGGAGAAAAAGCTATGAGAAGCAAAGCTATGTGCTTCGTAAACGGTTTACTGTGAACAGTAAGATCACAAAGGAATATCATCATCATCATTATCATTTCTAGTTCACATGATAAGTCGCTGGTAAGATTAACGCAAGTGACCATGCAGCAGACTGAAGCCCAAGTAAAAGTGGATAGCCAACTAAGTGAACCCATAAATATCACACGAGGACTAAAGCAAGGAGATGGGTTAACCCCAACACTATTTAATATTGCATTGGAATATGTAATTAGAGGGTTATCAATAAATAGTTCCAATCTGTTAACAAATAAAACTGTATAGATAGCTGCATATGCAGATAACATTAACATCATGTCAAGACGGATCGCGGCAGCTAAAGAGATATTTCTGGATCTTAAAAACAAAGCCAGTCAAGTCAAGAAGTTGGGCTAGTCATAAATATAGATAAACAAAAATGCTTATCCAAACAAGAAGGGATCAGGTTCATAACAACACTGAGATAGAGGAGGACACAATTGAAGTGGTGGACAATTTCACGTGTCTCGGAGTGAACCTAGCAAAGACTGGATCAGAGGGGCCGGAGATCTAAAGACGGAGCACCATGGCTAACAAGGCATACTTCTCATAGCTGCCATCATTTAGGTCTGGGGATGTGCACAAGGAAACAAAAATGAAAATATATAGGACTGTCATCAGACCGGTGTTATGCTACGGGTGTGAGCACAGAAAACAGCCGAAGTAGTAGACACCTTTGAAAGAAAGATTCTCGGACGCATTATAAGACCAATACAAGAAAATGGCTCATGGAGACTGAGATACAACAATGAACTGTATCAAATATATAAAGAGATACCAGTCTCAAAATTTATAAGAATGCAAAGACTGGGTTGGGCCGGACATGTTATGAGAATGGAGGATGGCAAGAACCCCAAAAGGGCTCTGCTGGGTACATGGGAGGGAACGAGACCTAGAGGCAGACCGAGGAAGAGGTGGGATAATGGCGTTGCAGAGGACGCGAAGGATAAGGGGATAAGACACTGGAGGAGGGCTGCAATGGATAGAGTAGACTGGTGGCGGAGATTGGTGGATGCCAGGGCCCGACTTGGGCTGAAGCGCCATAGGAGGAGGAAGATATAAGTCGCTGGTCTGTTCCGTCTTCAAACCTCCGTACATCTTTTCAGCCGGCTCCTCATACATCTTCCGCTTTTATAAATTTATATCAAGAATTGTTCTATTCTAAAGCCTTCTTAGACAAGAACATTTATTATCGGTAAGAAAGTCATTAGTAGGAGTTAACGAAGAACCAATCAGATCACGAGGATTCATCGATGAAAATTACTTTGAACGGATAGATAACTCTCCTAACGGTAACGTGAGAACGCTGTGGTAGTATCAGATGTTTGGTCTCTCTGCAGCGACAAACGATAGTTAGAACACTTCTATAGTTACTGCGACAATTACTACACTTGTAATAATCCGCGAAAGTTCAAGATTGTCCGATTAAAGTATAAAGACACTTCAAGTTTACTGGAACGGTGTACCACAACCACACAATAATGCAACTTCAAAGGACCAAAAACCAACAAACTACCTCAATAACATCCAGAAGCCAACACACAAATACTTCACCAGAAACAAGATGGCGAAGGCTGAAGATGGGAGAACAAGATCTCCCGAAACATGTTCCTAAAGGAAAAAAGTATATCTTGAGGTAAATTTAGTCATAAATATTATAGTATTATATACATCAAGAAACGAACTGTAGCAGAAAGTGATATATATATATATATATATATATATATATATATATATTACCAAATATAATACAACTACTTGCAGAAGAAATTATATTTGATAATATATATAATATACTCCAATAATTACTGCAAGAAACTATAGAGTTACTTATATATATGCAGTTTTTTCTTACTGTGACTATGCAGTATAGAAAGTGAAAAAATGTAATTAATATGTATTATAATGTTTTGCATCGTAGTGTAGTGTATAGTTGTATATAATGTGTGTATCTGTGACTCAACAAGCAATATGTAAGTACTATTAGTTATTGTATACAACACAACGCCACTGATAATATCATACAACTTAAACGTTATAATTAGAAATCTCATTACATTTGTATTACTTCATATTTTATGTTGTAGGCATGAATATGAGATAAAATAAATCTCGAAAGGTCGCATAAAAACTGCGTCTTTATTAGACCGAAACTCGATATAAACTAGAAACTATATACATATAATATTTACGACAAATATAAACGTAAAAACAAATATGTACGGTTCTTCATATGTCGACACTCCAGTGATAAAACTGGCAGTGTTATAACCGTTGACCTTAAGCGTCACTAGAACTGTGTTAGACTGTAAAATAGAAACGGGCGCACGCACTCACTCACTCAAGCTCCAGCTGAGAATTTTCTATATTGTAGAGAGTTTTGTACGCAATAGTAGTACGAATGTGTTGACAGAAACACGCGCGCGCGTGCGCGCATAAGGAACACTTGCGAGGCGAGGCGAGAAGAGTTTTACCTACAGAGTATCGCCTCGGGGGGTTCGTCAGTAATACATGCGAGAATTTGCACAAATAAGAATGCCGCTGCCGCCGAGAGAATTGATGGCGTATATTGAAAACCTTTCACCGCGAACTAGGACTACCACAACAGGGTAAATTTTGTATAGTAGCGGTTGTGTTTTATTTCTGCAGTTGCTGTCGTACCGTCATTTGTATAGTTACGGAGTTTTTCAGGACCACACACAAACACACACACACACACACACACACACACACACACACACACACACACACACACGCTCACGCACCGGTATATTACTATTATTTTAGAACTTTGAGTATTGTCCAAACACAACTTTTTGATAGTACATATCTGCGTTCGTTTTCAGGTATCACTTCTAACAAAACTAGAGGTACATACAATTTTCAATAATGCAAAAGCAATCGCTTATTAAAATTTCAAAAAACATTGACCCTTTAAATAAAATACAAAGCAAAAATTATAAGAAATGAAGAGATAAGAAATGGCTTAGAAAGTTTTAAAGAAAGGATAAGGATTAAGAAGTGCAATTAATGAAAGGATTAAAGAATACAGAAGACAATGGATTTAACATATCAATAGAACGTAAGAAAGTAGAATACCGAAAATGGCGAAATATTACAACCAAAGGTAAACTGTGGATTAGGAACAGGCCGCTAAAGCCTAAAACCGTTAAGAACAGAATTATGATGACAAAGCAGAAATTAAATATGGGACATTTTCATTGTTCTTGACAATTTTTTGAGCCGAATGACCACCTGCCAAACACTACATTTTACTAAAAACTAATGTTTAGTGGATATCTAAAATTACTGAAAAGGCTCGTCACGATTGCGGACTGCATATTAGTTTTTAGTAAACTATAGTCCTGCAAACTCGACAATTTGCATTTAATTGCCAAAGCTATGTAACAATTTGTAGTGTTTAAATTTATTTTTATTTATTTTTTTTATTTTACTGATCATTAATTCTTATGTTAAACGTTTCAGCAGCAGCACTGGCTGCCATCTTCAGTGGAAGTATTGAGTCAAACCTAACGGGGGGGTGTACGTATGTTAGGACCACAGTACTGTGGTTAAGGCTACAGTACTTTGGTCCTAACGTACGTGTTAGGTTTGACTAGATACTTCCACTGTAGATGGCAGCCAGTGGTGCTGCTGAAACGTTTGGTTTTAATGAAAACCTTGGACCACGGCCAAACAGCCTGGCAGATAGTTTACATTCAACTGACACCACCCGTTAAAGCCTTCGAACAATGATACATTATTTCTTAACGAAATAACTTACACAGACTTATCTATTATAACCGATAATTAATAATCAATATTAATTGACGATTGGCTCTTATTTTGCAATATTGTTTGCAAGTATACAATTATATGCAAGTATGCAAGTGTATGTAATGCAATATATTGCTATAATTATTACGTAACGCTTTATAAAATTCGAGTGCGTCATTCTACACGGTTCTCGACTAGCCCAATGCGTCCAGCGTCTGTGTCAAGGTCTTGCACTCACGCAGCCTCCAGACTGTTCCAGCTGTTGTAACTACGTAGTCGATATCGGGACGTAGCCAGGAATATGGAAAATTTGTCAGGAATCTCTGGGGGATCTATATAAGCAACAGCGCCCGGTATATTCAGTCAGTTACACCTGGTGATTTATTTAGTGCGATCAAGTGATTGTTGCGGATTAGTGGAAAGTGATTATTGTGTTAATTAGTGCGGAATTCGAATAGTTGATGTTATTATTGTGTGTGGACAAATTTAACTTGAATTACTGTACGAGACTACCTGGTTGATTACAAATTGTCATTTGTGATTAATTAAAGCTGTTAATCAGTGACTTGATTGATGTCTGTATTTTGTTTCCACAGTACCACACGACGGTCAGTGGTACTGTCCTAACAATATGCATTTTCTTATTAATTAAACAGAATAAAAATGTTTAAATGTCTTCTACAGGATACATTCTGGAAACACACCTGTCACAACGTTCTATACACGTAAAACACCCGAATAAAATATTCCAGTAGCAGTGCGAGTGTGACGGAGACAAAATGACGTCACAGGCGCGTTATCTGTAATACAGTGCAACGTATTGTAGCTCACAAGCCGGTTTAATCAATACTTTAGCAGATTAAACACGTTCATTGTATCAGACAATTCTTGTTAGTTGTGCAAGCTTAACAGTTTCCAGTTGCAGCAGCCAAGTTTAATCCGACCATTCTCTCTCTTAACATGTACTTAATTGAGAAACGCCTGAACTGCGAAACAATCTTTAACGTGTTCGTATAAACTGACTGGATTTACACAACAGACATTGCTCCTGCTCCGTCTGGGGCGAGAAACAAAATTTTGTAAAATATTACGTAAATATTGCCACAAGTGGTTAATTAAATCCTCTCCCCTCACCAACAGCCGTGTGAGGGTTTAATGATACCGGCAGTTTTTAGTATTTGTTTCGTCTTTCTACAGCTCACTATTCTGGGTAGGCTGGTTTGCTTTGTATATTACATGTCAAACCAAATATATTATTGACATAACCAAATTATTGACTGATATATTATCAAATTATGTTTGTAACTACTTTTTTTTTTTTTTTTTTTTTACCGTACAATACGACGACACATGAGACCGCAATATTCTACTAGTGACAGATCCTAGGTTAATTTTTGTAACATGTACATGTACATGATTAGAGGTCACATGTACACAACAATCAAAAATGTTTCTCAAAAATTGAACGAACTCAAAAAGTCATCCTACTGAAAATTTGGTTTAAAGGGACGAGTTATAGACCGTGCACCAGAAGAAATATGAGAAGACCACGGAAAAATTTGGACAAGTCACAAGGTTGGAAAGATCGTAACAGGTAAGGTTAGAAAATTCGCGGCGTAAAAATAAGATAATTTTATAAGAAATTTAAAAGGAAATTTATTTAAAAACTTGAATGCAATCCGGTGAATTAAAGGGGGTAGCGTACAGGAAAGAAACGAAATACCAAATTTACAGACACTTTAACTACATACAAAATTTTATCTAACTTGTAAAAAGAAAAAAGTCTTCTTCTTATTCTTCTTTTCTTCAAGGATCAGGTGATATAAACCTGTTCCGGCATCCATCTCATTCTCGGACGACCCACGTCTCTTCTACCAATGGCTTCATAATTCAGTGTCGCTTTTGGAAGTCGATCCTCTGTCATCCTTTACAGATGATCCCACTTTTAAAGAAAACCCTGATTATTACGTCATAATATGAAGATTCCATAGTAGCAGTAATAAAATAAGATACAAGTAATAATAAATATGCTTCCTTCGTTTGTTAGTTGCAATACGCAGATTGGTTTGTACCAGTTCTCCACACCGATCCCCTCTGTGCTTTCCGTTTCATCTCCTCAGTCAGAATCACAACTTACATCACCAATAATCGGTTTCATATATTGGAATCTCGGTCTTCCTCTTCCTCTTTTCCCTTCAACGTAACTTTCTATTGTTGTTTTTATCAAATTCTCGTGACTCATAGTCTAGCCAATAAGTTCGACCTTTGCTTCACGATATTTTGCCAAAAACTTCTTGTTTCCCCTACTCTAGTCAGAAGTCTCATCATTACTAAAACTGTCGATCCAACTCACTTTCAGTGACTTCCTATAACACCAAATTTCCAGTTCTTCAAGTCTTTTCCTTTCCTCTGTTCCAATTGTCCACGTCTCACATGCATATAGAGCTATGGTCCACATGTAACCCTTCAGGAAACTCTTTCTTGTTTCCAGGGTTATTTCTTTAGATGTCAAATCAATAATAGATCAATAATAGAAATAATAACTATAAACTCAACAACGATAATAATATCATCATCATAATCATCATCATATTCAAGGATTAAAACTAGGTTGGTTTGTTCCGGTCTCAAATAGGCAAAGATTACAGCTGGTCACTCCAGCGCTTCCTCGGAGGCCCCACACCTCTCCGTCCCCCCGCTTATAGTTCCAGAGTTGTTTGGGGATGCGGCAGTCATCCATTCGGCAAAGATATTCGCACCATTTCAGCCGATACTGGGCGATCCTCAATTTTTCTCAAATTTTAATATATTAATGTTTCTTACATTACCTTATAAAAAATATAAGTATATAAAATGCAACCTAATATTTGTGTAATTCCAGCTTAAAACTTTGCTAAATATTACAATTATTGTCTCACAGAAGCTTAATTTTGTTATTATTTAATTTTGAAATTTCCTACATTGTCGTTTATTTTTTGTTTAGACCAGTTCTATAGTTCTATGACCAATCATACAAAGTTAGTCACTATTCTCTGTAGATATTCAAATCGTGATGGTGTGCCCATTGATTGTTTAAAAATACTTTCAATTTGGCCCTGACATTAACATATATAAACTAATTAATTTATTTAAATAATGATTAAAAATTGCTTTATAAAAGCAAAACAGAATTAAAATAAAGTTCTATATTGACAAATAAAATTTAAATAATATAACTGAAGTAAAAATAATACGGGTCACAAAGTTTTAATACTTTTTCCAGACAAGAGAGCTTATGGACGCGGAAGCAGGAAAACTGTTGTTATGGCGACTACAGTTCCCCTTCCTTCCGGTCAGCAACAATTGTGACCTAGATCGCATCGGCACACAATATGTGGTCGCAGACGTGATTCACTTGTTGAAGCCAAATGCGCAGTAGCTGTCACAATGTGTTGTACGAACCCGTGTCAGCTGATCCGATTTACATAATACATAGCCTATTATTCACAACGGTATAAGTAAGTTTACTTTTCAGACTCTTTTGGGATGCGTACCTTGACTACAGCATTTTTTTATAAACACGATATTTTGTAAAGAATACGATCTACTCTTTTAATGGAAGTCCATTTCATTATGAGTCTCTTCTTCCTTTCCTTCCGTAACTATGTCATCTTATTTTGTAACAACTGTTTAGCATTAACTGTGTAGCTACGTTTTCTGAAGAGACTTACATTAAAGCATAGAGTAATCAGTGATAACATTTATAAGAGAGGGATTGAGAAAAACAAAGCCCCGTTTCAATAAAGCTTTGATAACTGTGGCAGTTAGTACGGGTAATAGCTACTGTATATAAAGTCCGAGGGATGCATATGTTATTCCAGTTCCTTCCGGACCGGAGGCGCAATTGATTCTACCTGTCGCCACCGTTTCTACAATATTAGTGGATTACATTACAGCATGAATTATCCCCAAGTCTACATCCAAACTCTTTGGAGAAAAAAAATTCGTAACACACTATGATGAAAGAAGTGACCGTAGTGCTGCGCTCTGGTGGCGGGCCTGACATAAACGCCAAACATTTTATCATCAGACGTAACCAAACAGAAATTCCAAATGCTTCAGACTTAGGATTGCCAAGTCGTTTTCCTATATACCCACCCGGTTTTGTCATCTGTTGAAATATTCGAGTAAACTAAATTTTAAATGGAAAGGTTACCAGCCCCCAGCACAACTTACAACCTGGCTGATGAACCTAGTCTGCCCAATGCTAATTTTAGCTATTTTATTTCAAATGCTATTTTGGTAAGGAGGAGGAGGAGGAGGAGGAGGAGGAGGAGGAGGAGGAGGAGGAGGAGGAGGAGGAGGAGGAGGAGGAGGAGGAGGAGGAGGAGGAGGAGGAGGAGGAGGAGGAGGAGGAGGAGGAGAAGAAGAAGGAGAAGGAGAAGAAGAAGAAGAAGAAGAAGAAGAAGAAGAAGAAGAAGAAGAAGAAGAAGAAGAAGAAGAAGAAGAAGAAGAAGGTGGTGGTGATCAAACGGTAGACGCTAAACGCTGTAATTAAAGAATACAATTATTTTTATTATTTACGTTTTTCTCGCAATAGTATTTAAACATTTAGAATATGCTCATATTCTTTAAAATAATACCGTTTTAGTTGAAGATATTTGCATTTTAAAGTTAGTGAAATGTAACGGCAAATATGTGTTAGTATACGCGAATGAAAACTAAATTTTATTCGCTTTGTTGAAATAGTAATCAAAATTAAACATTCCATAAGCTAACTAATCTGATAAAAGTACTATACATGAAGTAGCTAGTAATCGCCCAGTGACGATTCCTCAAGTACATAAGGTCTTCTTTGAGTCTCCTATTATCATGTCTGTTTAGTATTGGTCATATCAGCTTTTACGGCGTACGATGTTTTATACATAAGATATTCCGAGGTCAGTCTAGAGCGTGTGATTTGAGACATATCCCTTTTCAGTGTTTCAGATGGATGTCGCATTTGCTAGTGCATCCCCATAATTCTGTGCCGTCTGTCCGTATAGGTATTAAAGCATTGTATATTAAGATTTTATTGTCTACTGTTAAAATCGACCTCCTTCGTGTTACCCAATTCAGTTTTTGATGGTTTAATCTACTTCTTTTTTTACTATATGTTTTCTCTGACCGACAGGAGACGTGGAGGCTGCTTTCCTATTAGATGTAAGCTGGTCGTGTGAATGATCAACTCTCCTTGAGCAGGTGCATTCATTTAGATTCCTTGAATGTGTCTTACGTGGGAGACATAGATGTCGAAAAAAAAATAGAGACGTTTAACCAAGTTTATGGAAATATCAGAAGAACATTAAAGACGAAGGTGAGACGAGACACTCTGTTAATATTTCATTAAGTGACGGCATTACCATGCGGCCTTTATAGTAATGAGACACAGGAACTGAACTCAAATACCCGCAGACGAATACAGGCATTGGAGTATCCTGGAGAGTATAGCTAAGGTATGATGACACAAGGATGCCCTCGGAATTAGAACCTGAACGACAGGATCATGCAGTACAGCTAGGAATGGAGAGATCATGTACACAAGAATGCATCAGGACAGACTCTTTAAGAAACTGCTGTTTCATTTTCCCAGGCGAAACCGCAACATCGGAAGACAAAAGAAAAGGTGATCAGATCAGTGAGTCCGCAACGGATTGTAAGGACCGAGGCCTGAAAAAGGAGAAGACGAAGAAGGAGAAGAGGAACAAGAAGAAGAAGAGAAAAGAAAGAAGGAGGAGGAGGAGAAAATAAAAAGAAGAACAAGGTTAATGACAACAAGAACAAGAAAAGAAGATGCTCTGTCCATGTCATCTCCTGCTCTACACGAGATTCTTAAGTATTTGACTTCATCTTCCTTGGTAAGCAATGCTGTTTATATATAGATATTTTTTATATTTTAATATTAATAAAACTTTTTACAAGAATATATATTTTTTATTTTGTACATTTACATATGGTTTGCTATTACAAATTTTGTATATTTACATATGTCTGTAAATACGTTTATGATATATCGAAACATTATGTAAATTTACAAAATAATAAAAAAATATATTCTTGTAAAAAGTTTTTATTATTACTAAAATATTAAAAAATATAAATGCAAGAAAAATATGAGTATATATGAATATATAGATATATATATTTCAAGTTTGGAAATTTTGTTAAATGTAAAAATTTATGTAGCTAGATTTACTTATATTAATGTTTGAGACTTAAATTAATGTCTAATATACCAAAGAGTGTTTTACAAATAATATCTAGTTGGCGCAGACAACGTGATTTAAAAAAATCAAATACGATTGAAAATAGTATAAAAGAGAAAGAAATGTGATTGTTGAAGGCCATATCGAGCGAAGCAGGCTGAGCTAACTTGAACAACCTTTGTTCGACAAATCAAACAAACGTAACATTTGAAGTGGATTTCTTTTGTTTCAACTCTGTTGTAAGATATCTTCTTTGAATAAAACACAGTTGTATAGTAGAGATCAGTGGGAATTTTGATACAGTAATTTAAGCAAAAACGGCTTAATACTGTAATAATCATTCAATGTTTCCAGTTAGTATTATGGAAACGCTAATTTTTATTTTGTTTTGTAATTTGTTACTTAATTGATTTTAGTATAAACTTTTTTTTTGTAATTCAGTGTTACTCCATTGTAATTGCACTGCTGTTTGTTATGTTTATAGTTTTAATAGTGAGTCTGAGATTATAATTAAATAATTCATCCTGACATAAGAGAGCAACTTTAATAATGTTTAGACCTTTTAAATCAGACTCTAATAATATTAGACTTAGTAAGCCTATCAACTCTGCAAATTGATCTTCCATGCATGATGCGTAAGTTAAATAAATTCAACCTTATTAATTTTATTGCAGTTTTAAATATATTTTTACGTACTTTACTTTCTGTAACAAAATTGTTTCAAAAAATAGCACAGATATATTTTCAGAAATGATCTACAGATAAAATTAAAGAAAATATTTGCTTAAATAAAGGAACGAAAATGCTTTGTTGTAAAGCAATGGCTTATTACTTTTAAAGTTAAAGTACAATTTTGGGTTTAGATTTTATACATGTACAATAATTTTAAAGATTATTGAGTTTAGACAGCTAAAAGTTTAGGTAAGACGGTGCAAAAACTATAAAATTTAATTTATAAATAAGTAACATTTTCCAAGAAATTTAATAAGTCTATATTAAGAATTCCTATACCCCAAAATTAAGAATTCCTTAATAAAAAGAAACAATAGAAGAAATTAATTTCTATTTAGGTAATAAATCATTGACTTTAGCTATCATTGTACTTTTAGGCGGCATTTCGGCTCTAAGAATACCTGCAGTCGTCTTTGCTTGTTTCCATAAGTTACTTAGCTTTCCTTTAGAAAGATAAAAACCAATTATATATTCTGTGTGTGCGGTCATTATTTTAGTTATTATTATATGTTATATTTTTACAAGTAGATAACCTTGATAACCCTCATTTGTATGATGACAATTATATGATGATAAAACCCACATTTGTTTTGTTAATTTTACAGAAAATTCCAGAAATATGTACCTAATATACAGTATTTTCATCCGCTTCTCACGCGTAGAAAATGAGTTTCAAACAATAGGACTACAGAAAGTTTATTTAACATCCCGCACATTTTTTATCAAATTATTGCTCACGTATTCGTCGTATCCAGAGTATGTAAATTTTTAAAAATGTTTGTTGCTAACAACTCGACCGCGGCCTAACAGCCCGGCGATAGCTAATTTCAACAAAACTATACAATGTTTAACCATAGATTCATCCCATAGAAGCTAGGAGCCCCGCTGGAGCGCCATCACCTTCTGCAACTCTGGGACTTGTACAGACTCCAGTCAACCCAGAGCGATGGTGCTACCTCTACCTCTCCAAGCTCCGTAAACCCCATAAAACGCAACAAATTTACAAACACGACAAAACCAGACGCTTAGGCCGTGCCAGCGACGGCCTTCTTAAGTGTAGCGCAAAAGATGTAAGAAACTGTAATTGTGAATAAGCCTCCCTTATGACAGTAACTAGTTGATTTTATAAACCGTTATTTGTGACTAAATTGAAACCAGTAATTAGTGACTTCGTTGGTGTCTGTATTTTGTTTCCACTGTACAATACGCCGATCCGCGAGACCGTCGTAACAATATATAACCATCGATTCGCCCTTTTGTTTACTTGAATAACTTTGGTATTATAAGCAATAATAACCGTTATAATAATACAGGGTCCGCCAGTGAAGCGGGAAATTTTGAAAGTCCAATAGTTCATTTTCTGCTCACGAGAGGGCGTGGAGGTTTCCGATTGTTGTTTTACATTTAATGCCATTTGTTAAACATGGAGCAGTGGTCCGGTGCACAGCGTGCTTTCTGCGTAAAATCGTTTTATAAGAATGGTGACTGTGTGACTTCTGTGCAACGATTGTTTCGTAATCATTTCAATATTCCACGACATGGAAGAGTGCCGTCCGCTCATGCGATTATGTCACGGGTGAAAAAGTTTGAAGAAACTGGTTCCACATTAAACTTAAAGCATAGAGGAGCAACAAGGCCTGTAAGAACAGAGGAAAACATTGAAAGAGTTCGAGTAGCATTGACGCGTAGTCCACAACGTTCTGCAATGAAACATGCATCCGCACTAAACATTAGTGACACATCGTTACGACGAATTTTGCATAAAGACTTATCTTTTCTTCCTTACAAAATTCAAGTAATCCAGGAGTTGAAAGATGGCGATATGCTGGCTCGCAAGATTTTCAGCGAAGAAATATTGCGACGTGTAAATGATGATGAAAACTTTATTCACCGCATGTTTATGTCAGATGAAGCACATTTTCATTTGATGGATATGTAAACAAACAAAATAGTCGATATTGGAATGATGAAAACCCAGGTGATTTGCATGAAAAGCCATTACATAGTCCGAAAGTTACGGTATGGTGTGCAGTTTCATCATTTGGCATTATTGGGCCATATTTTTTCCAAGACGATAGAGGAAACACCACAACTGTCAATGCAGACCGCTACACACACATGGTCAGAACATTTTTGATGCAACAGCTCCCTAGGTTTCCGGAAATTAATTTTTTCCAGCAGGATGGGGCCACAAGTCATACTGCTCGTGTGTCCATGGCTGCTTTAAGAGAACTCTTCCCGGACGGACTCATATCCAGATATGGCGACATCTCGTGGCCTGCAAGATCCCCAGATTTGTCCGCATGCGACTTTTTTCTTTGGGGATTTCTGAAGAGCAGGGTGTACATTGATAGACCGCACACCATACCGGAATTAAAAACGAATATCAGACAAGAAATTGCACGGATTCAACCTGACCTGCTTCGTCGAGTGATGGAAAATTTTCGGTCAAGATTAGAAGAATGTTTACACAGAAATGGCTCTCACTTGAGCGGCGTTATTTTTAAAAAGTAAAATAATGGCATACTTTACTCAACTCAAATCTGTAAAAAAAATTCTGATAATAAATGTTTCATGAAAAAATTGGGTACTTTTAATTTTCCCGCTTCATTGGCGAACCCTGTATATACTGGGAAAGGCTAATCTTATGAAGTGTAACTCCGAGACTGTTATGTTTAACTACATTTAACTTTTTTTATATAATCAAACTTATCATCTACTTTTAGTATCATTAAAAAAACAAAGTTATCCAGATAAATAATTAAAAACTGCTAATCAGCTTGCTGGACTTGTCCCAAAAGTCGTTAAACTCTGTCCATAATTAGACAGGTAATTACTCCAGGAAGTGAAACGTAACGAGTTGTTTTACGAAAAGCGTTTTTCCTTCTTCTGTTTTTAATGAGAGAGCTATAATTTCTTTCTGCGAACTGCAAAATGTTTAGAGTAACGAATTTTAAACTTTAAACTCCTTGAATACACTTTCAGTATTCGAGTTTCCGATAACTTTCCAACTGATTTTACATCTTCAGAAACTCTATAATATTATTAATCTGTTTGATTTTTGTTTACAATTCACTGAACTTTTTTATTCGCATTTCTGGGTCGTTTGATGTTGCTGCCTACTTTCTTAAAATGGGTACGTGTATTTAGTCCAGTTTTAAAATGGCTGAAATTTTAAAACTGTCTTGTTATGTTTGCTTCTTCCTTTTTGCTATCTTTGATTCTTCTTGACAAATAAAATTTTGCCTGAGAGTACGGTTTGCTGGCCCACATTATTTAAGTTGCTATCGGTCTGCAGGCCAGATTTTCTAATTTCATAACTTGGCTTGCAAAAATTGTTTAACTCCTGAGATTTTTCGATGTTCTGATCATGAAATGTCAGATGCTATTCGCTCCTGCCCATCTGCACTGGCATTATGGCATTAAACGGAGTTTAATTGTTTTATGTAACTCCTACCGTTTACAGTATTAAGTACGTATGATTTTAAGAATAACGTGTTTCATGTTGATTGTCTTTTCTGTTTATAAATTTGTCATTACCCTTGGCGAGACTTGTGCGCTTCTGTCTATTTTGAAATGATAAAGACTAATTTATTTTGAGTTAGGAGATTATTCAAAAATTAACCTTCCCCGATATGAAGATAAACGAAAACCATTGTATGGAGAATATTTTGTTGTACACAGAAATTACATACATATCTGTATTACATTTTCACACATCACCACTACATATAGGAATTTATTGTATTGTTGCGTTAACCTTTGCAGTGCCTCGTTGAACAACGCTGCCGCCAAGTTACCAGGCCAGCTGGCCAACTGCTGGGGCTTAGTCCCGCGGTGATCCGGTGTCTTCGCCCGACGACAGGGCAGACACACGATCGTCCGCCATTCCCGCCTGTCAACGTCTCTGAAGTGTTTCAGTCTTTTGAAGGACCGTGGTCAGTTTCGACACCATCGTATAAAACCCGGTCGGCCGCAACCGGGGTAGAAATTTGATCATGATAAATTGCGATCAATTTCATTTTCATATTATTATTATTATACAGAAATTACCGTTATAATTCTATTCATTCCTAGACTTACATTACTTAACTTAACCTAACCTAACATAAAATAACCTGACTTAACCTAACCTAATCTAAACTCACCTAACCTAGCGTAACAAAAATTCTTGGATTTCGTTGTCCATGACGTGTTCGTTACTTAACTAAATATTATTATTTCACTACCGACTCGGATCACAAAGTTTTTTTTTATGGATAAAATCGTAAAAGTTTACCTTATAGCATTAATCGGTTTTCGCTTTTAAAAAGCTTGTTCAGAGGCTTCCGTTGGGAGCACTGTCCGTCTTATTGGCGACGGTATCGACTTTTAAAAGATCGACAGTGTGTGTGTGTGTGTGGGGTGTGATATGTTCGAATAATGCGTGTGATTTAAATTGTGTCTGTTCGTTTAGGATGTCGTTTTTATGTGGTTTTGTGTGTTTGTATATTTCCAGTTGTTCTAGAGTGTCTAGTTTCGGTCTTTTGTGTTTACGTGTAGAATGTCCATGTTATTGTCGATGTTTTTGTATGTGTGGTTTGCTTCAGTGAAGTGGTTTGCAAAGGTGGATTCTGTAGTGGAGTGGAGTGCTTTTGTGTGTTGAATGTATCTTTGTTTGAAGCTACGTCCTGTCTGGCCTATGTAGAATTTGTTGCAATCTGAGCAATTTAGTTTGTAAACACCAGGTAGATCGAATTTGTTTTGTGGTTTGTATGTATGTTTTGATAGTGTGTGTTCTGTTTTGTTAGTAGTTTTATATGCGATTCTGTATCCTGCTTTTTTGAATTTGTGGGGTATTTTTTCAGTTTGGTTGTTGATGTATGTTAGTGTTGTGAATTTGTTGTTTTCTGTCTTTGTCTGTTGTTTGTTTCGTGTAGGATTTTATTGACTATTGTTCTGTCGTATTAGTTAGATTCTGCTAGATATTTTATCTACACCCGTAACGTAATAGCGTGTTATCCCACTCATTTTGAATGGGATAACAAGTTCATTATCGCACTGGTTTTGTTATCCCACTCGTTTAGCCTATATTTTAAAATTTATTGAAACAACACAACAGACAACATAATATTACAATCTAAACATGTTTTCTACTTATTGTAGATATTAATAACACAGTCTTTAGAGTTATTTAAGTAAATTCCTGCTGTAGAAGAAGATTGGAACTTTTTCGTCACCAAGTTAAATGTTTGATGTCAGAAGTAGTTGAAAGCTCCTTACCGTTATTGTCGATATCAGCAATGCCTAATATGTGTGAAGCTATTTTCTTCTTATTTTCGACAGAATTTTCAATATATCCCTCGGCAACAGTATTAGAACGCCAGCCACCATGGCGTTTTACAGTTAATAGATCTGTTCCCGAGTCTGCCAACAGTGACGAAGATGACCTTCTAAAACAAAGCTTCCTCTTCAATATCTGAAGGCAAACTTTCAGATACACTCATTTTAAAACAACTTACAAATTACTAATTTGCAGCAAGAACAAACTATTTTTAATCATAACAACGTGATTGCTATGGGAACGTATACGTCACAATACATTATTTCAACTGCTACGTAGATAGCTTAAATTTTCTGATTCTCACATTTTTTAGTTTTCAGCGGGTGTAGACAAAATATTGTACGACTCACGAGTGATAACGCATTATTAATATACTTCTGTGATTAGACGACTCGTGCTACGCACTCGTCGTCCAAACTTTCACACGCGTATATTAATAATGCTGTTATCCCACTTGTATCGTAAATATCTATTATCGTGTTTAGTTCGTCTTTATAGTCTTTTTCATCTAGTGGGATGTTGTTAAGTCTATGTATCATAGTTCTGAAGGCAGCTAGTTTGTGCTGTATTGGGTGATTGGAGGAGTTGTGTATTAGTGTATCAGTTGTAGTCGGTTTTCTGTATATACTGAATTTGTGCCTGAATAGAAAACCGGTTAAGGCTATAAGGTAAAACGTTTACGTTTTTACCCATAAAAAAAAACTTTGTGTTCCGAGTCGGTAGTGAAATAATTATATTGTTACGACGGTCGACTCGATCGTCGTAGGTACAGTGGAAACAAAATAAGTACAAGACACCAGTTACGTCACTAATCACCAGCTTTAATTTTTACGGTTAAACAGTTCGTAGTTAAACACAGTCTACTACAACAAATCAAATAAAAATTGTTCACACGCAATAAAATGTCACTAATATTAAACACAATTGTATTACAATTATACCGCCCGATTATAAAACGCAACACTTCACTAATAACCACTTCAACGTACACAGTAATCTCGTCGATAATAACTCGAACCGCACTGAAAATATATCGCTGCAATACTGACTACTAAGGCAGCTGCCGCCAAGTATTTATACAACGCTCACAGACCAGGACGTTCCTAATTGCGTCTTAGCGTCCGTATGAAATACGTAATTAGCTGCGACCTTGACACAGTGTCCGCACGGCTGGCAGCATCGAGAAGACTCACGCAAATGCGTCTACAGTCTACAGTCACGTATGCCGCACTCATTAGAGCGAGATTCTTCTGGCACATTCGACAAACACGTAGATTGTTCTGTGATGTCGTAACAATATTTAGTAACAAAAATATTGGAAGAAAGAGGTTACTCGCGCAAATATAAAGTTGCAGAATTAACATTTCATCGAAATTCAGAATAGCAACGTTACTAAATGACAGATTCGGTCAGTAAGTGAAAGTGCGGGGCGCAATTGACCGCGTAAGAATTGGTAAAAGCGTTGTTTCGTTGCAACTGACCGAGACCTCTTTTGAAGAACACAAAGTCTGTCATCTGTCTCTTACCGTTGGGTTCACGTAGAAAGGAATCGACAGCTCGGTAGTTATATAACCAGGCCCAACCTCACAATCTATCGTCCGACAGTGATTGACCGGGGAGACCGCTGTAAACTGTGAACAACAATCGGTTATTCTAGACTTATTCCGCTTACTGTTTTCATGTAAATGCAAGTTGTAATTTTTTAAACAAGTGTTAAATTTGTTAATTTATTTTGTAGTCTGTAAGATAGTAGTGAATGTACAATTAAATGTGTAATATTTGATATAATTAAACACGATCAGTAGCGGATTAAGGGGGCGAGGGGGGGTCCGCCCCGGGCCCCACTTATTAGAGCCTCCAAATTTGAAAAATTAAGTTTTTTGGTAATTTTTTAAAATTTATTTACAAATATTTATTTGTCACGTCCTGAAACGCAACACTAGGAGAGATCCAGGATTTAACCGATCGATTCCAAAGATTTTTCATATTATTTTGAAAGCTGCCTTACTACCCTACCTCACAAAGTGTTCACAGATATTTAAAAAAAAAAGGTGAGTTTATTATTAGAAATATATTCACACTAAAAATGAAGCGTAAATTTTTAACAATTCGTATTTCAGTTACTACTTGTGAAAAGAGCTTCTCTAAACTAAAGCTCATTAAGAATTACTTGCGCTCATCCGTGATCCAAATCAGACTAAATGGGCTAGCAATTTTATCGACCGGAACCAAGTTGTCAAGGAAAATAGGCTTTGATGATATATTAAAATATTTCCGAGCCAAAAACTGGAAAACGGCCATTTTGAAAATTTCACCTAATTTGTACTAAAACTGCTGCCTTGAAAAAAAAATTGCCAATGATAAATTTGTTTTGCAGTATATAAGTTTATTGTATATTATAATGTATTGTAATAAATTTAATGCAGTCTTATGAATAATACTACTTCTATTATTTATTTAAACTTTGTTTTCATAATGTGAAATGAATTTTGTTTCAAACATTACTACAGCATCTTATAAAGTTTCTTAAACAGGTGTATCAAATACAGTAATTAGACAATAAATATATAACAATTAAGTGTTTTTTTATGTATTACATAAATTATAAATTGGACACCCGTCTTATGGGAGGGAGGCCTCCTCTCCGGTCCTCTAGTGGGCTAGGTACACCACTGAAGATGAAAATACATTTTACCCAACTTTGTACGTTAAACAATAGCGTTTGACATTTTAAATATAACCAAACAATTTATATTAAATTCTATTAACCACTATGGGATAAAATTACTATTCACTAGATAAGGTAGTTATTTGTGTAACGAACAATTAGAAGCAAAAGATATTTGGCATTTCAGCTATTTTTTTGCGTTGAAACTATCGTAGATTATAATATAAGAAGTGTGGTTATGTTTAAATTACGTCACGAGTGCGAGAACTTCAAAACATTGGATAGAATATCAATTTATTTTTGATGGCAAGCAACAGTGCTGCAGGAGTTTAATCTACAAACTACAAAACAAGGCTCAGGGGTTTCGGTAATGTCAGCGTGTCGTGTGACATTTAACTTTATTTGAAAACATGCTTTAACATTACTACGCCTCTGTTTCGTCGTCCGACATCTCCGCCCCCCCCCTTATCGGGCGCAGTGTTATCAGTTTACTGTGACACCTACACTTCGCTTAACTCGTCCGCTAGTCCCTGTCTTTTACTTTTTTTAAGCTATTTGCGTCTGAATTTTGTACCTGATCTTGAATACACGTGCGTTGTTGCAATAGTAGCATGGATTGCAATTTTAAAATTATAACAAATCATTAAACACCAGAAAAATCTATTCTCAAATTTTTTTACAGGAATACGAAACAATCGCACTATATTCTTTAGTGTTTCCCAATACGAGCTATACGCAAGACAAAATAAGATACATCAAGTAATTAGATACACAAATATATTTCAATAAGAGTAAAAACCAACGGCTAATTATCATATAATATACCTGTAACAAAAGGGATCAGTTAGAGGGACTCCTTCAAGTCCCATACTCTTCAATGTATTTATGGACAAAATTATTAATGAGGTAAAGCATATGAGAGGATATAGGATAGATAGAAGTGTGTTTAATATTGTATGTTATGCAGACGACGTTATTCTAATATTGGAAAATAAAAATGACTTACAAAGGCTTGTGTATAATTTAACAAAGCATGTCAGAAAAATAACATGCTTCTTAAGATAGCGGCGGAAGAGAAAACAAAATGAATTACAATTTCACGTGACCCAATAAGATGTAAAATAACAAATGGAAAAATGACAGGCTAATGGAACAAGTAATGCAGATATACTACTTAGGAACAAGGCTTATAAGTAACAATAGGGCGGATGAAGAAATACAACATCAAGTGATGAAAGCAAGAAGAATTACTGGATGCATGAATAACCTTATACAGAATAATAAATACCTCACACAAGGAGCAAAACGTAGGGTTTATAAAAGCACAATATGTCCAATAATATCTTATGTATCAGAGACCAAGAAACAAGAAACAACAACAACAGAAACATACAGCAAAACTCAAAGAAAATGACAAACTATACAAACGACTACATTACGAACGGTACTATGAAAGGCAAGGTATGATAGGTTGCCAAACAACAGTATAAGGGAAACGTGTAATGTAACAGTTATTAATTCTTGGATCGCAGAAAGAAGAAGGACATAGAATGAACACATATCAAGAATGGATGAGACAAGATTAGTGAAAAAGGCAAGAGATAGCCAACCAAACGCGAAGAGGAGCATTGGTCGGCCAAGGAAGAGGTGGAGTGACAGCATGTAGGACCATTAAAGAAGAAGAAGAAGATAATATGGCAGAACAATTAAAATAGTTCATTTCCAACTCTCAAATCGCTGCAAAATAATTCGTGGTACTGATTAACACAAACCATCTTGCAGTCGCGCTGTATTTATAAAGGATGTCGCCAGGTACACGTGGTAGCCGAGAAAACACTAGATTACTAGATTAGTTTACTCAATGTTTTTAAATCACTGTAGAACCTTTATGATGTATCGAGATGCCACTGGAAGTATCCGGTTACTGACTCAGAGCAAACTTGTGTGGTAACAAATCACTTGCGTTGGGCTGCACGTTTACATGTAATTTACAGCGCATTGACGTAATAGAGGTGGGCCGATGTACCTGTAACAGGTATTTTTAAACGATTATTTTTTGGAACGGATATAACACTAACTGAAAAGTTGAAATACCTGTTCCGATTCAACGATAACTATAAAGTCGAAATACCCGTTCCGATTACTCGCGGCCTTGCGGTTCCGAGTCGCGGGACTGACCCCCCCCTTCACCAACTAACGAATAAAAGCCACAGTTATTGGTGCTGAATACTTGATTCTGCGCACGTGCCGATTGTCATACAAGAACGAAACGAAGCAAAACAGCGAGGCTCAGAATATCTCTATTCCAAAGAGACAAAGCTGTTTTTAATAAATGAAAAAAATTCATACTGATGTTACATTTATTCTCGCGTGTTATGCAGACATATATATTATAGATTATAATAACAAATTGTATATTATACTAGTCACCAACTTGATAAATTTTGAAAAAACGAATTTTATTGTGTTATGACGTACAGAGTGGCTTTTTGTTAGTTGTAGTACTTTTGTTAATGTAATTTCGAAGATGATTTTAACTTCACTGCACATCTCACGTAAATTTTTTGACATTATTTGTTGTGCTATTACGTGCACTCTAAATTTCATTTCCTGAGTTTCGCAACTGATTTTTCTAATCAAAATGGAATCAATAATTTAATGTTCTAGTGAAAACTTAAAATAGTATTCCCAAATGGAGATAGGACTATAAATTCTCTTGTTTCTTATTTCCTTTTAAAAAATAACAGCTTAATACAGCCCCAACACTGTTAATACTTCTAGTTTCAATTTATTTCTTATAACAAATTATATAATAGAGACGTATATGTATAATAGGTATATAATAACAGGTATTTGATCGTGTTATTTTTTGGAACGGTTTTGTTCGTACCTCTTCTTTTCAAATGCTAGTTTAGCACACCTCTATCAGTGACAGACTTTATTAATGTTAACATTAAATGGATCTCATATTGTAATCTTTTATGTTAATTATCCGCTGAGACATATTTTAAAGTGTTCATGTTTCTTCAGCAACAATTTAAGACGACAGTAAAAATATTCAAGTGCTGAAATTGTGAATTTCTCAGAATATGAAAATTGTAAACTGAGAATATGGGGCTGACTCAGTGGCCAATCACTTATCGCTTGTAGAAATATCCTATGTCCTAATAGGTTTTCTAAGAAAAAATATAGTTACTTAGCTTCTTTTTCTTTTTAACAGCGATGCTGATAATCTCAGTCTTTGTCACGCTTACTGCTGTCTAATTCAACTTCTCCTCTTCATGTCTTGAATTTATCTAAAGTTTTTCCCAGATTTTATTGACAGCCAAGTAGTGTTTTTGTTCTTTTTTTTTTTAAAAACAACACTCGCGACAATCCCACTTATCATCACGATGAGTAGAGTTCGAACAATCGATAAACGCTGCAGTGGCAATATCCTTTCAAAAGCAAAAACAAACATTCTTCAGGTTTTGACACAATTCACACACACGCACACATTGTGACGTATTTAGGAAGCTTTAACATGTACATGACAGAAAATTTCAAAAAATTCAAGGACTGTTGTTACATGAACATGTAATTACCCGTCAGTAAAATGTTTCAATACGGATTGAACTCGAGTTGAGAAGGAATAACTATACAAAATGAACTTGCAGTAAAAACGATGCCAGGGAAACAGCATTATGAGTAGTGTATCATCATCTTGTAACTCTTCTCTTATGGCCTCATTCCTTACACCTCCACGTTTATAACACCTTTTAACTCCTCTTAAGATTTCCATTACCAAGGTCTGTATTTTACTGTATTATTTTTTGGGAGCCTATCGAACAGCCCAGAACATTCTCCACGATTCCCCTCTTCCAGTGCGGCAGGTGTTGCCTCAGTCAAGCCCGCTCTGAAGTAGGTTACAGTGTATTCAAGAACACTTTAGATAAGTGGCGTGAAGTGTCGATAGAAGACTTCTAGAATGCGAGCGCTACCTATAAAAACCATAGCAGCCAGCTTGCCAGTTCAGTGGTGTTGAGCGATTCCTTTAGCGCGGATCGAATGTTTGTAGCGAAGTGTTGTTGTTAGTGCGGAATTCTTTATAGTTGACATTATTATTGCGTGTTGACAATTTTTACTTGAATTGTTGTAAGAGACTATCTTGTTGATTACAAATTATTAATTATGATAATAATTAAAGCTGGTTATTAGTGATTTCATTGGTGTTTTGTATTTTGTTTTCCACTGTACCATACGACGATCAGTGAGACTGTCGTAAAAATATTAAAAAAAAAAATGAAAATTCTTATCTACGCCATGTGTTATGTTCCTACTCAAACCCAAACTGCTGTCTTAAGGATTATAAGTAGAACTAACTGTTACCCGCGGCTTCGCACGCGAATATTTGTCTTTTAATAAGTATTTTAATATAATTTTTATTGTCTATGTCTATATGACGTTCTATCAGCACGTATAACAATTTTGTACTCATTAGTCAAATTCGCTTCAAAGCTGTTTTCAACACTTGTACTATTTGAACTTGTTCTAAATTATTATGTTGGTGCAGCAGCCTTTGGAGATTTAAAAGTATCCGTTTTTAAAGCCTTTGGAGATATTTATAAAGTACCTGTTAAATAAAAAGCGCTAAATTCTTTATTTTAAGTGTTACTGCGTTAGAAGCATTGTATAACACATTAAACGTTATGTTTTCCTCAACCATGGCTTTTATTTATTTCAGCAGTAAATTAAAAACCAAAAAACCGTTGTCACCTAACCTCACAAATGAAAACAACACGTATTTATGCTTTGCATTAAGTAATAGGACAATTTATAATTAGTACACTTTCCACATCGTAATATATCGATACAATCGCATATTATACAAAACATCGAAAATGTACTGCAGGAATAGATAAATGTACAGTTCCGATGCCGCTACATAGCTTTTGCTTATTTATTTGTTACTATGGTAATTAATTCTGGTCTCCATGGTGTTGTTGACAACTTTAGTAGTAGTATTTAATATATTTCATTTCTTATTCATTGCATCATCAGAAATACGTATAAACATAAATTTTATAATCGTTTAAGGCAATTACAAAATATATAGACTTATGTGTATAAAACATTACAAAATATATCGATACAATCGCATACTGAAAACATTAAAAACTGCAGGAACGGATAAAGGTACAGTTCCGATGCCGCTTAATATCATTTATTTATTTACTTGTTACTATGGTGATTAATTCTGGTCTCCATGATGTGGTTGACATCTTTATACGCGTCAACGAAAAGGCATAACTAAAAGGGCCTAAATCGTGCGAAGAGGGCACAATATCAAATTCCAAGGTAGACAGTATTTTGCGCCTTGTGTCAAAGGTTACCTGTGCAAAATTTGGTGGCAATCGGTGTAACGGTGTGGATTTGTATTCAGTACCCATAAATCCTCAGACTTTGTGTTGAGATGTTGTGTATATATATATATATATATATATATATATATATATATATATATATACACACACATAATATTAGAAAGCCTACAGATAACATTTATGCACTTTATAAACCTATTGACTTTGTGAATTACTATAGACACTGTAAGTTACTCTTATTGTGCTTTAGACTGGGTCAATAGAGTACACACAGAATGCACGTGTTTCCACAGTGTGTACAGTCGTACAAACGAATAGCATTACATCTGTCGACCTGTATTTCAGCGACTGTGTACATTGGCATTGGGATGTAGGTCACAGCTGTTGCTGACCGACTGTTCTGTGAGAGGTTTTATTGCGTCATCATAAATATGAATACACTCTACTGTTTTATATCAAAACACAGCGACAGTTTAGTTTGTCATTATAGCAACTTCCTAAACACAAAACTTAAAAAAAATAAAATAAATAAAATAACTTTGAGAGTTGTGTTAGTGGTTGTAATCACAAACAGGACTATCACTGTTGCACGCCGCTATAGAAAAATTATTCCGATTAGCGCTTTCAAGCTTCACAGCTCATCGTCAAATCGGAAATTAGAGAAATAGATGTAACAGTACAGACATGGGAGACTAAACTCTTTCTAAGACCAGTTATAAGGTTCTATAGGGCTTGGTTAATGATGGTGTTAATGTACGTGATTAGTGTGGTGTAGTGTTATAAGCTAACAGAAATAACGCTGTTGCACACCACTACAGAAAAATTATTCCGATTAGCGCTTTCATTTTTCCGATCTGATGATGAGCTGTGAAGCTTGAAAGCGCTAATCGGAATAATTTTTTTATATTGGTGTGCAACAGTCTTAATTCTATTTCTGCTTACAACCACTAACACAATTTTATTAATTGAATGTTATAAGCTAGACTGAAAGCTAAACAGACTAATAGAAAACACTCTTTAACCGTTTTCAAGAAGAAAAACTACCGCTCGTCGCATGGTCCAACAAATATAAACTCTGGACAAATGAAAATGGTATGTTCTCTGACGAAATCCGTTGGAAGAGATGAAAGTACGTACCAGACGATTAGATACTAAAGATGAAAACCCTTATCAATACAATGATGCATTTGTGTTTGCGATTTTGTATATATAAGAATTTTGTTAACACATTTACTCGCTTAAACTGTCAAAAGGTAACAGTTTAAGTTTGTTAACTGATAACTGTCAAAGTTTGTTGTTAACTGTAAAAGTTTGTTAACTGATAATACAGTTTTAAAGTAAAACCAGAATTTAGGTCGGAATCCAAAAGACACTATTACAATGTTTTAAGCAAGAAATCGGTTATTAACAGACATTTTGGATGCAATAAAAATTACAGAAAACCTGTTCTAACGCACGGATGTACGAATAAAAAACGTTATTAGAGAAACGCGTGTAACAGATTGTTAACTTTCGTATTGTCACACCAACAAAGGAAATATGGTCGTTGTTACGTTTCCTGATTGTTTTCATTATTGTACTTCCCCTTCGAATTAATAATTCATTACGGTTCCGGTGTAGCGCCCGCTCCGCGCCCTTCTGGAATAACACAATACGTTTACTTTGGGTTGATTACCGTTAGATATGACAACTAATGATACAATACTGACAGCCATTGAAACCTATCGCGCACACACGCACACGCACACACTTTCTCTCTCTCTCACACACACACACAAACACACTTATGTTTATAAAAGCGCTTCATCAAGGGTCCTTCATTAAAACTGTTTTTTTATCTTTTTTTTTTTATAATGCTTCACAAAGTTTTCAGTAACGATAATAAAAACAAATTGACGGTAACTAAAATTATCTTTTACGAAGAAGTCATAGACGGGAAAAACTGGATAGAATTACGAATGAGGACTTAATATTATTATTATTATTATTATTATTATTATTATTAGCGGGGTCCTACAGTCTATGCCGCATCCCGGATTTTGATCTCCATTTCTCCCTATCTTTCCAGTCATCAACTTCAATAGCTCGATCTCTCATCCTTTCCTAATTCCTGTTCTCCATTGTGTTGTCAGTCTTCCTTTTCTTCTCCTGTTTTATGGTGTGTAAGTCAACGCTTTCTTTGGCCATCACTTCTCCTCCATCCTCATTACGTGACCACACCATGGCAACTGTCTGGATTCTATTCTTTTTTCCCTGTTGTATCCTATTTTTGATGTCATTCTTTGTTGTTCCATCTTCTGGAATAATGCTTCCCAAATAAGGACTTAATTTACGGAACTTAATATACACCGTCCTATGGACACGCAGCAGGCATAACTGCTACAGTTGACTTGGTGTGTCCACGTAGAAGATTGGTTACCCGAAGAGAAACAGAATGGTTACCACCAAAGCGATGAAAGACAAGACAACCATAAAATAACTGATGATGATTTATTACAGATAACGACCACGGCAATCTTGAAATGTATTCTATATACTACAACAGAAGCTAAAAACGGATAGACAACGACAGCTGTAGAGGAGAAATATATATATATTGTTAAGAGGGTCTCACTGATCGTCGTATGGTACAGTGGAAAACAAAATACAAGACACCATTCACAGTCACTATTCACCAGCTTTACTTAATCACAAATGACAGTTTTAAATCAACAAGTTATTCAACAAGATTATACTCGTACAATAATTCTAGTTAATCTGTCCACACAAATAATGTCAACTATAAACAATTCCACACTATAATCACTAATACACCTCTTGAGACGCACTATTTAATCTCCCGACAATCACTGAAAACTATGCGGCGGGCTGGGATATTTATAGTCTCCAGGCTTCCATAATATGCGTCCTTAACAAACACTTGAATACTCTAGAAGATAACTCAGCGCGGCTTTGGCAGAACACGCACCGTTGGGGTAGTTGAGAAGCTCGTCGAACGACACTATCAAATGTACGAGATTGTTCCATATTACGTAACACTGTCTCGCATGTTAAGTGCCACGTACGCACACAAAGATTACAGTTGGACTCTGCTAGGATAGCCGAGAAACATGTGGAACGTTCTGTAATGGTGTAATGGCGTATGTATATATATATATATATTGTGACGTTAGGTTTGTGTGTGTTTTGAACGTATTTCGAATACATTTTTGTACCCAAAACAAGTGGTGGCTTTTGAGGTTATTTGCGTTACGTCCAAACACTATGTCACATATCTATAAACGTAGTGCGCCAAAAAAAAGAGAGAGTGTCTTAAACTTAAATAATTATTAAAAATTATATTAATTTATTTATATAAATGTAAATTATTATATTTTAATTACACTTTTTAAGTATCTCCTTCTCTTAAGCATGTCTTTACATTATACATGCTTGTGTATCACCATTGTGATAATCTCTATTACAAAATTAGTTTTACAGTCACGAACATCATATTAACAATACATCATTTATTTTGCATCATATTAACAATACATCATTTACTTTCCATTTAACAATGGAACCCTTGTTATTTCAATTTCTTCAATTTTTACTAATAACTAATAAATCTATAGGGGGCAATTAATAATTTATACAATACAATACATATTGCACATATTACTTACCGATGACGTAAAATTAACGAAAAAAGCACTGATACTACATACTGACGCTCATCGCATAATTCTCGACAATTAATTATTCCTACTGCACATAGGCCTACTGAATATTCAAATGTCGAAGAGTATGGTTTGTCAGAATCAACGTGTACTATATAATCAATGTTACAATATAATCAAACAATGAATTATTGTATTGTTTATATGAATTCCATATCCCTACTAAAATAGAATAAACATTTCAATTAATTGTGTTACTGCATGTTTGTAAATATCTACTAAATTGTCAAATTTGATTTTACGTATCGAGGAAACGTGAATGATGGATCTATTGCTTCACACTTTTGGATATTCATAACTTACAATATAAGAATATTATTAATATAGATGTACCATTAACAATTTACCAACTCGACAGTTACCACAACAATCATATATAAATATTCGCGATCGAAGCCGCGGGTTTAAAAAAATGAGTTTTTTTGCAAAAACTTCGGTTCGTTTTAACCTATCGTTATTCGCGATCGAAGCCGCGGGTTTAAAAAAATTCGTTATTTTGCAATAACTTCGGTTCTTTTTAACCTATCGTTGTCAAATAAAGTTGAAAACCTTCCGTTGGGTACCTGCTATCAGCGTGCAACGTTTCATTGAAATAGGTTCAGTAGATTCTGAGGTTACCGCGGACAATCGTAGACACCCATAGAGATTTATTATATAGAAGATTATACCCTCCCCCTCCAACTATCATTTTCATTTATAGAAATTTACCATCTCCCCCTTCAAATACCCATTTAATGTATAGATATTTCATCTACCTTTCTACATTGGATTACTGTGACCTTATTTTCAGGATACTTTATTTATCAAAATTAAGTACTTTACTCTTGTTAAAACATAAAACGTTTCTGGTAAACTACCCCTTCCCCTTAACCGATCTTCACCAAAATCAACAGACCTTGAGTCCTCTGCAACTCGGGCACATATACAAAACATTATTATATTCTGTTTGAATTTGAGGCGGTTATCATTCGCCATAAAAAATTCTACCCCCCCCCCCACACACACACACACACACACACACACACACACGGACACTTATCGGAAAATGACTTTTCTTCATGTTTTGAGGGCAGTACAATCAGAATCAGTCGTTATTTTGAACACAATTTTTTTGCTATCACCATACTTCATTTTCCTTATGGAACATGCAAGTACAAACATCAAACCAGTACCTAATAGCCCGGAAAACGTGTTCAACCACCATAACGACTCCGATTGTGGGAGTTTGCGTTCTCTTAATAGTTATCGTTTTATTGCTGCAAAAAATAACAAATCACGTACATAGAAAACAAAGGAATAAACGTTTTTCCTGGCGAGGGAGACAATTGCCGCGAGAGGAAATTAAAACATAGGCCGTGGCGCGTCAGTGAATCAGCGAACAAAAACAGATGGTGACGTGAAACGCAACAGCTTTTGTGTGTAAGCACAATGGCAGACGACAGTAAATATCAAATGTCACACCAAACTGCTGACAGACGCCCCTCTGTTGTCACCTCCTAAGCTGATTGCGTATTTTACTTGTTTACCTTGTTTATTAGAAAAGTTTTAAATATCAGTACGCTCACTCCTCGTCTGTGTGCAACACAAGTGCGTAATATCCGCGATGCTCGAGTTTTTGGAAACTTGGCGATACTTATAAAGTTATTTTATTTTAATTATTTTGTAGTTATCATATTCTTTGTGATGATCCATTTGTGTACGACGATTCATTGTATCGTTTAAATCACTTATTATGATTTTGTGTACCGTATTTCTTATAGTTTCATGTTATGACACTGGAACGAATTAACTCGTTACTTAATTAGCATAGAATTAAATGTCTCCTAGTACTTCTTTCCTAAGGGATGGTAAGACAGAAAGGAGTGAGAGGGAAGGAGAGAGGGAGAGAGAGAGAGAGAGAGAGAGAGAGACAGAGAGAGAGAGAGAGAGAGAGAGAGAGAGAGAGAGACGGACAGACAGACAGACACACGCACACACACACACACACACACACACACACACACATAAAATTTTACCTTATATGTTCTACGTAGTTGAACCATCACTTGATACTTTAAACTTCTGCAGTGTGTGATTGATCGTCTTTCTACTGTATATGGTCAAGTGTTAATTTCACTGGCTTTATAAATAGATATTAAAATGCTAGTTTACACTATGATAGCAATTTTGTATCATATTTAATAATTACTAAAGTACTGAAGCTTAAGTTTATGGTTGTTGTTTCAGTTCATTCCTCGATACATTATTCCCTAAAAATTATATTTTAATGAACATAAGCAAACAGTAATACTGGATATTTTTGCTAAATCAACTACCGGAATAGTAAATGTACCGAAAATATTTTGCAGCAGCTCATTATAATAAGGGATCAAAAATATGGAAACAAACTTAAGATAAATTTGCCATTTAAGGCAAAGTTTCAAAAAATAATATTTACTGCTACAGTAACAACACACCAAAGTGAAAAATATATAAATATATTTGTTATACTAAGATGAGTGAAAACAGCATAGGAATTTCAGTTGACATACGCGTACATGACGTCTGAGGCAAGTTCCTTAGGAACGGCGCTGGTCAGGCAATTATGACACACGGTCAGTTAAAGTTTAGTGGCGTGTACATTTTCAGGGTACAAGAGTGTGTATATTAAATATTTAAAGGCTAATTGCTTAAAGATTGGCGAATTAAAAATCTCCATACTGATATTCAATAATCTCTTTACAACCTCTTAAAAATTTCCAAACTCTGCATGTAGAATGACATGTTTATTATCGAAGTTTCAGTCTTTTTCATCTAGGTTAGCAGCCCACAGGCTGGTTGGCAACAGCTCGCCATTCTTCACGCTTCTGTGCTTTTCTTTTCAACTCACAATATGATGTGCAGTTCATATCGACCACAAGCTGTTTCATGTAGTCTAAACGGGGTCTAAAGTTTTAAAGTCTAAACTGGGTCTAAACCATATATTTAATTTTTATCATATGACACTATTCAACGATACAGGAGAGCGTTTGTATAGCATGAATATGAATATATGTGTGGCCGTATAATTCAGGCAATAAATTTTCTATGTCTGAGCTTAAACAATAAATTAAGAAAAAAACATGAATAGACTCAGAAATATGACAAAAAATAGTTAATATCTGCTTCAACGGATAAGGTATTTCCATTTTTATAACATTGATATCAGGTGAGAGGGCAATGACGTTTAAGGAATTGTTACACTTGTAAATTAAAAACTCATTCACATGATTAGAAAAACTGTTTTTTCACATGAATCACATGAACATTCAATCGCTAAACGGCTGGGGACCTTTCTACTTGTATCGGTAGAAAATATGTTAAAACTCAAATATACTTATAGTCCTTTTACGTCACGTTAACTCTCGAACATTCCTTGATGTTTAATTTATTATAATTTGTCAAAAATCGTAATGTGTTTCTTTATGTGTAACTATATTATTTTCTCTAAGGTAGATTTCAAAGACCACTTCTACACAAACAAAGAATAAGAAATACATTAACAAATAGATGTTACCGACAATGAATATTAGTACACATAAGTAAAGTAACTAAATATAATTATTTCACTACGACTCGGAACACAAAACTTTTCATGGGAAAAACGTAAAAGTTTTACCTTATAACTTGAACTGGTTTTCACTTTTAAAAAGCTTCTTCAGAGGTTGCCGCTGGTAGCACTGTCCGTCTTGTTGTTGGTGACGGAATCGATTTTTGAAAGATCGATGTTGTGTGTGTGGTGTGTGATATGTTCGAATAATGCGTGTGATTTGAATTGTGTCTGTTCGTTTAGGATATCGTTTTTGTGTGTTTGTATATTTCCAGTTGTTCTAGAGTGTCTAGTTTTCGGCCTTTTGTGTATACGTATAGAATGTTCATGTTATTGTCGATGTTTTTGTATGTGTGGTTTGCTTCAATGAGGTGGTTTGCAAAGGTGGATTCTGTAGTGGAGTGTAGTGCCTTTGTGTGTTCAATGTATCTTTGTTTGAAGCTACGTCCTGCATGGCTTATGTAGAATTTGTTGCAATCTGAGCAATTTAGTCTGTAAACACCAGGTAGATCGAATTTGTTTTGTGCTTTGTATGTGTTTTGATAGTGTGTTCTGTTTTGTTAGTAGTTTTGTAAACGATTCTTTATTCTGCTTTTTTGAATTTGTGGGCTAGTTTTTCAGTTTGTTTGTTGATGTATGTTAGTGTTATGAATTTGTTGTTTTCTGCCTTTCTCTGTTGTTTGTTTTGTGTTTTGTGTAGGAGTTTATTGACTATTGTTCTGTCGTATCCGTTGGCTTCTGCTAGATATTTAATCGTGTTTAGTTCGTCTTTGTAGTCTTTTTCATCTAGGGGGATGTTGTTAAGTCTATGTATCATGGTTCTGAAGGCAGCTAGTTTGTGTTGTATTGGGTGATTGGAGGAGTTGTGTATTAGTATGTCAGTTGTAGTCGGTTTACTGTATATACTGAATGTGTGCCTGTGTTCAAGTTTTGTGATGGAGAGGTCTAAGAAGTTTATGCTATTGTTGTGTTCGTATTTTGTTAAGTTTAATTATAATATAAGTATTAATTATATTTAGTTAAGTAACGGACACGTCATGGACAACGAAATCCAAGAATTTAAGTTAAACATTAAAATATCACAGACATACTTATTACAGAACGTTTTGTGAGAATTTATAGCAATAAACAGATTAAAATAATTACAACTGATACTGATAGACGTTTTAGCTCAGAACTTATATTTAAATATTTTCTTAGGCATTTTAAATACCATGCCATTATTTAACTTAATATTTTGACACAAGGCTTTTAATTAATTATAGTATAGGAATTAAATACGATTATTTAAAACAAACCTTGGTTATACGAATCGACGATACAAGGGGAAAAATCCTGATCACACATGTGAGTACCAAATATTGAAAACTGGCTTTTGGAGAATAGGCAATAACATGTCGCATAGTTAACAAAAACTACGAAGATTTAAAATAAAAACTGGGACAACCTTTACAAGTTGATTTGACGGAGAAGGCACAAGACAAACCACGTTCTAAAAGAAAATTTACTTGTCGTTTTTGTGCGCGCGTGAATGACGCCAGATGTGAGCTTATGGTAAACTCAGAAGTGCAACAATCGTGAAAAAGATAATACCAAAAACCAAAAATGTCGGCACTCAACGGCAGCTAAATTTTAAAATGAACTAGAAGGCAGTGGCAAAGAAGTGCCTTCTTGTTGGTAGTGCTACGGTACTAAAATTCCTACAAACAAGACGATCTATATAACATATAAAAAACATGTAGCATTTGCCCATAGCCTATAATCTACAAAGATGAAAGTAATATAAACATAAAAATCTGACTTGAGTCTTTTTATTAAGGTACTGTACATCATTATTAATACTGTACTGTACTGTATTAAGGTACTGTACTATATAAATAAGGTACTGTACATTATTATTAGGAAAATATTAGGCCCACGGAAAACTTTAGAAGGTTGGAGATTAAGAAATAAGAATGAAATATATCAAAGTATAGAAAATATAGCAGAAACAATGAGAAAAAGAAGACTATTATGTTTTGGAAATTTATATAAAATGGACGATAATAGGTTAAAAAACAGATATTCAAATTTCTGTTGGGAAAGAAGTCAACATCAAGTTGGATTAAAGAAGTCCAAAAAGATTTAGAAAAAAATTATATAAATGCAGAAGAAGCAATTGAAAGAGAATTTTTTCGGGCAAAAGTGTTAAAAATGGAAAGAACCCAGGGTAGGAGAAAGAAAAACGTAGGTTCAAAGTGAACTGAAGACAGGAAGAAGAGACATAGTGAAAAGATGAAAGAATATTAGAGAAAATGAAAAGAACAAGGGATACAAAATTAAAATTGTTATGTGGTTCTCAAATGGCCGATACAAAAAAAAATGTACTGTACATTATATTATGTTTAGCGTATTAAAAATAAAACTGAATATATCAAAGGAAAAGTGTTAAAAGATTGCAATTATATTGTTACGACGGCCTCACTGATCGTCATATGGTACAGTGGAAACAAAGTGGTACAGACACCAATGAAATCGCTAATTACCAGCTTTAATTAGTCAAAAATAACAATTTGTAATCAACAAGGTACTCTCGTACAATAATTCAAGTTAAATCTGTTCATACGCGATAATAATATCAAATAATAGAGATCAGCATTAATTATAACACAATAATCACTTTCCACCCGACCTCAACAACCCGCTGTAACTAACTAAGTCGGCTGCTGTTGCTTATATGGGTAGCGCAGTGGTTCCAAAATAACATTCTATCCTTTTGGCGGCGTGCCAGCTTAGTTTGCGTATTAACAAGCGCTCTCGAATAGTTTGGAAAGTACTTTTGTGCTATGTGAGTGGACGGCCTTGACACAGACGAGGCACGCTGGGCTAGTCGAGAATCGCGTAGAATGACACTCTCGCCTTTTTGAGAGTGTTCCGTAATTATCGTAACAATGTACATGTCACACACACTCATAAAACCTTTTTAGTAAATTAGTAAATCACACAAAACTATACATATGGATTTTTAGGTTCCATTATCTATGCTTCTAGAATTTGTTTTTTTTTTTTATTTTTCTATCTTAAATCGTAATACTTGTTACACAGTCTTGATAATTTTATAGTGATAAACGTTTTTACGTAGCGTAGCTTGTTGCACGTGTATAGCAAACAGACATAGACAGAACAGGCGAGACGTGGATTACCTGTAAACAAGCAAACAAGCCATAAGAAAGATAGTTAGTCAATGTTGGATAACAGAGAAATAACTCTTACTATGTGTATATATTGAGAGAAGATATACAGAAACAGCGGCTGAAGCAAATTCGTGAAACTGCAGTCAGGAGCGTAGTACACTCAGAAGCAGCACAACACAACACAATCACATATACATTCTAACCAGTTCTCGCGCGTGGGTAATTATAAGAGGGCTATTTTTTTTTCAACCTCCGGTACGTTGGCAAACCTGGTTCTGTTGTCATAGCAACAATCTGATTGTTGATTAATGTTTTTCAGGCTTTGTTCTAACCTAAAACCACTGGTTTTATAGTTATTTTGTCTATTACTGTGGTGACGACAGTTTAATTATGGCAACTACAATTGAAATTGCCTCCAAGTGTGAGATTCGGTCTGTTATTAGATTTCTTCAAGCTGAAGGTCATAGTGCCCCAGAAATTCATCGAAGGTTGTGTTATATGTATGGAGAAAATGTGATGAGTGATGGTTCAGTTTGGGAATGGTGTCGAAAATTTAAAGAAGGGTGAATTGATGTTCATAATGAAGAAGGACAAGGAAAAAAGTCCGTAGCTACTGATGATGTTGTTGAAAAGGTAGACAGGATGGTTCGAGACCCCCGTCGCTTCACAAGTGCTGAACTTTCTGCTGATTTTCCTGAAATTTCTAGGTCTGCTCTTTATGATATTCTTACTCAGAAGCTTGGGTATAGGAAACTCTGTGCTCGTTGAGTTCCCAAACAACGCACGACCTCACGCAACTGCACTCACACAAAACCTGCTTCATGAATTTGGTTGGGAAGTCCTTGATCACCCACCTTATAGCCCAGACTTGGCACCAAGTGCCTACCATTTATTCACTTTCTTGAAAAAGTGGTTAGGTGGGCAGCGGTTTTTCTCCAATGATGAGTTAAAGTCCAGTGTGGCAGATTAGCTGACTACTCAATTGGCTGTTCTGGAGCGAACATTCTACAACATGGGCTTAGAAAAATTGGTGCCTCGCTATGATAAGTGCCTCAACAATGGTGGTGACTATGTAGAAAATTAGTTCACATATATATGAAATTTTGTATATAATAAAATTATTGATGTCATTCATGTGTCTATTTATTGGTCTATCGGAGGTTGAAAAACAAATAGCCCTGGTATTTCAGAATCCAATTTCGAAGTGAGCCGCGGATCTGAGTTACCTCCGCGGGCACGTCGAATTATCTTCTACGATGTTGACAGCATCAGACGTCTAGCACCAAATATGGTTCATCAGAAACGACATGTATATAAAAAAAATACACGACATAAAATTTATTTTTAGTCGAAATGTATTAAATGTACATTTTCGTCTAGTCACGTGTGTGTCTCCCAATTCAATTCGGTTTCAAATTGAACAACTTATGCGTTAATCCCAGGCGTTACAGTGTCAATGAATGTTGCAAAAAACTACTAAAACAATAATTTGATATTCATTTATAACAAAACGTTATTTGGTTTTAATCTTGTCATTTTCACTTATTCTTTATGTTTTTCTTTTACACGTGAACACTCTTACGTTTGTAGAATGATCAAATGTAGAAACATCGAGTACTTAATATATTTTAATTGAATCATTAATTTAATTGAATCTAATTTGGGTTAGACTCTCAAATTAGAAAAAATGTGTTACTGGATACACACATAATACCAAGATATGCCTTCCTATGCCTTAGAAAGCCTTAAAAAATGCAAGGGAATTGTAGCCACAGAAAAAAAGAATCATCATCATTTCACAACGCGGCATAGGCAAGCTGATGCCTGCTCCATCTTCAAAAATCCTCCACCAATCTCTTCCTAGGTCTACTCACACACCTGTACCCTATAGTTTTGTATTTCCAGACTGGTTTTGCCAGTCTGGAATCTGGCATTCTTTCTACGTGTTTTTTTCACCGTTGTTTGTAATCTCTTCATTTTTTTCAAGTTAAAAACTTGTCATGGCCCGTAAGGAGGCAGCCCCTCTACACGACTTCCCATCTATAGGCTGCTATCCTATAATGGGGAATTAATTTAATTTACTCGCAGCATTCAAAGAACACAGGGCCTTGGAAATGGCGTTATTAAGAGGAGTTAAAAAGAGTTCTAAACTGGACCGTATTAGGAATGAAGTCGTATGAGAAGGGGAAAAAGAATGTTCCTAAGGACTGCCTAAGCACTTTGTTTTAAAACTAACAATAAACGAACAGAAATAACACAGTTGCACACCACTATAGAAAAAAATATATAAAGCACTGTTGGTTAAACATTACACGTTTTACGCTGAAAACTTTACTAAATCACGTTTGTAAACATTTATGCGATTTTATGCTAATTTTGAACACACCCACACACTACACACACACACACACACACACACACACACACACACACACACACACACAAGCACACACACAAGGATTTTTAACAAAATACTTGTAAATATGGAGGATATTTTCTCTTAAAAATTTTTATAGACTACGTGATTACATAAATAGTCTACATTAAATGCAAACCTTTATTTTTTAAATTATATCACGTTTTCTTTATACAGTATAAAACAAATTTATTTTCAGTTATTTTCTCTATGTTAGCAGTCTTCATCACAACTTTGTCAAATTTTGTTGCTTTCCTGCTACATACACTTTTTCCTCGAACGAGGCCTTTCGGTTTCGCAACCATTATCAAGTTCTTGTTGTTGTAGGAAGAACTTGATAATGGTTGCGAAACCGAAAGGCCTCGTTCGAGGAAAAAGTGTATATAGCAGGAAAGCAACAAAATTTGATAAAATTTATTTTCGTTAAACTTCGTGTAAGTAATTGTATCGGTTTATATAATTGAACAGTGTGTAAGTCGCTATAACGTGTGTTATGTTTAGAAGAGAAACTGTGAAATGACTGATAGTGAGTGCATGTATGGACGTATAAGAGATCAATGTAAAAGAAAGGGAAATAGTAAGTTAATAAACATGCCAAGCTTAAGTGCACGATAAACGTTTCATAGAAAAAATTCCAAATCCCGCGCCTATTGAATGTATTTTGCATTCCAATTTCAAAAGAAAAAGAAAAGAGAGTTTTTGTTACGCTTCACTGAATTTTTAAATTATCTCTAGTGATGTTAACTCCAGGAGACATACCACTTTGTAAACACCGAAGCTGGTGTGGAAAATTTGGCGGCAAAAATGTCAACGAAATTTCGCAGTGTTGAAAAAACAAATTCAGGGGCCACACGTGTGTGTCCCATAGAAGTTACATTTATGGTTACAATTTTTCTCATGGAGTGCGTGCTAAGGTAGGAAGGGTTACTATATGATCACATAAGGCATATGCATCCATACACTCACTCACTATCAGTCATTTCACAGTTTCTCTTCTACACGTGATACACATTATAGCGAATTACACACTGTTCAGTTATAAAACCAATACAATTACCTACACGAAGTTTAAAGAAAATAAATTTGTTTTAAATAAGATAACGTGATATAATTTGAAGAAGTAAAGATTTGCATTTAATGTACGTATAATGTGAATTTAATTTCTCAAAGAAGGAACGGATTCTCAGCCTCCATTTTTCCGGTACTTTTATATATAAGAGTGTGGGTACTTTATATAAAATATCAATGGTAAGTAGCTTACCCTTTACAAATTACACCGTTTTAAAATTGAAATTTTGATTTTTTTCCAAATTTTCAGCAGTAATATCTCTGTTGGAGGACCAGATAAAAATCTGAAAATTGCACTCTTAAAAGGTCTCTACGGTACCAAACTTCAATGTAAATTTAAACTTTGAGATTCAACCCGAAGTAGGTATAAAAAAATTGTGAATTTCAGTAAAAAATGCTGGATTTCCAAATCCGGGATAAGTGGGTATAAGGAGTAATTTTATGGTGACGTCAGGACCTAAACAAGCTAAAAATTAAAAATAGTTTATAAAAGGTAATAAATAAATTCATTATTAAAAAATAAGCTTAAATTGAGTTAATCAATAAACAATAAGTTAGTTTATATACATTTTTTAATAAATTGAAAACAATTTAAATTTTATAGAAAAACTAGGGGAATACCCGTGCTTCGCTACGGAGTTTCACGTTGTACGTAATGAAAATGTTAGTTTAATTAATAAAGTTCAATTAAAGTAGGTTTCTTAAAAATAAATAGCTGTTGCCCACGACTTCGTTCGCGTGGTCTTCAGTTTAATGCGATAATATATTTATAACAGAATCTATTCTATTGGGTTGCCATAGTAACCAAATCTAATAGTTTGGGGGACCCCAAAGGACCCCCCAGAGGATCGTATCGAAAAAACACCTGTCCTATGTTGGTTCTCCCGTTGCGTAAAATATTTGGGCCAAGTTTGGTTGAAATCGGTCTAATAGTTTAGGAAGAGATGTGCAAGACCCCAAAGGACCCCCCAAAGGATTGTATCGAAAAAAACACTTGTCCTATGTTGGTTCTCCCGTTGCGTAAAATATTTGTGCCAAGTTTGGTTGAAATCGGTCCAGTGGTTTAGGAGGAGATGTGGAAGACCCCAAAGGACCCCCCGAAGGATCATATCGAAAAAACATATCCTATGTTGGTTCACCCGTTGCGTAAAATATTTGTGTCAAGTTTGGTTGAAATCGGTCCAGTGGTTTAGGAGGAGATGTGGAAGACCCCAAAGGACCCCATCGAAAAAACACCTATCCTATGTTGGTTCTCCCGTTGCGTAAAATATTTGTGCCAAGTTTGGTTGAAATCGGTCCAGTGGTTTAGGAGAAGATGTGGAAGACCCCAAAGGACCCCATCGGAAAAACACCTATCCTATGTTGGTTCTCCCTTTGCGTAAAATATTTGTGCCAAGTTTGGTTGACATCGGTACAGTGGTTTAGGAGAAGATGTGAAAGACCCCAAAGAACCCCCAAAAGGACCCCATCGAAAAAACACCTATCCTATGTTGGTTCTCCCGTTGCGTAAAATATTTGTGCCAAGTTTGGTTGAAATCGGTCCAGTGGTTTAGGAGGAGATGTGGAAGACCCCAAAGGACCCCCCGAAGGATCATATCGAAAAAACATATCCTATGTTGGTTCACCCGTTGCGTAAAATATTTGTGTCAAGTTTGGTTGAAATCGGTCCAGTGGTTTAGGAGGAGATGTGGAAGACCCCAAAGGACCCCATCGAAAAGACACCTATCCTATGTTGGTTCTCCCGTTGCGTAAAATATTTGTGCCAAGTTTGGTTGAAATCGGTCCAGTGGTTTAGGAGAAGATATGGAAGACCCCAAAGGACCCCATCGGAAAAACACCTATCCTATGTTGGTTCTCCCTTTGCGTAAAATATTTGTGCCAAGTTTGGTTGAAATCGGTACAGTGGTTTAGGAGAAGATGTGGAAGACCCCAAAGAACCCCCAAAAGGACCCCATCGAAAAAACACCTATCCTATGTTGGTTCTCCCTTTGCGTAAAATATTTGTGCCAAGTTTGGTTGAAATCGGTACAGTGGTTTAGGAGAAGATGTGGAAGACCCCAAAGAACCCCCATAAGGACCCCATCGAAAAATCACCTATCCTATGTTGGTTCTCCCTTTGCGTAAAATATTTGTGCCAAGTTTGGTTGAAATCGGTACAGTGGTTTAGGAGGAGATGTGGAAGACCCCAAAGAACCCCCCAAAGGACCCCATTGAAAAAACACCACTAATTCAGAAACCTTCGCGGGCGTGCGCACAACAACTCACCGAAGTTTCATTGCAATCCGATGAATGGTATAGGAACGCATACGGGACAAACAAAGAAACATTCATTTTTATATATAATTTCCTGGAACCCGATCGCAGCGCCACCTACCGGGTCCAATTGTGAATTTAAACCATCCAGGGACCCACTCAAACACACACACAAAATTTCATCAAAATCGGTCCAGCCGTCTAGGAGGAGTTCAGTGACATACACACGCACACACGAAATATATATATAAAGATGAATAAATATAATGTTGAAAGTCAACTATAAGTAAATGATTAAATTAAAACACACACACAATTTATACTGTGAATAGTTATTTGTAATATAATAGCTATGTAATATATTTGTAACTCAAGGCGTATTTCTACCATAACTATGCGATTATGATCGTCTGCGACATTTATTGACCTTAGTATGAACAAAAGTGCAAACGATAGCACGTTTTTCATGGCACTTGTTACTAAACAATATGTCGTGTGCTATTACACGTTAAAACGTTTAGTACGCATTGAAAATGTTTAATAACTTGTCACGAGACAAATGGCACTAATCGCACTATGTATCATGTTTGCGGCCTTTATCGAGGGCCGTTGGGCGAGAATGCTAGTTGTTGCTGCGGCGGGTGTTCCGTATGGCTGCTCTTGTTGTTGAATGTAGAGCTCGCTCTTGTCCGAATCGGTGACTAGCGTCTAGCCGTACGTTTTCCTATCCAGAATGTGCAAGTAGCATGATTGTGTGGGGAGGGGGTGAAAGCAGGGGACAACACTGCCGCTCTATCGACGGATCTAACAACTACATCAACAGTGAGATATTTTGTAAACTTAAGCTGTAGCTCGTAACTCATTTTCGGTTTGTTTAGCGCTGTTCCTACGAGTGTCCTCTCGTGTTTATTAACAATTTAAGTATATAATTATAATATTTTATTTAATCGTAAAAGACTGAGTAACAGCATTCTCAATTAACTTGGAAATTTTGTGACCCCCAAGATCTAAACAATTACCGAAAAGGCTTCATCCAAAACAATAATTCGAAATAATTGTTAAATTATTTAGCAATCGATTCTGCTTTTGACGGAAAAGTAAAATGAACTATAAAAACAATGATAAATAACCATAGTGTTTCTTCGAACCACTCGTTTTTTAATTTGTTTTCGTGCATTAGTTAACATAACATTATTAGTAGTAATTTTTTCATTAATGTGCAAATCATTGCATTACAGTTATTTGGTATCCAGCATAACTTTTCATAGTGCTTCCTTCAGTAGGATACATACAGTAATTGTAAATAGTAAAGGAAAAAAAATTAATTTTAATTGCAAGGAAAACAACTTTAATCTGTGTCAGCAGATACAGAGACGGTGTTGTTCCCCCCATCTTTGTGCTACTTGCACATTCTGGATACAAAAATGTACAGGTAGACGCTAGTCAGTCGGTGGGCTTCGCTTCTTCTTTCTCCTCCATTTTATGCTCTTTCCTTCTCCCTTCTCCGATCTTACTTCCTTCGCGTAGTCCTACAGAATTAATATTGTCTAACTGCCAACTTCCAATCGTGGGGCAGCTAACCTGGTCGTGCCCCAGTGGTTAAAGTGTCCGGGCAAACCCGATGACAGCCTGATGTGTCGAAAAACTTGAATAGCCTTTTGCCGGTATAAAGGATGGAGCCCTCCTGCAAGGAGAGGGATGGAGCCTGTTAATGTGGTGCTGAACGGCGGAGCGTTGGCAACTACTGAGATTTTATTTTCATGAAAAGGAAAGGAAGCGTGAAATCTGATTTATACGCAGTACATGTAGAATATGAGAGGGAGTTTCACTTTCGTGGCTGGGATACGAAAGAATAGAGTGTCCGTCGAGTGTCGAGTGTCGCCAGGGCGGTGGTGAGGGACGCTTATGGGGGTCAGAGCTCGGGGGCGTTTAAGTTTGCGAGGAGGTGGGCCGTTATCTGTACGAAGGCGGCGGAGGTAAGGATAAGATGAGGTAGAGGCACGGGTACAGAGTTTGAGCGCCAGAGAACGCACGAATTCACCAACAGAAAGAACCTCCAGTCCCCGTCTGATAACGTTATTGCCGACTACCAGGAAGAGTTGGAGATGTAACGGAGGGTTGCAAGATTGGAAAGCTTCCAAGCGCGTAACAACGTAGGGTTGTAGCAGGGACCAACATGAGGGCCCTGCATAAGTCAGGATTGCTCTAAGAAAAAGCTAGTAGATCATAAATTTAGTAAGCACAGGCACTGAAATCTGATTTGAGAGAAAGGAAAATAGTTTGGCTTTGACGCCGGGAGCTTTCTGGAGACACTGAGAGACATGGGCTGCAAAGCTAAGGCGCCGGTCAAGAGTGACTCAAATACTTCACAGACCGTTTTCATTCGATCGGAATTCCGTTGAAAGAAAGGGCCTGGCATCGGGAAGTAAGTTGACGGTAGAAGGTAATCGCTTCGGATTTCTCCGTATTGAGTGTCACCCGCCATTTTCTCAGCCAATTCAGAAGATTGGCGAGCTGACCTTGCACCGCTCTAGCGGCATGACTAAGATTGTAAGAGATCAATATTGTACATGACGTCAACCACATAGAGTGAGAGAATGACTCTGTCGTTCGTGCACAAGGTACAGAACGGGGCCGAGGACAGATCCTTGAAGAACGCCAGCGGCGATCGGTCGGACGGATGAGTACGACCCATTGACGCATACCCTAATGAATCGACCGCAGAAGATGAAAGAAAGAGGCAGGTAATGGGGACTGGGCCAGTTTGTAAAGAAGGCCTCCGTGCCAGACTCGATCGAAGGCCTTACTCACTTTGAGCATTACTGCTACGGTCGACTAATTTTTGTTGAGAGCGTACATTAGGTGGTTAATAACCCTGACGAGTTGAAGGGCCGTCTAGTGCTTTCTGTCGAAGCCGAACTGTTCCTGCCGAATGAAACCATCCACCGGGGGGCAATCCGACCATGCAGGACCCGCTCGAACACCTTCGAGACGACTGGCAAAGAGAGATATGGGGTATGGTTTTCTGGGAGCAAACGCAGCTTGCGAGGTTTGGGAATCATGATGATTTAATATTGCTTATGTCCTGGCCGCGTTTCTTTTATGCCTTATAGGTTAGTGTCGCCGCGGGCGTATCAGAGGGCTGCCGGTTCCTGACTGGCTCACTGTGAGGTCTCTCCTGACTTGCGCCAGGTGTTTGCGGTGAACGCATCTGATGGCTCCCAGACTGATACGGGTAGAAAATGCCTTACGCTGCTATCGCAAACAATTTTCAGCATTAAACAATTTAAACGTTATTAATATTTTGCAGACTATAGAAAAAAAGTAGGCTAAATAACGTAAAAGTAATAAGTAGGGTTTAGCCGACTCTAAGGTTTGACAGACTCACGAACATGATGTAAATTAGATGAAACTTGTTACTATAATAACGTAAACGTACTCAATGACTGAGAAGCATGACAAATTACTGACGACTAAACTCCTATTCCTGGTGTAGACAAACTCCTATTGGTACGATCGTAACTTTCTTGTGCTATATAACATTTTTTCTTTATGTCAGTGATCATGAAACCTTATAACTCGTATTTGAATATGTAACTATAATAAACATGTTTTAAACATGCAGATATCATTGCCTGGACTTAAATTTTACAAGCAAAAGCGCATTTAACGTGTATGTCTCTGTTTCTGGGAATAATTGTTTAACAATTTTTTTATAAAATCCATAGTGGAGTAAGTTGTCCTGGTGACGTCTTGTCGTTTAATCCATAGTGGAGTAAGTTGTCTTGGTGACGTCTTGTCGTTTAATCCATAGTGGAGTAAGTTGTCTTGGTGACGTCTTGTCGTTAAATCCATAGTGGAGTAAGTTGTCTTGGTGACGTCTTGCCGTTTAATCCATAGTGGAGTAAGTTGTCTTGGTGACGTCTTGTCGTTTAATCCATAGTGGAGTAAGTTGTCTTGGTGACGTCTTGTCGTTAAATCCATAGTGGAGTAAGTTGTCTTGGTGACGTCTTGCCGTTTAATCCATAGTGGAGTAAGTTGTCTTGGTGACGTCTTGTCGTTTAATCCATAGTGGAGTAAGTTGTCTTGGTGACGTCTTGTCGTTTAATCCATAGTGGAGTAAGTTGTCTTGGTGACGTCTTGTAGTTTAATGGGTTCGCTTTTCTTTTGTTTCAATCGCTGAATGACGTTTACTGTGCAAAGTGCTCCTGTTTATAACAAGACGTTTCCTGACCGAGGTGAGAGATGTGCATAGTCGGGATTACGTAAATAATGTAGCCGATACTGTCTTCCAGTAAATAAATTCTACTAATACTGGATCTTTGTTTACGATTTATTGTGCTCTAAGTTCTTCTTCTTCTTTTTCTTTTGACGTAGAATACGTCCTACCTTTCAGGCCAGCAATAGGCACACCCAACCAGAAAATCGAGCGTTACGTTTTCACGTCGCGTTTGAAATTAAAATATTATCTAAACGACAAAAGATTCACGCTTATATGAGGTACCATTCGACAGATAAAGGAACAGAGATAATAAATAGCACAATATAAGTGGGCTATTGCATCATCCAGCGCGGGGTGAGCGGTGGGAGAAATAGAAATGTTTTGCGCCGCTCGGCGCGCACTAAAATTAGTATTTCTCCGGTTTCCGATGCGATAGAACGTTGAGTGAGGTGTCGTTAAAATTGTCTCATCGAGTACTATCTACATAGTGTACCGTAATAGCGATGATATTATTAAGAGGTTTGAATAATCGTAATTCAAGTTGTAAAAATCGTGTGTTCGGACAAAATGTCGCGGTATATGGATGCTAAACGTGCTCAAAAGTATCGTAAACGCATACAGGAGAGTCGAGAAAATCATGGGGAGTTCAAAAACCCAAAATGACCAATGCCGAACGTCAGAGGATTTACCGACAACGCTTAAAAGACAAGGAAATAAATACTGAAGTCGAGTCAACACCATGGAGACCAGAATTAATTACCATAGTAACAAGTAAATAAACAAATGATATTTAACGGCATCGGACTATACCTTTATCCGTTCCTGCAGTTTTTAATGTTTTTACTATGCGATTGTATTGATATATTTTGTAATTTTTTATACAGATACGTCTATATATTTTGTAATTGTCTTAAGCGATTATAAAATGTATGTTTATACGTACGTATTTCTGATGATGCCACCGACTATGCTGGGTAACACCACCATCGATTTGACTTTCACCAGAAACATCAGCGTTGATATCTTTCCTTATATCAGCTACTTCTCTTATCATAGGTCCATTATAAATAAAGTTTTGCTTGAACCAACTAATTAACTTGTGTGATGATTTTGCAAATAAAATTTTTTGTACTTTGTAAAATTAAATATGTGTTTGTTCATTTTATTCATAACACATTAGCAACCCTAAAGCACACAGACGTATTCTACGCTCTGAAGATTTGCGGCCGTGGCTCCGACACAGCCCCCGCCGATTTTTTCTTCTTCTATCAGGGACTAGGCGAATCACCTGTTTCGGACCCAAAGGAATGAATACATTTCGCTAACGCTTCCAAGGTCTTCCTATACTTCGCTGTCCAACTTCCTTAGGGCCGCCAAACTTCCTTAGGCAACCTGCCATTTGGTATCCTAATCAAATGAGCACTTCATTTCTCTTTGTTCTCTGCACTAAGATCTTGGATATTTAAAGCGTTCCAACTCCTTACGAATATGTTCATTGTAGAGTCTGTTCCTTCGTGTGGAGCCTTTGACAGGTCGCAAGAATCTCATCTCCGTTGTCTGTATTTTACTCGGATATTTTTCCGTCGGGAGCAATGTGCTCTAAATTATAGACATTATTAGCAGATCGTGGTTGTCGTAAAAGTGTTATTCTTGTAAAGTTCTTTATATTCTTACAATGACAATGTTTTGTTCCGTACAAATTGATAAAACCTCTTCAGCTTGTCATTGCTCCTGATACGCATCAGGTTTTATCGTGTTCTCACTTTATAAATTTACTTCTTTAGTGGATATTCCAAATAACCTTGTTTCGTTTGGACTTGTATTGGACAGCTACTTTTGTTATTCTGTGTTGTCTTCGTTTTGTACACATCCACGCTTGCAAGTACTCTTTATTCCTCTTTTCTAAAGCGAATTCCTTTTATCTTCATTAGTTACAAATGTCTAAACTATACGGTAGAAGCTTTACGAACCGCGGAAACTTTTTATAAGTGGGTAGAAATGGTCGAACTTCAGTTACCGATAAGCACCGTTTTGTCCACCAAGTTGAGGTTTCAAACTCCAGCGCTTGAAACTCGCATACACACTCTCATCCAAGAAGACCGATTAATTTACAGTTGAACTTATAACTAACAAATTACAAGTAAATATTAGCACACTGCATAGCATTACCAGCCAAATGCTCAAGTACTGTAAAACAAGCGCACGTCCGAAAAAAAATTTCGATATTACCTAAATAATATTCCTAATTTTTCTGAAGAAAGGTCAGAAAATAATATTCTTTTAGGGGGGCCAGAGAGAATGCGTTGGGCTAAGAAACGGTTGCCGCGTCGCGTTACCGAGAAAGCCAAAGTATGTACAAACCAGTCGGCGCTACTGTCGTACTGTGGAATTTCTTTATTTGGTTAGAGCGTGTACTACGCGCGTTCCAGAGCGCTGTACACAGCACGTATCGATCACGTCAACTCACGTCACGGTATTCTGTATTTATATTAACAAAAGCCGGCCGTTGTACAATAATTTCACTAAAGTGTTAATTAGACTTCGTGTACTTAATAAAACACTATGATACTGTACACTTTATCAATCGAAATATCCTCTCAGCAGCTGATTTCACCAATGTGTGAATTACGAATTAGTAAATGTTCTTTACATTTTTACGTATGCGAAAACGGTGTACGCCAGTACAGAACCTTCTACATGTTTCTAGACTATTCCAGTGGAATCCGGCTGTGATGTGTGCGTACGTGATTCTCAACGCGTTAGCTAGACTGTGCAGAAGTCGCGCGGCCACCCGCACTGTGTCAAGGCCGCGACGGATTACGCTCTAATGTTTTCCTTTATTGCTCATGCGTAGTGTCGACTATTCTGGAACAGTTCTGCTATCTATTTAAACGACGACAGCTGCGCTTAACAGTTAGTTATTGTCGGGCGATTACACAGTGCGTTTGAGTGGCGATTTACACAGTGTGGTTCGAAGTATTGTGGGGAAGTGTTATGTGTTTTATAATCGTGCGGGACAATTGTAATACAATTGTGTTTTATATTAGTTGGCATTGTTATTGCGTGTGAACAATTTTTATTTGATTTGTTGTAAGAGACTCTGTTGTTGATTACAAACTGTTTAATTGTGATAATTAAAGCTGGTGGTTAGTGACTTAATTGGTGTCTTGTGTTTTGTTTTCCACTGTACCATACGACGATCAGTTAAACCGTCGTAAAAATATACTGTACTTGTTAGAATAGAATATAGACTAATTTCTTAGTAAAAGCCTTAAGCTGAAAAACAAGGTTTTTTTGTATCTATCAACAATATTTAAACAGACCATTGTATAGCCCAACATTGCTGTTGAAAAGTACAGATGAAATAATCCCGTGTGGAGTTGGTAGTCTCAGATAGGGGTATGCTCACTAGATATGATGAGTACCGGGGAAATAAAATACCCGGGGCGGAACAAAACTAGCAGCTGCTGCCTTGTAGTCGGATATTGGTTTATCAAAGGCTAAAGGAAGTAAACCTTGATTAAAAATCGTCTGCTCCTCCAGATTTGGGGGTTAATGTCAGTGGTGGCTAGTGGTTAAAAAATTTGAGGGTTGCCGTTGGGTTGCATGGAATTAAGTTGTTTTATTCTCTCCTCACACAAGGTCAGCAAAATACTGTAATTTTAGTGTCACACCTACATAACCACGAATATTTAGTATACAAATATTTTGTAAATTTATGATTAAATATTCTGTTACCTGATTTTACATTTTGATTAAAATTTAAAAGATCTAGTGTGTATCTACCTACTCTCATAATTTCAATTTTTCCTCAACAGGCGTAAACTGAACGGCGCTTTCGTTAAGTTTTTGACAGAATTCATTACGTCCTACCAATTAAATATAATAAATATGTTACACTATGACACCTTAATCCTTTATATGTACTATTATTTACATTTAACGATGAATTGGACTGACACTTAACTGACACTAACAACGAAGTTCACAAAAAATTCGACCGACACCACGTGTTATTTACGAACAAACAGACTGGTGGCGCCGAGACGTCCAAGCGGGGTTTGCAGTCCCGAATTACATCAAGCAAACCAATATCGTTGTAACAGGAACACCCGAGTCTAGCCAGCCATAGCACTACTCCAGTGTATTTCCCCATATACAAAGCGCGTCACATTTGTGGCATACACCGCGGCAAGAGCGTGTACGGTTTTTAGTATTCCTCTGCGCTTTTCAATAGGCAAATGATTAATTACGATGATTTAACTTGAAATTATTAGTTATTATTTTATTCATAATTCTATAATTTAAAATACAATTCGGGATTTAATGGGGGTTGTACAACCGTGCAACCTAAGCACGGGCCGCCACTGGGCTAACTCCCCATTCATTGGAAAAAAGAAAATGTTGAACCACCAAATAGATTGCAGCCGGATGAATTCGATAAAGGTAAATGAAAATTCAATCACTTCTGTAATATTTGGTTCTGGAAAATGTGTAAACATTGTACAACCGGAATAATAATAATAAAGAAATAAATGAAATAATTATATTTCATTCGTATGATGAAACGTAGATATGTTTTCTACACTAATGAAATATAAAAGAGAATCTAACTCACACACAAATATAAACAGTCGTTTAACAGACACTGGTCTGTAACTTATAATAATATTATAATCTACACTACTTTTGTTCTGAAAAGAGTGCGTCTACATCTGTTTCTGTGCATATCAATTCGATTCACGTCTCGGCCTGCATATGCTAGTTGTATAGCACTACACGAACATCATCGCCCATGTAGGAATGCAAGAAAGCTATTGAAGAAAATTGTGTTTCAGCCATCTGTATTCGGCGTATGTGTTTTGGATATCAATATGTTTTATTTGTCTGAATTCGTTCACATACAGTATAAGCTATTACCGATCGACAATCCCCCAAAGTATTGCTTCAAGGTAAAACTCTCCGAGGTATTCGTTTTGTGTGTGTTTATCTCCTTACAACCAACATTTGAATGTCAATGTCCAAAATGTTGGTGTTGATGCGCATTTGTATGTTGTTTGTGTTTGAGCGGGGGAGCGCCACACAGACACATACACACACACACACACACACAAACACACACACACATACTTATACATCTCTCAGAGTGTAGAAAACATTATTATCCAAGGGGGTTTCAAAAGTTTCCGGTCTAACATGGAAGGGAAGGCAGACAGATTAGTACAATTGAGGTATGTGTTAAAGTGATTCTTGTATTTACTTCAGTTGCAATTTAAACACTCTGATGTTAATACTCTTTCTGTTATTGCTGATTGAGTGATGAATAAATACTAAAGTATTAACCAGACGAATTTGAGTTTAATAAAAACAAATTTCTAAAAGAACCATTTAATTTCCCACATCTTTCTAAAGTTCAAAACAAAAATATCTACACACCACAATGCGTATAAAGCCGAACTTAAAACATAACCTCTAAATGGATTACCTTTGTTTTCTTGCTTTATTTTTTTTGCCAACAGTCTTCATTTCTTGGTCTCTTTCTTGCCTTCGTAGGTGAACATTCTTGAGGATAACATTCCATTATAAAAACGAAAAATCACCACCACTAACAAAGGAAACAGTTTAAATTTGTAACACAAAGAAAACACAACAGAGACAACAGCAGCGTGCTCAGCAGGCTCAGCTGTTCTGGAGTGCGTAATGGTCCACTGTGCATGTCTAGTGATGTGGCTTGTTTTGAAAATAAAGTCGATGTTTAACCATTCATAAAGTGATGATGTGGTCTGTTTTGAACCTAACCGCTTTGCACACTTACAAAAATATATCTGAACTTATCAAAAACACGAAAAACTGATAAATGAAAAAAAGTGATGTGGCTCGTTTTGAAAATAAATGACTCAATTGCATGATGGTATGGGTGAACGATGTCCAGAAACCAAAGAGCGGTCAATGCAGTGGCGACACATGGGTTCACTAAGTCACAAGAAATTCCGATAGCAAAAATCCGCTTCCAAAGTGATGGCGATTGTGCTTTAGGATGGGGAAGGAATCATCCACATCGGTTATGTTCAGCAAGAGTAACTACTGCAGTGAATGCCAACTACTCCTGCGTTGTTCTAGATAAATTGCATGGAGCTATTCAAAAGACATGGTAGGAAAAGCTGGCGAAAAGCATCATGTTTGTTCAGGACAACGCTCAATATCACAAGGTGTTTATCACAATGCAGTGATTGACCATCCGTCATATTCTCTGGGCCTAGCTCCGTCGGACTTTTATCTATTCCCAAAATTGAAATGGGACTTAAAAGGAACACATTTTGCAAACAGTGATGCTGTCATCGATGCTGTTAACACGTGGCTTCAGATGAAAAACAATTGAATAAATTCAGAATACACTGAATAAATAGGTATTGCTATTAGTCTATCTGTCCCTTTTCCATGTTACGCCGAAAACTTTTCAAACCCCCTTCGTATATCTGCCAGGTGACTTTTTTCTGTAACAGACGATCGTTTTTGTAATTAACAAATTCAGCGACGATAATTGCGTACCTTTCTAAAGAGATTTTGCTGCCCAAAGAAGATGATCGTGCTTCCTTGATTTTAACCTCTACTTTGGTTTTCTCATTAAGGTCAAGACACACTAATAGCTCTTTCTGACAAGATATTGTAAATTTGAGACCGTAACAAAAACCGCAGGACTTACATCTAAAGTTATAAATATTACATACTGCTTAAATTAAAATTATTTTATTAATGGTTCTTAAAATTATTATCAGGCCCGTTAGGCCGTGGTCCTCTTTCTGTAGATCCGAAAGTTTAGGCTGCCGCTGCGGCAGTCATCCTCAGTTGTCTTCTGTTCTGCTCCTCTGGCGACCAATTTGGTTGCGTCTTCATATTAGTTTAGACCACTAACACCACGGGGCAACAGCCCGGAAAATAATTTTACTGAAGACAACCCTCCGGCCGTGAAAGTTTAATCTTATGATGACTATGGCAATGTTTTGTGTTTGCTAAGACGGTCGCTTATCTTAAAAATATTGATTTTTTAAAAAAATTTCAGAGAATTAATAGTGTATGCCGTTTTGAGAAGGGTACAGTCTCGTGATGGGGAAATTAAGTGCAGAAAGTGTAACAGTATTTGTTGCTGTAATAAATTCTGATGTTTCTGAAAACCCACTATGACGGTCTCCGGTCATGACGGGAAACGTCAGCTATAGAAGATATTTTAAACACGGTAGAAACCTATCACCTTTCTGTTAGTGTCAAGAGAGCGGGTGGACTACGGTCGACTTGCTTGTTTCATAGTTAAAGGAGATGGACAACCCAGTGATGGACAAAACGGTCAAAAGATTCCTTTTTATAGACAATTTTCCGCCAACATAAATTGCAAATTTAAAAAAGCGAAACTTCTGTATACGGTCCAAAAGATAAGTGTTCGAATATTTATATCGCAAAACAATTTGTTTGGGACGGAGTGTAATCCACGTCCGTCGTGGACCGTCATTTGATTTGATTAGTGTCACAAACTAAAGCATTACAGTACAGAAATTAAAGTCTCAGCACAGTAAAAGCCGACTGGAATACCCAGAGCTTGCGCGGGCGCAAAAGTCTAATTCCCTTAACCTTGTGTTTTAAGTTTAATTGTGAGCTGTGAGTTTGTAACTTTGGGGACGAAAAATCTGACAAGAATTATACCGCGGAATAATCCTGCGTTGTCACAGTTACCAATAAAAATTTATAATGTGTTAGTCTGAAACAGCAAGAGGCATACAATAGATCGAACTTCAAAATAAATGTCAACAGAAACACAGCAAGCATCCAACTAATTAACGACAGAATTGAAGTCTGCAGTGATTTCACGTATATAGGAATAGACTATGACACAGCGGTAAGGGATGACAGAGAGAGACTATGAAACAAATAAAAGCTAAAATACCAAGTGGCTACTTTAATCGATTTCTTTCCTAAGCCGAGAATTTAGAAAGACAACCCTATTATTTTTGTGAAACTTTTGTCAAAAGTAAAATATAATACGGATCGGGGGCACAACGAATGACAGAAAGTGTACACAAACGTACAACACAGAGAAAAAGAACTAAGCACTGCAATTTGAGGAGTTGTAAGTCCAGTTGTATCTCTGGGAGAGTAAATACTGATCCTTAATTGGTATTTTAAAGATTATTCACCACCGCATTCGTCATACGGGAGCTTATGTTAAAGTTTGACGAATCGAGCACTTTTGGACATAATTAAATAAATCTGGAATTCCTAGATTAGATTAATATTATATTAGGTAAGCATTACTACTAAGTGCTTACAGTAGAAAGCGACTATATGAAATACTTGTCAAGTGCCTTGGATAACAATGTAATTGTAATGACTATGTCTTCAAATAAAAATTACCCAGAAAACCTGCAAGAAACAGCGAGTTACTTACAAAGAAAGAATTAAATTATAAATAAAAATACAAAAGGAATAAATTCAAATGAAATTGTAAAAATTAAGTTTTGAAGTGTTATTTATGATGAAGAGAATTAAATATACATTAATAACTGACTGCAGAGGTTGGGCGGCATTGGACAACAGGTGGATCACATTACAGCTGGTGAGCAGCAGTTAGATTCCTATTTGCATACGTATGTAGGGCACCAAATGCAGTAGCTGAGCTGTAACAGCGTTACAGTTATGCACTCAGTCATAACACTGAATACTATTGTTGTGTGTCATTGTTGTATGCTTTTCTAACGACGAAACTAGAATTTAGTTTCAAGTTTATTCACTCAACCACTGAGTTCTAGTAAGACTCATACCACTGAGTAAGATCATTTTAAAGTGAAAGGCTTTATAAAGTTCTAAAGTACAAAATGTCTATTACCTCTCTTCTTCTTCTTCTTCTTCTTCTTCTTCTTCTTCTTCTTCTTCTTCTTCTTCTTCTTCTTCTTCTTCTTCTTATACACGTGTTCTACTGACCAGATTACACCACTAATCGCCACTCTCGCTTCATCCTGTAGATTCAGGCGGCTCTTAGTCTCAAAATCTCAACATCGTACTTCTGCCTCCGTTTCATGCAGTTATTGTCTTCTTGATGGTCCTGCGATCTCACGCCAGCCACTAAGTTGTCCAAGATTTCCTATGGTCTAATGTCTCGACGTATTCTTTCCTCAACAGTGGCGTAACTTTCTGGCAAATGTTTACGGTACACTCAAAGTAAAGAGGGCCCACCATCGTTCTTATTTATCTTATATTTATATTTTACGACGGTCTCACTGATCGTCGTATGTTACAGTGGAAAACAAAATAAAAAAACCAGTCAGGTCACTAATAACTAGATTTAATTAATCACAAATAACTCGTATAATTAATTATTTCATACTCAACTCGTACAATAATTCAACTTAAATTTGTTCACATGGAATAATAATGTCAACTATAAAAAATTCCACACCAATTATTTCACAACCACCACTTGATATCACTTGACAAATCGCCCGACTTAAACTAAAACTGTAAGCGGCAGCTGCTGTTTATTTATACCTTATAGGGTTCCATTATATGCAACCTTAACAAGCACTCGAAAATTCTAGAGGATAACTTTAGTGCGGCCTTGGTAGAAACACGCACGTCTGGGCTAAGCGCTGAAAACGCGTAGAACAACGCTCTCCACAGTACCAGAACGTTCCGTATTGCGCAACAATATACTCATTTATTTTGTAAGAGAGCTCTTGTAACTGTACGTCGATTACCTCAAACGATATTCATTTCTGTGTACCTTGCATTTTGCAATTGAGTCGGTAAGCTGTAGGTGAATATCACTGTAAAATAACATTGTGTGACGTTGAAGGTTAGCGTCATTGTGAAACACGTGTTGTTTGTTGACTGACAGAAAGGTTAAAGTAAGTGAGGATCAGCTGGTCAGTGCAAGTGGTAATGAAAATTTCAGAATGAATTGGAATGTTTTCACAAATTAATACATTTTGAGGAAGGCCAAATGTGGTAGACATAGGACCATATGACATAAAGGACATTATGCTGCATATTGCTAATGTTCAAAGAACTTTATAAACATCTACACGGTGTAGCATAATGCCTTCTCTATGTTCTAGAATAGCTGCTTTTCTCAGTTCACCGATTCAAGATTTCTGAGTTCAGTGAAAGTACAAGGAAAATGTTCCATTGACTTGGCAGCAGGTTGTAGCTGCTTCCCTGGGCCGGCCTTTACTAGAGTCTGTGGATTCAGAGAGATTCATAGCAGAACAGAAATTATTCGTTCTAAAGAGATAGTCACGTTGCAGTATTCTATAATGTTGAACTGTTAACATCCTGCAAAGAAAAATTGATAACTTTCTGTGAAGTAAACATTGTGAAAACAGAATTTAGTACGCATAATTCATATGTTTGTTTGCAAGATATGTTTATGTTTGAGAAATATGTTTATGTTTGCAAGATTGGTAGCCACTGTTCCACTGTTGTAGAAAGAAAATGTCTAGACGCGAGGCCACAGGGAAACCTGGGCAAAATAATGCGGGGCAGTGCCGTAACTAGGGGCTGCTCCTGGGGGGGGGGATGAGAGTAGCTCTTCCCATTTTCCTCCAGAGGAATGAGAATTTCGTGACTCTTCTCACATAATTTTATAAGTTCGTTGTCTAACATATACGTAAAGCTGCAAACACTTTACATGACTGTTTACCATGTCTAGAGTGATTGATATTATTAAGGAAATTTCATTGATTTACAAATATAAACAATTGCTTATAAGCCTTGTTTTAACACGTGTAACGCTTAAAAATAGATCTACGTTGAGTACGTTATACGTTATGCCTTATATGCTCTACGTTAAGTGATTACGGAATTTCCCTGAAATTTTTAATACCTCTGGGGGGTTGTTCCCCAAATTACCCCCCCGTAGTTACGCCACTTGTGGAGCTATGTAGAGTACAGGGAAGAAGAGGACTGCAAGAAATGGTGGTGGATACTTTTATGTTGGTAAGATTTGTCGTTTTCGTGTCTTGTTACGTGAGGAATGTCGCAGAAAAAGAATTGAATGCAGATACGAACACCGCATTCAATGTGTATCAAAATTTTATGGAAGTTTTTAGAAAATCGTGACAATTAAGATAAAACTACTTCGTGCACATAAATTTTGAAGTCTACTGTACAACGTTCTGATTATACGTACATGTGTTGATACGAAAAACATGTGCACACGTCTCATAGTAAATGAGACAGAAGAGAGGAGAAAATAAGTCAGACAAGAGAGCCATGGAAGACGGCGTTCTTCCAAAAGATCTCGTACAGACTATTGTTGTTGATATGAGTAGACAGGTTGAAATTACCTTCAGTATTAGGCAATAAATGTAAGTACAGTGTAGTTATTAAGTAATAACGCACAAATCACGTAATATGACGGTTGACGTCGCGCTTGTTATCCGACGCCTCGGTCACATTGCTCACAAACTAAATCCCTTAAAGTGACATGGCATTTAGTGAATATTGTAGTCACTGGCAACATGCCACTGCACGCATATACACCAACAATATAATCACGTAATATGACGGTTGACGTCGCGCTTGTTATCCGACGCCTCGGTCATATTGCTCACAAACTAAATCCCTTAAAGTGACATGGCATTTAGTGAATATTGTATTCACTGGCAACCTGCCACTGCACGCATATACACCAACAATATAATCACGTAATATGACGGTTGACGTCGCGCTTGTTATCCGACGCCTCGGTCACATTGCTCACAAACTAAATCCCTTAAAGTGACATGGCATTTAGTGAATATTGTATTCACTGGCAACATGCCACTGCACGCATATACACCAACAATATAATCACGTAATATGACGGTTGACGTCGCGCTTGTTATCCGACGCCTCGGTCACATTGCTCACAAACTAAATCCCTTAAAGTGACATGGCATTTAGTGAATATTGTATTCACTGGCAACATGCCACTGCACGCATATACACCAACAATATAATCACGTAATATGACGGTTGACGTCGCGCTTGTTATCCGACGCCTCGGTCACATTGCTCACAAACTAAATCCCTTAAAGTGACATGGCATTTAGTGAATATTGTAGTCACTGGCAACATGCCACTGCACGCATATACACCAACAATATAAGTCATTTTTAACTTCTAAAAACGATGGCTGCGATGTGTTGTACACATTTGAATTTGAATTTAGTTGACGAACTTTTGCCACCACAGGAAAATATGTAAATGCAAGGTTTCGGCCACTCAAACAATCCCGCAGCTTTTTTGGGAGGGGGGGTTTGAATCCGGACCATATTGGGCCGGACTCTGACTGTTCTGAGGCAACCCCCCTTCAGCCAGATGGTATGGGAGTGTGGGGTGACGCACGCCAATGCTGACCGGCCGTTGAGAAGGTAGACCGGCACGTAGATGGGAGTGTAATGCATGTTGGGTTTTTTGTATGCATCTGTAGTTGGTAGCCAGGTGTGAGAGGAAGAGGTAGATGGAGGTGCCCATCAATGGTGTTTGTTGATTTATTGATTTATTTATTTTTCATTGATTGTTCTGTTGCAGGGCGGCCAAGGGCTGGTGGGTGGGGTCAAGGTAGGCGGAGGACACGTAATTGTGGATTAAAGAGCCGGGAAGTGGGTGATTGGAAATATTATTGTGTGTATTCAAGAGGTTGATTGCAGATGGAGTTTCGAGTTTTGTGTTTAGGTAAAGTTAGTATATTGTTGTGTTTTCAAGCTGCATGCGCGTTTCGAGTCTCTGACGCTGGGGATTAGTGGAAAACCATAAAAGAGAGATAGTTAAGACTGTTCAATTGTGTCTGTATCTTTGACGCAGTTGGCGGAGGAGTCTAGGGGGAGGACCATTGGCTATTGTAAGGAGTCGATTTATTAAGAAGGAAGGTCTGCTGGTGTTGCGGGTATTTCTGTTTATCGAAGGGACTATTGATTGTAGGGAAGTGTGGCGTGAGGCAGTGCGGGAATACTTCCACGCACTTAGTGAGCTTTGCTTAGCTTAGTGAGAAAGGAGTCTAGGTTAGGAAAGCTGGTATTTAGCGCATACAGAGCCGCGTTGGAGGTCTTTGTACGGAGTGGTCGGCGGTATATGAGTCTTAGAGCTCGTCGTTCTGTGATTTGGTAGGGGTCTAAGAGGCAGGAGAAGCGGTAAGGAGAACTGGATGGGCGTATGTGATGATGGGACGAATGCAAGTATTGTAGATTCGGCCAAGTAATTCGCTGGAGCAGTAGTTATGTCTGCTTACGGTTCTGAGAGAACGGAGTCGGGCACGGGCAAGGATCGCAGTTCTATTGATATGGGGTCGCCAGGAAAGTTTGGAATCAAGCGTGACGGCCAGATATTTGCATTCACGCTTCGAACGTACTGTTGATGTGCTGACGCGGACTGGTGAAGTATAGAAATTATTCATGTTGCGTCCGGTTGAGTTGAATACACAAATTTTGGTCTTGTCCGCGTTTACAGAGATTTGCCAAGTGTTACAGAACTCGAAGAATGGTCGCAGGATTTGCTGTAGTTTTGATAAGGCTTGCCAGTGTATTCCAGCGGAGACCCAGTTGGCGGTATAATCTCGCAGCCGCCTTCAGGCTAATTATATACTAATGCACGTAAAACAATTAATAATACTCTACCAACCAGCAGTGATTGAGACTTAATGAAATAACAATAACAAAATCTCACGTAATTTATAATCAAAAATAAAACAATCCAAATGGATACTTACTGTGGAAAAACACACAACTCGTACAGAACACAAGCACAATGCACACGAACACTTGCACACTACCAAGGCCAGCAAAACAATGCGACAAGACGCAACCATGGCCGGCTCTAGTATAAGGCTGAAATATTAAACGTGGCAACGTTGCGTCTGAGGCCTATAAGCACAGTGTAATAAAATGGCTAAAGTGAACATGTTATATTTTGATTTAATTTCATAGCTTTACTAAAATCATGAGTAGGCCTATTTATAGTTAAATCTAAATTATAGATATGTGCGCACTTAGTGCTATACGTTTAAGTTGAAGAAATTGGTGAATTAGTGTTAGGCCTAATGAATTAATTTTGTTCAAATTATTGAATTCGTATCATATGAATGAGTTAATTAGTATATTTCTAAAATAATATAACGGTATTTTACATATTAACTTTTAATTTGTAATTATAATTATAGAATTATAAAACTGCTGTTATCCGGCAATTAAAAGTGACGCGATTTGATCATTGAAATACATAAATTAAGAGATCTTCTAGTCGGCCTCAAATATCAGCTGGTTCCAGTGTTACCACGTTTAATATTCTGACCTTCTACTAGAGCCGGCCGTGGCCCAAACCTTTTATAATCAAAGTGAAAGTAGGCGGAAAACACCGCCTACACACAAACCGTTAGCTAAGGCCAGCCAACAACTAAAGCGCTTTACGAATGGAACAAAGCCAGATGTTCGGAATCTCTTTGCTCACTTGACTAACGTAGTTATTATTTGTAACAATAATAACAGCTTCCTTAAATCTCCATACAGTTTGACTGAGCATCTGTGGGAGGCGCAACATACGGTCTTGTGACAGGAAGCAAGAATTATTTGTAAAAAAAAAAAATAAATAGTTCGAACAAAGATTGAAGGAAGCTGCTAGGCCTTACCGGCATCGAAGTCCTAAAATACAAGGCGACAAGAAATAAGTACTGGATTTCGAAGTATTCAATACACCTGGCGGATAAAGTGAATTTTGAAATAGTTAAAATTTGAGGTCTGTTCCAGCATTTTATCCTCAATAATAATATTTGAGCGTACTGGAAATTTTTTCGTAAATAGCCATAACTTTTTTTGTTGGTAGATGTCTTTAGGTTGTAGTATTGTTGTCCCAGTTTATGTAGTCTGTACACACTGCGTTGCAAATCCGCTTCATTATTTTGTAGTATAACCGCATCATCTGCATACAGCAAAACATACACTTATAAGTGCGGATCGAAGTGGTTGTTGCGGTTTAGTGTGAAGTGATTATTGTCTTAATTAGTGTAAAATTGTAACAAGGTGACAAGGTGAGGACACATTTATTGTTGTGTGTGGGACCAATTTAATTTGAATTACTCTATAAGAGTACCTTTTTGAATTATAATTGTTGTTTATGTCTAATTAAAGTTTGTAATAACTTAAATAGTGTCAGTTATTCCGTTTCCACTACACAACATGACGATCCTTGAGACCGTCGTAACAATTTTTTATTAATATTTCAATGCAGTTTCACAGTTATACTTTTTGGTATTTTTTTTAATATTTATTTCTTGAAAATGTTTCTTCTTAGTATATAGGACAATACAACGTCTGGCTCGAATGCATAGAATTATCAGACTACCCGGCACAAGTTGGTCGGTTGTACGGAAAATTTTAAAAAATGCAAAAACTGAACTGGTAAAATTTCAGGTGAAGATAATAAGGCTTCAAAATTTACATATCATGGAAATATTATAATAATTTTTTTAAATAAAATAAACTCTTAAAATGTAGAAAATATAACAGAAACAATGAGAAAAAGAAGACTAATATTTTTTGGACATTTATATAGAATAGATGGCAAAGCAGATCTTCAAATATATGTGGGGGAAGAAGTCAACATCAAGTCGGATTAAAAAGTCCAAAAGGATTTAGAAAAAAATAATATACACTCAGAAGAAACAATTGAAAGAGAAGTTTTTCGGGCAAAAGTGTTAAAAATGGAAGGAGTCCAGGGTAGGAGAGAGAAAAACGCAGGATCAAAGTGGACTGATGACAGGAAGAAGAGACACAGTAAAAAGATGAAAGAATATTGGGGAAAATAAAAGAACAAAGAATAAAGAATTGAAATTGAAATTGGGATGTGGTCCTTAGATGGCCGATACAAAACAAAACAAAACAAAAATAAACTGTTAGTTTTGTAGGCGAATTTGATATACCTAGACCAAAAACAATTAAACACTGTTATTATTAAAATCCTGATACACGCTTTGTAGGTACAAATTGGTTTTGTCATCAATGTGGCATGTTCAATTTCAAGCCAATTACAATGTTTACGATGAGAGATGACTTTTATCTCTTGGTTTCACTGTAAATTTTCAAATGTATTCATTATATCGTATAAAGACTGAAGATCATCACCATCTCCACTTCTAAAAATAGGCACTAATTATCCTGGACCGGGACCAATCTCCTCCTCACTCTGCCGACATCTCTCCTTCTAATCGGCTCATGGCCTATGGCTGTTACTGGTAACCTTTCAGGTGTCATGAGTTTTCAATATTCGCACCATCTCCTCTTATACTTATTGATGATCTCATTTGAAGTTTGGATCCCTAACCTCTGTCTGACTTTCTAATTCCGTTTTCGCCAAAGTGAGAGTAGCCCGAACACTTCACAGGAATATTGTTCTAAGGTTTCACGGTCGGTGTCAGTTGTATTTGAAATGTCTACTGGACCTTCACCACAGTACTGTGGGCCTGACGTACGACATCCCGCGTTAGGTTGACTCGAATATCCACTGAAGATGGCAGCCAGTGGTGCTGCTGAAACGTTTGGTTTTAACGTAAACCTCGGACCACGGCCAAACAGCCCGGTAGACATTTCAAATACAACTTCACAGGAAATTTATTTCTGTACCCTGAATCTCCCTCTTCTCCTTCTTCCCGAGGGTCCCTCTCTAACAGCTATAAAGGAACGTCGGAACAGCAAGTGTTTCATTAAAATTCATGAATATGTCCTTCCTAATTTTTTTTTTTCAAAAAACTTTAAATTCTACAAGAGGTCATTGTGAACTTTGACAATTTCTGATCCCAATCTCTGTGATAGTCAAATGAAATATCGCGTCTCAATTAATTAAAAATCACAATCTATTTGAAACTAAACATTCGTAGAAAACGTTTTAACCAAAGTGTCTTTATTTAAACATTTGTGTTTCCCCAACCTTGTTTTATTTATAATATTGACGACATGTTGAGATCATGGAATCGAGAGTGATCTTGGAAATACAGCTTAACAAATCAATTTGTACGGGTTCCCTGCTATACGCGGATGACATAGTTGTTATCCAAGAAAATGAGGATGATTTACAAAGAACTATATTTCAATTACAACAAGTGGCAAGAGAGTATTCAGTGACAATTTCCGTAAGCAAGACCAAGAACCATGGACTTTAAAGATTAATATCCAGTGAGGACTAAGACGGTTATAAACAACAGCACTTTACATCAAGTGACCCGTTTCAAATATCTCGGCAGTGCAGGAAACTATGAATCTGAATATGACATAGGAGAGAAGATAAAATACATTTAAGAATATTCATAGAAATCTTAGAAATAAAACAAGACACAGCGCAAGGATTAAATTTTATAAGAAAATTACAACACCCACATTAATTTATGCGAGTGAGGCGTGGATCATGACAAACCAGGAATGCGGCAAGATTCAGAGTGCTGAAAAATAGTTTCTTCAAAATACTTTAAATTATACACCGCAAGATAGAATAAGGAAAGAAGATATCAGAGCAGACATCGAAGTCTCTCTCTTCTAGGTTAGCAGCCCATAGGCTGGTTGGGAGCAGTTCGCCATTCTTCACGCCATTTTTTACGACAATGGTGAGATCATCTGCAAAGGATGAAAGAGGATCGATTGCCGAAAGCGGCACTGAACTATAAAACCATTGGTAGAAGAGACGTGGGTTGCCCGAGGATGAGATGGGTGGGGGACAGGTATATCATTTTTAATAAATTATTAATTTATAATATTTCTGATTATAATAGTTTAAACTATTGAAGCACTGTAAATATTCAAAAAATAGGAAATATATTCTTGTAAGAAGTTTTATTTTTTATTGATAATAAGAAACATACACAAAAATAGTGAGTACACATGAATGTATTTTTATAAAAGGTTGGACGTAAAAATATTTATCGTAAACATCATGAAATCTTAATTATTTTTGCACTGTTTACCATATGTCAAATACTAAATAATTAAATAAATAAATAATTATATTTAATTAATTAAGGACTTTCTTTCCTTATTCGAAAATAATAAAGTTGTCATTTGTTTTTGTGTAGTTGACTGTAACGTGGGTTTCCCTTTAATGTGGGTTTGAAGAGAAACAACAAAAAGACGCGTGGGAACGAATGCGTGGAAGTATGAGATAACAGATGAATATGAATGAAAGTGGAAATTGCAAGTTAATAAAAATACCACACCAACATACAGACAAGCTGTGACGCACAACTTCCGCGTTGGCTGTATGTTGTTTTTGTTTTCCGGCACTCGAATTTTCCAAGGCAAAAGCAGCTTTTGTTATGCCTCACTGAATTCGTACATTATCTCTGGTGATGTTAACTGCAAGAGACATCCTATTTGGGAAACGTCAGAGGTGGCGTGGAAAACTCGACAACGAAATATGTTAACAACATTTCCCAGCATCGAAATGCAAAATGTAGGACACATGTAAACTTATTTTCACAGTGTACGTTATACGCGTACTTGAGTTTAGATAGCGTATTCAGATGGACGTGAAGTTCTTGGAAAATGTGATGTGGAATTTAATTATTTCATTGTGTTATCTTTACACATAACTTTACGTGTTTAAGCATTACGATTGCTTTATACGTGACATGTTTGTAATGAAGGTCTGTTTTGAATTAGGAAGACGACATTAAATAAATGTAAAAGAGACATTGAGCTGCATCAAGGGCGGGTAGTTTTTATTCCGATGAACGGTGGTAAAAATAGGATTCCTTGTGAATAACTCTAAAAATTCGGACAAACCTTCAAATGCATCTGTAACAATGATTTAAAAGTATCTTTAACAATGCATCAATCCTTTTTTTTAAAAGGTTATACAATTTTTAAAAATTTGTTTCTTTTAAATTCTTTACTGTACAATGAAAATTGGCCTAGATGTGTGTGTAAAACATGAAGCAAAGTAATTTTCCGAAAAGTGTGTGTGTGTGTGTGTGTGTGTTACAAGGGTGAATATATTACTCTACTTATAAATATTTTAAGTATTTAATATACACGTAATATTTATTAATATAATTTCTGATTATAAATATATAATAATTATCACTTTCTATTTTTCAATTAAGTGTTGCTTAAAAAATAAAAAATTTTGTTACGATGAAAAAAATTATATAGGCATCTGAAAAATAAAACACAAAATGATACCCGAATTAAATTTTATAAAACTGTGGCCGTTCCCACATTCCTGTATGCTAGTGAGACATGGACACTTGGTAAAAGCGATGTGCAGAGGATTCAGGTAGCCGAAATGAAATTCATAAGAGGGACGCAAGGTTGTTCTCTCTTGGATCAGAAAAGGAACGAAGATATTAGACGCGATTTAAACATTGTATCATTGCACCAGAAAATTGAAGACCACAGAAGGAGGAGATGGTGTGAATACTTAAATCGCATGCCTGATATCCTTCTACCTGTGGCTGCTTTGGGTCATCACCCTACTGGGAAGAGAGATGTCGGTAGACCCAGGAGGAGATGGATTCCGGAACAGGTCTAAGGCGTAGCCCTTGGAGTGGTGATGAAACAATTATTTGTTACGTCTTGTTTGTGTAAGTTCACTCGGCACTTCTGACATGTCTCCCACAAGGCACCTAATTTTTTTATCACTTATCCTTAAATTCAAGTCAGTGGTGGGTAACTGTAATAGTTATACGTAGCTAAGTTAACCGCCTATCGTCTAGCGTTCAACTTAACTTTTTTTTTAACTTTAAAAGGGAAAGCATTGACGTTCTTGCGCTTGACGTGTTTCTGGAGAAAATAGTTTAGCCATTTTGTTTAGACAATCCACAGTGGAATACTTGTCTTGGTGACGTCATGACGTTTATTGGGTCTGGTTTTCTTTTTGTTTCAGTTGCTAAATGTCGTTTACTTGGACTGGCTCTGTACACAGTGAAGTACATTTTAACATTCATGGTTGGGTTGGAATCCAAGCCACTTGTATCGAATTATTAAACTAACCTTTAGTAAACCGCTGTGGGACTTCAAGTAGATTTTGTTGCTACGCGTTTCAAAGTACTACGATCAAGTATCTTCAAATAAATTAAATCACTCTTCGAGGTCGTCACTAACTAAAATCCAACTCAAGCACCTACTCAAGCTCAATCTACTACTGCACGGTCGTTGCTCCTCATCTTATCTATCTTATTATTAATCTTATCTACCTCATCTATCGGTTCATGGCAGGAATAAATTGACCTCGAAATAGTGATTTAATTTATTTGAAGATACCTGATGATGAAGCATATACTTCGAAACGCGTAGTAACAAAATCTACTTGAAGTCACACCGCGGGCCACTGAAGGTTAGTGAAGTACCTACTTCTGTATACAACAAGACGTATCCTGATCAATATAAGACTCGTACGTACTCGATATTCCAAACATAATGTTACAGATACTGGTTTTTGCTCATGTTTGATGATGGTGAGGTCAAAATAGTACACAACGAAAATAGCCTGCAGAGGGCCCTCTATGAATTTCAGCAGATAATCAGGATGCATGGTCTGGAAATTTCTGTTATCAAGACTACGTCCATGGTTTTTAAAGGCTCCTTCCTCCTGTAAGTTGTAAACTAGTAGTGAATGATCAACTAATTGAGAAAGTTCTTTCATTCAGGTTCCTTGGATGTGACTTGACTTATGTCGGCGAGACAGATGTGGAAAAAAAGAAAAGAGAAGTTTAATCAAATGTGTGAAACGACAAGAAGAACACAAGCAAGGTCAGAAAAGATACTATTTTGAAATTTTATAAAGTTACGGCATTCCCATGCGGCCTTTGTGACGTGTACAGTGAGACTTCAACACTGAACGCAATGGCCCAAAGCCGAAAACAGGCTGTGAACTGAGATTGTTGCGATCACTACTAGGAGTATCACGGAGAGACCGGCTAACAAATTATGATATAAGGAGCATCCTTGGGATACAGAACCTAAACGAAAGGATATAGCGATACAGACAGGATTGGAAAGATCATGTTGAAAGAATGCATAAGAACAGGATACTAAAACAAATTTCGATTTATAATCCGAAAGTACCGCGGAATATTGGAAGACCACAGAAAAAATGGTCGGACCGAGGAGTGCGCAATGGATCGTTAGATCCACAGCCTAAAGAAGAAGAAGAAGAAGATTCTGTTTTTTGAAAAAATAAATTCTAGTACAGGATTCTTGTTTACGATTTATTGTACTGATAGTTGTAGATAAAATGTTATCATTGTTGAAACATAATCTCTGTAAGTTTACAGCCGTTTCCATGCTTTATAAATCTGAATAACTCTACATGGTATTTGCATTCCGGATATTCTTTAATAAAATAACCTGTTTTTAAAGTTATTGTCTTTTATTAGACTGAGAATATATTTTTTTTGTCACTTATACACGTATTTAAAACGTATGGATTGTATTATGTATACTGGTTATTATTTCACCACCCATTAAATGTCATTAATTGTTAAATTTTTATCATCTGCTGGGCTGATTAATATCAGTAAATTTACCAGTATGTTGTTAAATTCTTCTGAAAGCTTATGAGCGCAGGTGAAAATATTTGCTGTACAAATGTCCGGAAGGGTACACACTTGCGGGGTCTGTGGATTTGCGTATTATACCAGACCTACTAAAAACAAAACACACTACCCTTTCCTCTTCTAGGACACTAAACCAGGACTGTTTGACACATTACTTCGGGATTGGACTATTGTACTTTCGGTACTAAGGCTGACATCTACTTGTTATCCTCCTATATTGTATTTTCCAAATCTACTTTCTTCCGCCGAAGAATCTCTTCTGCGAAGCGTGCTACACAGTTCCAGGTGTTTTCAACTTTAAGCATCATTTGAACGATGTTATCAGGGAAAACCTCCTGCCTAATATCTTTTTGCAATGATCTTCTATGTTGCTACCTTCTGTTGTAGACGAAGAATGTATGGCTGGCATCCTCCTCAGTTCTCGGGCAGTAGAGGCACTTTGGTGTATATTTACATATTACAATTAAAATGTATCGCAATACAATAAAATATTTCGTAACACGTATGCAAATAATTGAATGTATTGGAGGCTTAGGCTAATACAGCTGAAAGGTAAATACTAAGTTCTTAGAATTTATACGATACGTATATATTCGTTCAAGAAAGTGATGAATTTTACAGGAATGTGTTGGAACGATTTGGAGAACGTCGGGAAATAAATGTATGAAAGAAACTCAAATAAAATTGTATAAAATAATGGCAATACCTACACTACGAGGGTGGTCTGAAAAGTTCTCGGCCTCGGTCATAGACATCAACTCTATGAGCATGATTTTTTTTCTTTGGTTGGTATGCCTGTCACAACAATTCATGTAAAATTGTGAGTCAATCTATCACGAATACAGTTATTTGAAGTAGCGTAATTGTGTATATTTTGTACAGTGGATAAAATTGAATATCGTGCAGTGATAACATTTTTTGTTAAAGAAGGTTTGATGCCAAATGAAATTCATTCGAAGTTCACAAACGTTTATGGGGAATCTTCTCCTTCATTTTCGACAATTAAGAAATGCGCTGCCGAGTTTAAACATTAGTACGAGCCTTGTAGATGATCCACGTAAGGACGCCCAAAAAGTGCAACAACATCAGAAATCATCGCACAAATACACGATTTAGGATGACCGACGGATTAAAATGCGTGAAAGTGCTGAGGCTGTGGGCATTTCGAAAGAATGTGAAGGTTATGTTTTGCATGAAGAATTGCATATGAAAAGGCTTTGTGCAAGGTGGTTTGCCGCGCATGCTCACAGCAGATCAAAAACGCATTCGCATGAAAATCTGAACAGTGCTTGGAGCGTTTTTACAAAAATGAAACTGATTTTGTGCATCGGTTTATTACTATGGATGAAACGTGGATTCACCATTACACACCAGAATCTAAACAGCAGTAAACAGTGGACAGAAGCTGGCTGTTCAGCGCCAAAGAAAGCAAAGTCAGTCCCATCAGCTGGAAAGGTCATGGGCACTGGTGTTTTGGGATACTAAAGGCATTTTGTTAATCGATTACCTCAAAAAGGGTAAATTAATAACCGGAGAATATTACTCTAATCTTTTAACCAAACTAGACAAAAAAATTCGTGAGAAAAGACCCGGTTTGGAGAAGAAAAAATCATCTTTCATCACGACAATGCACCCGCCCACAAAATATTTTGGCAATGGGAAAATTGAGAGATCTGCACTATGAATTGCTGGAGCATCCACCCTATTCTCCAGATCTGGCTCCCCCTGACTTTCAACTCCTTCTGAAACTCAAGCACTTCCTCGCAGGAGAGCGATTTTCTTCTAATTAAGAGGTGGTTGCAGCTGTACAGGGGTATTTTGCGGACCTTCCAGAGAATCACTACAGAGATGGGATAATGGCATTAGAGAATCGCTGGAACATGTGTATTAGTATTAAGGGAGATTATGTTAAAAAATAAAAACCATTTTGAAATTATAAATTTGTTTTTTCATTGTTAGGCCGAGAACTTATCAGACCACCTACGTACTGTATGGTTCTCAAACTTGGGTCATAAAGGAAGAAGATGAACAGAAGATAAAAACAGCAGAAATAAAATTGCTGAGATCATTTAAAAAGTGTGCTAGACGAGATCATTAAGAAATGAAGAGATAAGAAGTGATTTAAATATTTTTGCACTTAATGAAAGGATTAAAGCATACAGAATAAAATGGAGTCAACACATCAATAGAACGGAAGAAAGTAGAATACCGAAGATAGCAAAAGATTACAACCCTGGAGGCAGAAGAAAAGTTGGTAGACCTAAGGGAAGGTCGATTATGGAATACGAACAGTCTGCTAAAGCCTAAAACCGTTAAGAAGATGATGATGTATATGTTCGTTTACTTGTATTCATTAATCCTAATTAGAATTCGTTCACAATTGGAGACTCTTTCCAGATTTTTGAACGGTGCCAATTTCTCATTACCAACCCCTATTTTTCCTACATGGATCGTGTGAACATCCAGTAATTTGCATAACCAAAAAAAAACATTTAAAAAACCTTCTTTTTTGAAAAACGGAATTAATTCAATCACGAAGTTACTGATTGCAATCGTATTACACAATGAAATTTTTCTTTAATTTTGATAAATTATTTTGACAAAATACAACGGCAGTTATTTGTGAACATAACTTAAATTAATGGAATTAGTTTAGCGAGGAATGTCAGAGAGGGCGCGTCGTCAGGCAGTAGGTGCAGTTGCGTTGCCGAGAAACTCAAAGTATGTCAGCGGTCTGGTCCGCGCAACCGCAGATCTCCTTGGCACTGTGGAATTCGTTTATTTGATAAAAGCTCATACCACACGCGTCCCACGCCAACGTATGACACGCATATTGATCACGTCATGTCACGTCACGTCATGGTACATTATATTACATGTAATACAACGGCCGACCTTCTTCTTCTTGTACACTTCAGGGATTAGGCACTGTGCTTGTTCCGACTTCACATTATCAGATCCATTTATTTCTTCGTCTTCTTACATGTCTTCTTCCAGAAGGCTTTTACTTGTTTTTTATTGGTACTTGTACTGAATTACTGGTATTTTATTTTCATCCATGCGACTTAAATGCTGTCTCCATTTTCCCCTGTATTCTTCAATTTTCTGAATTAGATTACATAATATACATTTAATTCTTCCCGTATATCTTCATTTCTTATATGATCCCTTCTTGTGCATCCTTTAACCCTTCTTCAAAATATCAAATCTGCTGATTGTGTGTTGCTTTTATCTCTTTGTTTTGTAATCCAGGATTCACTGCCATATAATATCACTCGAAACAGCCACTGTTTTGTAAAATTTTAATTTTGTCTCAGGTCTCGTTTTATTATTCAGTGTTCTATTTATAGTTCCACAATGTGTTGAAATCCATTGACTTTATTTTGTGTATATTGTAACGACGGTCTCCTTGATCTTCATACGGTACAGTGAAAAACAAAATACGAGACACCAATGAAGTCAATAGAAACCAGCTTTAATTACCACCTTTAACAATTCGCAATCAACTCGTTCAATAATTCCAGTTAGATTTGTCCACACGAAATACAATGTCAACTAACAGAGTTCCACACAAATTAATTAACAAAATAACACTTCACTTCGACAAATACTCGATCCGCACTAAGGCAAGTCGCTCACGAAACTGAACTGACAACCCGGCTGCTATAGCTTTTTATAGGTATCGAATAGGTCCAGCATAGCTTTCCCTCCTTACTGCACGTCGGCTTAATGCGTGTTCAAGTGTTGATGAACACACTAGAACACCTACTGGTGAGCGGCCTTGACTGGGGCGACACTTGCCACACTGGACGGTGTGAAGATTGTAGAATGTTCTCAGCTGTTCTACGCGGTTCGATACTATTCTCGTTACAATATATTTGTCAACGTCAAAACGTATATCACAATTTAAGTTAAAATTTGAGGTCTGTTCCAATAGTTCATCCTCAATATTAATCTTTGAGTTTACTGAAAATTTTCCGTAGTGAAACATAGCTTTTGTTTTGTTGGTAGATATCATTAGATAGTTGGTAGTATCTTTTTAAGTATTGTCGTCCCAATTTATGTAGTCTGTGCACAAAGCGTTCATTATTTTGTAGTATAACCACATCATCTGCATACAGCAAAACATACAGCTGACCTTTATATTATAATTTCACCGAACTGTGAACTACGCGTTTAATACTTTAGATCAGGGGTCTCCAAACTACTGCCCGCGAAGGGGCATTGTCCGGCCCGCTGCAACATGGGCGATGCTGTGTGCAGGTTTTAGATCGTCAAAACACTTTAAATATTATAATATTTTACTAAATAACTAAAGAAGAAATAATAAATATAAATTCAAAGTACAGAGCTAACTTGTCAGACGAACACTTGGAATCCATTCTAGGGATAACAGCAAAATTTGACCCAAAATGAACAGACATTATACGTCAGAAGCAACTCCACACATCCCATGCGTACATAAAAAAGCCTAAAATACCTAAGAAATATCATTGAATGTTATATTTTCCTTAATTTTATTTACATTATTTTGAATAAATTAATTTGCTTTTTTTGGATAAGTCGGCTTAATTTTTATTTAAATCCCTGTTTTATTGAATTGATTATTTCGTAAACTTAAAAAAATACTTATATATATATATATATATATATATATATATATATGTTGTTGGCCCGCTTGTCTTCCAAGATTTTTCAATTCGGCCCTCAAGTGAAAAAGTTTGGAGACCCCTGCTTTAGATAACGCGGACTCAATAAATTACTGGAAAGTAACAACCTGGGTTCTGTATTTGAAAAAAACAAACACACACACACACACACACACACAACACTAATTCATAATCAAAACACTGAGTGGATAAGCAGGACTTACTTGTTGTACTATAAATATCGCTTACAACAGGTTGCCTTTACATGAACTACCTCTTGCAATCTCATACACTTTATGAGTCTATAATTTATAATATCAAATACAATGTACAATACAAACACAATACAGCGTCAAATAGTTGAGGTTAGTATTCTAAAAAAAAATAGCTGGGGTCGGTTATTATTTCTTCTAAATGTCCTCAGAAAATTATAGGCCTATGCATATGTGTACAACTGTACTGAAGCGAAATCTTTAGCTTAGCAGTAGAATAAAATTGTTGTTGTGTTGTAAAATCTTCTTCTTCTTTAGCACTACAGATCAACGTGAGTCCTGGCTTCAGTCATCAATCTTCTTCAATGTATCCTTCCATTGCCTTCTCAGTGTAAACCGTCACATCCATCCTTCTTACATCTTCTACCGCATCATCCAACCATCTTATCCTTGGTCGGCCCCTCTGTCTACTTTTATAGACTTGCGCCGTCAGGATTTTCTTTGGCATACGCTGATCATCCGTCCGCTCTAGGTGACTTAGCCATTGTATTCATCGAGCCTTTACGAATCTTACTTTGTCCTCATGGTTCACCTCAGCGTTAATAAGGTGTTCAAAATTTATTGTCACGCGAGTTTTATGAAAAATGTGTACTCCGCGAACCTTTCAGCTGACTCCCGTAAAGATACGTGAAAACCTTTCAGCGACTTGAGAACATCATATTGTAACGGGAACCCTATCAAACAGCCTGGAACGTCCTCTGCCCGTACCTCCCCTAGCCGAGCAGGTGTAGTATCAGTCAAGGCCGCGCAAAAGTACGTTCCAGAGTAAACAATTGAAATACGCATTAGCTGGCGTGCAGTAAGGAGGGAAAAGCTATTCTGGACCTCGGCGCGACAAATAAGAGCAGAGTGTCTGGCTTAGTCAGTTCAGTTTACAGTGAGCGATTTCCTTAGCACGGATCGAGTGTTTGTCGAAGTATTGTATGAAGAGTTATAATTATTGTGTAATTAGTGTCAGTCTGTTATTTGACATTATTACTGCGTGTGGACAAATCTAACTGGAATTATTGTACGAGTTGATTATAAATTGTTATTTGTGATTAATTAAAGCTGTTATTAGTGACATCATTGGTGCCTTGCATTTTGTTTTCCACTGACGATCGGTGAGACGCAGGACCGGATTTAGGTGTCCTGCCGCCCCTAGGCACTATTGTTAGCGCCCCCTCCCCCCAAACAAGTAACTTCTATATATTCAATTCTTCTTGACTGCTGAAAAAAGTTGCTGAAAATAGTCATTTCAACTATCTCTATTGTAAATATCTCATTTCATCTTAAATCTAAAAGGGAAATGTAATGGAATTGTGAAATATAAAACTAAATTAAATGTATCAAGTTCTTCCCTTAATTTAAACAACATTCTCTATTATGCTTTGAATATATGATCATGTGCAGTAGGGATTGACTTCTAGAGCGAGGCGCCCCAAGCGATATCCAAACAAACTATTTTAGTCAGCAAAAAAGCGGACAAGAATTTAAACGGAGCGTCCAGACCTGTATATACGACCGTGCTCCTCTCCGACCTCGGCTATTGATAGGCCCAGTGTCAATACCGTGTTATTCTATAATATAATTAATGGTTATTTCAAAACTATTTTCTTCAATTTGGCCATAACGCAAGTGCCCAATACAAATACTGTATTTAAAAAACTGAAAACATGAAATTTTAACAAATAATTTTTCACCTCGTAGCGTCCCCGTGAGCCTGCCGCTCCTAGACACGTGCCTAGTGTGTCTAGTGGGAAATCCGGGTCTGGTGAGACCGTTAGTAACAATATTTACAAATGTTATTCAGTAAAGTTATTGACTCGGTGATATTTTATTATTTGTTATGATTGATGCGTAATGTTATGATTTATTTATTTGTATCAGGTAACTGTTGTCTGCTGCTTTGATTTCAACTAAACTTGTTTAATAAGACTTATGGTTAATTATTACCATAATTAATGATAATTAATTGCGGATGCTTAGACACAAACGCAGAATTGACAACCCTCACCGTGTCACGATGGACGTAATATGTAGGGCGGTTGATTATACTAATAACTTCTCAATGCTCATCAGAAATACATTTAAAAAACATAACATCCATATCACATTTAGAACAAATAACAATATCCAAAAAATGTTAAATAATGCCACACGAACATCAATTGAAAAAAGAACGGGCGTATACAAGATGATATGTGATGACTGCGACATGCATTACATTAGTCAGACTGGCAGAGGTTTTTACGAAATATATAAAGAACACTTACCCACGAGCATTTCAAATACAAATAAATCAAATTACGCTAAACATCTCGTTTCATTAAATCATAATCACACAAATTTTGAGGCAAATTGCAAACCCCTACACATTTGCAAAAAGGGAAGATATATGGATGCAGTAGAAGAGTTTGAAATTTACCGGGCCTTCAGAAATAATCCTAATAATATACTAAACGAACAGTTGGCATTTAAATCACATACAATATATGATAAGATTATAGATAACATAACCATAGAGTACACGCCCCAACACAACAATAGATAACATGATAACGTAAATAAACTGTGCAGTACGTCGTCAACCGGTGTCGAGTGCGCACTCACATCCGCGTACGTCGCTGTGTTTGTACGACATATACATAGATGTATTTTAGTGTCTTTTTAATGTTTTAATGTTTTAACGAAGTCAACTGACGAATTTTTACTCTGATGATGGATTAAATATAATCCGAAACGCGTTAGAAGACAGAAACCAAGCGATCACAGTGACGGATTAAGGTAAACAATTTTAATTATAATTATTACCGCAAGGGGCGTATTTACAGGGAGGACGAACGGGACCGCCCGCCTCACAGAGGATCAAATAAAGTCGACTGTTTTTGACTGTTTTTGTTAATCTCTTCATTGTTAGGCTGTTCATTGTGTATTTTCTCCAGCTGTAATACATAACTGATGTAATATGTAGGCCTAGTTGTGATATTTATTTTCCGCTTATGACAATATATAAGGCGATCAGAAGGTTCCAATATTCTCTGCCTATTACATTATGTTATCTTATATCGTTTTGCGCCATTGTGTTAGTATAATGGATTGAGTAACATGAGGCGCAGACACTCAAACGGTTGTTTATTTAACAGACAAATGTCTATAAGTTACAACAGCAGTATATTCACCACTATTTTTTATGCAAAGGGTGCGTCTACTTAATAATTTGATTCAAGATCGACTGCGTGTATTATGGTAGCGCTAAGTGAACATCCCGTATGCAGAAATAAAATGCGTGAACAACACTATCGAAGAGAACTGTTTCAGCCGTCCGTCTGGATATCAATACTGTATGTTTTATTTGTCTAAATTCTCTCGCACATAAGCTATTACCGACCGCCAATCCCCCCAGAGTATTGCTTCAAGGTGAAACTCTCCGACGTATTCGTTTGGTGTGTGTTTACCACCTTACAGCAGATAGTGAAGGCAACGTCGTATTGGTGTTAATGCACATTTGTATTGCCCGTGCGCCTGAGTGTGTGCACTATTTGCGTGTCTTTTTAAAACGAATGTACAGCCAGATTTTTTATATTTTTTACATACCGGTCATCTAAGGACCACATGCCAATTTCAATTCTTTACTCTTTGTTATTCACTTTTTTCCGATATTCTTTCATCTCCTCACTGTGTCTCTTCTTCTTGTCTTCAGTCCACTTTGAACCTACGTTTTTCTCTCTCCTACCCTGGACTCCCTCCATTTTTAACACTTGTGCCTGAAAAATTCTCCTTCAATTGCTTCTTCTGCGTGTATATTATTTTTTTCTAAATCCTTTTGGACTTCTTTAATCCAACTTGATGTTGACTTCTTCTCCCACAGATATTTGAAGATTTGCTTTGTCAACCTATAGTCGTCTATTCTATATAAATGCCCAAAAAATAGCCTTCCTTTTCTCATTGTTTCTGTTATATTTTCTATACTTTGATATATTTCAACATGCCTTCTTAATTTCCAACCTTCTGACGTTTTTTGTGGGCGTAATATTTTCCTAATAATTCATCTTTCCAATATTTCTAGTTTGTCTAAATTATAATTGAATGCTAGACATTCACTTGCATATAGGCACTCTGCTATCTTCTATAGCAGATTTTTTCAAGCCACTCTCTTTATTTATCTCTCCTAGATACTTAAATTTTCGAACCCTCTCTATTCGACCAATATCTGTTACCAGGAATTTTGTCGCGAATTTGTTTGGGAGAAATTTGTTTTTTTCTGCAGAAATTCTTAAGCCTGTACTATTGCCTAATCTTAAGATGATACTATTGTATCATCTAAAAAATTAACTTGTGTTACTGCAGATGTTAGATCTTCAGATATGTTTTATTATAAAAAAATTTTAAAGTCCTCCTTGAGTGTATTAGGCGAATACGTCTTTTCAGACGTGCATTGCTTTCTTGGGCTGCCCAAGTACTCCCATCGTTTGGAAGGCAAGCTCTTGTTTGTTTTAAATAATAAGCTGTTAATTTACAGACACATCGTAAAATCTGTTTGGACAGCTGTGAGGAACCACCACTGGCTACAAGGTAGGAATACTCCAGCACTCCCAACACAAAGTGATGACAGCCATTAAAAACGCACCATGTTATGTACCTAACTGTGCGGTGTCGGTCAGTTGCGACGAAACGACGTTTTTACCTCTTCTTACCCGGTCAGTTGCGCCCCGCAGTTTCACTTAGTTGCTGTGGCAACTAGTGCAAACGTTTTTGTTCCAAACTTCAATTAAGTTTTAGTCTGTAACTTTTTCATTCGTGTGAGTAACCTCTTTATTCCAATATTTTTGTTTAGGTTAGATTAGGTTAGGTCAGGTTAGGTTAGGTTACGCTAGTTCCTCCTAGTTTAGGTGAATATGATGATGTCCTTTATCTTGTAAGGACAGACGCGAGAAACGGCTTGTTTAAAAGCCAAGCGTTGCGAACTGTGACGCATACGTGGTGTTTTTAGTAACACACAAAACGATAAACAAATCACATATGGGTTCAGTATGATAAGCGTAAATATGAAAAATAATGTACAGAATAAGTTGATTGGTCGCAACAGTATATTGTTACATCACAGAACAATCTACGTGTGTCTCGAACGATCCATTGGAATCTGCCTATATGTGTCGAGACAAGACTCTTGCTTGTTCCTGAGTTAATGGAAGAACCCGGAGGAAACGTTACTGAAGATGAAGTCACAGAAGAGGTTGCTGACGAGAACCAATCGGACTAGGACCAGCTGATAGCCTATAGGTCATCAGTACAGGACGCCACGGGAGTGATTCCCGCAAAACTAGTAGTTGAGCGGAAGACTCATATTGCTGGGAACTTAATGTTCGGGTCACACGAGACTGAATTCGAAGAACCGAAGAAATATTTTTCGGAAGTAGACCAGCTATGTAGATCGCCTGGCCGAGTTTTACTTGAGAGACGGTTTGCCAGTTCGGGATGAACAGGCTTAAGGAGGGGGCTGTGTTACGACATCACAGAACTATCTACGTGTTTCTTGAACGATCCATTGGAATCCGGCTGAATGTAGTGGCGTACGTGAGTTCAACATGCGCTTGCGAGACTTTTCTGGACGCCGCCAGCCTGGCTGACTGTGTCAAGGCCGCAATTAATTACGTCGTAGTTTAGAGGTAACGCGTAGTTGTCGAATGTTCTGGTCTGTGAGTGGGGGTATAAATACAAGGCGTCGGCGGCCTTAGTTCAGTTATTATAGGGCGATATTACTCTGTGCATTCAAGTGGTTATTAGTGAAGTGTTGTGTTTTATAATCGGGCGAGACAATTGTAATACAATTGTGTTTTATATATCAGTTAACATTTTTATTGCGTGTGAACAAGTTTTATCTGATTTGTTGTAAGAGACTGTGTTATTAATTACGAACTTTTTAATTGTGAAAATTAAGCTGGTGATTAGTGACTTAATTGGTGTCTTGTATTTTGTTTTCCACTGTACCATACGACGACGATCAAGTAGACCGTCTTAACAATATAAACAGCCATACGCATTAACATTCCAAGCGTAAGCCTTTACCTCTTCACATAACCTTGACACACGCAGTCTTCGTCTGCAGCTGGTAGGATGATGTTTTTGATTGTAATTGGCCTGGTTTCATAAAAAAGAAAAACAAGATAAGATTAGTCAACATTATTATCTTTAAAGTGGCTGAAATCAGTCCCATTAAAGTAAACAGTAATAATACAATAAAAATACGCTTTATTGAAATATTGTTTACAAGATATTTATTGACTGAATTGTATTTAACATTTCAAATATATACGCTAATGCTGCGTACTAAACCTGTTTGTATATTTAAAAAAGAGTTACTACGATGTCAGCGTACACAGCTGAAAAAAAATAATAAAACCGCCTACAAATTGAAATATTAAAAACATTTGTCAACTTTTACGACCCACTGGCAACGTCAAGTCCTGCCCCCCTCACCATAAATTCGCCCATGATCTTTGAGCTATATTTATTCGGCTTGGCTATTCACGTAATCTATCCACGTGATTCATAAAAGTGTATATTAAACAAATACAACCCGCTACATAGCATATAAACTATACGTTTTCGATTCTGCTGAAGAAACGCTAACTACAAGTAAGAGCAGTATAAATATGGGTTGGGCGGCATTGGACAACAGGTGGATCACATTACAGCTGGAGACCAACAGTTGAAGTCCTATTTGCATACGTATGTAGGGCACCACATGCAACAGCTGAGCTGTACCAGCGTTTCAGTTATGCATCCACTCATAACACTGAATACTATTGTTATATCATTGTTGTGTGTTTTAAAAAAGAAATTAAGTCTTATAACATTAATAGAAACAAAATAAAATAAAATCATTCATAAACTTCAAGTTTAAGCTATCGAAAGATCATATATTATCAAATTTCTGCAACGCGTTAAAAGAAGCAAAATACAACGCGCAGGAGTTTTTTATTTGTATATAAATAATAGAAGAATATCACAGATATAAATTGAATATGTCAACATCTACTCGTCCAGGAAACTGACGGCATATTACATATTATAGCTCAAGAACTCTGAAGCGTAAATTGACAAAAACCGGACGGGAAACACCAGATAAATAACGGAATTTACAAAAAAAAGGCCGAATAGTATTTGAATGCTAGAATTCTCAATGTATCTGTATCAACATCATCTTCATCAAGGATTAAACCAAAACCGTTTTTTTAATTAATAAACATGTGTTAGTGGTTATAATCACAAATAGAATTAACACTGTTGCACACCACTATAGAAAAATTATTCCGACTAGCGCTTTCAAGCTTCACAGTTTATAATCAGATCGGAAATAAAACACAAAAATATGTACAACATACACACCCCACACACACATGTCCATATACACACACTTTTAATACATATTGTAACGATAAGACTCGGTCGTCTCTGTAAAAGTGTGTATGTTGTGTGTTCGCCTCACACTGGTGTCGTTACATCTATGTGTTGCCCTAGCGATGTCCGTAGCGATTCTGCAATTACCAGTACAACGCGAGTGGAAACCTTACCTGTTTTATCATAGGGGTTTAATAATCCCGGGTGGCGCCAAATTGTTTACTCAAAACAATTAAAATTAATAAATAACGTGACAAAAAGTGTTCTAAACTATGACGGCCGGGAGTATTCGAATTTGTTCCCGCCTTCGTACGACCTACTGAATCAAGCAGGTAGTTTGTCGAGTTGCAGCGTGAGCGCTGGCCGTCAATTCTGGTTGTTCGCTAAAATGCACAAATTATACAATACACTTCCCTATGAAATAAAAACAATGGTTACACTCTGTACTAGTTTCTTTAATTATTGATTGGTAATTATTCAGTTTGACAAGAAAATTATATCTGGTTATTCAACAATTTTGCTCCGACAATTGATATGAGACAATCCCTCTAGGGTTTGGCGAAATCGATTTTGGAACGATTCATACGGCCTAAGATGGCTACAGTTTAGTTTGTTTACAATCTGTTCCTTTTAAAATCTAGGTTCTTTTGATTATGAGAAAACATTAATTATGATTACAATAAAAAGTACACTACCTTACATTATTCGTACTTAAATAATATAATGTGTAGCTACAATTTGTTCCTGCTGTGTAGTAAAGTGTGTTTCAAAAGTTCGCAGTTTAACATTAGGTTATTTTCTTAATTAATAAATTTTCAGTGTTTGTTTATTTTACTTAATCTTTGAAAGAAATTATATTCAGTATATAGTGAGAGTTCAGATAACTGTGAGAAATATTTAAAGTGAGTTTATTTCAGGAAATTGGGTAATTCAATGATACTTATCAAATCAGAAGGGTTGTGCTAAACCGTTGTTCAGGTGAAATAGAATAGTCATCAATTTTGAATGATTTGGGCTGCTGGCATCTTTTTCATGTTAGTTGTGGTAATTTCTTCATTTAATTTTTATTCAAATTGGTCCTTGGCATCAGTTAAATGTTATTGGTCCTTGTCTTCTTCTTACTTGTTCATGTTTTTGAATTTGGACTACTTTTTATACATTTTAAATGAAAATTTAGGCCATTCAAAATCTGGCGTTTAATCTGCATGAGCGTCACTTATAGAGTACCATAAATTAACGGAAAATTCGTAACCAACGTCTGTTGTCATGGTTACAAATTAATCCTGATTGGTTAATCTTGTTATAACACTGGCTTATAACCATTGTTATCAAATTTGAATTTTTATTCAAAATTACTGTATGCTTTTATTCTTCTGTCTTCCTCCCTACATATTAAATATTATCACTACTGTTATTATTTCCTTTCAAAGATTATTTTGATATCACCTAAGGTTGGGTTCTTCGAAATATTAATGTTTGTACATTTATGTTAATATTTGTTAATTACATTTCTCTTTTAATTTAAGTCCTTATTCTAACATTTTTCTTTTAAATTGATTTACAAATTATACTTGGCTATTTATTCGCCTTGGATTTGTTAATTTCCTTGTTGATTTTATACAATTTGTAGTTATTTGTTTTTGACAGGTAGGCATTTCCTAGGCCCTAGTAGCCATTGATTGTATTTACTTATTTTATACAAATTATATCTCATTTTATTCTAATGTGTTTTGTTTTGTTATTATAATTGATTGGTTTATTTGTTGGTGTGTTTTGGATCCGTTTTTATCCTATTTTATATTTCTATTATTTTCTACATAACTGATTTTCTTGTGTAATTAGGACTGTATTGTTTCAACTTCTTATTTATCTATTTTGCCCTTGTTAACAATATGGCTACTACTTATTATTCTTTATCACATAAAACATAACATTTAGGCCTATGGTCTGTACAATTCCTCCAGCCATATCCTATTCATAACTTTAATTAAACAATTTTTTAACAGTTATTAGGTAAAGTTAGTTTACAATTCATTTCATTCTTTATTATTGCTTGGGTGATAAACATAATCACACCACTTAAACTTCTTTAACTGATTATCCCTTATAACCTGGGGTGTTTATTGCTTTCATTTTTAATTTCTTATTTCTTAAATAATATCTACCTTCTATCCATGGTAACACCAACTGTTTACCCTTCATGGGATTCTCCCTTTTAAATACTATTGTATATAATTAAACTTAATTTCTTTAACAATAAGATTCTATTTTAAATAATACTGTCATCATCACTCTTCAGTGTTCACTTCATATTATTAAGTGTTTACATCTAATACTATTATTAATAACATTCTTAATTATTAATTAGGTTCACCATTAATCATTTAGTGTTTATTATAGCTTATTTATTAAACGTTTTTTTTATTTATCACTTTATTTCCTAATTATTTTGGAGTTTTTACACTTTCACTTTTGCACTTCTTAAATGTTTTATTTTAAGTGTTTATAAACTTAAAATTACTTAGTTAATTTTAGTTAATCACTTAGTTAATTTTATTTTCTCACCATCTCACTATCTCTCTCATTACAAATATTATCTATACTATTAACAAGTTTATGTCTTTATAGAGTTTTTTATCACATCTAACTCTAATTCTTGGGTTAGTGTACTTTTATTTTTCATATTACTTTATTGGGTTTTATCAAATCATTTACATTTATTTTTGAATCGGTAATAATACTTATTTTTTTCATTGGTTAGTTATTGGTTTCGTTTAAAATATTACACTTGAGTGTACCATTTCTCCTTTTCATATTCTATATTATTTGTTTGTGTCTTATGATTTGGTTTAACTTTATTTCCTTTACACTTGGTTTGTTTCATGTTCATTTTCCTTCTTCTTCCTTTTCATCTTATTTTGTTTCATTTTATTTAGGTTTTCCCCTTCTCATTTGGTTTTATTTCATTTGGTTGTATGGAGTCATTCTCTTCCTTCAATTGGTTTTCTTCTTATTTGGTTTCGTCTTTTCCCTTCTTCTTTTGGTTCTTTTTATTTGGTCAATCACTTTCTTATTTGGTTTCAGTTTTCCCTTCTCCTTTTGTTTCTTTTTATTTGGTCAATCACTTTCTTATTTGGTTTCGTCTTTTCCCTTCTTCTTTTGTTTCTTTTTATTTGGTCAATCACTTGGGTTAGGTCATGTCGTCGTTTGTCGCCTCATTATCATTTTATTTTATTTTAAACATTTTATTATACGAATTATTTTTTATATTGTAGATTCATCTTTTTTTATCCCTGGTATTGGGGTGGCTTATTTGTGTTGTAACATAATGCCTCTCCTTTAAAATTGATCATTTTGATAAAACACTAGCATAGTTTTTATGAAATTATCAGTTATATATAATCTTTTTCCTTTTCTTTTTTGTTTATTTCTTCTTTCTTATTTCTATTCTACTTGTTCCATTCCTTTTTATTTAGATCTGTTTTTACTTATTTCCATAGTGCGTTCTCCCTTTTATATAATTTTTTCCCTAACTTTTTAGTAGCTGGTTTCTTCCATTACTACTTATTTTTCTGAGACCTCAGGAACATCATCTCTGCTCAGTTAATTTGATTGCTGGACCTATTCTCAGTCAATCTTAAATACCTTTTTTGTCATCTTGTGACTTTCATTAATAATAATAATATTTTTTGGGATTGTCCACTTAGTGGTTTTTTCGATCATTTTAGCCTTTTACTCATTCTTCCTTCCGCTGTACCTTTGCTATATACTGTTATTTACTCATACAGTTGATTGTTTTTTATTTATTTAGTTGTTAATTTCATTATTTATAACCTTTCATTAGCTTGTTTTTCTTTTCTTTTGGTGATCATTTTAATTATTTTAGACATCTTTTTTCTTTTTCTTGGTTGATTAACATTGTTTTGCTTTAGCCATTGGTTGTATATTTGCTCTATACATTATTTCTTTTTCTTCCTCGTACCAGTTCATTTTTTTTGTTCTTTGAATAGTTAATATTCTTTATAATTTTAGGTATTTGTCTTAGCAGTTCTTGCTTGATTTTATTTTTGTTTATTTTATTTTGTTTTAAATATTATTCTGAATAATTTTTGTAAGTTTGTTGATCTTACTTTGTAGGAATTTTTGTAACTTATTCCTTATATATAAAAAAAATTTTTTTTTATGTTATTTATACATTTTTGTAAGGTGATCTTACTTTGTAGGAATTTTTGTAACGTATTCCTTTATTTTATATTTTTATATTATGCCTCATATGTCATCGAAATATTGTTGTAAGTTGTTCTTACATAATTTTTGAATTTTGGTATTTATTCATTTGTTTATTGTGGTTTATGCGTTCCATCGGTCGGCCGTTTCCTCTTCTTCATCTATTTCTTGTCTCCCTCCTTGAGGTGTGTTGGATTGGTTTCCAGTGCTTCTTGGGGGAATCCAGAGTTCCGGTGGGTTGCGTTTATTGTACGCTATTCTGAAATTCTCTGCAGGATTGTTGCTGAAAGGTATCCAGTCATAATTTTCTTCTTCGGGTTGGTTACTTCCGGATGGTGCGTCCCTTCTCTGGTTTTCGCTTCCGGATCTGACTCCTTCAATATTATTAACCCGTTGTACATTTTCAGCATTCTCTTCCCTTGGTGTTCGGATCACTCTTGTGTGTATTACTGTCTCCGTCCTTATGAAATATTTCTCTGTTACCTTGTACAGCACTTCTTCTAATACCATGTGTTCCCTTGTATCCATGCCTACATCGTTCACTTTATGATGTGGTTTATTAATCAAAGGAGTTAATGGTACCTCCCTAACAATATTCATCACCCTACACATTCTTTGTTTTTGATGATGTAGCTCTTTGTATCTTTTGTATTCTTTGTCTTTGTTTTTAGCAGCTCTTTGAGAATAGCCTAATAGGCTGAAGCAATTGTCAGAGGTTAAGAATAAATTGTGAAACTACCAAGTGTTTGCGTGTTTTTTTTTTTAATCCTTGTTAATCTTATACGTTGTAACACTACTTCATTAATTCATCTGCCGCGCAACACAGATTCCAGGACAATGTAACTATAAACACTCAAAACCCTTGCACTGGGCAGCCTAAATTTACTTAAACTAGAAAAGGTGAATTTTGCCATATGCGGTAAAAGATGTGACACTAGGTACAAAAACGATAAGGGGTTGGGGAGTGTGTTCAAGGAGGGCTGTCCCATAACACTGTTTATGAAGGATAACTATTGTTGGCGGCACTTTCTCCTACCTATTGCCTGCTGTAGACAGTCTGAAACGTCTTCAGTACGACGGGAAACGTACGTACATACAGTACTACAGTAATTAAGTAATGCCACGTTACTCCAATTGACGTGTTACACAAATTACCGTATACAGTACAGGAGCTGACATGTGACACAGCGTGTTATCTGACGGCCTCGGTCGGTATTCACTGACATATTCCTAACAAAATTAATTTCCAAATTGACAGTGCAAATTAGTAAATATTTTACTAGCCAATTGCAGACCGTGTCATTAAAAATTTATTAGTTAATAAGCAATAAAATTATATTTACATTGAATTTAACGTTTGTGTAATCTACTATAAGTACATAAAAATTGAATTCTTGATTGAAACTTTTCATACAATAAAATTCATTGAAATACACATATTAAATTAAAAACAAACTACATTTTATAGATATTAATATACTGTGGTAAGATAGTAGTGTCTTAAAAATCATCATCATGCTCAAGGTTTAAACCAAGAATGGTTTGTACCGGTTTCAAATTGGCAAATATTACAGCTGGTCACTCCAGCGCTTCTTCGGACGTCCCACACCTCTCCGTCCCCTCGGCTTATAGTTCCATAGTTGTTTGGTGATGCGGCAGTCATCCATTCGGCAAAGATGCTCCCACCAATTCAGCCGATACTGGGCGATGCTGTCGAGGATACTCATAATATTCAGTTACTGGCGTACATCTGTGTTTCTTCTATGATCAAGGATAGTATACCCTGCCATGTGACTGAGAAATCTCATTTCTGAGGCCTGGCCTTTCGTTAAAGTCCAATTCTCAGACCCATAAAGAAGTGTGGGAAGAGCCATCACCTTGTAGAATTTTAGGCGTGTTTTTTACTTGCTGACTTAAGGGTTCGCCTTATGGTCCCGCACATAAGGTTGAACTTATGCAACTTGTTCATCACGTCGTTGTTTGCATTATAAGACACACTGTAGCCAAGGGATTCAAAACTGCTAACTTGTTCCAGGACGTACCGTCTATAACAATTTTTGCCCGTACGGGATCAGTTCCACAAAAAGCCATCACCTTGGTTTTAATTGTTGATATCTGCAATTCAGAGTCTTTGCAGATTCCATTTAACAATTGTATACCCATCTGTAATCTGTTTTCCGAGTCTGACGGAATAGCCTGATCGTCCGCAAACAACAAAGTGTCAATTGTAGAGTGACCAATCATAAAATGGTCTGGAAGACACGTCTGCCAGTTTTGTATGACATCGTCAATATATAAATTAAAAAGGGAAGGTGATAATGGACACCCTTGTCGTACTCCACAATTGATCTGGCCAACTCTAGGAGCTGTTTTCAGTCTCCCTGCTTCTATTAAGATTTTATTCTCCATATACAGCCAAAAAATGTGTATTCTTATAAATAAAAAAAATATATATATTCTGAGGTTTCTACAACGTCTAAATAAGGAAAAGTTTTTAAAAATATATAAACACTTGCTACGTTTCACAGTAACAAACTTTTAACAAATGAACAATCTGAATTCTGTGTATCCCCTTTATTAAAAGCTGTTATTTAGTTTAGATAATTTTTATATTTTGCGTTCAGATTATATTTAATTTTTACAGACTCTTGACCTTCCCTTAGCTTCTCCAACCCCCCTCCATCATCACAACCCACACATGTCCGGATACACGCCTAAACAGATGTTCAACACCCTTTACCCTAACATCCTTTTGTTTGTTCACTGATCTTTTTCATAATAGCTTGAGAAGCTGAAACACCTGTCACAGTTAAATAAAAACTATGAAACGTAAAAAGAGTTTATATATTTTTAAAAACCTTTGTATTAATATGTTTCACCAAGTGCCCAACGAGTAATCAATTAATCTTCCAAACAAGCATGAATATTTGTTTTTACTGTAACGGTTTGTAAAGTAAAGTTTCGAGTACACATAGGTACCTCTTTACGGTACAGGCCCTAAATGACTTTAAAATCATCATAATCATTCCTCAGGCGTGAGGTACGTGACGCCGCCTTTCCATCGTACAATATGGAAACGAGTGTTGTATGGGCTCACGTCTAAATGTCGCCTTGTTACTGACTGAGATACCATACTGTACAGCGGTAGGTAACGGTTTGCATTGACTTGACCTTATGCCTGAACCACAGCACAGCTGGACGAATTGGCGCGGTGCTCAACCAGCTCTCTACTCTGCCGTCCCACAAAACATAATTACCTAATATAAAACCTACAAAACATGTCCCACGCCGATCCCTTGACGCCATTACGACGCTTCCCACAATTTTTAGCGTAACACGGTGCTCGACTCTACTTGCCTATGTCTTAAAGTTTGGCACTAAAACACCCCCCTCACCCTCTTCCTAGAGGCTGCCACACCAGCCCCAACACAGATACCCTCTTTACTTTCAGGTACCTCCACCTTCTCAACTGCCGGTAAACGATGGCGTGTACAACCAACCAACCAACTCTCCTACCCATACGACTGAAGGGGCTTGCCCCAGAACAGCCCGAGTCTGGTCCTAACAAGGGCCAGTCTCGAACAACTCGAAAAAACTGCCACCACGTTTTAAAGATACAACGAAAACTGTCTTCTACTTTCACCAAACAACGTTGTTTTATGTTTATTCTGGTTTACAGTCACGTTTCACTATGAAATTGTCGTCATTCGTTTTAAGTGTTTCGACGAAATATACCTTTGTCTGTACACTATGATCCTTATGGGTTTAGCAGAACGTTTATAAGTTAATATTCCAAGTTGAAATCAAAAGAAATCACGAAACCGTGGCGACATAAAATTTTAGAGTGGTTGATAGATCAAATGACGATGCTGACGAAGGAATTGCTCATTGTAATAAAAATGACATTACATCGCCTCTACTTTAGAAACAAATGTCGTAGTTGACTTTTTTATTATAATAAAATAATAAAAAATTATTATTACAGCATTTGGACAGAACAGAGAATGGAGGACTACCTAAGGTTGCGTTTCAATACAGACCCTTTGGTACAAGAGATGTAGGAAGACCGAGAGTGAGATGGAGAGTTACTCTGTGAAGATGGAACAGGCAAAGTGCCTACTTCGTGAGGTGAAGAAGAAAATGTAATGAAGCAAATAATTTATCATCAGTTTATGCTTCCGCCCAGTGTGTCGTGTCTTGCCACAAATAAAAACAACGCAGAATGGTGAAATTGTGTTGTGGCAAATGTCTTCCATTTCCTTCTACGATATCGTTTTGTTTTGTTCCAGAAAATTGGGTCCGTCAATTCTAGTTATGAGCTTCCCTGCCACTGCCTCCTTTATAGGATTTCCCTTGCTCGTCACGTACTTCCGGATTGTCAAAATCCGTGCGCCGGGCGCCAACGCAACCCAATTGACGCTTGTTTGAGTTGCTTTGCTAGTTGTCAATATACCCGTCGCCTTAATAATTATTCTCGGAAAGTGTAGGGAACGGTTACTTTATATACATTTACCCGATAAACAAACTAATAAATTAACTACATAGACGTGTTTTCATACTTTATGAAGCTAGTTTCTTTGTTGCTGTTGTGTTTCACTGCTTTTTTGGCGTTGTCTTTTATTACTTTGAATATATTTGTGATGTTGCCTGTGCGACAACCTTCCGTGTTCTTAGAAACAAGATACGTCGAGATACAAAACTATCTTGTTTGCGTTGCTTTGCTAGTACTCAGTTGGCTTATATCCATCACCTTAATAACGGGTTTTTTAATGCACTGAACAAGTAAGACATTTCAGCTATCTTGGAAGTGACATTACTTATGATCAACATAGAGATATAGAAAATAAAGTGACGAATTTCACAAGAATGTGTAGAACGATTTGGAGAACATTGGGAAATAAATGCAGAAAAGAAACCCAAATAAAATTTTATAAAACAATGGCAATACCTCCATTACTGTATGGTTCTCAAACTTGGGTCATAAAGAAAAAGATGAACAGAAGATACAAACAACAGAAATGAAATTTCTGAGATCAGTTAAAAGTGTACTAATAGACGAGATCATATAATAAATAAAGAGATAGGAAATGATTTAAATATTTTTTCCATTTAATAACAGGATTAAAGAATACAGAAGAAAATGGATTCAACACGTCAATAGAATGGAAGAACGTAGAATACCGAAGGTGGCGAAAGATTATAATAATGGAGGCAGAAGAAATGTTGTTACACCTAAGAAAAGGTGGACTGTGGAATATGAACAGGCCGCAAAAGCCTAAAACCGTTAAGAAGATGATGATGATCCTTCAGTAATTATCCAGTCCTCGGGCTTTGTTGTTCTTAGCTTTCTAAATGCCACTTCTATTTCGTTGTTTGTGGTGTAGTCTACCACATAATCACCATCATCTGTTTGGTGATGTTTGGGCTCCCACGTCTTCTTACTGTCTATCTTCATTCAGCACTTCCCTAAAAACATTTTATGGAACGACTGTGATTTACTTCCTTTAATTTTATGCTTAATACGCCTACAGGCCTGCGAACACAATCTGCCATATGATTGAGCGCAATGCTCCCCAGTTACCTCCCTTATTTATCTTAATTTCCCTTACCTTCCTCCTCATTTCCCTCCTAGCCGTTCCCCTCTCCGTGTGTGATTCTAAAACTTACTCCACTACATTTACAGTAAAATAAATTGTTAAGGCCGCGATCAAATTTAGAATAAAGATATAAGTTTCCAGTTGAGGATATACAGTATAATTGGGAGGAGTAGACAGTGTTATTGCAATGGAATCACTATATCGATAGGATGAGCCGATGACTGTCTAACATAAAAGACAGTCAGTTATAGACCCCAAGGAAGAAGAAATGCAGATAGACTCAGAAGAAAATGGCAGGACTGAAGACGTAACAGGCTGTAAGCCTAAACCCTGAGAAGAAGAAGAAGAAGAAGAAGAAGAAGAAGAAGAAGAAGAAGAAGAAGAAGAAGAAGAAGAAGAAGAAGAAGAAGAAGAAGAAGAAGAAGAAGAAGAAGAACTTTTAAAGGTAAATATACTGAGAGAAGTAAGGTAGTTACAAACAACAGTACTTTAGAACAATGAAATGTTTTAAATAGATAACTATATCTACATTAAATGGAATCCTGTGGAATAAGCAAATTACAGCAGAAACTAAAACTAAAATATTTAAAACCATTGTTAGAAGTAAGGCAAGATGATGATGATGGATGATGATGATGATGATGGATTTTTTAAGGTAACCACAATATTCTACAAATTTATCAAGTAGTGTATCATATAGATTATGAGTGTATTAAAAATATTGTAGAGTTTAATTTCAGCAGTTCAGCTGTCTTTGTTACTACTTTTTGTGAATTCGCATCGATATTATTGTATTTAAAATTACAGAGGTGTCATATTTCTACAGTCACTATGTACAAAGTGTGACGTGTGAAATTTCTCTCAAAGTCACTCAACCGGGAAAACAGTTTATCCAGTAGTGTTGTACAGTAATGATGCCTTTGTTCGATACTGCAATATCACTTTAATTTTCTTCTGTTAAATCAATTTTATTTTGGAGTCTCTATAAATTTCTTGTATTGCCTGAATGAGAGTGAGGTTTATATTAGTGTTCTGTAGAAACTTCCACAATTTGGAGACGGGGACATTATCGTAAGCCTTGGATAGGTCTATGAATATATATATATATATATATATATATATATATATTGTGACGGCAGCGGTATGCGAACATCTGTTCTCCGGTACCAGCGGTGGACACAGCGAGCCAATCCGGCATCAGCAGCCCCCGAGACGTGACCAACTACGTGTTCGGAGCTAGCCAATCAGCGATCCCGGATAGTTAATAAAACCCGGGCCGGCAGAAAATTTTACGCAAACATCGGTACCAAGCATTCCGACCTTCTTGAATTCCTGGCTCGGTTCAAACCCGACGTACTTCTCCTCGGGGAAACCCACCTGACCCCGGCGAACCGGTTTCGATTACCAAATTACGTGGTTTATCGGGATGACCGAGTTGGCCGACGAGGAGGCGGCACGGCGATCGCGGTGAGGACCTCCATAGGTCATCATCGTGTCGCTTTGCCGCAGCTTACCAACCTAGAGGCCACCGCCATTGAGGTCCACGGAGCTCTTGGCGGCGTCCTCGTGGTCTCAGCTTACAAGCCCCCACAAGCTGAACTCCTTGTCAGCGACCTGGACGTCATCTTCGATTCCCATCGAAGGGTAATTTTGGCCGGCGATCTGAATTGCAAGCATCGCGTTTGGAATAGTCGCCTGACTACTCCGAACGGGAGGCGCTTGCTCAGTTTTGTTGAATCGCGCCGGGCGATGGTGTTTGGTCCAGCGCAACCCACGTTCTTTCCGTCACTGCCTAACGCGGCTCCCGATGTTCTGGACATCGCGGTGACCCAAGGAATTGTCTGTCCGGTCGAGGTATTCTCACTTACGGAGCTGACATCCGACCACAACCCTATCTTGGTCCACGTCGCTACCCAGCACGCCTATGCACGTTCTGACAAGCAGAAGGTCATCGATTGGGATCGCTACGGCCCGGCCTTGTGCCGTAGATTGCCGCCAGCGGCCCCACTCGATTCCGTTCGCCTCCTAGACGAAGCAGTTGCGGGAATCGAAGAGGCAATCATCTCGGCTATAGGCGTGTCTTCACGTACGCGAGCTGGCTTCACGCCTGACTACCAACGCATCCCTGAGGAAGTCTCTCTTCTCGCTCGCGAGAGGAATTACTTCCGGAAACGTTGGCAGAGGACCCGTGATCCGGCCGATAAGGCAGCATACAATCGGCTCACCGGACGACTGCGTGGCAGTCTGAAGGCGTTCCGACGTAGCTGTTGGGAACTCGACGTGGCCCGAACGGGGGATGCGGACCCGCAATCTCACCCGTACAGAATACCTACCGCATTGACGGGACGGAGGCGCCGACCTCCACTTCCCGCCATTGTTGGACCGTTCGGTCGACTCCTGGGTCGCCCGGAGGAGAAGGCCGAGTACTTGGGCTTGTGTTTCGAGCGTCAGTTCGCTCCCAACCCGCCCATGGACTGGGACTTCGACGAACAAGTCGAGATGGCTGTGGAAGACTTTCTGTCTCTTCCGATCACGGCGGAGCCCGAACCCATCTCTTTGGAAGAGATCTCAGATCGGCTCGCTGAACTTCAGCCAAGAAAGGCTCCAGGCCCGGACGGTGTTACCAACACCGCTCTACGACTTCTTCCCGAGCCTGGAGTTCAATTCTTGACTGATTTGTTCAACGCGTGTCTTAGACTGGCCTACTTTCCCAAGAAATGGAGAAAGGCGACGGTTATCGTGATCCCGAAGCAGGGAAAGGATACCACCCGCTCGGAAAACCTCCGGCCTATCAGCCTACTTTCCGCTACGTCCAAGGTTTTTGAGCGCCTCGTGCAGCGTCGTGTACGAGAGCATCTAACCAACTTTGACGTGCTGGTCCCCGAACAGTTCGGCTTTCGTGTGGGGCATTCGACCACTCATCAACTGATGAGACTGGTGGAAAGCATCACGGAAGCCGGGTGTCGGAGAGAACGGACCGTTGGCTGTTTCTTAGATGTTGAGAAAGCCTTCGACAGCGTATGGCATGATGGCCTTTTATTCAAACTTAGGGAAGTCCAGCTCCCGGACTGCTACCTCCATCTGGTTGCTAGCTTTCTGACGGAGAGGACCTTCTGCGTGAGAGTTGGCGATTCTGTCTCTTCCGAGAGACGAATCACAGCCGGCGTCCCTCAAGGTAGTGTTCTAGGCCCCCTTCTGTTCTCGATCTACGTCAACGACGTGCCGAGACAGCCTGGAGTCCAGATGGCCCTCTTCGCTGACGACACGGCCGTATTTACGGCCGATCGTCATGAGGAAAGGGCCGTCCTACGACTGCAGCGCCAGCTCGACACGCTCGTGGACTGGACTGAGAATTGGAGAGTGCAACTCAACGCCACCAAGAGCGTAGCCGTCGAATTCTCCAAGCGACGGAAGAACCCCGTTAGGCAACTACGTATCGGCAGAACGTACTTGCGCTGGTCCAACGAGGTCAAGTACCTCGGCTTACACCTCGACCGTCGGCTCACCTGGCGTACCCACGCACAGACAGTTCTAAAGCGAGCATCCACTCGCCTGTGCGCACTGTTTCCACTCCTGATCAGCTCAGCCATGACCAGGAAATTGGGTAGGATGATCGTCGGCGCGTAACTGCTGCCGGTCATTACCTACGCCTGCCCGGTCTGGGGTTACCTCGCCGCAATGCATAATAAGAAGTTGCAGAGCGTCCTCGACAGGGGGCTTCGGCTAGCGGCCAAAGTCCCCCGTCGCTTCTCATCTCGCCTTCTAAGGAGAGGACTTGGCGTCCGCTCCTTAGACGACACTTTCAGGCGGCTTGCACGCAAATTTTATGCACGTGCGGCGAGGTTCCCAGGCAATCCTCTAGTGACTGGGCTGGGAAGGTACCGTATACGCCCAGGTGATTCGTGGAAACGCCCTCGGTGCATACTGCGCTAGCGTAGGCTAGCACAACAGCCGAGAATCGGCCTGCTATAGAGCACGAGCTCCAGATGGTAGCTCGGAACTCAGTTCCCGTGCGGTTCGTCTCTGCGACGCACAACCGCAAAGCCCAGAGCGAAAAAAAAAAAAAAAAAAAAATTTTACGCATTCTTCATCCGCCACGCCATCGGACGCACTTCATCTCCTCTCCTCCCTCGGACGACATCGGCGCGGGGTCAGCCGGAAGGAACAGCCGAAGAATAGAACCGTCGCCGTTCTTGCGTCTTCGCACTCCCGTTCCGCGCCAGCGATGGATTTCGCTGGGCCGGCAGCCGATTCTACAACCGGTGCCGGAAGAAGAGGAGGACTGCAGTACGCCACGAACAGCGGGCGCAGCCGCCGAACATCTCAGCGCGGCACTACCAACATCACCACTCGGTCCTTTTTAGGGCCACCAAAATAACTAGAGTGTACGATTGGCGCCATTTGTCATGCGGCAAGCCTTTTTGTCCGGTGACAAGTGGCGCCCAACGTGGGGCAGCGATCATCTTGCGGATGCAAGATCCAGCCACGCCAGCGAGCTACCAGCCGGCACACCAATCAACATGGCGCCCAACAGACACCTCCACCACTTCTGGAGAAGAGCAGTAGGCTGGCTACCGGAGAGCATTCAAGACCCGGTGGAGTTGTGACGGCAGCGGTATGCGAACATCTGTTCTCCGGTACCAGCGGTGGACACAGCAAGCCAATCCGGCATCAGCAGCCCCCGAGACGTGACCAACTACGTGTTCGGAGCTAGCCAATCAGCGATCCCGGATAGTTAATAAAACCCGGGCCGGCAGAAAATTTTACGCACTCTTCATCGCCACGCCATCGATCGCACTTCATCTCCTCTCCTCCCTCGGACGACATCGGGGCGGAGTCAGCCGGAAGGAACAGCCGAAGAATAGAACCGCCGCCGTTCTTGCGTCTTCGCACTCCCGTTCCGCGCCAGCGATGGATTTCGCTGGGCCGGCAGCCGACTCTACAACCGGTGCCGGAAGAAGAGGAGAACTGCAGTACGCCACGAACAGCGGACGCAGCCGCCGAACATCTCAGCGCGGCACTACCAACATCGCCGTTCTCGCAACTCGGTCCTTTTTAGGGCCACCAAAAACACTAGAGTGTACGATTGGCGCCAGTTGTCATGCGGCAAGCCTTTTGTCCGGTGACAATATATATACATACAATAAAATATATATAGACGCAGTATTGCTACAGTGGAAAAGAAAGTACAGAGGTATGGAAATTCCTATAGATGGAACATTACAATTCGCGGATGACCAGGTCTTAGTAGCACAAGACAAGGAGGACTTGGAGTATATGACTGGGAAGATCAAAGACGAATACGAGAGCTGGGGACTGTCAATAAATCTAGAAAATACCAAATATTTATGCGTGGGAGGTACTGAAACCAACTTGCAATTTAAAAATAATGAAGAAATTGAAAATTCCCAGGCATATAAGTATTTAGGAGAACAGATAAAGCAGGATGGCAGAGGTACAGATGAAATAAAGGAGAGAGTAGGCATGGGACGGAAGGCTATGAAAAGGCTAAATAGTATATAGTGGGATGACCAGATAACTAGAGGAAGGAAAATACAGATATACAATACTATCGTAAAGAGTATTCTGTTGTATGGTGCCGAGAGTTGGAGAATGACAGAAGCGGACAAAAGGAAAATACTAGCTGTAGAGACGGATGCACTAAGGAGATCATGCAGAGTATCCAGGCGAGAGAAAATAAGAAATGAACAGATTAGAGAAGTGGTAAATGTGAAACATGCAGTAGTAGACGAAATAGAAAGAAGATAGTTTATTTGGTTTGGGCATGTTAAACGGATGGGAGGCGGAAGTTTGGTAAAAAGGATAATGGAATGGTTACCCCCGGAGAAGAGGAAGAGGGGAAGCCCCAGACGATCATGGGGAGAGAGTATTTAGAAAGCTCTAAGTGCGAGGAATCTGACAGAAGAACATTGTCAGGACAAAAAATATTGGAGAGAAAGTCTGGAAATCGGACAGCGACAACAGACACTATAAACCGATGTAAAAAAAATCTATTTTATCATCGAAGTAGAGATCGCAAACACACGCTAAGAAGAGATATGTGCACGGACAAGCAGCACGAGAACGTAAAGATTCCGTATAACTGACACAAACCACATTAAACCGTGCCGAGAGGCTAACTCACACGTTGCCTTCCAGGCACGGTTACATATCCACTAGGTTCCCCCCTCCCCCTCCAACCGGGCTTAGTTCTCACGTAACTGTACGAGTACTACGGTGGCTACTCATTTCCCTGCCTCTATCTGCTGCTATTCTGTACTATTACTGATAACGCGCTATTCAAAAGTTTTTTTTAATAAATAATCAGATAATTTAAAACCAAAATTGTGATTACGGACTGATTAAAGGTTCAGTTACAATAGAAAATAGAGCCTATTACTAGTTGTTTATTTTAAATATTTTTCTAAATTTTCCTGCGGAGGCTTAGCCTCCCTTGCCTCTTCTGAGGAGGCGCCGCTGGCTCAAAGCGTATTTGTTTAAAAAACATCCATTATTAAGTAAAAAACTTATCTAAACGATTCATTAATTAAAACGGTATCGAAAAACATGAGCGTTTTGCCATCAGCTGAAAAGACGGTCGAATAATAACACAATAACACGAGCCGACACAAACAAACAAAAGTCGGATGCTGAGGCGGAACGAAACGCCTTTTGTGTGAAGGCACAATAACAGACGGTCGTGATGTAAATATTAAATGTCAGACGATCCGTTGCGTTGACATTACTGAAACACCCTCAACGTGCCCTGTCACGTGTAACAAACAGCCATAATGATCAAACTCTTTGCATATTAAAAACATTTTGATAATAACTTTTATGCCTACATTAATGTGCTTAACAAACAAATATAATACATTCTTCTTCTTCGCCTTCTTCGTCTTCTTCTTCTTCTTCTTCTTCTTCTTCTTCTTCTTCTTCTTCTTCTTCTTCTTCTTCTTCTTCTTCTTCTTCTTTCTCAAGGCGTTGCTTTGGCTTTTGGTATATTGTTACGACGGTCTGACTGATCGTCGTATGGTAGAGTGGAAAACAAAATGCAAGGCACCAATAAAGTTCTTTACGTATAAATTCTTGTTTTTTAATTGCAAAACAACATGAATCTAGTTGTACAAAAACGCTGTCGTAATCATCGTCATAATCTTCTTCAAGCAGTGAACTGAGGATGGTTTGTTCCGGTCTCAAACAGTCAAAGAGTCTAAAGCTGGTTACTCCAGTGCTTCCTCGGACGTCCCGCACCTGTCCGTTTCTTCCGATTTTAGTGCCATAGTTGTTTGGAGATGCGGCAGTCATCCATTCGACAAAGACGTTCCCACCAGTTCAACCGATACTGGGCGATCCTGTCGGGTATACTCATAATATTCAGTTCCAGCCGTACATTTGTGTTTCTTCTACGACCATGGAGAGTATACCTTGCCGCGTGCCTGAGAAATCTCATTTCAGCCGCTTCGATGCGACTGGTACGGCTTTTCGTTATAGTCAAATTCTCAGACCTATAAAGAAGTGTGGGAAGGGCCATCACCTTGTAGAATTTTAGGCATGTTTTTTTTACTTACTGTCTTAAGAGTTCGCCTAATGGTCCCGCACATAAGGTTGAACTTATGCAACATATTCACAACGTCGTTGCTTGGATTATAAGACACCCTGTAGCCCGGGTATTCAAACTTGCTAACTTCTTCTAGGACAGTACCATCCATAACAATTTTTGCCCGTACGGGATCAGTTCCACGATAAGCCATCGCCTTGGTCTTAGGTGTGGATATTTGTAATCCAGAATCTTTACAGATTCGATTTAACGAATGTATACCTATCTGCAACCTGTTTTCCAAGTCCGACAGAATAGCCTGATTGTCCGCAAACAACAAAGTGTCAATTGTAGAGTGACCAAAATCATAAAATGCTCTGGAAGACGTTATAAAATGTATTTATAAAATTACATGGGAAGAATGCTGAATTTATAATTTGCACTGAGGAAAATGAGGAGGTCAACATTCAAACTAGTCACCTCCTCCCCCTCCCCTCAAGGACCAGCGCCTAGTTACGCCACTGGTTTATGATATGTGGTTACAATTCAGTACAAGCGGTAACGAACAATCGCTACCAGCCACAATCGACAGTATTATTCAGTATTGCAGTCACATAATTCATTTAGTATTATAGTCGTTTACTATTAACATACATTTCTTGTTGCTGATTCAATGTATGCACGCCATGTTTAATGATTCAAAAGCAAACAATACATCTGTATGCATAGCCGCTAATGCAATGTATACGCTAGTAGCAGGCCATTCTTATTTAACACGGCTAGGAGCCAACAATCACTACGCTAGTGTATGTTCAGTTTCTACAGCAAATGTTTTCGTCGGTACGTTTGTATATTTCGTGTCAGGTTTTGGGGAAAAATTATTGTTTTACGTTAAATGAATGTTTCTTTTAAGATATAACCGACCCGGATATCGTTCTACAACTAAAGATAAAGCCTTCTGGTTTACATACTTCAGTTATAAATAAAATAAGTTGACTCGATTGTCTTTGCATACAAAAAAGGTAAGCTATTTAAGTACGTACATAATTAGTACTTTTCGTGTAACGTTAAGTTTCTGAATGTATTTTAAATTAATCAACAATGTTCATAATGTCTCTCGTTAGAGCAAGTGAAACCGTCTGAAAACCCGTTGTGTTGAAAGCTGTACAAAATACAGCACTAAAACTACCACACTAACCCATATCTTTTCTTTTACATTTTTTATTAACCATAGTAAAAAACAGACCCCTAGCTCTTATAATACTAAGGAAATTGTATTGAAATGTAATTGAATTGCAAACAAAAGGCCGACATGGAACACTACGCTAATTCTGTACCACTCTTGTGCCTTTATAGTAACTGCAGTAAACAATTACCCTTAACCCTTTCAATTCTTAAAAATCGTTAAAAATTAAAGATTCTTCAGATCAAATTATACTTGAAAAACAAAGGTAGTAATAATAAGATTTTAAAGGTAAAAACTTAAAATAATATGGCGTATTAAAGTTTTAGGTTGTAAAATAAAATTTAGAGTTTTGAAAGCTAAGACATACAGTACGCATAAGGCTTTGTTATCTTCTTACTTGCGTCTTATCGAACTGAGTAGTGTACAACAAAGCTTCCTTCTGTATGCCAATATTTTAAGGTAATATCTTATAATAATTGTATATCTTCATTATGTTGGAGTAAAAGTTTACATAGTAATTACAAAAGCAAATCATCAGAACATTAGAAACTTAGGTATTCTAGACACGGAATTAAACATGTCAATCTGACCAAATATTTAGGCATAACGTAGCATGTTACGTTAAGCATAAGAGAGGAATGTTAGAACTTAATGATTTCAGACAAAGAAAATATAATTTAAAATAATATACAGTACATTTACAACATTTTTTGGAGTTAAAAAATTTAATTATTTATACTAATCTAGATACTTATTTATTTTGTTTGTTATCGTTGAAATACTTTTAACATTTTTGTCTAATAAATTATCTCCTTAATTGATTTCGCTGAAAAATGTTACGCGCTCATAGCGAGTGAAAAATTAATGTCGATAAAATATTTGTTTCCTAAAATACCGCTCCAATTATTTCTAAATATAAGTTTGTGAAATTAGTTACAGCGGAGGGACAAAGAGGGCGTGTCAGGCGGTTGGTGCCGTCGCGTTACCGAGAAAGCGAAAGTATGCACAAACTGGTCGGCGCAACTCCGTCAACTGTGGAATTCCTTTACTTGATAAGAGGCGTGTACTACACGCGTTCCACAGCGCTGTACAACGCGAGTATCGATCACGTCAGCTCACGTCACAGTACGCTGCACATCACTTAGTACAGCCGACCTTCCACCGAACCTGTACCGAGCTACCCCTTGTTTACTTAGTAAAAGTATGGCATAAGAAATAATTTATCAACCCACATGACGCATATATCAAAATCAATTTTTAATTTTTATATTTACGGAGCGGTCGTGGCGTAGTGTCTAGCGTGTGGCGCTGCTACGCTCTCGTCACGGGTTCGATTCACGCCGGGACCATCTAACGTAATTTAGATACGACCGTTCCCCTTCGCAAGGGGATGGCAAACCAGCGAGAGGTATCCTGCCTAGTATAAACCTTCTCCATTTATGCCGTTCGGATCCGGCGTTAAATTGTAGGTCCCATATACCTGTGAGAGACTCCGTAACACACGCACCACGAGTATATGCGGGGAGTGTGCAAAGCAGTCGAAAGACTGAAGGACCCAATAATAATAATCCCGATCAAAGATAACATATTAGATTACTCACAAACATCAAACATTATTTTGTTCTTTTCTATGGAACATATTCTATAGAATATTACAGATAAAATTAATTCCCCATTGAAACTTGAGTATAGGTCTCTCAGCCTTTAATCGTGAAAACGCATTTGTCCAACATTATGGCCATTAAAAAAAGGTACGAAAAACAAATACAATTTTTAAAGATACTCTTACGCCGTGTTTCTCGGTTATTCCAGTGGAACCCGGCTGTAATGTTGTGTGCTTACATGTTTCTCAACATGCGTTACCGACACTGTTCCAAACTTCGCCGGCCGCAAGCAATTACGCTCTAGTGTAGAGTTGACGCGTATTATGGAATATTCTGGGATCTCAGCAGGGTATAAATATGAGTATTCAGCGACGCTTAGTTCAGTTTTAGTGGCGATTTACTCAAGTGAGTTTCGAGTTATTGTCGGGCGATTTACACAGTGCGTTTCAAGTGGTGTATTAGTAAAAAGTGATTATAGTGGGGACATTATTATAATTGACATTATTATTTGTTTGGACAGATTAAATTGGACTGTTGTACGAGAATAATCTTTTGAATAACTTGTTGATTACAAACTGTCAATTATGATATTAATTAAAGCTGGTTTCTAGTGACTTAATTGGTGTCTTGTATTTTGTTTTCCATTGTACCATACGACGATCAGTAGATGACAATATTCAATAAAGCTGGTTAAGTGGTAATAGGATCCGTATTAATGAAAGTCCTAAATGGAGTCAATCACGATTTCAACCCTCAGGGACGTAACCAGGAGAAGGGTCCGAGGGTTTCAGACCCTCCCTCAAGAAACTGAAAGATTCCAAAAGCTATTACAAAAAAGTCAGTATCTTTCATATTAATATGGTGTTCAAGATAATCACACTTACATTATGCACATTTTAAAATGTTAATTCATTACAGCGTTACAGGTTGACATTAAGCAATCTTTATTTTCAAGAAGTACTATCTATAAACATAAGGTGATTTTAACTTTTTTTTATTTTAAATGTCAAAAATAATTAGCTTGTTGGTACATCCTCTTCATTCACTTATTAATATTTATATAAATGTATATTAACACTTTCACTGTGAACTTACTTTTAGGTTTTGATTACCCAGACGTTTCGACGTAGTATTCGTCTTTCTCAATGGGCTTTTTCTCAATGGGGTTTTTTTTGGGAAAACCCATTGAGAAAGACGAATACTACGTCGAAACGTCTGGGTAATCAAAACCTAAAAGTAAGTTCACAGTGAAAGCGTTAATATATATTTATGTAAACAAAAATAATTATTTAACATTGCGACGTGGCTATCAGACTTTTGCAGTAGGAATAAGTCAGATTAAAATTTTAGTATTCACTTTTGTTTACTCAAATTTGAAAAGACAGTTAGAAAACGAGTGTAAACGTCTCTTTTTATGTTGTATCGGCCATCTAAGGACCGCATGCCAATTTCAATTCTTTATTCTGTGTTCTTTTCTTTTTATCCAATATTCTTTTATCTGTTCACTATGTCTCTTCATTCTGTCTTCAATCTACTTTGTACATGCGTTTTTCTCTCTCCTACCATGTACTCGTTCCATTTTTAACACTTTTGCCCGAAAAACACCTCTTTTAATTGGTTCTTCTGCATTTATATTACTTTTTTTTTCTAAATCCTTTTTGACTTCTTTAATCCAACTTGATGTTGACTTCTTCCCCCACAGATATTTGAAAATCTGCTTTGTTAACCTATTGTCGTCCATTCTATATAAATGTCCAAAAAATACTAGTCTTCTTTTTCTCACTGTTTCTGTTATATTTTCTATACTTTGATATATTTCATCACTAATTCCTAATTTCCAACCTTCTGAAGTTTTTCGTGGGTCTAATGTTTTTCTAGTAATTTATTCTTTCCAATATTTCTAGTTTGTCTAAATTATAATTCAATGCTAGACATTCACTTGCATATAGGCATTCTGGCTTCACTACTAGCAGGCATTCTGGCTAGTGTATCGTCAGAACACTTCTCTTGATACCTTATTATCGCATTTTTAGATATGCACTTTTTATTGTAAATATCTTTAGTTATAACATATGCTCTTTCCATTTTATGAATCCGTTCTTCTAGAGGAGATTTTTCTAAAGGATTATCTTGAATCTTTTCCTAGATACTTAAATTTATAATTTCCCTTAGATACGTCTCTTTTATTCTTCTTTTCAGTGTCTTTAATTCCAAGGTTCCATAATGTCCCAAAACTCGACTTTATTATTCTTATGTTTACTTTGCTCCGGCAGAATCTGAAACCTCACCTTTCTGGAAGTAAACATCCCGGAAAGGGTATTCTCGAGTTTCATTTCATGCTTCTAATCTAATCTGCACTTCCCCCCCAAACCAAATTTTGGCTATGTTACTGCTCCCAAGATTGTCTCTATTCACGAACCTGATGGACGTTTCAGTTTCTTACACAGCAAAGTACCTCGGTATTATGTCTTGGATAGTTTGCATGCTGTTAACATTTGATAACCCGGTAAAGAACAAGAGTGGTTTACATATGTACACAAGGATTTTACAAACTGCTTTTATAACAAAACAAAAATTTATCGTGTACGACAAACGTTATGTTGATATTACACAACTTCTCTCTGTCTCTCTCCGTCTGACTGTCTGTCCTATTGTCTCTCTCTCTCTCTCTCTCTCTCTCTCTCTCTCTCTCTCTCTCTCTCTCTCTCTCTCTCTCTCTCTCTCTCTCTCTCTCTCTCTCTCTCTCTCTCTCTCTCTCTTTATGTCAGCTCGATTTGCTATTTCGCTCCGTTACACCCCTTCTTCCTATCACTACTCCCACCGTATTCTTCTAGTCCGTGGATGCCCTCGTTTATTTCTTTCGAGCGAAATAAAGAGATCTGTACATTCAGATGACTTATGTAACCGCCTGTCGACCTCATATTAAATTAATCAATTTAACGTACGTTTTTCGCGAAATATGTTGAATGCGAAAATTTCGTTTTGGGCAGTATGTATGTACTGGGAAGGTATTTCAACAATTTGGACAAAAAACCTTTTATTTATGTATGTATTTTAAACAAATATGTTTAGAAATTTTATAGTTTTTAACTTAGAATATTTTGTAATTTATTGCTAGACTTTCAAATGTATACTTATGGATAGTTTTAACTTTTTTCTAGATTTTCTGATGTATACTAATAGATATTCTATAATGGTGTTAATAGATATTCTATAATGCTGTTAATTATGTCTACAACTTAAAAAAGGAACTGTGTTTTTACTTTTACGAGTTTGAGAACAATTTACATTACAAAAATGTAAAAAGTCTTTTTAAAAAAAAATTGAATTATTGTCACCATAGTTTCACGACAAAGTCACATTGAAAGATTCTTCACGTACTGTAGATATTCTTTATACTCTTATGGTTTTATGTTTTTCTTGCCTTTTTTACGTTCTACTTAACATACAAACATTCTATATTGCATGTATTAAAAAAAACTAAAAGTTTTCAACTTGTAAATACAAGCGCTTAACGCAAAATTGTGCAGACTAATTTGTATGCATTTATTGTGGTTCCTTTTAATCATCATAAGTAAAAAGATTTTCTACCATTTTATCATAATTATATTTGAGGCCTGAAAATATGAAAAACAGTAAAATTAAATTATTAAAAAATTGTTGATACAAACAACTCTTAAAAACTCTTCTCTGTGTATAATACTCTTTTCTGTTACCACCTGTTTTCCGGCCCCAGTCTCCGACGCTCGTATCAGATTGAGTTGTATTTCTCAATATAAACTAGTGACGTAATCTGGAAACGTGAATCCTGCTCTCATTACGTTCTTACTTTTGCACAAAGGGTTTTAAAAATATATAAACACTTGGTACATTTCACAGTTGTTATTTAACTCTGATAGTTGTTTCAGTTTATTAGGAAATTCTCAAAGAGGATCAAGGAACAACTAAACTAACAAACAATGTAAGATGGTGAACACGTTCTAGAATTTCTAATAAATCCATTTTTTTTAATTAATTGTACTTGTGGTGCTGCTATGTTTGCTTCAGTCATCTTCAGCAACGATTAAATCAAAAATGTTTGTCTTAGTCCCAAATAGATAGACTAGAACTGGATACTCCAATGATTCTTCAGACGTTCCATACCTCTCCACCCTTTGGCTTATCGTTCAAATGTTGGAGATGCAGTAGTTATCCATTTGATAACGACTTCCAACCATTTAGACCTATATTGGGAACTTTCTGCTTCAGTATTTTCTTAAAATAACTCGCTTCCGTTGCCTTCAAAGCATAGCTTAATCTACTGATGGGCGCCCGTGTTCAGTTTCATACGACATACAACTTTCAACCGTCAAGCTTTAAGCCTGTATGATTTCCAATGTTCTTTGTTACGTCACCATTCCATAGCAAATAAATAATCGGTATCGTCAGAACACTTATCTTGATACCTTATCCCGTATGTACTTTTTATCCTACCAGTCAGGTGTTAATATTAATCTTTAGTAATGAATCTTTGTATTCATTTATATCTCATATTGACCAGGGCACCTATTGTTGCAAACAGGAACAGCCAGGGCTTGATTTCAGAGGGAATGCACTGGAACGGATCCAAAAATAAATTAGCAAAAAAATTATGAAAAGAAAAACCTAATTATTACAAACATTTACTGCTACTTTTTAAATTGTGCCCCTTATCAGCCCTAGTAAAAAACTAAACATTTGTCAAAATCAAATGCCAGCACTAATCCTTATCTTAATTACTATCGTTCTTTTTTTTTTACATAATCCCAATGTTAGTCTGGGTTTTCCCAACAAAAAACTGAAAATTACAGCTTCTTTATTTGAAAGCAGAAAATCAGTACCAGGCTCCCATTATTCTGTGGCACTGAAAGCAGTACAAAACTTAACTTTTTTCAGAGTTCCGCTTCAAAAAAAGGAAGGTAGGAAAATCAATAATCCGGTAGACCCTGAAAAATTTTATGAGGCACTGAAAAAATCTAGGAAAACAGATTGCTTAGTTAACAGGATCTCGAGCTAATTTAAAATATAAATATATTTGAGTCTGTACAACTTTTGAATTGATATGTTACGGCTCCTGTACTTTTAGGAATCAACCGCTGGGAGCAGATACTGTACTACACTTTAAACAGAGTCACTCCAAATCAACGTCCTTCAATAATCGAAACAAAAGTAAAGCAAAACCAATAAACGCAACACGTTACAAGACAACGTACTCCACTGTAGATTTTCTAAACAAAATCGTTAAACTATTTTCTCCAGTAAAACGTTAAACGCAAAGCGTCAGTCTTTTTGTTCGTAAAGTTTAAGATGAGGCAACGAACTCTTCAAGGTGGTTAAATCAATTTCTTCTTCTTCTTCTTCTTCTTCTTCTTCTTCTTCTTCTTCTTCTTCTTCTTCTTCTTCTTCTTCTTCTTCTTCTTCTTCTTCTTCTTCTTCTTCTTCAGGCTGTGGACCTTACGATCCGTTGCGCACTCCTTGGTCCGGCCATCTCTTCTTTGGTCTTAGAATATTCCGCCGTCCTTTCGGATTATAAATCATATTTTTTGGTATCCTGTTCTTATGCATCCTTTCAACACGGTCTGTCTGCATTGCTTTATCCTTTAGTTTAGGTTGTATATTCTGAGGATGTTCCCTATATCACAATTTATTTGCCGGTCCCTCCGTGATACTCCCAGTAGGCTACTGATAGTAAAAATCTCATTTCACTAGCCTGTAGTCTTTCGGTCTTTGCGTTAAGTGTCCAAGTCTCACTGCCATAAAGGCCGCCTCAATTTTGAACATTTTATTATGTTTACATACTTACTATATTCTACTATAGACGATTTTAAAAGTACAATACCTCTTAGTTAAGAAAAAGTCATTGTTATACGTATGTTGGAAACTGGCATACTAGTCAGTTTTTCGACTGGAATGTGTGTGACCCATTCCTTCCTTTGAATTTCCTAAGTTAAACCGAAATGATTAGTCTCTCTCTCTCTCTCTCTCTCTCTCTCTCTCTCTCTCTCTCTCTCTCTCTCTCTCTCTCTCTCTCTCTCTCTCTCTCTCTCTCTCTCTCTCCCTCTCCCTCTCTCTCAAACACACACACACACACACACACACACACACACACATTAAAACTACAAAAGGTTTTAACAATTTACTTTTTTAAGGATTCACGTTGTGTAGTTTTTACAGAGCACTTCCAAGGACCAGTTTCAACCTCTTCATCAATAAGGATGCCTTACGTTTCACCAATAAACTCCTGATCAACACGTTTGGATTTGTTCTGGTGTTAATGTACGCGTTTGATATTGTAACGAGAACCCTATAGAACATCCGAGAGCGTCCTCCACCCGTCTCTCGCCAAGCCGAGCAGGTGTGTGTTCCTGCCAAGTACGTTCCAGTGTGTTCAAGAACACTTGAGATACGCACTAAGTTAGCGTAGTCAGGATGGAAAGATTCTAGAACACGTGCGCTACGTACATAACGGACAGAGTGGGTTTGTGAGGCTGACGGTGAGCCATTTCCTTAGCACGGTTCGAATGTGAGGCTGACGGTGAGCCATTTCCTTACCACGGATCGAATATATTTTTCGAAGTATTGTGAGAAGTGTTATTGTGTTATAATTAGTGCGGATCTAAATTACTTGACATTATTATTGGGTGTGGACAAATTAAACTTGTATTATTGTACGAGACTACCTTGTTGATTACAAATTGTTATTTGTGATTAATTATAGCTGGCAGTTAGTAATTTCAGTGGCGTCTGTATTTGTTTCATTGTACCATACGATGATTATGGCCACCGTCGTAACAATAAATTTATATTTATTACATTTGTGTTACAAAGTTTCAAATTTGTTATCGAAGTCAGTGTAATTATAATTTTTATTTAATAAATATTGTCCAAAATTTGTATTTTGTTACTTGGATAAACGCAAAATAAGGCTTCCATTTTTTTATAAACGTTTTTTTAAATCCCTTATTAGGTCGACTTCCTGTTTGGCCTATATAAAAACACTGACAATCGTTGCATATAATTCTGTAACATCTGTTTTTACACTTAAACTATTATCATTTTTTGGTCTGAGTGTTGATACATGGCGTTATTTGAACAAAAAGTCGCATTTATGTTTAACTTTATAAGAAATATTAATTTAAATTCTAGAAAGAATACGGCTATATAAAAAACCGAATTCTTCTGATTGTAGGAGAGTTTTATTGTGCTTGTTTTGGAAATACTCGTTTGTTTTGTACCAATTGTTTTTTTTATGGGTTGACAGAAAACCGGACATGAACAAAGTTCTCACCTAGACTTTCAAGTGTTAATCAAAGTTATGTTGTCGTATTTCTTTGGAGACGGCATTCAATAATATGATCAACAGTGGATAACTAATTGTAATCTAGTGGAATTATTGTAAATCTACTGTGATTGTTTATTACAAGTGTCAATCAAAGTTATTGTCTCGTATTTCTCTGGAGATAGCGTTCAATAATATGATCAACAGTGAATAATTAATTGTGTTCTAATGGAGATATTGTAAATCTACTGTCATTGTTTATTAGAAGTGTCGATCAAAGTTATGGTGTCGTATTTCTCTGCAGATGGCGTCCAATAATATGTTCAACAACAGTGGATAATTAATTGTGTTCTAATGGAAATACTGTAAATCTACTGTGATTTTTATTACAAGTGTCGATAAAAGTTATGGTTTATAGAATATTGAAACTTTCAACTTGTGAAACTTACTTTCTTTTCTTCTCGTACGCGTTTCGGCGTGGTGTTCGCCTTCGTCAGCTTTGAGACAGACTGGCCATTAACTTGTAACGGTTTTTATTTTGAAAGGTATAGTGGGGGTGGTGTGTGGAGGAAAGGGATTGGCGCGGGGATCCAAATTATTGTTAGTTTTATGTATAATTGTGTCAAAAATGTGTGTGATTTATACTGTAATTGGTCGTTAAGTATGTTGTTTGGTTGTGTTGTGTGGTGTTTGTATATTTCATATTGTTCTGCTGTGTTACGTTTTCGACCTTTGGGTAAGTAGTGCAATATTTCAAGATTAGTATTTATGTTGGTGTAGCTGTGGTTTTTGTGTGTATGTGTGTGGCAAACGCGGAATGTATATTGCTGTCGTATTTCTCTGGAGACGGCGATAAATAATATGATCAATAGTGGATAATTAATTGTAATCTAATGGAAATATTGTAAATCTACTGTGATCGTTTATTACAAGTGTCAATGAAAGTTATGGTGTCGTATTTCTCTGGAGAGGGCGTTCAATAATATGATCAATAGTGGATAATTAATTGTGTTCTAATGGAGATATTGTAAATCTACTGTCATTGTTTATTAGAAGTGTCGATCAAAGTTATGGTGTCGTATTTCTCTGGAGATGGCGTCCAATAATATGTTCAACAACAGTGGATAATTAATTGTGTTCTAATGGAAATACTGTAAATCTACTGTGATTTTTATTACAAGTGTCGATAAAAGTTATGGTTTATAGAATATTGAAACTTTCAACTTGTGAAACTTACTTGTCTTTTCTTCTCGTACGCGTTTCGGCGTGGTGTTCGCCTTCGTCAGCTTTGAGACAGACTGGCCATTAACTTGTAACGGTTTTTATTTTGAAAGGTATAGTGGGGGTGGTATGTGGTGGAAGGGGATTGGCGTGGGGATGCAAATTATTGTTAGTTTTTTGTATAATTGTGTCAAAAAGTGTGTGTGATTTATACTGTAATTGGTCGTTAAGTATGTTGTTTGGTTGTGTTGTGTGGTGTTTGTATATTTCATACTGTTCTGCTGTGTTAAGTTTTCGACCTTTGGGTAAGTAGTGTAACATTTCAAGATTAGTATCTATGTTGGTGTAGCTGTGGTTTTTTGTGTGTATGTGTGTGGCAAACGTGGAATGTATATTGTTGTCGTATTTCTCTGGAGACGGCGATAAATAATATGATCAACAGTGGATAATTAATTGTAATCTAATGGAAATATTGTAAATCTACTGTGATTGTTATTACAAGTGTCGATCAAAGTTATGGTGTCGTATTTCTCTGGAGATGGCGTTCAATAATATGTTCAACAACAGTGGATAATTAATTTTAATCTAATGGAACTATTGTAAATCTACTGTGATTGTTTATTAGAAGTGTCGATAAAAGTTATGGGGTCGTATTTCTCTGGAGATGACTTTCAATACTATGATCAAGAATGGATAATTGTAATCTAATGGAACTATTGTAAATCTACTGTGATTGTTTTTTACAAGTGTCGATCAAAGTTATGGTGTCGTATTTCTCTGGAGATGGTGTTCAATAATATGGTTCATGTGATCGTCGTGACATTATATTATTCATGGCGTTAGGCGATCAACCCACGCGTAGAAATGCGTAAATACTATCGGAAATGTTGTGGTTCAGCCATCTGTATTCAGTGAATGCAGTCCTGATATCAATACTTTTTATTTGTCAGAATTCGCTCGCATATATTACAGACAAACCCCTCCCCACAAAGTATTGCTTTTAGGTAAAATTCTCGAAGGTATTTGTTGGCTGTATCTTCATTGCACTGCAATACATAGAATATTACAATATAGCATTTATATAAAACAGTGGTGGTACGCAAGAAGACCCACTTAGGAGATGACAAGTGACAACTCTACGAAGGATCTCGTTGAAAAGAAAAAAAAAACACTAGAATCATTTTAGATGGCAACGAGAACCGAGTACCCATGTCTTCGTAAGCATTAAAGTCATTAATAACTTTTGTGTCAAGTTATCTTCGTGGAAGTGGATTCCGTGAACTCGTTTATGTTAAAAACAAACATTAGGAACGGTCTGCATGGAAACGTAAACAAATATACAAAATTTTACCGCCGAAACGTATCTTGTTATTCGATAAAAGACTGCCGGGGTATCATCGTGAAATCCTATGCTTATCGTATGAATGTCCTCAACTGCACCTGCGACGTCTTTCTCAGTGGCAATCAGAACAACGATAGACTTCACAAGAGGATTGCTACTGAGGATGACTCCCACAATTGGAATTGAAATGTCTGGCATTGTACGACATCGCCCACTATTTGAAAGGTCGGCTAAATTCATCTACTAACCAAGTGGTTTTCAACCGGTGGTATTCGGAGGGATCCAAAGTGGTACGCCAGAAGACCTAGCTAGTAAAAGTATTTACTTAAAAAAATAAATAAATAACAATTTGTGTCCAAAATATCAATAGTTGTTCATCGGACATGATTTAAAACCATTACCCTTATAAAAACACAATCTAAACCGTTTGCGGTAATATTTCATTCGAATCTAACAGGGTGTATATTGAGTGTGTTTGAGGTTAAAAATAAGATCAATAGAACCTGATATTAACTTTCTGGTACAAAATAAGCGGCAACAAGTTTCACATTAAATATTTTCTTTTTAACATGTTGTGATTTTTCAGTACTAATAAGAAAATCTGTAATGAAAGTAATCAACTGTCTTTTGAAAAACTTTATTTTAGCATAGAACCAATCTGAAATTAATTTTAAAAATCAGTTTCCGTTTTTTAAATTCTATGTATTAGATCTAAATAATTATACATAAGTAGGAACAATAAGATATATACTATTCATGTTGTATCAACTTCTTTTATTGAGAAAACACCAACAGCCTTTGGTTTAACTCCAGTGGTACTCGAAATGAACGCGGAAGACAAAAGTGGTACGCGCGTCTGGAAAAGGTGGCAACGACTGGTATGTAAAAACACATTTCAGCATACGTGTAGGCGTGCGTGTGTGTCTGCATACGAGTGTTTTGTACACGTAAGTGTTTTGGACATCGAAGACAAAAAAATAAGTCAATAAAATGCAGATAATAAGTACATTGAAAGCTTTCGATAAAATATAATATATAGGCCTATATTTTCTTTGCTAATAGCGACATGAACGGAAACGGTAATGCCAACGTACGCGTTATCGGCACGCTAGGCAATGGCACAACATAGCACATTTGTTGCGAACGTATCATTACATCCAATGTCGCATTGCAGATCGCTTACGCTTTCATTCTAAGTATTAATCAAAGGCTGAACTTGATAAAAGAGAACAGTATAACGTTTAAATACGTACAAATAACTTTTCGTATAACTTTTGGTACAAATAACACCACATATAAAACAATAAGACTAAAAAATGATAAAGTCCCTTAGTAAAAAGCAGGTGTATACAGAATTACATGCAACGATTGTCAGTGTTTTTATATAGGTGAAACAGAAAGGTCGCTTAATAACGTGTTTAAAGAACATTTACCAAAAGAAGAAAGCCTTTCTTGTTTACCCAATAAACCAATTCTGTATAGTAAAGATACAGATTCTCTTATGTTCATCTTCACACAAGAAACAAATGAACTGAACTGCTCCATTATTGAGCGTTAGCCTAGTTACCGTTTTGTGGTGTGTGTGTGTGTGTGTGTGTGTGTGTGTGTGTGTGTGTGTGTGTGTGTGTGTGTGTGTGTGTGTGTGTGTGTGTGTGTGTGTGTGTGTGTGTGTGTAGTCTATAATAATATGTGTGCATCCATTTTAATTCCATGTTCTGTAAGAAAATGGAAGTATGGTGATCGCGAAAAAATCGTGTTTGAAATAAGGGCTGATTCTGATTGTTCTACCCTCGAAACATGAAGAAAAGTCATTTTCCAAAAAGTGTCAGTGTGTCTGTGTTTAGAACTTTTTCTATGGCGAACGATAACTACTGCTGCAAATTCAAACATAGACTAATCAAATAATTTTTTGAATATGTGCCCGAGTTGTGAGGACCCAAGGCCTATTGATTTTGGTGAAGATCGGTTGGTGCAACGTTTTACGTTTTAGCAATAGTAAAGTACTTAATTTTGATGAATAAAGTATCCTGAAATGAAGGTCATAATAATGATCTGTAGAAAGATAGATGAAATATCTATAAATTAAATGGGTAGTCGAATGAGGAGGGGGTAATTTTTTTATGAATTTTATAAATTTATTCGACCAAAATAATAAATATTTCAATAAAATATTAACAACTGATATCGTTCTATGCTAAGTAACCACGGATACGTTAACAATTTTATGTTTTCAGAAATTCACAGATAACAAACGCTGGACGGTATTCGCTTTCTTTCGCCAATAATTTAAACGTATTCTTTAATCAATTTAATTCTTTATTTTTAAAATATAAACAACTATGTACAATTCGTATTTTGATGATCTTTCTCAGCGTTTTTACTAAAAGCGTGCTGATATATTTGGTTTTGTTCTGAGTGTACATATTAAAAATAATTTTATAATTAATTAGAACATGGAAGTCATGTATGATTCTCCATACCGATTTTTTTCTACATATTTTTTGAATAATATATATAGAATATCAAAACATCTAGAAACACTAACAGTACATTTAAAAATTCGTAATAATAAGAAACATAATTATTTACTCCGATTACTGTTAAATAGCAACACTGGAAACTAGAGGTTTCTAGAGATACACAGAACATGAGTGGGAGGTTACCGTCTAAGAGTTGAAGTGCGAATTTCCCTCATGAGCGCGCACGAACAATTATTGTTGGCAGAGCTTTATGAGTAGACAGACAGACTCGAATAATCCTACGGTACAACCTTGAGCAGGAATCTACATATAGTGCAATAATTAAGTAATAACGTGTATCCCATATGAACACAAATTACGTAGCTGAGAGTTGATGTCGCGTGTTACCTGACGTCTCGGCGTTCACAAACTAAATTCCATACAGTGACGCTCAGTTTAATGAATATTTTACTTAGGAGTCGTACGTCAAATCCAAATATACTTGTAATTATTAACTTACGGTAGAGATATAAGCAAACTAAAATTCCTATTGTACGTACACCGACAAATTTCATACCAAATTATATTTAATTTCAAGAAGGCTTTTGACAGAGTGAATCGGACCAAACTATGGGCAGTAATGACAAGGAAAGGGATCCCACAACACCTAATTAGAGCAATACAGAGTCTGTGTATGGAGAATATCTTAATAGAAGCAGGGAGACCGAGAACAGCTCCTAGAGTTGCCCTGATCAATTGTGGAGTATTGACACTATTTTGTTTGCTGACGTTCAGGCTATTCTGTCGGAATCTGAAAACAGATTGCAGATGGGTATACATTTGTTAAATGGAATCTGCAAAGACTCTGGGTTGCAGGTATCCACAATTAAAACCAAAGTGATGGCTTTTTGTGGAACTGATCCCGTACGGGCAAAAATTGTTATAGACAGTACTGTCCTGGAACAAGTTAGCAGTTTTCAATACCTGGTCTACAGTGTGTCTTATAACGCAAGTAACGACGTGGTGCATAAGTTGCATAAGTTCAACCTTATGTGAGAGACCATCCGGCGAACCCTTAAGTCAGCAAGTAAAGGAACACGCCTAAAATTCTACAAGGTGATGGCTCTTCCCACACTTCTTTATAGGTATGAGAATTTGACTTTAACGAAAGGCCAGGCCAGTCGCATCCAAGCAGCTGAAATGGGATTCCTCAGGCATGTGGCAGGGTATACTCTTCATGATCATAGAAGAAACACAGATATACGGCAGGAACGGAAAATTATGAGTATACTCGACAGGGTCGCCCAGTATCGGCTGGATTGGTGGGAACATCTTTGCCGAATGGATGACTGCCGCATCCCTAAACAACTATGGAACTATAAGTCGAGGGGACGGAGTGGTGTGTGGGACGTCCGAGGAAGCACTGGAGTGACCAGCTGTAATATTTGGCTATTTGAGACCGGAACTATCCATTCTTGGTTTAAACCTAGAGGATGAAGAAGAAGAAGAAGAATTATATTTAATATCTTCAAATAAATACAACTGCAAGTAGGTTTATTTTCACCTGACGCAGAAAATTATTCTGTTTCTTCAGAGGTTTTTTTTTAATTTTAATTGAAAGTTTCGTTTACAATATAGTTAACGAATAATCGATTTTACTCCGATTGATATTTTTGATTTTGTAATGTATCTGTAGTCACCTATTTATTATATATTTAATGTTTTATTTTTATTGTTCCAATAAATGTATGATTTTAAATAAATTGTCTTTTTTTGTTTTTATTTGAATTTGTTCTTTAATTAGTAAATTATTATTATTGTGTTTGTAAATATTAAGACTTTACCAGATATTCATCTTGTTACCTTTTTGTAGGTTTTTCATTAATTTGACATTTTTTATGTCTGGAATTTATGTTTATTTTATAAACAGTGTGTGGCTAAATTTGACTCATAAATACTGCGTTTTAAAAACGCATTGCGGTGTTGAGTGAATCTCTCAGACAGTGAATCTTTCTTCGTCTGGCCTATGTGACATTTATTGCAACTGGACATTCTATTTTGTAAACTCCATTTTTATTGTAAAATGTTGAATTTAGTTTTAGGTTTGTTTTATTAAAAACTATATTATCTCTGTTATATGATATTTTTAAGTTTGCATCTTCAAATAGCTTGTTTAGTTTACGAGTTATGTTTCCGTAATAAATAACGTTGATATATTTTATATTATCATTAGCGGATGGATTTTTACATGATGGTGTGTATGGTGTTTGTTTAGCGAGTTTGTGTTTTATTTTATTTTCTAATTTATTGATTGTTTTTATTTTGTATCTATTGTCTATTGCTATTTGTTTGATAAAATTTTTTATTTGTTTCTTTCTTGTTCATTTAATGTGATTCTACACATACGGTATATTAATTAATTGAATGCTACCATTTTATGTTGGGGAGGATGATTAGACTTATTTGGAATTATCAGATCAGTTTGAGATGGTTTTCTGATTATATTTTATGCGAATTAAATTAAGTATATTGCAGAATGATAAGCATTCCACGATGCATGTATATATATTCAAACACTTGTTGCTACAGATCCTGCCTTGCTTAATATATGGTACTATTTACTTCAAGATGGTTTTTCTTACTTGAAACATGTATCAAGCATCACAAGTTTTGCTCATCGTCAGCCATTTCTTACTCTTATTAAATATCAATGTCCTGGTTGGTTCCTGCTATAGTTAATTTACACCAAATTTACTCACAATAACATTTATGAAAACAACCTAAAGCCAACAGGAACAACAGAAATCGACTAATACACAGATATTCGAGAAGATGAAACAAAAATTATTTCTTTTTCTAAAGAGACTCCGAACACTTACTAAACAAGCTTTCAAGACTATACTTTCTAACCAGACTTTGGAGAGAGGACTGATCCAATCTTAACGTGTCAAGTTGAGCAGATGAAATAGATAGGAGGGCAGCGAGATTTTCTTTTATCGGTGCCACATGAGTTCTTTCAGAATAGAGGAAGCGATGCTTACGATTGACATCCCAACAGCACTCTGAGGGAAATATGGGAGCCAGAGTACCGGCGGAACAGGAGAACGCAGTAATGAGATTTCCATGGGAGGAATTCCAGAATCACATCCAGGCGTACCCACCAACATCAGGGACATGTAAAATCATTTTAATCCAATAATATTGCATTTTAAAAGAATTATCAACTGTCATGAATCTTTGGCCTTGACAAAATAACACTCCTAACACAAACACACTCACTCATACTTTATGTCCTTCATCAGACACATAGAATTCAGTCTCATGCAGTGCCCGTTGTCTACTCTTATAGATCAGATTGATGTGTGACACTGAGCAGAGTGACGTAAGTAGAAAATGTCGGTCTGGAGATCACGTAGGTCGGAGTATGACACCAAATGATTATGGCGCTATGGCCGTAGAAGTACCAGCAGATGTGGTATCAGGAGTGAAGTGTGACACTCAGCAGAGTGACGTCAGTAGGAAATGTCGCTCTGGAGATCACGTAGGTCGGAGTATGACAGCAGCTGATTATGGTGCTATGCCCGTAGAAGTACCAGGAGATGTGGCATAAGGAGCGAAGTGTGACACTAAGCAGAGTGGCTTAAGTAGGAAATGTCGCAGTCGACATCACATATGTCGGAGTATGACAGCACCTGATTATGGCGCTATGGCCGTAGAAGTAGCAAGAGTTGTAAACATTAATGATTACGTCATCCGATTTAGAAAAGAATGGTTTTGATAGCATTCTGTTATAGCTACCATTAATATAAACAAAATGTTATGATCACCAGTTTATACTGTCACTCCTGTGTATCGTGTCTCTCCACAAATAAAAACAACACAGAATGGTGGTGAAATTGTGTTGTGGCAAATGTCTGCCATTTCCTTCTACGATATCGTATTGTTTTGTTCCAGAAAATTGGGTCCGTCAATTCTAGTTATGAGTCTCCCTGCCACTGCCTCCTTTATAGGATTTCCCTTGCTCGTCACGTACTTCCGGATTGTCAAAAGCCGTGCGCCGGGCGGCAACGCAACCCAATTGACGCTTGTTTGCTACTAGTCAGTATACCCGTCGCCTTAATAATTATTCATCGCGAAGTGTACGGAACGGTTACTTTATATACATTTATCCGATAAAAAACTAATAAATTAACTACACTAAATTGTTTTCATACTTTATGAAGTTAGTTTCTATGTCGTTATTGTTTTTCTTTATAGAGGGAAACAGGCCATAGTAGAAACTCAGGGCTTATTGATTTTGTTGAAGACGGTTAAAGAGAAGGGGTAGTTTACCTGCAACGTTTAATTTTTAACGAGAGTAGACTACTTAATTTTCATCAATAATGTATCCTGAAAAGAAGATCATGATAGTCCACTGTAGAAAGGTAGATGAAATGTATCTATAAATAAAATGGGTAGTTGAAGAGGGATGGGTAAATTTTTATATGTGTACTACGTTATCGGCAACAAAGAACTAGTTTCTATAGAAACATTCCATTTCAATTTGTCAAACATAAAACTCGATTTACAAGGAACACACCTAACTTGTTAGAAATTATCGAACCGAATTCAAGTAAATGATTTTCAATATAAATCTTAAAACATGAAAGGCATAAATTGCTCTCCATACAGACATTTTATATGTGCACTACGTTATCGGCAACAAAAAAGTAGTGTCTATGGAAATATTTCATTTCAATTTGTCAAACATAAAACTCAATTTGCAAGGAACACGCCTAACTTTGTAAATTATCTAGCCGAATTCAAGTAAATGATTTTAAATACAAATCTTGGAACATGGAAGTCATATAAGGTTCTCCATATCGATATTTCAGTACATACACAACAGCCTATTCTAGGCTTCTTTATTTTTCACTACCATAACTTAAATGATGAAGTCGTAACCTTAGGTTAGTTTTACTATCCAGGAGCTCCAGCGCCTTGACGTGCACATTGTGATGCATACATGGGTCTTCGTATAATTTACAATGTGTTATTTATTTCATGTAAGTGCCAACATTTGCTCGAAGCACTGAGCAGATGCTCATGCAGATGAAACTACAATAAACGGTTGTAGTTTCGTTAATTTGTAGTTGTAGCTCATGTTGTAGTTCGACTTCAGTTTTTTGTTGGCGTTGCTTCTTTAACTTAAGATGTTTTGTTTTACTTTTATTTTTTTCGTCAGTTATTGTAGTAACTTGTTTGCTCAATTTATCTCTGAGTAGACCCAACACTGCTGTGGTATGCTCTTGCGTCTACTGTAACTCTTGTATCAACGTTTTATGACTGTCATCTGTTTCACGTTTCCGTTCCCCCTACTTACGTTTATCAGTTGCCGTCTTCTACTGCTTCCCGTTGTGTTTATCGTCTCCTTGTTCATCCACTTCAAACCTTTCTTTATCTTTGAGTTTTTCTATGTGCTTCTCGCCAGTGTGTGCTTAAATTTGTAAGCCGAAGTCTCATAGGATTTAATTAATTGTTTATACATTAAGAACTTTTAAGATCACTAGTGACAGCCAGATTTTTATCTTTGTTAACAAATATAACCTTGCACGTTCATTTGTTCGTGTTTTTTTTTTTTTATAGAAACATTTTATTTATGTGTTGTATCTATATTCATGTTTAGTTGCTGTATAACCAAATAATATGACTTTACCTTTTAACGTCATGTGCTGGCATTCTAATTGTTTTGTATTTGTAAAAATCACTTTTATGGAACCTTGAACTACATTTTTCATAACCATTTATGGACTCTGTTTGGTTGTCAGCAGGAGGTTGTTAGTCGACTGTTCATTGATGGTAGTACACGAAAGGGAATATTTGCCTATATAAGTGCCAAAACATTTTTGTATGGATGTTACTAAAGGAAACGTTCCTTTCTTGTTAAATGATATGTAAACAAAATTGCGTATTTCCAGGAACCCTTGAAGGGAAGTATGTGGTTAAATTGTTTATATACAAATATCTCTCAACCGAAGTTTAATCAAGGGCGCAGTATATTACCCACTCTTTTTAACATTTATATTGACGATCTGGTAAGGAAGTGGAAACATGTAATGAACCCGACAGATTAAGTTATCACGAGACAGACATTTGAATGTGCTGTTATTTTCTAACCACTTATTCGTACTTCAAAGTACAGAATATGTTGCAAAAATCTATTTTTAAGCTTCATCAGATTTGTCAATAATAGAATATGAAATCTCTACTACAAAAACAAAGGTTACATTTTGAGGCTAGGAACCAGTAAGAACAAAAATAATGATTAATGGTCGAATTTTATAACAGGTGAGCCATTTTACTTCCATATTCCTTAAGGAATGGAAGTATGGTGATGGCAAAAAAAATCGTGTTCGAGATTATTGCAGATTCTGATTCTACTACACTCAAAACATGAAAAAAAGTCGTTTTCCGAAAAGTGTCTGTGTGTCTGTCTGTCTGTCTGTCTGTCTGTCTGTCTGTCTGTCTGTCTGTGTGTCTGTCTGTCTGTCTGTAGATTTTTTTCTATGGCAAACGATAACTGCCGCAAATTCAAACAGAATCAAATAATTTTTTGCATACAGCCCGGTTTTGCAGAGTTCTCGCGACCTATTGTTTTTGGTGAAGATCGGTTGAGGGCAAGGGGTAGTTTACCTGCAACGGTTTTTTTTTAGCAAGGGTAATTTTGTTTGTTTGGCAAACGATAACAGCCGCAAATTCAAACAGAATCAAATAATGTTTCGCATACAGCCCTGAATTGTAGAGTTCTCAAGACCTATTGTTTTTGGTGAAGATCGGTTAAGGGAAAGGGGTAGTTTACCTGTGACGTTTTATGTTTTAACAAGGGTATTTCCTATGGCAAACGATAACAGCCGCAAATTCAAACAGAATGAAAAGATTATTTGCATACAGCCCTAAATTGTAGAGTTCTCAAGACTTTTTGTTTTTGGTGAAGATCGGTTAAGGGAAAGGGGTAGTTTACCTACAACGTTTTTTTAACAAGGGTATTTTCTATGGCAAACGATAACAGCCGCAAATTCAAACAGAATCAAATAATTTTCTGCATACAGCCCTGATTTGTAGAGTACTCAAGACCTATTGTTTTTGGTGAAGATCGGTTGAGGGGAAGGGGTAGTTTACCAGCAACGTTTTTTATCATGCGTATTTTCTATGGCAAACGACAACTGCCGCAAATTCAAACAGAATCAAATAATTTTTTGCATACAGCCCTGATTTGTAGAGTACTCGCGACCTATTGTTTTTGGTGAAGATCGGTTGAGGGCAAGGGGTAGTTTACCTGCAACGGTTTTTTTTATCAAGGGAAATTTTTTTTTTTTGGCAAACGATAACAGCCGCAAATTCAAACAGAATCAAATAATGTTTCGCATACAGCCCTGAATTGTAGATTTCTCAAGACCTATTGTTTTTGGTGAAGATCGGTTGAGGGAAAGGGGTAGTTTACCTGCAACGTTTTTTTAACAAGGGTATTTTCTATGGCAAACGATAACAGCCGCAAATTCAAACAGAATCAAATAATGTTTTGCATACAGTCCTGATTTGTAGAGTACTCAAGACCTATTGTTTTTGGTGAAGATCGGTTAAGGGGAAGGGGTAGTTTACCTGCAACGTTTTTTTATCAAGCGTATTTTCTATGGCAAACGATAACAGCCGCAAATTCAAACAGAATCAAATAATTTTTTGCATACGTCCCTGAATTGTAGAGGCCTCAATGACTTTCGATTTTGGTGAAGATCGGTTAAGGGGAAGGGGTAGTTTACCTGCAACCTTATACGTTTTAACAAGAGTAAAGTACTTGAAAATTTATTTAAACTTTTTGAAACAATGGTAATTGTTAAAAATAAAATAATTTTGTTGCCAGGCAATAAAATTATAATTTTTTCATTTTAATGTAATATAATATTTTTCATTTAATACAGCAATAAAAAGGCAGGTAAGACACAGCCTGGCTGTTTGGCTGAAAATGATTTTAAATATAAATCTTAGAATATGGAAGTCATGTATGGTTCTCCATACCGATATTTAATTATTTGGGAAATGATATTGGCTATGATACGAATTATGATTTAACGTTAAGTTAGGTAAGCTCCAGACGATCTGTAGGACAATCGACCGTATTTTTATAAACAAGGTACGCGTCGAGATACAAAATTAAAGTTCCATAAAGTTTTGGTAGTCCCTATACTGTCCTATGGATGTGTGAGTACACACGCGCGCGCACGCGCGCGCACACTCACACACACAAAACCACACACTCACTCTTTCACTCTCTCTTCTCTCTTCCCACCACTCCCTCTCTCTTCTTTCGCACCCGTCTCACTCTCTCATCCCCCTCTCACCGCTAAACCCCGATCTCTAAAAAGACAAACACACACACACAACATATGTGTATGTTTCTGTGTGTCTGTTCACGAGAAAGTCGTGAACGCGTTAATTTGTTGCCGCATTGTTTTTAAATTTTCATCAAGGGAATTAAGTAGCTTGTCACGGATGTCGCTCCGATGATAATACGCTCGAGTTGTGCGTGAGAGAACAAAAGCCATGTTCACGGTCACCCGTTACTTTCAGAACTACAGAACTTCAAAGTTACTAAACACAAAACAACACGTCTCACTTTCGTACTAATAACTTAGGGTTTTTCTTTTAATGTAACGCAAGAGGATTCCGAGAGTGTCGACCTTCACTGACGAATATCAAACTGACACAATAAATGCGAAATATCTCCAAATGTTATTTACCCGTTGACTTACGCTTTACTCGACATCTGTCCTTCGCGAATTTAATCCGTTATTTGTAGCTCATGGTAATAACGAAACAGTCGCTAAATTGTGATGAATAAGATATAATCATTATTTCATATCATCTAGTACAGCATATACGCACGCTAGTGTGTAACACCAGTGGGAGAAGAAGAGACGAGGTATTCTGTGAAGGTTCCGCATATGAAACGAGGAGGGACCGGGCGAAAAGCGCATATTATACCGGACAGCGTGACAAGACAGGACCGTTTTACTGGAGAGTTTTATTGTGTTTACAGATTCACGTGTTAAATATAATCGATTTTTCACCAAACTTGATTTACTGCAATTTGGGGCTCTGATTTAATTTCGTAAGGCATCACCAGGTTGTGCAAGTGGGATAGTTTTAGTTGCCTTTCTTGTGTTCTAAATACCAGTAGCGCTAAATACCAAAGCTGACAGCATAATTACCAATAATTCTTTACATACCTCCATCGTTCTTTTATCTTCTAACCACATAGCTAGTTGCGCCTACACTTTCCTCTACGCGTAAAATTTGAATATCAGAAGTACAACACGTAATAGTAGGAAATTATATCTTTGCAATTAGCGTTGGAAAACGCACTTTGGAATTTTATTTTGGTCTTCAATATATGTTGTCTTCAATATCGGATTAAATTAAGAAATACTCTCAGGTTGCAGTTGCAGGTAGACATTAAACTTGCCGAGAGAAGTTTAACCTTCATTTGTCAGTCCAACCTGAATATTGATTTTTCACGACTTGACACAATCTCGCCTCGCCAGCAACACAGCCGCGCTAAGGCGATATTGAACTTGGTTGACGTCGGTGTTTACACTGTAGTAGTAACTGTTAGTGCAACAATCGGGCAACAGATTGCGCTACTTAAACGGAATACGTATAAGCGAAATTACAGACATGCGGTCATGGGTACGAGGACTAACAGCAATATTCGTGTACAATGTTGAGAATTTGTATGACTAAATACAGTGCTCGCAAATCATGTATTCTAAATGAGCAAATACAAAAGTAGACTATGTTTAGAATATGTAGGGTGTATGTGTGTGTATGTGTTGCAATGTACAGGTGTCCCATACATCAAATAGTCAAGATATTTATTATTTATTATTCCGGCTGTACAATGTTTACACATTTTTCGGAACCAAAGATTACAGAAGTGATTGAATTCTCTCATCTCCCACTGCTGCTTGTCCATCCAAATATCTTCTTCAATTTCTCGTTCCCTCAATATAGTCTGAATTTCGTCTATCCAGGATATAGGTGGTCTTACTCTTTTCATCTTTCCTGGTGGGGTCCATTCCATAACACTCCTTGGCAATCTTTCCTGTGCCATTCTTTTCGTGTGCCCATACCATTGTAATTTTTGTTTGATTAAATCTACAACCGAATTGTTCACATTCATTCTGTCCTTAATGACTTCATTTCTGATTTTCTTACGTCTGGGTACTGTTGCCGAATGTCTCCAAAAGTCCATCTCTGCAGTCATTAATTTTGTTCTTGGTGTTTATTAGTAGTCCAAACTTCTGACCCGTAAGTCATGATACTTTTAATAATGTTTTTAAATATTTTGGTTTTAATTTCTCCGTAGGTGGTTTTATTAATGTTGTCATTATTTTTGACAATATACTAACCTTTTACCGTTTGCCAAATATAATTGGTCTGTCTCTGTGAGCCTTTGTAATGCAAATGAAAATTTACTTTATGTACAATAAATACATTAAAATTAAACATTTTTTTTGTCTCATTTACTACGAATTCTTTACTGATGAGTTAGTCTTTCTTTAAAATATTTTTTTTATTATTGTATATAAATAATATAGGTTTTCTTCCTTTTATTGTCGACTGCAGATCCTTCAGAGGACGGGTTGATCCTGGATGATCCTGTATCTGAATGAGCACATGGGTTGATATACTCTGTCCGGCCTCACAGTCGCTTTCGGGCGTGTAGATATTTGTAAAGGGCACGGTTACATACATTTTCACCGCGAACCGATGGTGTGTTACTGCTTGTGGTGTGTTGTGCTTACACCGTTCCAGTATACTTGAAGTGTCTATATACCCTAATTGGAATATCTTAAAATTTTGCGGCTAATAATATACACTTTTTCTATCTTTTTTTTCTCACGTTTCTGTTTTAAATTAGTTGACTTCATGAACAAAAACAAGCTGCAAATAATTTGAAGCTGAAGTTATAATTCTTAGTTTACACTTTGACCATTGTTTCGTCACTCGTCTAGGCTACAAGTAATCAAACTGGTCTTTTACTTTAGGAAGCAAATTTTTAATAATGAGTCAAGTAAGCCAAAGAAAAGTTTTGTACGGCTAGAAGTATTTGTAGCAAAGTTCATTGTTACAAACGTTTCTTCATTATAGTGAACTTTATTAAAAGTAAAATAATAAGTTTTTTTTTAAATACTAAGTAAACAATAAAATGAAAATATATAAAACTATAGTCGAAAGTATAGGCCTATATGGAGCAGAACTGTGGGAAATTAATAACAGAAATAAATCCATAAAAAGAGCTATGGAGATGTATTACTGGCGGAGGCGCTGTAGTCTAACAAGACTAGATACAGTGAGAAATGTAGAGATAAGGCAAGCGATGGGAATCGACCTTAACATTATAGAAACAATAGAAGCAAGAAGACTGAATTGGTTTGGACACCTAAAAAGAATGTCGGATGAGAGATGGCCAAGGAAGGTATGGGAATGGACTCCACCCTGTAGAAGAAAAATAGGAAGACCTAAACATTAATGGAAAATGGACGTCGAAGACGCAATGAATGCAAGATGACTTACAGAACAGGACTGTTTAGACCGGCGACAGTGGAAGCTAGCATGCGAGAGGCGGCGTCAGCCGTAATTTAATCGCCCCCCCCCAAAAAAAAAGAATACTAAGTAACGTTAAAATTATTATTATTAATGGGACTGTTAGGCCGTGGTCGACTGTTGTCGTGGACAGACGTTTCGGCCCCACCATCGGAGCCCATCTTCAGTGTCAGTAAATGTTTGGCAAGGTGTTCGCCAATTCACCCCAGTACTCAGGTAGAGACTGTCTCAGTACTGGGGTGAATTGTTGGAAACCTTGCCAAACATTTACTGACACTGAACATGGGCTCCGATGGTGGGCCCGAAACGTCTGTCCACGACAACAGTCGACCACGGCCTAACAGTCCGGCTAGTAGTAATAATGTTATCAATGTTGACGCCGGCCGACCGTGAAAGCTAAAGGGATTGCATAGTAAATCTCATAATTAATGTTATTATTTAGCCGACCATACGAGTATCAATCTTACGTGTGTAATATCTAGATTACTGTGTTTCGTTAGAAAGGAAATTTTAAGTGCTATTAGCAAAATGACTGTAACAAAGAAAACGCGGCAAATCAGACGCGCAGAAAGATTGGCTACAAGAAAATATAGATTTTTTTTATTATTATAATGCAGTTTTACAATCTACTCATTTCACAGAGTAATAAGTAAAAGTGATGTATAAGTCGTCACTTGAGGTGGGAACCATCCAGCGATGATTACCACGTTCACCGGGTCAGGTCATCTGGCCACTGTCTCTTCAGCCTTCTTACATCCAGTGATGGATTGAGGTGCTCGTTGGTCGTTGGTTATTGCTGTGTCCTATGTTGCGGTTCCTGTACTTAGCTGCGTGCATCTTGATGACATCAGCTATGTATGGAATGTTGAGGTCTTTGTGAAGAGTATAATTAGAGATGAACTAGGGAGCATTCGTTATGCAGCGCAAGATTTTTGACTGAACTGTCTGCAGAATCTTTGTGTTGGAAGGTTTAGAGCAGTCCCACAATTCTATACCGTAAGTCCAGATTGGTCTGAGCACAGCTTTATATATGATGATTTTGTTTGCGAGAGATAGTTGAGATTTTCTACCTATGAGCCAGTACATTTGCCTAGCTTTTAAGTTGAGTTGTTGTTTCTTAGCCTGAATGTGGGCTTTCCATGTTAATTAGTTGTCAAAAAAATATAGATTGAAATTAAAAAATGCGCACGCGTGAGCACCCGCGCGGGTGTGTATGTGCGTGCGCGTTCCAATTTTATAACTTACTGCTGCAGAATTTTAGGCAATTAAAACAACGTTTTTAGCACTTGCGTGCAATAAAAAAAATATGGACGTTTAGAAGTGACCACATACAAAGACCAAATAACACGTGTTGTTTTTATTGCACTGCCCGTCTGTGGTCTAATTCTGTAAACATTAACTGACGCTAAATTGGTCTTTGAAAACGATACATTTCCTCGCTTACTGTTAATGTTCATTAATCATCGTATAATTTGTTTGTTAGGTTTTTACTGCCGGCGTCACAATTATCTAAATAATAATTTAGATAAATAATAATTTAGACAATTAATAATAAAATAAATAACAATTTATTTTATTTTATTAGTCTAATATAATTTATTTAATATAGTTTATATAATTTAATAATAAATAATAATTTAGATATGGGATATTAGGCCGTGGTCTCCCATGCCGACTGACGTTATTAGCGTGATCGGACAACCGTAGCGAGACTGATTCACCGCAGCGTCCTACCCGCGTTGGTGAACACAGCCGCTGTTGATGTGTAAGCCCACCGGAGAAGTTTGCGGTACCCTAACACGCACTTGCTAACCCTGACCATCGCATTCACGTCAAGGAAACCAGAAGCATGCTACTGTCGCAATGAACCGGCGTCCAATCGTGGGGCAGCTAAGATGGTTGATTTGGCCCAGTGGTTGCAGTGTCCGGGTAAACCCGATGAATGCTTGATGCGTTGGAAACTTGAGTAGCCTTGTGCCAGTATAAAGGAACGAGTCCTCCTGCAAGGAGGGGGGATGAAGACTGTTAGCGTGGTTCGGTTACGGCTGAGGATTTTTTTTTTTTTAAGATATTAATTGATGACCCGTTGGGGACTTGGTGAAACATATTATTACAAAGGTTTTTTAAAAGTATATAAACACTTAATACTTTTCACAGTTTTTGTTTAACTATGACAGCTGTTTCGACTTCTTAAGCCATTGTCAAAGAGATGAGTGAACACTAAACAGAGGATGTAAGGGTGGTGGTGGACATCTGTTTAGGGCTTGTATCGGAGCATGTGTGAGGTGTGAAGATGGAGAGGAGGTTGCAGGAGCTAAGGGAAGGTCAAGTATCTGTAAAAACTGAATATAATCTGTGTGCAAAATATTTATTTTGTAAGATAACAAAATAAGGTAACACAAAACAAAATGTGTAAGATAACAAAATAAGGTAACACAGAACAAAATGTGTAAGATAAAAATATTTATTTTGCATTCAGATTATATTTAGTTTTTACAGACACTTGTCCTTCCCTTACCCCTTGCAACCCCCCTTCTGCATATTCACACCTCACACATGTTCCGATACACGCCCCACACAGATGTCCACTACCCTTACATCCTCTGTTTATTGTTCACTCATCTCTTTGACAATGGCTTAAGAAGTCGAGACAGCTGTCAAAGTTAATAAAAATCGTGAAACGTACGAAGTGTTTATATATTTTTAAAAAACCTTTTTTTTTAAGTTCAAAGGAAAGGGAACGGGAGATTTGTTTTATATCTCGTTTATGTGGAGGATGAGAGGGAGTTTCACTTTTGTGGCTGGGATATGAAAGAATAGAGTATCAAAGGTAGCAAAGGTGAGGGGCAGATGAATGGGGACGAGGTCATCGAGCAGAGCTCGGGGGCGTTTGAATTTGCGAGGAGATAGACCGCCATCTGTACTAAAGTCGTGTCCTCGGTGAGTGCGTACTTCTCTCGCTTCCATATGGAGTCCGTTCAGATCCAGAAGCATGGTGCCGTAGCAATGAATCGGCGTTTTTTTCGTGTTTTTCTAGACTTGTCAATTAGGCAAGTCTACGGCTGTTATGGGGCAAGCCCCCTTCAGCCAGTTTGGATACTGGCTTATGGAAGTAGTACGCCATTGCAAACCAGGGCGGAGAATGGTGGAGACACCTTGTCTAGAGAGAATGGCTTACTTGACTTAAGTCCTTAAATTGGTGGAACATAGGGCCTCGACGAAATTTCTCCAGCGTGTTCTGTTCATTTCCAGGCCCTTCACCTCCCTACATGTCTTGTTGACACCAGCCAGCTCTCTTTCCATAGTCTTCTTCCGGTGTTCCTCGATCTTCCACGTCTGCAGCTACCTTGCGGATTCCAATTTAGTGCCTGTCTAGCGATATTTTCTGGTGGTCTTCTCAGGGTGTGACCGATCCACCTCCACTTTCTTCTCTTTATCTGTAGTTGGATGGTACTCTGACTTGTGACCTCTCGTAGATATCTGTTCGAGATGGTTTTGGACTACCAAATTCTCATTATGTACCTCGGGCAACGGTTTATGAAAGTATGTAACCTTGTGGTGATATTGTTTGTCACTTTCCAGGTCTCACATCCACACAGCAACACCGATTTGACATTTGAGTCACATATGATGAGTTTTTTTTTCCTGCGTATATGGGGTGATCTCCATATGGTCTTAACTGTGAAAATGCTCCTTTTCCTTTACTTATACGACTTATCACATACCTAAGAGCACCTCCATCCTGACTACAGTGAATGGTTACTGTTTTGTGTGTAATGCATTGTACCAGGACAGTCGTAGTGTGAGGGTGTTGGAAGAAGGGGTAGTGCCAAACGAAAGAGCGTGATTGGCCAGATACATGGCGCTGGTCGTCAGAGATGGAGGGACACTATACAGTGTTTAGTAACAAAATGGCGTGCGGTCAACGGCTGAGAGTGTTACGGGAGAGGCTTAAGCGGGATAGTATTTATGTGTGAGGGTGTTTAAAACTTTATAGTGTTGTATTATCTATTGCGTGTGTTGAGTGTGTTCCGAGGGCCAGCAGGCAGTTTACAAGGACGTTTACCAGCAGGTACCAGCAGGACTTTTACAAGGCGGTTTACCAGCAGGAACAGGTAGAAGGTTTGGTGTTTCTAGTAGGGTGATTTATGGCGGTTTATGGATTTTGTGGAGTATCGAGAGCTTGCATTTTTCGCATATTTTGTTTATTTTATTAATGAAGGAGTCGAGGTCAGGTAAGTATTTATTGAGGGCGTATAGGATAGTGTTCCGAGTTTTCATTATTTGTGGGCGGTGGAGTATTACGCGGAGAGCTCGCCGTTTCATAATTCTGTAGGGTTCCAGGTGGGCAGCTGCTGTGTCAGTAGGATCGGGTGTGCGTACGCGACGATAGGGCAGTGTAAGTCCTGCTGAGACTCTGGCTAGAGCAGCGGTCGTTTCGTCCGAGGAGTCTTAAGCGCTCCTGTGTGGTTGCCAGGTTAGCTGGGAGTCAAGCGTGACGAGAATCGCCGTGGAGAAAGCTTCGCTTTACATAGTGTTTGACATCCCGTGCTGCTTGACCTAGAGGGTTGCGCTTGCTTCTGATTGGTTGATGGTGGTTTGCAAATGACTTAGTGGAAACTCTTAAAATTGAAGGCCCTTTTCGGGACAACTCGGACTTTGCCACAGTACTGTGGTTGACTGACGTACATCTTGTCAGCTGTTTTGAAGACCTTCCACTGAAGACGGCCTCCAGAGATGAGACCTAAACGTCTGATCACGCAAATAACATCAATCAGCATAAAGATTTTGGGAAGACTTATAACCCGGATAATAATTCAGGTCATTATATAATTGTTCACACGGAATGAAAAGCTATGTTCTTTAGAAAAGAGAATAAAGTTTGGTTTTATAATAATTTTGCGTTTACATTTTATTAATTTATTTAATACTTAAAATATGTTCTACGTTAAGATGTTTTTTCCCTTATTTGGAACACGTTTCGGGAATCCTAAAATAGTGTTCCCATCCACAGCCATCTTAATTTTGTGTCGTGTAGAGTTCTTGTGTTTTGGTTGGTTGTTGTTATGGTTTCCTGTTCGTTTTTTGTATTTTAAATTGGTATTATTGTGTGTGAGTGTAGTGTATATATTAGTTTTTGTTAAGCATTTCGATGTTGAGTGCTTTGAAAATTGTGTCATGTTTTATACTGACTTGTATTTGTTCAGATATTAGTTTGTTTTGTGTTTGTATATTTGTAAATTTTCCCATTCCCATATGTTCATTATGGTGTCTTTGTGTGGTGTTTACTATTATTTTATTACTATTATGGTGCATTTTCTTAAGGCGTTAGAGCATTTGAATCGTAAACCAGCATAACTGATCCTGTTGTATACAACATATTAGTGTTTTCTTAGGTAGGCATATAAAGATGCCATACAACTGGACTTAATGTACGACAAAGTACTTGTACAATTTGCTCCACGATAATTCCGCCAGATTGCAGTTCGGTCGCAACAACACCGTGAGTGACCTATATCGTAATGTAAATACATAAGTCGCCAGCTGTAATGCGAATCACTTGTTGTACGCCCTGACTCGGATTGTTTTATCCAGTAACTAAAACACTGTTACGCGAATAGCACAGCCCGTCGTCTGAAAACAGTGGAATGATTTATTGAATATTAAAGAAATCGATATTCACGGTCTTTACCAACAGTTCTTTGAAACGAAGACACACGTTTCTAATTGAACAAGAGAAACGAGTTATCAGTTTTTACACGATCGTTTGACGTTTGTCTGTCTGTCTATCTGTCTATATATCTATTTGTTTGGGGTATGTCTAAGATCACTTTTGAATATTTAATTAATAAAGTTGTGTTAGGAATGCAAAATATCACCAATCTAGTTGTGAAGAAGGAACAACCATATTGGAATAAACTGTTTGGCATTTGCCAATAAACCCGCATAGCAATACAATCCATCGCCATTCCCATCAATAGACCAATTAGAAATACACAGCGCCCCCACTTCCTCATCGACCGCCTCCTGGCTCTTGCGCGACGCTGAAGAACTCGCATCAGGAGGGTCCCTGGACCCGACTAATGATCTATACTGGCTACAGCAAACTGAATAAAATAAAATAAACTCAACCGTACAAAACTCCTCTGCCCCGTCCACAATCAGCATCTAATCCCTACTACGCAATAATAAAATAAAATAATTTACATCCTACAAAACATAACTACCTAACATAAAACCCACATAACCTGTCGCACGCCGATCCCTTGACGCCATTACGACGCTTCCCGCCATCTTTAGTGTCATACGCTGCTCGTCTCTGGTCGCCTATGTCTTGAAGTTTGTCACTGAAACACCCCTCCCCCACCATCTCCGAGAGGCTGCCACACCATCACCAACTCAGACACTTTCTCTTAACTTTCAGGGACCTCCACCTTCTCAATGGTCGGTCTGCGCTGGCGTGCGAAACGAAACCAACCAACACTCCTACCCAAATGGCTGAAGAGGGCTTGCCCCAGAACAACCTGAGTCTAGTCCTAACAAGGGCCAGTCTCATATATCTCGAAAAAAATGTTGGTTCGATTACAGGGATCTCTCAAGATGACTAATAGAGATTTTGATTCTACATTTGTCTAGATTCTGATTGATTTCCTTCACTTACAGTACATCTATCTTCTGTTCCCCTCCTAAAAGGTCATGATATTGTTTTTATTATCCATTCTTATATTTCCATGCTTCTAAGGTGCCCGTAGAAAGCCGTTCGTCTTTCCTTTATCTTTGTCGAGTTCGCCTCAAACGTTTGTTATCTTCATCATCATCACTATTAGGCATACTTGTTTATTAACTTATATCTAAGATTTTGAAATCACTTTACAAACATAGACACCAATAGTATATTTTTCTAATTATATTTTCACAAGTTAGTCTGCACTAATTTGATTTAGTTTAGTACATTTCTTTGAATCACAATAAATAAGTGTACATAACTGAAATAGAACGACAGACTGTAATGAGAAATATACAAATTGTTATCTTGGTAGGAAGGTAGAACAATTATGTAAGCAGTTAGGTATTACCATAATGGAAATGTTATAAAGTAGTTACAAAACAACATGGCAAACTATAACATATTTTTTGCAAATTACAACTGAGAGAATAGACTTGAATCTTTTAATAACAGAGCAACGAGCAACGCTAAAAGGAAATGATTCTAAATTACAGTCGCTCATGTTTCAAGAGGAAGCTTACTGATTACTCGTGAATGAAATAAATATTTGCTTAATCTCTCTCTCTCTCTCTCTCTCTCTCTCTCTCTCTCTCTCTCTCTCTCTCTCTCTCTCTCTCTCTCTCTCTCTCATTAATATATTCAAATTCTTATTTTAGAATAAGTAATAAATTCTTTTGAAACTTATACAGTCAACGAAGATGGCCATGATATTCACAAAAGTTACTTCTTCTTCTTCCATTTTTCTTGTTCTAAGTTCTACTACTACTACTACTACTACTACTACTCCTACTACTATTACTTTTTTATAGAGGGGGAAAATGCCTTATGCACTGTCATAGGAGGCCGTGCTTCCTCTGATGTGTGGGATTCTCACCCACTAAAAACCCCACCTCTAATTGAGGCATTCATATCCATCCTGGAACCACTTAGCGTATTACTTCAAGATGGAGCCTATTACGCCCTTATCGGGTTCCTTCTAGTTGTTCCTCATCTTCTACTGCCCGATGAGTGCATGTTAGGCCTGTTTTTTCTAGTAGGACCCACTGATATAAATGCATTGATACGGTCACGTTCCGCCTTACCGCGAAGCATAAGCGAAACTACGGTCTCGGGCGTGAACTCCCCGACCTCCATTTCCAGTACCATCCTCTGTCTTGCGAATCTGCAGCACTTAAAAAACGTGTGCGAGGCATCTTCATGGGGAGAGTCTCCGTATTGGCATCCTGGGCTTCGTGGGCTACTACTACTACTACTACTGCTGCTACTACTACTACTACTACTACTAATATTATTATTACTATTATTATTATTATTATTATTATCATGCTGGTGGCGTAAATACGGGGGATGAGGTGACTACATCCCCTCCGCCAGATCTATTTAAAATGTCAGTGACATACTATAACCTTAAGTGATTATGTAGTCCTATTTCTACGTCAGTTGCGTATGTTAAATAGGATTTATAAGTAATTTTATAATTAATTATATGTGAAGGATCTTAAGTATCTCATTTGCCCTGAGGAAAATAAGGAGTCCAAACTTAAGCTGGTCTCATCTCCCCCCCCCCCATAGGAGCAGTCTTTATTTACGCCATTGACTAGTAATACTATTTCTTTTTATTTTATTTTACTCTAAATACTATTTTTTAAATTTATTTCTTTAACTAATGCATAATTCCGCACGTTGTGGGACATATTGTTACGTTATATGTAACATTCTCGTACAGTCGATAGTGTCGTTCGACAAGCTTCTCAACTAGCCCTGCCGGTGTGTGTTTCTGCTGAAGTATCCTCTAGAATTTTCGAATGCTTGTTGAGGACGCATATTATGGAACCCTGCAGACTATAAATAGCCCATACCTACCGCTTATTTTTCAGTTTTTTCTCCGGCGATTTATACAGTGCGTCACAAGTGGTGTATTAGTGTAAAGTGATTATAATGCGGGGTGCTTTATAGTTGACATTATTATTTGTGCGGACAGATTGACTTGAACTATTGTACGAGTGTAATCTTCTTGAATAACTTGTTGATTACAAACTGTTATTTGTGATAATTAAAACTGGTTATTAGTGACTTCATTGGTGTCTTGTGTTTTGTTTCCACTGTACCATACGACGATCAGTGAGACCGTCGTAACGCTATTTTATTTTTTAAATATTACTGTAAATACTATTTTTAAATTTTATTTCCTTCACTAATGCGTTTTTCCGGACGTTGGGGTACTTAAATTTTAATATTATTCACTTTGTTTTGGACGTTATATGGTGATATTGCAGTAGATTTTGGTGAGGCGTTCCCAGTCTGGCTGTAAACTGCAATCCTGTAGTTAGCGAGCGGTACGATCTGCCTCAGTGCGAAACGTTACTGCTGTCCCACGATAACAGCGTACACGAACAACAACCCCAAGCAACAGTATCACACGTGTATGAGCAAGCAGTTAATGATTACAAATGCTGTAACCTAGGTAGATGCAGGGAGAGAGCATTAAGGCTAAACAAGGACTTACATCCGGCATTGTGGCGTTCTCGATTTGCAGTCAGCCGACGATTCGGAGTTAGTACAGACTAGCTGATGATAAACGAGAACAGCGGGCTGATCAAGACCCATCAGAAGCACAAATATCAGTATGGAGAACCATACACGACTTCCATGATTTAAAATTTATATTTAAAATCATTTTCTAAATGAAATATTTCCATAGAAACTGCTTCAACAGCACTGTGGTCACTAACGTATACCACCTCACGTAGCGCACTCGATTTTCAACGATGATGGCAGTCGATGGCACTGCCGAAACGTCTGGTTTTGCAGAAAACATTGGACCACGCCCAAACAGCCCGGGAAGGAATTTGAACAACAAACTAATTCTTTGTTGCCGGTAACGTAGTATAGATATACAAAATTATCCACTCCCCCTTCAACTGTCATTTTCATTTAGAGATATATCATCTACCTTTCTAAAGTGGATTATTATGACCTTTTCAGGATACTTTATTTATCAGAATTAATTACATTACTCTTGTTAAAACATAAAACGTTGAAGGTAAACTATCCCTTCCCCTTAACCGATGTTCACCAAAATCAATAGGCTTTGAATCCTCTATAACTCGGGGACACATGCAAAATATTATTTGTTTCTGTTTGAATTTGCGGCAGTTATCGTTCGCCATAGAAAAAATTCTACACACAGACACTTTTCCGAAAATGATTTTTCTTCATGTTTTGAAGGGAGTACAATCAGAATCAGACCCTATCTCGAACTCGATTTTTTCGCGATCACCATACTTCCATTTGCTTACGGAACATGGAAGTGAAAGTTAACAAATTGCAACGGAACACAGGATGAAAAGCTATGTTATTTGTATCTAAGCACATGGATGACGAACATTTTCATGTTTAAATTGGTTTGATGTAATGTTTTGTCTTTTAGCCGTAAGTTTTGTATTTAGAAATGGATAAGCATGTAGGTTATACCATTTTCTTCACAAAAAGGTGTTCTTTATTGTCATGTATTTTTTGAGTGAGTTTGTGCGCGTGTGCGGGTGTGATAACTTGTGATCGCTATATCTTCCGCGGTAATTAACCGATCGACGTGAAACTTTGACAATGGATTATATTTATGTAAATAGCTTCAATTTGTGTATAATCTGAGGTGCATAACTATTTTAGAAATATGATTTTTTAAGAAGGGAAAAACTCAAATTGAAACGCTTATCATTAATAGGGTAATAACAATTATGGATAAATTCAATGCAAGCTAGTGAGACTTTAGAAAAACTGTTTCAGGAAAATTCTGTATCTTTGGAAATCATCAAACATGTGACCTCGAATTAACCAATAGGAAGACATTAAATTCAGTAACATTCATACGCTGTAAGGATCGACACAGTTCTTCTGTAGCATCTGCTAGGTAAAGTTGTGCTCGGCTTTCGAGAGTTTTTCTCGTACGAACATAGAAAAATCTAACTTGAAATAAACCTTGGTATTCTTTACGAAGTTCAGCGTAAAGAACCGAGTGGGTTAATTATTTAAGTAAAAATTATAGTATATTATAGTGCTTTTTTGTGTTAGTTTAAGATATCCGCATAGGGAATTAAAGACACTTCAAGCTTTCTTGGAAGGTGTGCGACTAACACACCGCATTTAAATAATACCCATATTCACCCTGAGATTGATAAAATTTAACGTATCAATTAATAATAAACTATTCGAGTAAAAACAATAATCAGTGTGAGTTTAACAATTTGTGAAGAGTCAAATTGATGTTAACAGTTAGACATAATCATCAACGAGACTGATCGAAATATCGCCGCTGGAGCAACCCGCCGTAGAAGAGGACTACCAGACGAAGAGGACGCCAGGACGAAGAGGATGCCAGGAAGGAGTATGACGCTGAAGAAGAGGACGCCAGGACGGGAGCGACGATAGGAAGAAGAAGATCGCACATACAGAGGACGTATCATCAACCAAGTAAAATCGATATATTATCGAACAATATAAACTATTATTCCAAATATAAATGCATCACAATTTGTAATACAATATACATCTTAAAACACTATATTCTTGTGTTAATAAATAATTTTTCATCTCCTCCATAATAGACGTGTTTGAAATTTTACACACTCACAATATCCCTATTAGTTATAATTAAAATTTAACCGTTGCAAAATATACGGCGGGCGAAAAAAAACACTAGTTGTCGAAGAAAGAACACGCAAACTAGTAGGAAATGACTAGTCAGTGACACGTCATGACACTGAACATGTCACTGAACTCGACTTCCGCAGTAAACCTGAAACGTCGCCATTTTTATCACCCTAGTTTTATTACCCGGCAATTTTTTCTCGATATCTCGGCAGTTTTATTACCCGAATTAATACATGCTGAAAGTATAAAATTTAATTAGGTTCGGAGATAAAGCGAAGAAAGGCGACGGAGCTACCACTTTGAATAAAACTGATAGTTTATTCTATCAGTACATAAAAAATTTCATATACACGTTATGTGGATGATACATTCCTTGTTATTAATGGCACGCATAGACAAATAGAAAGTTTGAATAAATACGTGAATATTATACATCCGAAAATAAAGTTCACATTAGAGTTGGAAAACAACAATAGGCTACCTTAAATTTTATTGATTTAAATATACAAAAAATAAATAACTGTCTTGAGTTTAAAATCTACAGAAAACCAACCACCACGGACACTACTATATTCGTGCATCCTCATTTCATCCTTTCACGCAGAAAATGACATCCTTTAACTCCTTTGTCAACAGACTATTAAAAATTCCGTTAGAGTCAGAAGACTACGTTGAGGAGCTTAACAATATAAAGTACATCGCGATGACCAACGGTTACAGTAGCACGATTATAGATAGTTTGGTAACAAAACAAAGAAAGAACTTACATAGAAATAAGAATGAAACACGCAATAGGGGTCAGAAATGTATATCAGCAGAATATACTAATCTTTTACCTAGTCCCGTACTATAAATAACGTTTCCATAAGTATTACTACGCAGTTTTTAACTGCATTTCAAAAGCTTTGAGACCGAAGTCCAGTAGACTAGTAGAATCTCGTTCGAGGGTGTATAAAATAGAGTGTGAAGACTGTAATAGTTTTTATATTGGAAAGACAGGCAGAACATTTTTGATAGGTACAAGGAACGTCTGCCTAAGGGTGACACTAGGAATATTAAATCGAACTTACATGTCATCAATCATCAGTGGCGAAGCTAATGTGTAAGTACTGGGTAGGCTGATAAAATATAAATATGCTTCCTTACCTTATATTTTTTTATATAATAGGTCCACACGTCGATTTTTCTTTGTTGCGAAAATATCAATTACACTTTCCTTGAAACTGTGACCCATAGAAAGTTCTCTAACTAAACTTTTTTCAATGGCGATTGTACTGAGAGAACTTAATCGTCCATTTGTCATTGAATTTCTGAAACTTTTTTTATCCTTTTTAATGTGCTCATACTTCTTTCAGAGGAAGCTGTAGTAACAGGAAATTTCAAGACCAACTTGATAAGTCGTGCCACTTCTTTATAGATGGTTTGAAGACCACTGCTAGTTATGAATTTCAGAAGGTCTACAGGGGTAAAAGTTTTTCTTCATCTACATTGTAATAAACGGAAATCTGTGTCCGAATTTTTCTTATCTTCGTTGAAGTTATTTAGTTGGAAATAAATTAATTATTTGTTGAATTATTTTTTATTTAGTTTTATTTTATTTTATTTAGTTTAGTTTGATTAATTAGTAAGTAAGGATTGTCAAGCAAAAAACAGGCCGTCGCTGAGTTTACGGTTTTGAAAATGTCGCCAAAAGTAATTGTTCTTAATAATTCAAAATAGATTGTGTGGGTTCTTCACAATCGATTGGTGACTCGACTCAGTTTTATAGGTTACCTGGTCTCTTCTATTAATTGCTTGATGTTCGTTACTCTAGCCGTATTCCTCTTCTTGCTTATCGACTGCAAATCCTTTATCTTAATTTACTTTAAAGAAATAATATACTTTATAAGATAACAAATCAATTTATTTCATTATTTTTAAACTCGTTATTATTACTTCTAACCTAAAAACACGTGATTTGAAGCACAGTAACTTTGTTAAATGACTAATAAATGCATAAAAGTTAAAAACAAAATTTGTAAAGAATTTAATTCTGAGAAAAATGGTGTAAATGAAGTCAATAAAAATCAACAAAAAATTCCAATTGTTTCCAATTTTCCAAAATTTGTTTTTAGGCAAAGATGTTTCTGTTTTACATCGGATATCATGAAACTTATGGGAGATACAGTTCTGCGACCTGTTTTATTCGATTTTTCAGGTCAAAAACCATAAGAAACAACAGAATTCGCCCCTTCCCAGAATTTCAGAAAGTCTTCATTTACCCGGGGGAACCGAAACCCGGGCGAAATCTTTCGCTAGCCGTAACTCGCTTACAAAGCGTTTCCGGACATATGTTTATATGAACTTTTTTTCTTCTTTTACACTATAGAACCATTTCTAAAATTATTTCCCTCTCCTCCCGGGACACCCTGTATACAAAAATTTGTTTGTAAAGACAAAGCAGTTAAGTGAATTGTGTTTTGTTCAAGATATTAAGCAGGCCGGAAGCACAGTTGAATGATTCTGCATCCCATTCTTCAATGTTATCTGTAACTGTGTGGAAAACATCTTTCAGCTTATTGTATTTTGCATAAATTGTATGGACTGCTCAGGAATTGAAATTCCAGCGGGTGGTACATGTTTGTGGTAATCTAAATCCTTTATTTTCTAACAGCTGTGTTCTTTTTGAGGATTTACTGAAAAATGTATGGAAAGCTGCAAGATTATAAACGAAAAGTCTAACTTGTTTGATTGATTTTTAACAATATAGTAACATGAGATTCAATTTATGAGCGTAACAATGTAAAAATGTAGCTCGTGGACAGACCTGTTTCACAAACTGTTGGACGCCTCCTCGATCTCCTGCCATACAGAGGCCCCATCATAGGTTTGACTAACTATTTTGTCAGTAATTTCCCGAGCACTAAGTTCATGGATAATAACTTCTGATAACCCTACAGCTGTTTTGTCTTTTGAAACATCATAGAAACCAATAAACCTTTCTTTAGGCCCATCTTGCGTACAGAATCTAAGAATGATGCTCATTTGAGTTTTACAAGAAACGTCAAGGGTTTCGTCTGCTTGCAAAAGTCTCTCAATTACAAATCTATTTTGCATCACAATTTCATTGTGTTTCATGGCTTGAAGCTTAGCGCCTTCAGAAATGGAATGTTCAATTCTTCCACGACCTAACAATAAAATTGTCTCATCATTCTGAAGATGCCTTCTTGAACATTGATGTTTTTCGGCCCTTCTGTCAAAATTTTTTGTTACACAGACACCATAAGAAGCTGATGACCATTCTTTTTCACCCCCACTCAGAATACAGGTATAACAGTATAATTTATTTTTCTCAGAGCACCCTGTTAGCCAAGGATATTTCTTGTACCAAGAGAATTGAAACTTTCTGTTTTGTCTGCTATCCGCTATTTTAATATCTAAATGTGGTGTCAATGTCCTACCTCTGTAGGCACACTTTGTTTCATAACTCCAACTTGAAAACGGTTTCACGTTTAATTCACTAAATAATGACGTTAATCTTCTCTCAGTATCACCCATTGTACACAAAAATATCTAACACTAACACACAAGTAAAAACATAAAACGAACACTAACGAACGTAAATTAATTAAATTAAACGTAAATGAATTGATAGAGTGAATAATTAATTGCACTAAGTACGGAAGATATACCCGTTCACGAACACTGCCCGAGACGGAGACTAGTCTCTTGGCCCGCAACGCAACAGTTTTCTTCCCCTCCCGCACACACACACACACACACACACAACGCCCGTCGCACGTCATAAATGGTGGTGGGAGAGACGCTTTGCCAGAAAGCCTCACATAGCCTGGCGGCAGTTCCATTCGTACCGCGCTCTTAGAGTGCGTTTTGTAAACCAATTGTTATGAACTTATAAAATACGATAATCCTGAAACGTTAACTTTTCATGTATTCATTTTTTCATTTATTTTTTGGGTAGGCTAAACCTCAAAACCCTCTCAATAGCTTCGCCACTGTCAATCATAACCATAATTATTCCAGTTTTCAAAGCAGTTTCAAACCACTACATTTCTGCAAAAAGAGCGAGTCATGGACGCACTGGACGAGATTGAAATTTACAGAGCCTCCAGTACTCATGGTGATCAGCTTCTGAATGAAAAACTTTCTTTCAAATCCCGCGAGCCATATGATACAGCTATACGCGTGCTAGAACAAGAAGGAAGATAAGTGCGGGCACAGTATGATGTGGAATCGTTAGTCACTCACGAGATCCGCAGCGATGCGCATCGTGAGATAACGCGGGTTGGCAGTCGCTTAAATAACGGGATGTGTGTGACTTTTATTAATTGGCGCACTCCATGCGAGTGAACATATTTCATCACCTGACGATGGGACTATAAGTTCCGAAACGCGTTGTGTATAAAATATAAAAAAAAGAATTTGCAAGGAAGGGAACCTGGATACACAAAGTAATTTTAACAATTTAATTGTACTTGAAACTTGGAGACTATATATAAAACTGAAGCGATAGGCACAAGTTGAATCGAACGCCAGAAACGCTGACGAACGGTGTAGTCCGACTCGTGTATAACATAATAATCGAATCGTGATACAGAGTAGAACTTATTTATTTACGAAAAATATCTGCTACGGTAGAGTACGTGAGTCAAATTCATTGGGTCCGGCCCACGTGCACGCATTGCCTACCGCACGGCGCGCATATTGATCAAGTCAAGTCACGACCGCTGCCGCCACTTCGCCTATAATATCATTTTGTAGAAACAAAACGCGACCAAGAAACATGAATAAAAAACGATAAAACAAATTTTATCGAATAACTATATTCAAACTAGGACACGGCTAGCCTGGCAGTAGCGATTGAAACTTGAGAGCTACATCCATGACCTTATAGTAGCTTCTCCTCAGCTTGTTGCTGATTTTATGTTCTTCATTCTCAAGATCGAAATTTTCGAATCAGGTATTGGTGTGTACATGGGCATCACAGGGGCGCATTTACGGGGGGAGACGAACGGGACCGGACCCCTCCAGAGGGTCGAAAATGTTGACGAATTTTGTTAACCTCTTAATTTTGTTAGACTGCTTTATTATTTTTTCATCTATATACAGTAGTAACTATTTTCTCTTTTGTAATTATACAAACAGGTTTAGTACACAGCATTAGCGTAGCCGTTTGAAATATAGGAAACAAAGAAATATATTGTCAACAAGTATCTTGTAAATAAAATAAAACAAGGAAGGATACTCGAATTAAATTTTATAAAACTGTGGCTGTCCCCACATTCCTGTATGCTAGTGAGATATGGACGCTTGGTAAAAGGGGCGTGCAGAGGATTCAGGCAGCCGAAATAAAATTTCTAAGAGGAGAAGGAACAAGGATATTAGACGCGATTTAAACAGTGTATTATTGCACCAGAAGATTGAAGACCACAGAAGGAGATGGTGTGATCACTTGAATGGCATGCCTGATATTCGTCTTCCTGTGGCTGCCTTGGTTTATCACCCTACTGGGAAGAGAAGTGTCGGTAGACCGAGGAGTAGATGGGTTCCGGAACAGGTCTAAGGCCTAGTCCTTGGAGTGGTGATTATGATGATGATGATGATGATGACCATTCAAACTAGGACATGGATAGCCTGGCAGTGGTGACTGAAACACGAGAGCGGACAGCCAAAACGTGACAGCTATATCCATCACCTTATAGTACCTTATTAAATTAAAATGTATGTTAGTGGTTATAATCACAAACAGAATTAACACTGTTGCACACCATTATTAAAAAATTATTCCGATTAGCGCTTTCAAGCTTTACAGCTCATCATCAGATCGGAAATAACAATAATGGAACTAGACAACTTTTTTATACCCCCACTTTCCCTAAAGCGCGTATACATTTTTTGTAAGCAAGCTATAAGTTAAACTCGCTTTCTGGCTATAAGTAACTAGCGAGTTCAGTCACCCGTGTCGGTATTTTACATTTCTCTTACATTTCTTCCATTCGTACCTACACGTTCAATCCATCTCAGCATCCCCCGATTCTTGCATTTAGAGAGAATATATCCAATGCATGTCTTATCACATCGTTTCTGATTCTATCGTTTCGTGTACATCCCTTTACGTATCTCAAAAAATTCGTCCCTGCAGCTTGTATATATGACTTGTATCTTTTTTAGATAATACCCATGTTTCTAAACCGTATAAAGGAGTGGGGACTGCTATAATACCAGAACACGATAAAACTACAAATTTTTGAAACCCGATAAGAGGTAAAACCTTGTTACGTAATACGGAACGTTCTACAAGTACCTCGGCTATCCCAGCAGAGCATAGCTGTAATTTGTGCATGTGCGTACTTATTGCTGCTACTTTGACGTGACACTTATCATGCATCAGCAATCCAGACTGTACGGGTCGACGCACTGTGTTCAAGGCCAGACAGTTTTCACAGTTTCTAGTGGATTCTAGAGCGCCTGTAACACGCAGTTTGCTGTAATACGCGTCGTCCAGAATGTGACCGATTATTCTGGCATTTCAGCTGGGTATAAATATAAGTATCCAGCGACGGACAGTCAGTTGACCCCGGGCGATTACTCAGTCACTTTAAGTGACGATTTATTCAAGTGAGGTTTGAAATATTGTGGCGAAGCGTTATTGTGCTATAATTGTGCGGGACTCTATTTGTTGACACTATTATTGCGTGTGAACAAATTTAACTGAATTATTTCACGAGTATACTCTTGTTGAATAAGTTTCAAACTGTTAATTGCGATTAATTAAAACTGGTGATTAGTGACTTTAGAAGAATCAAGAAAAGGGTAATCCCAAACAGATTTCGCATCCAGATATTTGAAGAGAAAACTGATTAACCACACATACCTCGGACCAAAACGAAGTTTCACGACGCAACTATAATGAATATTGTTACGCTGAAGATGTAGATAAAATACATAGCCGCGTGAGGGTTTGCACGCGTTTTGTGAACTGCATGATGACGTAACGCTCGATCTAACTATAGACGCTACGTGAAGAAGTATATGTAAAGAGGCAGCTTACGTTCGATTCGAGCACGGTATCCAAAAAAAGGAAACAATTAATTATAAAAGAAGAATTTCCCTCTAATGAAAATGAAATTTTACTGCAAAGCTCTCGTCTCTGGTTGAGTACATCAAGCTTTAAAATGTATGTCGACAATTATCTGTAATTGTTTGTCAGTAATAACAATTGATTATTATTAATATTTCAAGTCGTAACAATTAGGGACAATATTCAGACTCCGATAATGAACTGAAATCTAACAATCCACTATGCACGGCCTTAAGCTTTTACGGCCGCCGTCAATTGTTAGAATTAATGTTATTATTAGTCAGGCTGTTAGAGACTATGATGAGGTAGAGAGTGCGTGATGGGCGCAAAAAGCTTCTCAGGGCCAACACATAATATCTACCTCAGTACCGGGGCGAATTGGCGGACACTTTGCAAATAGTTTTTCCGACACTGAAGATGGGCTCCGATGGTGGGGCCAAAACGTCCCTCTTTAATAATAGTCGACCACGGCCTAACAGACCGCCTAATAATAACATTAATTTTAATAGTTCAGTAGTTTAAATACATCAAATAAGTAATTAATGGTGACATAACATTAACAGACATGACATTAACAGTAATGCATCGTCAGTTTCAAAAACACATAACATTTTACGCTGTAATTAAATATTGTTCCGAGGGTAAGGCTTCAAAAGACAGACATTTCGTTTACTACAGAGTGGAAAGATATGCTCAAATATCATTACACACTTATAAACAGAGTCACTTCACATGGAATGACCCACCTGTATAACTGGTAGGTGATATCGGTCACTGAGCATGACCTTCAGCCGAAGGCTGTATAAGCAGACATTGCTTAGCTAGACGATTTTATTAGCTCAACAATTACTCAAACTTATCTGTGCCAATTAATCTTTCCAGCGGGAGTTGTAGAAGTTCTGTTCAGTAAATAAGAAAATACCAACTAGTTTGATTATTTTTTTCTTTTAGAGTACTCTATTTACGGTGTCAGATCGGAAGCCTTTTTTCTGGCTTTGATACAGTGTGCTAATTTGGAATACGTTCAGAACAAAGTGATATTCATACTACGAACAAACGCAATATGTATTATAAATGTATTTTTCTTTTTTAACGATAGAACTTTTAAGTGTTGCACAAATTTTACATAATTTGTGTCGACGTTTCGACAATATTTATTGTCGTCATCATTTCCTGTGTACAAGAGAAAATATCAAACAGAAGATCAGTTAGTTGAATGAGTGTATTTGTGAGTGTGCGCGCGCTCGTTCGTGTGAGGGAGTTGGGATAGTTTGTTTTACATCAGCAAAATAATTACATCCCTTACATATTGTATTACTTAAACACAATATGTAAAGGCATTTGGCATTATTATGTGCATATGTTATAACCTAGCTCTCGTAATACAGGTCACGAGACCTTGCTCACAACCGTTATAAGTGCACAACCCGTGAATTTACAGAATAACTCCACTGAAGACACAGATCTCATGGCAAAATTAAAAATTGTATATTTCCAAAATACCGGGCTGTTAGGCCGTGGTAGGTTCCTATGAATTCGCGACATCATCAGCAACGTTTAGCATACCCCATCGGGGAACTTCTTCAAGGCGCAAAAAGCGAGAGAGTGTACAAACTCAGTAACGGCAGATCTTCAGCCAAACAATATCCGACACTTGTTTCGGGTAAAATCAACAGTAGTTGTAACGGGTAGTTGCTTTTACCCAAAACAAGTGTCGGATATCGTTTGGCTGAAGATCTACCGTTTCTGATTTAGTAAACACTGTCGCGCTTCACCGGCCGTGTAAGCTTCAGGCAAAAACTGTAAATTGAATGTTTATGATTAAGTTAACAAAATGTATACGCATCTGTGGAACGACTTATAGGTACCTGAAAAATAAAACACGGAAGGATACCCCAATGAAATTTTTTTTAAATGCATGTTGGTTCTTGGTATCCAAGTCACGTAGGAATAGTAGATTATAGATAAATAAATCACCTTGTATCCGTCGTGTGACTTCGTTGTACGTCGATTAAAATGACGCGTTTCGGAACATATGCTCCGTCATCAGATTAAATCACTCTATTGAGGTCGTTAACAGTTAAAATCACATGTTACACATAATTGTCAACTAATGTAACTCACTCGCTTTCTAAATGGTGCACACCACAGCGAAGCCGATCGGACACTGAATTATTATCTGAGTGATTACGCCTAAGCAGGTTCAATGCTGTGGTGCGCATTATATAGCGGGTTGGATTTAAAATTTAAATGGTCATTCAGTATGAAGTCTCGGCTGTTTATGTTATTATATGCTTTGTATATTTCGAACTCTTCTATTGCGTCCATGTTGCGCCTTTGTTGCACACATGTAGGGGTATCAAATTAGTACAAGGAGACAAGTCGTATTCAATAACGCTAGAAGTAAAATCCCATGCAACAAAAATGCATACAATAATTTTTATAAAACTGCGTTTATGTGTCTCCTTAATATCAAATTTTTTTAAACTGTGGGTGTCCCCACATTCCTGTATGTTAGTGAGACACGGACTCTTGGTAAAAGGGACGTGCAGAGGATTGAGGCAGCCGAAATGAAATTTTGAAGAGGGACACTAGGTTGTTCTCTCTTGGATCGGAGAAGGAACGAGGATATTAGACGCGATTTAAACAACGTATCATTGTACCAAAGAATTGAAAACAACAGAAGGGGATGGTGTGAACATTTGAATCGGATGCCTGATATCCGTCTGCCTGTGGCTGCCTTGGGTTATCATCCTACTGGGAAGAGAGATCTCGGTAGACCGAGGAGGCGATGGGTTCCGGAATAAGTCCTTGGAGTGGTGATGATGATGATGATGTTTATGATCATCAGATAGTTGACAGAAGTAATTAAAAAATTGATGCATTTTTATAAAAATTACTGTATGCATTTTTGTTGCATGGGTTTTTACTTCTAGCGTTATTGAACTACGACTTGTCTCCTTTGATAAAACATATCAGTGAAATCAAATCTTATTATTTCTTTAGTGTTGAGTAATTATAGGATGACAGAACGTCCCTGCGCCTAATTAGAAAATGCTACGGAAACAAACATATCTTTTGTGAAAGCGAAAACATATTTCAAAGCTACAGGAGGGCGCCATGGAATTGTGTTTTGGAAATCTCTGGCATAGTAGAGTTATTTAACAAGTGTTCCTTTTGTTAACTGAAATATAAAAATAGTTAACTAAAATGTTTACTGAAAACTAAAAATTTAACTGAAATTTTTAAATATGACCTTACTTAAGTTTGAACGTTTCTAAGTATGGACGTAATTTTAACTGAAACATTTAACGCATCGGGAAGATTAACCTTCGCCTAGTCCAAACTGAATATTGATTTTTCATGCCTTGACACTTCTCGTGAGCGACACCGCTACGCTAAGACGATTCTAAACTTTGTTAACGTTAACTAGTGTCACTGTAGCTGTTAATATGAAAATTGGAAAACAGATGTCGTAACTACAACCAAGAACATACGCAGACGAGAGACAGTGATGTAGTGATGTAGACCCTCACGTAGCCGACGGATTTCAAGTAGACAGTTTTTCTTTAGACAAACGAGAAATACAGAGTTTCTGTCCGTCTGTAGTGTTAGCAATTTTCGGTTATAATTGATTGTTCACCATAAAATGATTATCTATTGGTTTAAAGATCCATAAAATTAATTAGGCTATAATTATTATTCCGGCTGTACAATGTTTACACATTTTCCGGAACCAAAGATTGTAAAATTGATTGAATCCTCATCTTCCACTGCTGCTTGTTCATCCAAAAAACTTCTTCAATTTCCCGTTTCCCCAATATATTATGAATTTCTTCTATCCAGGTCTTCCTATTTCCCTTCTTCCTGGTGGGGCCCATTCCATAACTCTCCTTGGCAATCTTTCCTGTGCCATTCTTTTCGTGTGTCCATACCATTGTAAAGTTTTTGTTAAATATAATTAAATCACTACCGACTCTGAACACAAAGTTTTTTATAGGTAAAAAGGTAAAAGTTGTACCTTATAGTCTGAACCAGTTTTCGCAATAATGTTTGTTTATAAGCAAAAAACGATTAAGGCTATAAGGTACAACTTTTACGTTTTTACCCATAAAAAACTTTGTGTTCCGAGTCGGTAGTGATATACTTATACAACATCATGGACAACGAAATCCAATAATGTAATTTTTTTGTTTGGATAAAATCTACAATTGAATTTTTGACATTCATTCTGTCCTTAACAACTTCATTTCTAATTTTCTAAGGTCTGGATAATCTTGCCGAACGTCTCCAAAAGTCCATCTCTGCTGTCATTAATTTTGCTCTTCTGCGTTTATTGGTAGTCCAAACTTCTGAGTAAATAAAATTAATTTTGCCGTTAATTATTTACGTACTTAAAACTCACGAAAAATCCGAACACTAACTAAACTGTATTGACAACCATCTGTAATTGAGCTAAGCGGATCACTCACAGAGAGATCAGTATTTATATCCATGACTTGCTTCTGAAGTACTTTATATACTACTGAAGTTGAAGCAACCCGATTACAATAACGTGCATAGCAACAAACAACTTTAAATAACTCGTTTTAACCTGTTGCCTCGAATTCGGGGGCCTTGCCTCCAGTAGTCTTATATCTATACAACTTAAACCTCTACAGTACGCACAGTATTAAAGGGAAGATTTATTGCCCCGTATCTTCACAGGTTCTACTACGATACGTTCTTTTAATTTAACGTAATCTGTTAAACTTTAAATGACCGCAGTTATTAATAAAACTGTGAATTAATTTTATTAACTTAGTCAATATTGTAATACAATTTATTCCAACACTTATTCGTGAACTATAATCTGGCATGTACTTTTGACTCGAACATAGACTTACTTTAATCATTAAGAAATTCGGGGTTTTTTAAAGAGTTGTAAGGGGGATGTACCCCTGATCTCCCGCGTAATAATGCCACTGCTGTAATACACTTTTATAGAGAGTTTCTTATTCTGATAGTTCCTATCCGTTTCGGATGTTGGATATCATACAGACTATTTTAACTTTCTGTACTTCTGCACGGAATTAGTCAGTTGTATTCAAGCCAAACCAGGTCCTTAAATGTCTGATATGAGATTCTCGATCGGCCAACTTTCTCTTTCCAAGTACTATTCCCTGTAGTATGGATTGCGATAAGTAAAATCTCTGTTCATTTCTCACAAGATGTCCCAGATACTGAAGCTTTCTTACCTTCACTGTATAAATAACGTTCCTTTCTTTCCTCATCTTTCTACGAACTTCAACATTATTTATATGTGCTGTCCATGAAATGCTCAGTATTCTACGATAAAGCTACATTTCAAAAGTTTCCAATTTTTTAGTTGTGGTTTCAGTCAAAGTCCAAGATTATATACCGTAGAAGAGGACCGAGAATACCTACCAGCTTAAAAGTCTCATCTTTGTGTTTATTATTAAACTCTCAGTTTAATAATACTTTATGTCGTGTACCTGCCAATTGAGTATTTGATGTTAAGAACAGAATTAGCGAAGACTAAGACGTGACTTTGTTATTTCCACTAACAAAACTAAAGAGAACAAAGACATTTCGACTTCCATGAACACTGAATTACGTTTCGCCTGAATGTTTGATTCGATAACCTTTATGGTTCTGTATTCTCCTACAGTTGTTAAATACGTCTTCCTTACTGTTTTGTGTTGATGAAACAGAAACACCACATCTCTCATTAAGATATTAAAATTTTTATTTGAGAATACATAATAAATTCCTTTGAAATTTATTAAGTTAACGAAGACAACAATGAAATTCACAAAAGCCAAAATTAAATGTGAGAAAATCCTTAGCGAATCATTTGCACTTGATAAGGGAGTTAAGCAAGGCGATGCGTTATCAGCCACCCTCTTATTATTGCTCTACATTATGCAATTAAAGACATAGATAAGCAAGGAACAATATTAAATAAGACAACCCAAATATGTGCTTACGCTGACGATGTTGTGATATTAAGCAGATCAAGACAAAGGTTAGTTGATGTATACAAGGAGCTGAATCAAAAATCCGCTAGAATGGGACTCAATGTAAATATCAGCAAAACTACATACATGCTGATTTCTGCATCAGAAAGAAGAAGAAATCTATATAATTTATGTATAGAGGGTAATTCATTTGATGCAGTTAATAAGTTCAGATGCATGGGTAACATGATACCTAATGAAGGCTCCATAATCACGACAATACAGGCAGGATACAGATAGGAAATATGCAGACTACATATAGGTATGAGAATAGCAGGCTGTTGAGAAGCAAACGCATTAGTCTGCAATGATGATAAAAAAATAAAAATAAAAAATAATATACAAAAATAAAAAAATATTATACACTTATCAGACCGCTTGTTCCTAATGGAGGCAGGACATGAACATTAACAAAAAAGGAACAAGTAACGTTAAGAGAGTATTAAAGAAAGGTCGTAAGACGTGTTTATGGCCCGGTTAAAGAAGATGACGAATGGAGAATAAGAAATAACCAAAAGATAGATGAGCTATTGTAGTATTCTACTACAGTTGTTAAATACGTCTTCCTTAGTGTTTTCTGTGAATGCAACAGAAACACCGCATCTTTGTCGTTTCGTTTTGAACAAAAATGTATAATAACGGAGCGAGCAAATTGGCACTGTCGCGCGATTCTCTGTTTCCGTGTAGAAAATTCGTTTCTACCATTCATAAACCGCCATTTTACGGATTACCCTCGCAAGTCACGTACTTCCGTTTTGTCAAAGCGTGCTTCTATTCCCCCATTGTTTGCTTTTATATACCGCTGATTAGCTCTTTGTTTGTACTGATCTTTACTGCTGAATACAGCCTGAAAGTATCATAATTTGTGTAAACCTTTACGGTTATAGTATTGTTACGACGGTCGAAATGATCGTCGTAGTGTACAGTGGAAAACAAAATACCAGACACCAATAAAGTCAGTAATTACCAGCTTTAATTATCATAATCAACAAGACAGTCTCTTACAACAAATCGTATACAAATTGTTCACACCCGATAACAATGTCAACTAATAGAGTCCAGCACAATTATAAAACACATAACAGTTCGCCACAATACTTCGAACCGCACTGGAATAAATCGCCTCTTAAAACTAAAACTACGCACCGCTGAATGGCCATATTTATACCCCGCAGAGATTCCAGAATAATCCATAATACGTGTCAACACTAGAACGTAATTGCTTGCTGCCTTGAACACAGTGCGCGCGGACCGGTGACTCTGGAACAATCTCGTTAACGCATATTAAGAATCACGTACGCACAGCTGGTTCTGTTGGGATAGCCGAGAAACATGTAGAAGGTTGTGTAAAGGTGTAACAGTATGTTCGTGCTGATTATCTGAAAATCGGACAGTCGTCTTAGATGATTTGAAATTTTAAGAAGTTGTGTTTCGGCTAACACCAGAGATTTTAACGATTAATAAATAGAAGGTAAATTATTCAAAAAAGAACGTTGAGAACAAAGGCAAGGAAAGAGGCAAAGCTTAAATTTTATAAAACAATGGCAGTGCCTCTGTTTTACTATATGTGTGTGAAACATGGGTTCCTACCACGGTCGGCTCTAGTAGAATGCCGGAACATTGAACGTGTCAACGTTGCGTCTGAGGCCTGTAAGCATAGTGTAATAAAATAGCTAAAGTGAAGATTTTATACTTTTATTTAATTTCATAGCATTACTAAAATCATTAGTAGGTCTATTTATAGCTAAATTACAGGTCTACGCGCACTTAATACTATACGTTTAAGTTGAAGAATTTAGTGAATTAGTGTTAAGCCTAATGAATTAATTTTGTTCGAATTATTGAATTCGTATCGTATGAATTAATTATTATCTTTCTTATATAACATAACAGTATTTTACATAATAAAGTTTTAATTTGCAAAACGTGAAGAATTATAAAACTGCTGTTAACCGGCAATTAAAAATGACGCGATTTGATTATTGAAATACATAAATTATGAGATCGTCTAGTCGGCCCCAAAATATCAGCTGGTTCCAGTGTTGCCACGTTTAATGTTCCGTGCTTCTACTACAGCCGGTCGTGGTTCCTACAAAGAAGGCTAAAAACCAGATTCAAACTTAGGAAATGAAGTTTCTAAGAAGAACAAACAGTTGCACGAGATAGGTTCGTTTACACAATGAGGATATTAGAGAAGAGCTACCAGGTATTCTCTATAAATGATAAGATCCAGACATATCGCAGGGAGTAGTTACAGCATCTGGACAGAATGGAGGATAGCCGACTGCCTAAGGTAGCATTTCAATACAGACCCTTTGCTGCAAGACATGTAGGAAGACCGAGAGTGAAATGGAGAGCTAGTCTGTAAAGACGGAACAAGCAAAGTGCCTACTCAGTGAGGTGAAGAAGAAGAAGAATATTATTTAAAAAAAAGAAAGTTATATAAATAGGTTAAACAGAAACACAATTTTTTTTATTACCTGAACAACAGAATACAATGTTAATTAATATGAGGAAGAATCCTACTAAATTATTATTCATAACAAGCTATTATGGTCTATTTTTAAGTACTCCAAAATTAAAGGCGTACAAAAAATGTTTAGCTCATAAAGCATGAAAGTGGAGGATGTCCGTGTAATTTTGACAGCTTAAAAATTTCGTATGTGTAAGGTTGGTCACCGCGTGCCGCGTGCCTGAGTGTAGATGGGCTGCACGCCTGAGGGTAACTTCTACTAGCAAGTTATTTTGCTACGGGATTCAAGGTTGAGGGGCAAACAATAAAAGGAATTTATTCCTCATATTCCTTAAAATGTATGCTATTGTAACGTAGAGCGGTGCGAAGGTACAGTTAGAATTACCAGGATTTTCGGCACGTTCTCGTAATGAGAAAAAATTAATGTGCGCTCAGTTGGCGTTATGTAAATCCGTGGCGTGCCAGCATAATTTGCGTATTTAACAAGCACTCAAAAGGTCAAGATGGTACTTATATACACTGTCTTGACAGAGACACGCAGGTGCTTTATATATAAATATTATTTACACATGTAATTTTTACATAATGTCATATGTGTAACTTAGACCGCTGGAAAGTGTGTAATTTGGACCGCCGGTAGGCCTACAGTAAGTGTGTAATTTAAACCGACGGTAAGTCTGTGGTTTAGACCGCCTCTAAGTGTGTGATTTGAACCACCTGTAAGTGTATAATTTGGACCGTCGGTGAGTGTGTAATTTGGATCACCGGTAAGTGTGTAATTTGGAATACTCATGATTCAATTGTTGGATTTCTTTGTCCATGACGTGTCCGTTACTTAACTAAATATCACTATTGTATTAACGACTCGGAACACTTAGTGTTCCGAGTCGTTAATACAATAGTGATATTTTGATTCAATTGTGTTTCTAAACACGTGATTTAATCAGACATGATCACAAATATCATTTTTAAAACTAATCACCAATTGTCTGAAAGATTTACAGACGTATTTTTAAATGTTTTATAATATGAATTGTGACAGTTGAATTCAACTTGAAAGATGAATACGATACATAAAACAACATAGTTTTTAAGTACTTTCAATCTCTGGTTTCACAAAGCATGGTGGAAATCAGAAAACATCTATAAATTGATAGTGTTACGACTATTACGGAACGCTATCTAACAGTCGAGAGCGTCGTTCTACACGTTTCTCGGCTAGCTGAGCAGGCGCGTGTCTCTGTCAAGGCCGCGTACTCAAGTAACCTCTAGAGCTTTCGAGTGCTTGATAACTACCTAAATTATGCTGGCAGGCCGCCAAAAGAATGGAACATTATTCTGGAACATCTGCAGGCTATATATAAGCAAAAGCAGCCGGGTTATTTAGTCAGTTACAGTGGTCGATTTATTTAGTGCGGATCAAGTGTTTGCTGTAAGTGATTACTGTGTTATAATAAGTGCGGAACTCTTAATAGGTGACATTATATTGCGTGTGGACAAATTTAACTTCAATTATTATATGAGAGTAACGTGTTGAATTAAAATTGTTATTTGTGACTCATTAAAGCTGGTAATTAGTGACTTCGTTGGTGTCTTTATTTTATTTCCACTCTACCATACGACGATCGTGACACATATTTACAAACGACAAATAAAAACATATTTGTTTTCTTCTTCAGAGATCTTTGTACAAAGGTACATTCTATAAACATTATTTTGATCAACATGTTTTGCACAATTATTGTAGAAATAATTATTTGTGTATAGAAGAAACATTTGTATAGGTTACTCAGACTTAATTTGCATAATCAGAAACACCTATCAATGAATGTTGATTTCTGTTTCAATTTATGTTAAAACGATTTTCGTAATATTTCAAGTAATCAGCTATCTTACGATTAAATTAAAAATTCTAATCAAAATTGTATTTTTATTAGATAATATTATACATCATCATCTTATTCTTAACGGTTTTAGGCTTCAACGGCCTGTTCCTATTCCACAGTCTAGCTTTTCTTAGGTCTATCAACTTTTCTTTTCCCTCTAGGGTTCTAATATTTCGCCATCTTCGGTATTCTACTTTCTTTCATTCTATTGATGTGTTGAATTCATTTTCTTCTGTATTGTTTAATCCTTTCATTAACGGCAAAAAATATCTAAATCACTTCTTATCTCTTCATTTCTTATATGAACTCGTCTTTGACACCTTTTATCTGATCTCAGAAATTTCATTTCTGCTGTTTGTATCTTCTGTTCATCTTTTTTCTTTATAACCCAAGTTTCAGAGCCATACAGAAGTATAGGTATTGACATTGTTTTATAATATTTTATTTGGGTTTCTTTTCTACATTTATTTCTCAACGTTACCCAAATCGTTCCACACATTCTTGTGAAATTAGTCACTTTATTTTTTATATCTCTATCTTGATCATAAATAATGGTCATGTACAAGATAGTTGAAATGCTTTACTTGTTCTATGCGTGTGTTGTCTTTGCATATTTTGGTCCGAACCGGGGTGGTTCCCCTATACGGTGGTCTCAATCAACAAAACTCACAATTCCAACAGTAGCCTCGGAGATTAGGAAAAATATAACCATCATCACCATCATCACATTCAATGATTATACGAAGGATGGTTTGTTTCCGTCTCAACTAGGCAAAGATTAGAGCTTGTCACTCCAGCGCTTCCTCGGACGTCCCACACCTCTCCGTCTCTTCGGCTTATAGTTCCATAGTTGTTTGGGGATGCGACAGTCATCCATTCGGCAAAGATGTTCCCAGCAATTTAGTCGATACTGGGCGATCCTGTCGTTTATACTCATAATATTCAATTCCTACAATATATCTGTGTTTCTTCTATGATCATGGACACTATACCCTCCCACGTGCCTGAGAAATCTCATTTCAGCCGCTTGGATGTGACTTTCGTTAAAATCCAATACTCAGATCCATAAAAAAGTGTGGGAAGAGCCATCACCTTGTATAATTTTAGGTGTGTTCCCTTACTTGCTGACTTAAGGTTTCGCCTAATGGTCACGCACATAGGTTGAACTATGCAACTTATTCACAACGTCGTTGCTTGTATTATAAGACAAACTGTAGCCCATGTATTCAAAATACAGATACAATGATAACACTATTATTACATATTATCAGTAATATTTTAAGTTTCAGATAAATCATCATATTTTATTTTTTGTTGATTTGCTATTTATTTAAGTGTTAGTTTTCATTGTACTTCTATACTTTAGGATTTTTTCAGATCTGTATGTTATGTTCTTTACGATGTTCTTGTACGTGTTTAGTTTATTTAACGTTTCTAATGTTTTTGTATTTGTAATCTGTGTAAGTGAAAATTATATTATTTATTATTTAGTAATTCTGAGCCCAAGTCGGATTTATATATATGCCTGCGCGATTTCTTTATTCCGTTGTTATTCCTTTCTTCCGCAATACAACAAAACGACTCGAGATAGGCATTACAATTCTGACAGCGCTTATCGCAGTTTTCTGCTGGAAAAAAAAATCAACTAGTCCGTTTGAACGGACTTTTACAGTGCTATTCCACTTGGAAGATTAATTGACAGAGATAAGTTTGAGCAATCGTTGAGCAAATAAACTCGTATGGCTAAGCAAAGGCTGCTTGTATTCTTTAGTAGAAGGTCATGCTCAGTTGACGTTATCACTTTTCAATTACATTTAGATTATTACATGTCAAGTAAACTTGTGTGTAAAAAAAGTTTTCAAACAAATAATAATTTATGTAATAAATGTACGTGCCCGACAAAATCCTTTAAAATTTGTTTTAATTTCAACACTATAGAATCGTGTACCCGAATGAAGTTTTATCAAACTGTGGCTGTCCCCACATTCCTGTATGCTAGTGAGACATGGACTATTGGTAAAAGGGGCATGCAGAGGATTCAGGCAGCCAAAATAAATTTTTCTAAGAGCCACGCAAGGATGTTTTCTCTTGGATCGGAGAAGGAACGATGATATTAGACGCGATTTAAACATTGTATCAATGCACCAGAAGATTGAATACCACAGTAGGTGATGGTGTCAACACTTGAAACGCATGTCTGATATTTGCCTTCCTTAGGCTGCCTTGGGTTATCATCCTACTGGGAAGAGAGATGTCGGTAGACCGAGAAGGAGATGGGTTCCGGAACAGGTCTAAGGCCTATTCCTTGGAGTGGTGATGATGACGATGATAATTGTGTATCCTCATGTAAGTGTTCTATGAGAATTTCTTTATTCTGAAAGTTTGTCAGATATTTTTTAACACTGTAAACATCAGGTACTTTGGTAGTTAATATGTGCGTTGAGAGAGTCTTTATATTAATCGGTTTCTTTTTTTATAAATCGGTGACTAGTGGCTAAATGAAGATTTTCATTGAAATGTCCCACTGTTTTACGATCTTCCCAGTTTAAGCTCCTACTCTTCCCAATAGATCTTTGCCCTTATATGTCCTTTGCTTGCCTAACATAAACCAGTTCTTCTAGGTACGCTAATCACAAAGAACTTTATTCCCTAGCATTTATTATGCGCGTCTGTCTATACCTCCAACACTTTCTATATCTACTCATTCCCCTTGACTTTTCATCTCGTTTCCTTGCATTATCTATTCGCCTTATCCTCTGAATCTTCTACGTATATTATTTTCAAAATCTATTTCTTTTTTTTTAAATTCGGGGTCAAAACGCCCTACGACGTTGTCCGATATGTTAGTATTATTTGTGTAAACCTCCATTGTTGTCTGTCGTTGCAGTTTTCATCGTTCGGTCCTTTATCGCTCATTGACCTTCTTATCCCCTCTATCCACGTTTTCTTGGGTCTTCCTTTATTTCTGTATCCATCCCATTGCTCTCTTGGTAGTCAGCCTTCTCCCATTCTTTGCACGTGTCCGTACTAGATTAGTTGTTTTTCTTGAATGCAGTCGTTGATTGTCTTTTGTACGCCCATTTCTTCTTTGGTCGTTACATTTCGTATTCGCTCTAGCCTTGAAGTTCTAACAGCTCGTCTCAAAGCATCCATTTTTGTAGCTTCTAACATGCGTTTTGAATGTTCCTGTATTCTCCACGTTTTGGATCCGCACATCAATTTGCTTTTAATCATACTGTTGTATATTCTTTTTTTAAAATTTGTCTTAAATGCATGTGTTGCGTAGCCCCTGGATACATGGCGTGCACTGTGTGTACGTTATCTAGCAGACACGGAAGGTTAAAAAGCCAATTTTTAAGGTTAATAGCCGAAACTGGAACATATCGGCTATGGCAAGAAACCACAACAGAAAACCTGGGTATGGGATTTATAAAGAGCTATGTTTCAATTACAAGAATTTGCAAGAGAGTACTCATTGACAATTTCAGTAAGAAAAACCAAAATTATGGCCTTTAAAGGTAAATATCCAGTGAGGACTAAGATAGTTATAAACAACAGCACTTTACAATAAGTGAGCCGTTTCAAATATCTCGGCTGTGCAGTATGAATCGGAAAATGATATATAATAGAAGAAAAATAAATTTAAGAATAATTCTGATACGATTCATAGAAATCTTAGAAATAAAACAAGGCACAGCACAAGGATTAAATTTTATAAGACAATTGCAATACCCGCATCGATTTATGCGAGTGAGGTCATGACAGAAAATGAATGCGGAAAGATTCAGAGTGCTGAAATGCAGTTTCTTCGAAATACTTTAAATTATACATTGCAAGATAGGATAAGGAATGAGGATATCAGAGCAGAACTCAAAGTAAAGGACATAAGTGAAATTATTTCAATATACAGAAGACAATGTTACGATGACAGAGGATCGATTGCGGAAAGCGGAACTGAACTAGAAAGCCATTGATAGAAGAGATGATTAGATGGGTGTCGGAACTGGTTTATATAACCTAAACCTTGAAGAGGAGAAGAAGAAGAAGGAAACTTCTAGAATTCTTTGGCTACAACTAGAGTTCGCCGTACAACTAGACGGAAATAAAATGCCGGTAATTCAAGGGACTACAGTTCGACCACCGCTCAGTTTTGCCGATTAAAACGTTAAAAAGTTTGAAATTTGGAGGATATTAAGACATCAGAAAGGGACAGAGAATCTTGGAGAACTTTAACTGCTCTCACACATAGATTAGGCCATGACGTTCCCCAATAAGCAACAAGGAAAAGAAGATCTAACAAAGAACGCTTACAGTTTAAACTCGATAGCTAGTTTTATAACGATTAGTTCGCGACGTATTTAGCGAGTCTTTTGTAAGTGTTGATTTTATGGAATTGCAGATTTATTAACTTAGTCTGTCATTATTGACATTGACATTGATTGACATCAGATTATAGACTGACAAGTCTACAGCTGACGGAGGATACCTGTGCTATTGTCAAGACCATTATTACAATTATACGAGTGTTGTTGTTTTTAGACGTGTTGATTAAATTTACTAGTTTGCCAATTTCTCTGGTACTTGAAATTCTTTCCTACAGTGCCAGCATAACTATCTACGCTGCGTTAATAACACTGTCGACTGACCGAGGTGACATTATTTAGTTAAATAGTAATTTATTTCTATAATATGGAAATCTCCACTATAAAAACAAACGTAATGGCAGTTCGAGGCAAGGAACCAATCAATACAAAAATAATGATCAATGGTAGAATTTTAGAGCAAGTGAGCCATTTTATTTATTTAAAAAATGGCATTATCTATGATAGGAATTACGACATTAATGTTAAGTTAGGGAAGTTCCGAATGATCTATAGGGCAATCAACCGTATTTTTAGAAGCTAGGTACGTCGATATACAAAATTAAAGGTCTATAAACGTATGGCAGTCTCTGTATTGTCTAGGGTGTGAATTATGGACAACAACCAAGAAACAAATACAGTAAAATTCAAGTCTCGATACTGGCGTTTTTAAGAGGAGTTAGAAGGTGTTCTGAACTTGACATTATAAAAAATGAGGCCATAAGAGAAGAGTTACAATTTTCTAACTTGAATGAAAAATTAAAATATTACAAACAACGGTGGAAATAACCCTTAGAAAGAATGTCAGATTCCAGACTGACCAAACAATTCTGGAAATAGAAACCTATAGGATACAGGTGTGTGGGTAGACCCAGGAAGGTTTTTGAAGGCGGTACAGCTTGCCTATGGCGTGTTGTAAAGTAATTTATTTGCGCATTTCGTTTTCAATAGAATTACGGTGTGTGTAAAAGATCGTTTACATAATAATTGACATTATAATATTAACATACATAATAATATTAATTATATAAGATTTAAGATACTTGGAAAGTGTAATTTATCACATAGGGGAATATGAACAATGATCTGAAAAAAATAACTTGCAACTAAAAACAATAATCCGCTAAATAATTAACTCCAACTCCTCTTAATATTAATTAATGCAAATGACCTTTTCTTCAATAATTTTAATGCAGTAGATAAAGTTTATAAAACATTTTTCAAACATAAAATGTAGTTAGAAGGTACAAAGGCAATACACGGAATGTGTTGTGTGACTGTTGTGTACACATTAATAAACCAAAAGGATGATTTTAAAGGAAATCATATTGTAACGAGAATCGTATAGAACAGCCTAGAACATTCTCCACCCATAACCTCTCCAAGTGTGGCAGGTGTTGTGTCAGTCAAGGCCGCCTTCAATTATGTTCCAGATTCTTCAAGAGCACACTTGAAATACGCATTAGCGTCAGCAATTAAGTTAAAGACGGAACACCTAAGTTATAGATGACTTGCGCGACCTACAGAAAGTCATAGCTGCCGACTTGTCAGAGTTACGTGAGCGATTTTCCTTAGCGCGGATCGAGTGTTTGTGGAAGTACTGTAGCGAAGTGTTGTGTTATAATTAGTGCGGAATCCTTTATTACAGCGAAAGGCATAAAATCTCTAGCATTACGACAATCTTTAGCATTCTTCTTGCCTAAATAAAACAAAATGAATCGTTCGTAAAGGAACACAAAGTAAATAAACAAACAGGAAAAAGCATGAAAGTCTACTATGTAAGGATGAAGTTGTGCGAATAAATTTTCACCTCCGCAACGCCACTTTCCTTTGTCCCAATTCGATGCAACGATTCTACTTGTAAACCCCCTCGTTCTACCAGATTCCCGTCACGTGCATCTGGTTTGTCACAAGACAAATTTGTCTCACTGAACTTACACCTTTCTAAAGCCGTCTGACCTCAAAAACACGTCGGCTACTCATGCGTTTGGTACAGCCCATCCTGTACAAATCAATGCAATAACCTGAACTATCAGTGTACTACTCGCGCGCTCACACGTGTGTGTGTGTGTGTTACTCAAAAAAATTATTCCAATTTACAGAAGACAATGGTGGGATTATCTACAAAGGATGACAGAGGATAGATTGGCGAAAACGACACTGAACTATACAGCCATTGGCAGAAGAGACGTGGGTCGTCCGAGGATGAGATGGGTGTCGGAATATGTTTATATAACCTAATCCTTGCAGTGGTGAAACGCCGCCCCAAAATTTATTGCACCCCTTTTTTATCTCCCCAATTTTTGGGGGGGGGAGGGCGTAACTTAATATTTAAAACTAGACGCGTGGCGTAGATGGAAATAAAATGTGCTGTGCCCATCGTGACAGGTCTTGCAAGGAAACACTTGATTAACAGCAGCAACATTTTGATTTGATTCTGAGACAAATTTCTTTTACAATTATAATTCTCTTGGTCTTGATTTTTCCGTACGTTGAACATCAATTAAAAAAATTTATAAGCACCATGGTGGCTGGATTCCAACAATAACATCTCAAAAAATATCTCTAACAATTAAATTACAACATATAAAACTACCAAACACAGAGTATTTCACTTTCAATAAAAAAGGATTTTTCATTTGCATTCGCAATGCGTGAGCAATTAATCAGCAATGAAATCATTAGAAGTACATAATAATGAGAATCAATTATCCATAGATAATAATAAAATTTTTGAAAATAATTACTTAAATGTGTTCAAATACTTCCATCTATCTGTCCCCAGCACTTGGATTATTAAAACGAAAGGCAAGTAACCTTAAGATCACAAACTGCGATCACAGTAAAGCAGACATTGAAAATTTGTTAATTAATTATAAAATTTTAGTAAATATTCTATAATCAAGCAGAACCAAATAATTATAATTAAATCAAAAGGAGTTTTAATTTAGAATGAATTGAACTGGAAAAATAGTTGAACGCGCAGGATCAAAAGTCGTATGACAGGCAGATGTAAGTACTGTCTGGGTATTACATTTTCTTAAAGTTTGGTTTTCATAAGTTGATTTTGAAATTGGTTTTATTTGCAGGAATTAAAATTAAATATCTACATTGTGACAATGGTAACCCTTAACATCATGAAAGATTAATATACTAATACTTATAACATATTGATAACACAGTCATCACTACGCACAATTTCGCATGTCTAATTGTTAACATTTCGCATGTCAAGGCAATGTTAACTCTGAAGTATGAGTCTATTTTATAGAACTGAGTTTCTCTATGTGTGTGTTACACGGTAACCGGCGGAGTATTGTGTGTGTGATGAATAAAAAGGAAAGTTCCCACCTGATCTTTGAGAACACATAAAGGAGATTCCTGCCGTCCAAGTCTGAGTGTGAGTGAGGATCTAGCGTGGCGTAACGGCGCTGGGGATCCTTACGCACCGCTCTTCGGATGGGGAAAGATGAAGTGTTCCCATCTCGTCGACCCCTTCGACCTCCCGACTATGCGGGGAATCCTGTAAAAATTTTATTTGTATATTTGATTCAGACAAAGAGAACATACCATCCCCACATCCTTTCGCCAAGCAACCCAGATCACACACACCGATATAATTTCAATTCAACAAATGCCTGCCATTAACCCCAGTAAAGGTCATACTTCAAGTTATTTATTTGAATATTAAATTTCAATTCGTCACAGTTAAATCATTACAATTCCAAGCTTAAATATTCATGGGTTACCTTCTAGATTTAAATTCACATTATCAACAACTTACAGGCACGTGGTCTCTGTAATTACATTTACAAACTATTTCAATTAAGAACCAGATTTCAGTGCAATTATAATTATAATTTTATAACTCATTTAATTCCTCTGTTTTAAGTTTTCATTGCCTCTAACATTATTTCTTTAAATTTACTGTAAATCATTTAACCACGTGTTTTATTCATACCGGAACGAACATGGACACTCAGAGCCACACACACACACTATCATTACATTTTACACACACGAGCCCCAATTAAATTAATATTAGTAATTAAATCCTGAATACTGGCTCACCTGAAGCTCTTTATAGGATTAACGAATCATAATAGCTGTTAAGAACTGCACGCCGTCACTGTCCGCACCGTACCAAAGTTGAAAGAGAAAGAGACGAGAGTCACCGCTGCGTGCAATTACAAAACCCAAAAACACTGCTGAATAGATCTCGTTGTTAAGCACAGGCAAAACGGCCAACCAAATGACGTCACAGATCAAGGTCGCTCGCGGGCAATCTAACAAGCGGCGATAAGGCACCGAACGTACGGAATTACATTAAAACTGGCCGTGGCGTTTACCTTTAATATACCCCCGGCACAGTGGAGAAGAAGAAGGAAACTTCTGGAATTCGTTAGCCACTTGTTTGCTCTACAACTGCACGGAAATAAAATGTCGGTAATTCAAGAGAAAACATGAATAGAGGTCGACCACCCTTCAGCTTTGCCAATTAAAACGTTGAGAAATTTTGGAATTTAGAGGTTATCAAGACGTTGAGAAGAAGAAAACAGAGAAACTTGGAGACGTTCAACTGCTCTCACTCATACGTTAGGCTATGACGGCCGCCAGCGAGCAACAAGGAAAAGAAGATTCCTTGTAACAAAGAACCGTTACAGTTTAAACCCGATGGATAGTTTTATAGCGATTAATTCGCGACGTAATTTTTAACTTAGTCTGTCATTAGTTTTTAAGTCTAGACCTGAAGGAAAATACCTGCGTTAACTCGAGAGCATTATTACAATTATACGAATGTTGATTAAATTTACTAGTATGTCAATTTCTCTGGTACTTAAAACTGTTTCCTGCAGTGCCAACACCACAATCGAGGTATAATATATTTCTTTATTAAACGTTAGTATACAGGTTATCAATCTTCGTCTGCCTCTGTATGTGTGTGTGTGTGTGTGTGTGTGTGTGTGTGTGAGAGAGAGAGAGAGAGAGAGAGAGAGAGAGAGAGAGAGAGAGAGAGAGAGAGAGAGAGAGAGAGAGAGAGAGAGAGAGAGAGAGAGAGAGAGACTGACTGACTGGTTACAATGCTACAGCGGTTATCAGTCGTGTACAAGTACAGTAACATAGAATCAGACAACGTCAACAGTCACAGTTGTACTCATTCCTCCTCTACAATTGTTGAGGAGTTTCTATTAAAATAATTCTGCTAAGCACAGACACAGATGCTGTGCAACAATCAACTACAATATTCACTGCGAAGGACGTATAAACAAACACATTGATACACCCGTTAAACACGACCTACGCTAATCGCAGCTTTAAAGTAGCTGTCGAGATTAAACACTATTCCAATATTAATACCTTTGATGAAAAGCATCGACATTTTTAAGACTTCAAGAATATTTAGTCTTAGATCAAAAAAATAGATCTTTAAGCGAGAATTTCAAAATAGAATTTATGCACCAGTGCACCAGCCTTGCGGTATGAACGAAAAAGATAGATTGTCGATAGACTAAAGAGAATGTGAGATCCGTAACAAGCGTCTACGGCATAATCCTTGAATTGTAGAAAAATAAATTTAATTTTGTTCCGTATGATAGCGTTACACAACGGAATATTCTCGAATAATAGAGTGTGTCGTTTTACGTGTTTCTCGGCTATCCCAACAGAGCCCAGCTGTAATATGTGTGTGCGTACATACTGCTTCTACTTTGAGATGAAAGACAATTACGTGACACTTATCACGCACGTGACAGCTCCAGACCGCACCGGTCCGCGCACCGTGTTCAAGACAAAACATTTTACACTTTTTCTAGTGGATTCGAGAGCGCCTGTAATAGGCAATTGTTTAACACGTCATCCAAAACGTGACAGATTATTCTGGCGGGGTATAAATATAAGCATCCAGCGACGGTCAGTTCAGTCAGTTTACGTAGGGCGATTACTCAGTGCGTTCAAGTGGTTATAGTAAAAAGTGATTACTGTGCGGGACTCTATTGATTGACATTATTATTGGTGTATAATACGAGTATAATCTTGTTGAATAACTTGTTGATTACAAACAGTTAATTGTGATAAATTAAAGCTGGTGATTATTGACTTAATTGGTGTCTGTATTTTGTTTTCCACTGTACCATACGACGATCAACGAGGCCGTCGTAACAATATACTTTCACTTTTGAATCAAAGTGTTGTTAAAAACATAGACAATCTGTCACTTGTTATCCGTATCTACCACTTCTACCGTATTATATATATTGTTACGACGAGCGCACTGATCGTCGTATGGTACAGTGGAAACAAATGCAGACACCAATGAAGTCACTAATCACCAGCTTACTTAATCACAAATAACAGTTTGTAATCAATACGATTATACTTGTACAACAATTCAATTAAATTTGTCCACACGCAATAATAATGTCAAGCAATAGAGCTCTACACTAATTACAACACTGTTAACACTTTTCTCTAAGCCTCAACAATGACTCGATCCGCACTAACGAAATCGCTCAACGTACTGAACTGACAAAAACCACAAAACCAGCTGCTGTGGCTTGTGTAGGTAGCGCAGGTGTTCGAGAATAACATTCCATCCTTACTGCAGTTGCCAGCAGTAAACCGTATTTCAAGTACTTTTGAAGTTTCTGAAAGGTACTTTAGTGATACCTGAGTGGACGACCTTGACAAGACGAAGCACGCTGGGCTAGTCAAGAAGCGTCTAGAACGACACTCTCGACTGTCCTAGAGTGTTTCGTAATTGCGTAACAATATATTGTAACGAGAATCGTATCGAACTGCGTAGAACATCCGAGAGCTTTCTTCCAAACTATCCCCCCCCACCGCTAGTACACAGGTGTTGCCTCAGTCAAGGCCGCGTTCACGTTTATTCTAGGTTGTTCAAGAGGCCACTTGAAATATGCATTAGCCTCAGCATTAAGTGGCGTGCACATTGAGGATGAAAGATTTCTAGAAGGCTTGCGCTACCTATAAAAAGCCATAGCATCCGGCTTCTCAGTTCAGTGGTGTTAAGCGGTTTCTTTAGCGCGGATCCAGTGTTTGTAGGAAAGTGTTGTTGTGTTATAATTAGTGCGGAATCCTTTATAGTTGACATTATTATTGCATGTGGACAATTTTTACTTAAATTGTTGTAAGACTTGTTGTAATCTTGTTGATTACAAATGATTAATTCTGATTATTAAAGCTGGTTATTAGTCATTTCATTGGTGTCTTGTATTTTGTTTTAGACTGCACCATACGACGATCAGTGAGACCACGTAACAATACACAAGCCACTTATGCTAAACATAGACTACCGTATTTTTTTTTGTATTCGCTCATTTAGAATACTTGATTTGCGAGCACTGTATTTAGTCATACAAATCTCAACATTGTACACAAGTATTACTGTTAGTCCTCGTACCCATGACCGCATGTCTGTAATTTCGCTCGTACTCCGTTTAAGTAGCGCCATCTGTTGCCCGATTGTTGCATTAACAGCTACTAGTACAGTGTAAACACTGACGTGAACCAAGTTCAATATCGCCGTAGCGCGGCTGTGTGTTGCTGCCGAGGCGAGATTGTGTCAAGTCGTGAAAAATCAATATTCAAGTTGGACTAACCACCGAAGGTTAACCTTCTCTCGGCACGTTTAATGTCTATCTGCAACTGCAACCTGAGAGTATTTCTTAGTTTAATCCGATACGCGTTACGATTTTTTATGTTACGAAGAAAATAAAATTCGCAAGAGCGCTAACCTCCAATATGTACTGTTATGTGTCATACAATCGACATCCGCATTTAACACGTTGTCGAAAAAGTGTAGACGCATCTGGCAAATTTAACATTTAAATTAGTTAAAACATTTAACAGTTTTAAACTAATTGTTTCAACTTATTTATCCGAGACTTCGTTCAGAGTTTTTTAATGTGTCTTGATGAGCAGTTGTGTCAATATTATAAATTTAAAAACTGATGTTTGAAAAATAGAGTTTCCATATATGCAAGCATTAGCAGGTAGACGTAAATTAATCCAAAAACGGTAAAGTAAATTCTCTGACAAAATAATTTGAACGAATTTAGTTAATAAAATTTTCAAATCACGTATTTAATTATATTAAATTACAAAACTGGGGATTTAGTAAGCGTACATTTCATCGTTTTTACAGTTAACAAAACAATGTTGTCCGGCGTTTTGCAATAGGCCAAGGAGTAAAGATTAGGAACCAATCACGATGGGTTAATTTTGCAAGGTAAAATACAATACCAAAAAATTTAATAAGTTAATGTTATTTAAAATGACTCTTAATGTAAATCAAGACTCTTAAAAGAACATGTGATAATATCACAAGTGTAATTAAACTTTCTTGTGTTAGTATGCAAAAGGTAAACAACTTCTAACACGCTGCGATTAAGGCCTACTTATAGTACACTGACGTCAAATAATTAACTGATAGCGAAATAATTAACTGGTGTAGACCACAGAATATAGAGTGGCTACAGTAAGAAAATAAGTTAAATAAATTACCAATAAATTTCTACACACGAGAAATATGGAATCGGGTCTAACCGGAAAGAACACGTGTTATCTGTGGCATAGTAAAGAAAGTTGTTATGTGCGGTCAACATCTTGATTTCATTAACGCTTTTTGACATGATAATGTCTTTTAGCTGGACATCGTTTGAAACTTTCTGTAACATTTTATTTACGTCACGCTGTATGACGTCATCATTGTTCGATTGTAAAGCTTCCACAATTTCGATTCCCCACAGTCTAGAAATCTTCGGTCTCTGTCGTTTTAACATGATAATGTTTGTTATATAGTAAATATATTTGTTATATAGTAAATATTTGGTATATGCACATTATACGTTTCAAAAGCCTAAAAGTGTGGAATACCGTTTACCAAATGGTAAAAGCTTAAGAGCATGGTAATGTCTTTCAGCCGCCAGCTAAACGCTACATTTGCGCAAAAGAAACAATCAGTCAGTCAGTAACCATAATAATGTTGCATTTAGCTGGCGGCTGAAAGACATTATCATGCTCTTAAGCTTTTACCATTTGGTAAACGGTACTGTATCTTTTGTTTTTTTTTTATCAACCTTCTTCTTACAAGAGTAAATAAAACTTAAAAAATTTGAGAAAGTTATAAAACCAGCAGTCAATAACTTACAAATATATTTAGAATAAATGCTTAGAGTGCACAAGAACTAAGGAATGAGGACAAAATAAACATAATGCAGCTCGGCTTTCGAATATTCTTACATGATGTAAATTATGTCAAAAAAATAAATAAACTATTTCGCTACAGTAAACTTCACTCAGAAAACAACACAAATGGGAATTTGGTAGATTCAAATTAATATTAATAATTCAGGAGTTCTAAGAAAGAGTTGTTGAACAAAGTTTAATGAATTTAACAATTAGTTAAATTTAAAACAATTTAGTTAAAAATAAAACAATTTAACAAAAAATTAGTTTAAAAAAAGAATGGCTGCGGTATAAAAAGTATTATTCCTTTAATAAACTGTATTAAAAGCTCAGTAGATTGTCAAAAACAATACAGTCAATAATAAACCCACTTCAGTTCAGTAACAAATATCTCAACTACATAAGTCGTATACTTCCAAAACCGGTCATCTCCGTTTTTATAAATCTTTCAGGAGATGGAAAAACGTTTCATCTCTGAGTTTCAAACGAGTATTCAATTTTTTTACCACAGAATTCAAGACTTTAGTATACTTTAATTAGGATAAAAATATTAAATTTTAGAGTTTTATATTTAAGCCTGGAAGGGCATAAGAATTTTTGGAGTCTGCAACTGGAACCTGGAGAGTATATCTTAATTAATCCGAATTGAAGACCAAAGTAAAATTCCAAAGTGCGTTTTTCAACGGTAATTGCAAAGATATAATATCCTACTATTATGTGTTTTATTTCTGGTATTCAAATTGCACACGTAGGGGAAAGTGTAGACGTAACTAGCTATGTGGTTAAAAAAAATAAGAACGACTGAAGAATGTAAAGCATTTTTGGTAATCATTCTATTAGTTTTGGTATTTAGAGTCCACTGGTGTTTAGCACATAAGGAAGGGCACTAAAACCGTCACCATCCACTTAATCTGGTGTTGACTTACGAAATTAAAGCAGAGTCCCAAATGACAGTAGGGACCAAACCAACCTCGAACTACCGAAAACTCGAACTACGCAAAATGCCGGTATTATCTGCCGTTAGCCGCTATGCCGGCGCGCTGAGCACCCCGCGCATTGCCGCTAAGCCACAACTGGGTTAGCCCTAATGTACTTTACTGTGGAGCGTCTCTACGTGATAATGTAAAGTTAGAAATGTATACAAAATCTGTAAACTGGTATGCTGTGTATGTGGGTTTTGTTTACCAATCTGCGCGCGCTTTCGAGAACATTCGCGATTGAAAGGAAAAGGAAAAATCGGCGGCGAATAGTCATTCGTTTAATTAGGTTATATGCATAAGTAAAAAATAAAAATTCCAAACTTTTTTCGTTAACACTCACAAAATAAATTTATTTATTAAATGCACACACTAAAATTTAAAATGGCATACAGTAATATTAAAAATTGTACTGTATGTACATTTGAAAACAAAACGGTTTGCATGAAACTAGAAAATGAATTTAAGAGTTTTTTTGTTTTTGAGTTAACGAACTTTTTCTGGTATCAATATCCTCCTGTTATCGGAGTAGGTCTACATATTATTTTTCTAGCGGGGTACCTCGAACTATACGGAATCTTGAACTATCGAACCTCGAACTGTCGAGACTCTACTGTAAATAAATGTCGGTGGAATATCGATTATGTTTAACACGTGACTCTGTAAACACAATAAAACTCTCCGGTAAATTGCTCCGTCTTGTCGCGCTGTCCGGTATAATACACGCTTTTCGCCCGGTCCCTCCTCGTTTCATATGCGGGACCTTCACAAAGTACCTCGTCTTTTCTTCTCTTGCTGGCGTTACAGCCCAGTTTAGCATCTTCATCGGTTTTTCTCCATTAAACCATCTCATGACATAGTCATCTTCACCTTCGTACCCCTATATTCTTCAGATTCTCCTCAACGTCCTCGAGCCATCTCTTCCTCGGCCTCCTTCTTAATCTCCTACCTACTGGTCTCTATTCTACATTTTGTCTGGGAATTCTGTGTTGTTCCATCCTCATTGTGTGCCCCAGCCAGGCTATCTTTCTACGCTCTATAAACTTTACTATATCAGCTCTGTGTATTAGTACATTTATTTATTTCGTATTCCTATATTCCTTTATATTCTCCACGAGTCGTTGTTATTTTGCACTAGTCCAAAACTTATTCTGAGTAAAAATATTCAAAATATTTTGACAAAATCGTTCAAATATTCTTAGACACTGTTCTACAACTCGGGCACATGTGCAAAAATTTATTTGATTCTGTTGAATTTGCGGCAGTTATCGTTTCCCATAGAAAAATTCTACACATAGACACACGGACACGCACAAAGACACTTTTCGGAAAATGACTTTTCTTCATGTTTTGAGGGTAGTACAATCAGAATCAGCGCTTATCTTCAACACGATTTTTTTCGCGATCACCTTACTTTCATTTCCTTCCGGAACATGGAAGTAAAATTAATAAGAGAATTTGTCTTCGAAGATCCGAAAGGGATCTGAAATGGTCAGTATTTTGTCAGTTTGAATAGTTGTAGAATATTTGAGTAGAAAACGACACTTCGTGTAGCAGGATTATGCGTATTAACTAGGTAACATCAACAGAAGAGGTCTGTAATGAAATTCAATTTGACGTCATTTGTAAGTGTCGTTAAAAAAGTTGTGAAAGCGTCCAAGTTAACCTAATAAACTCAACTTGAAGTAGTATTAAAATCGCTGAAGGTACTCAACGAGTGGCGCTACAGTTCCGCCATGCATACCGTAAAGACTGTGAAAGTATACTTAAAAGTTTGTCATTATATTTAATGTACGCCTTCTATATCATTGCAACGAGAACAGGTTGTCACCGTCCGCTGGCCAGTTAATCTGTCCGTAATTGATATACTGTACTTTGTTTAGTTATTATAATTTCTACAACCGCATCAAAGTACTAATTTGTGTTAAAGTTTAATTAAATGCGCCTACTTTTATATACACCTAATTGCACTTGTTCTTAATTCCAAGACATATTCCAGGTAAACTACGAAACGGAAATTATTAAATATAATTATTTCACTACGACTCGGAACACAAAACTTTTTATGGGTAAAAACGTAAAAGTTTTACCTTATAACCTGAACCAGTTTTCACTTTTAAAAAGCTTCTTCAGAAGCTTTTCCGAGCCTTTCCGAGCTTCTTCAAAGTTTTGTGTTCCGAGTCGTAGTGAAATAATTATATTTAGTTAAGTAACGGACACGCCATGGACAACGAAATCCAGGAAATTATTAGTTAGTTTTGCTGTTAGATGGTAGTATTATTTAATGAAAATGTAGTTTTCATGAAGAAGAAAATTAATGAACTCAACCACAAAAATGTGAAGTCTGGTTTGTCGCTGAATAAATGTGGAAGAGACATAATCAGTTTAGCTGCAGCTGAGATGGTGCTTCTTCCTAATCGCCTGCATATTGTTCATTGGTTGTACGTCTAATTCCTCTCGTAGAGTCTAACTTTCTTCTTCTTCTTCTTCTTCTTCTTCTTCTTCTTCTTCTTCTTCTTCTTCTTCTTCTTCTTCTTCTTCTTCTTCTTCTTCTTCTTTTCTTCTTCTTTTTCTTCTTCTTCTTCTTTTATATAGGCTTAATCGCATTCTTTTCTTCACGCATCAAGGGGGATTCCACAGAAGTCGATTGTTCCACAGCGGTGCTCTTTTTTAGTTGCTACGCTTGTTGTTTGGCTCATTTGCACGCTTTTTCGTTCAGGACCGCTGACTTTCAGGGAGCTAACTGAGGCATAGAATTTGCAAAGGCTGTTGGCTACTTGCACTGGACTGGTGAGGAGCTTGTCATTCACTTTCATGGGTTCCCATGCTTGCCTCTTCTTGTCATTATTTAAGCTTGGTAGGAAATTGTGGGCTTTGGTGCCGTCCCTTCTGAAATCTAGTTTGGCGACAAAGTTCCTGTATGTACTTTCCTTGGCTTGGATGATGGCCCGAGTGAGAGCTGCTTGCTTCCTTCTTAATTCAGCACAGTCTTGTAGTAGCTTCGTTCTCTCAGCTTTCTTTCTCGCCTTGTTCCTTTCCTTCTGGAGAGCGGTGAGAGTCGCATTCCAAAAGGGTTTATATTTTTTAACACTTCCTCGAGGTATGCTTTTCTTAGCAGTTTCTAGGATACCCTTAATAAATCTGTCAGTGACAAATAACCATGCATTTATAAGAAACCGAGACCCAACCAAAAGACTTTAAATATTAAAGAAAAAAATGAATAAACAATTCGATTCTAGTATGAGTCAAGTAACTGTATAGTTGTAGATAGGTTTTTGTTTGTACGTTAAGTACAGTAATATTAAAGACTGTGTAACGATAAGAGTTAGCAGTAACTGTAATTTAAAATATAATTGTTAGTAGTAAATGACGACCTTGTCAGAGAAATAAATAGAAAGCAATGTATATGCCATAACAAAAAGAAATTAATATAAAAAAAATTAAAAGAGTAGATAATCAATAAGATAATTGATTAGCTGAGAGCAGCATACAAAATTAATAACAATGTATTAGCAATAAGATTTTATATTATGTTTTTGCGTCAAATAAGACTACGAATTATACGTAGTAGGTACGTAAGAATACGAATCATTTGGAATCGTAAAATAAATAAGAAATTAACGGGTAATCTGAGATTGCAAATTACCCGTAATAAAGATGTCAAAATAATAATGAGTTTCTAAACCGCAAAACAAATTAAAAAAAAGTGTTAATAAAAATTGAAATGATTTATAAACAAATCAAATAGCATTATTATTATTATTATGATTACAACCTTCATTCTTGCACACACACGAATTTAATGTAATGTAATGTACCTAAAGATATGTCACACATCAATTATTAAACACATTAAATTTGGTAGTGTTGTAAATGGCTTCCAAAAACGTGGGGCTAACACATTAAACTAGTGTGTTGTAATATATTAACAGAATTTTAATCACTTTTTAACCCGTCTAGTGCAGACATTTTTCAGATTTCAGTACCTAAGGTAGGCCTACTTGGGTAAATATTTATTTGCGATATTTCATATGAAAACAAGGAAAGAATTAACAAATCTTTAGTTTTCGAATTTTTTTTTATTTGCTGGTAATTTGTTATCGATTATCATTATTTTCCCATTAAATTTTCTTGACTGTATATTATTAAAAAAGCGAAATCCTAATTTTATTAGTCATTATAAACAATTTATATATATATATATATATATATATATATATAAACTCGTATTATACTATTTACCTGTTTCATAGCCCTCCGTCCCATGCCTACTCTCTCCTTTATTTCATCTGTGTCTCTGCCATCTACATAGTATATGGTGGCATGACCAGATAACTAGAGGAAGGAAAGTACAGATATACAATACTATAGTAAAGAGTAATCTGTTGTATGGTGCTGAGAGTTGGAGAGTGACAGAAGCGGACAAAAGGAAAATACTAGCTGTAGAGATGAATGGACTAAGGAGATCATTCAGAGTATGCAGGCGAGAGAAAATAAGAAATGAACAGATTAGAGAAATGATAAATGCGAAACATGCAGTAGTAGACGAAATAGAAAGAAGACAGTTAATTTAGTTTGGACATGTTAAACGGATGGGAGGAGAAAGGTTCCCAAAGAGGATAATGGAATGGTTACCCCCGGAGAAGAGGAAGAGAGGAAGGCCCAGACGATCATGGGGAGAGAGTGTCCAGAAAACTCCAAGTGCGAGGAATCTGACAGAATTGTCAGGACCAAAAATATTGGAGAGAAAGTCTGGAAATCGGACAGCGACGACAGACGCTATAAACCGATCTTTTATATATATATATATATATATATATATATATATATATATATATATATACGGCCTCACCTCTGGAGGTCATCTTTAGTGAAAGTTTTCTGACGAAAACACACAGCCTACTATATATAATGTTCAACGTAAAAAAATTCTTTCGGTAGTTGTTGAAACAAAGAAATCACAATAGCATAGATGGTGTGTCGACTACACCAGCAGTCAACACTGCACCGACAACCCTGCGCTCGTCGATAAGGTTCGACGCGCCCGCGAACCAATTCGTAATTTTATTCTATTTTGAACGAAGGAACGCACCCGCATTGTACCTGCTTCGAAGTACTTTATTATAAAAATAGTACAAGCCGTTTAAAATTTTACTTTTCTCTAATACAATAATTACTGTAAGTCAGTTTTTTTTTAAGAAAAGGAACTGAAAACATTCATTTATGTTTTAAATGTATTTTTCAAGTTTTATATTTCTGTGCTCTTTACAAAAATAAATAGTGTTATAGTGGTAAGTTGTTTAATTTATTTTTGTTAAAATGTGTTACTGTTTAACCATTTTTTAGTTTAAAGTTTTGTTAGTTTTAACGTGCGTGTGCATGATGACAGATTGTTGATGACCTACTCCTAATGTGAAAAATTTATATGAAAAGCACTACAAAATTTTTTTTATTCGGTGTTTTACGTCGCTAATTTTTGTAATTTTTCCAGTACAGTTAATGTTTTTAACGTCCAAATATTGACCATTGATGTCCAACGTCCAGCTCCGCAGCTTTGTATTTTCCATTGACGAGATTGGGAGGGGTGCGCCCATTGACCTGCTCATCAGTTATATATGCGCCCCCATCAATTCAAAGCTTGCCTATGACTACTCTACACCGTCAGATAATACTGTAGACACACGAAAAATCCGACGCTTAAATTGAAGCGGTTAAGTAAGTTTTTCAGTATACGCTTTTTTAATAATCCATATTAACATGTTTTTTTATTAAAAAGAATTAGTGTGTATAATGTTTTCATACATAGTTAAATAATTATTTTAAGGAAATACAAAAAACGCTAGTCGAGGGTGCAACCGGTTGAAGGCGACTGAACTCGCTAGTTACTAAAAGCCAGAAATGACATTTAACGTAAAGCATGTTTACGAAAATGTTTACGCGCTGTAGGGCAAGTGGGGGTATAAAGAAGTTGTCTAGTTCCAAAATTGTTATTTCCGATCTGACGATGAGCTCTGAAGCTTGAAAGCGCTAATCGGAATAATTTTCTTATAGTGGTGTGCAACAGTGATAATTCTGTTTGTGATTAACCACTAACACAACTTTCTTAATTAAATTGTCAAATGTTTCAAAATTCATATATTTTCAAAATCATAATTGTTACATATAACTGTATGTCTTTAATATAAAAAAACAAAGAATTTCGACGACACCGAAACATCGAAGCATGATAATTTTTTAGGCTTTTGAAACGTATAATGTGGGTTGGTGGATTACGTAAATCATTTCCAAACCACAGACGATCACAAACAGAGCATGTAAAACCCAATTTATTCTCACTAAAACGTTTGCTAAACTCAATGTCAGCAGCGATTATTTCTGTCTTGATGCGTTTACATATCAAATTTCTAGACTGTGGGGAATCGAAAGTGTGGAAGCGCTACATTTTTCGATGACGTTACATTTTTGTGGAATGACCCCCAGCCTAAAAAAAATTTAAAGAAATTTCGACGAAACCGAAACATCGAAGCATGATAATGTTTTTAGGCTTTTGAAACGTATAATGTGCATATAACAAATATATACTATATAACAAATATATTTACTATATAACTAACATTATCATGTTAAAACGAGAGACCGAAGATTTCTAGACTGTGGGGAATCGAAAGTGTGGAAGCGTTACATTTTTCGATGATGTTACATTTTTGTGGAATGACCCCCCAGCCTAAAAACATTATCATGTTAAAAAGAAATAACTGATAAATCACCCAACCAAAATGTTTCTTTGCAAGTGCTGTCAGCTTCGAACCTGTTACCTTGCAATATGTAGCGTTCAACGTAAAAAAACTCTTTCGGTTGTTGTTGAAACCAAAAGAAAATCACAGTGCATATACACTACACCGTTAAATAAAAATACTGTATACACTTGACAAATCCGACTCTTAACTTGAAACGGTTATGTGACTTTTTCAGTACACGATTTTTTTTTAATAATCAATGTTAATACGATTTTTATTAAAAACAATTACTGTATATAATTTTTTCACAAATATTTAAATAATTATTCTAAAGAAATACAGAAAACGTTGAGCGAGGGCGCAACCGGTTGACGGCGTCGGTCGTAACCCGGGCTGGGGAGCGCGGCTGGCTGCGCGCGGGCCAAAACAGTGACAGTGACAGTCAGTCGGTAGTGGAGTGCGCGAGACGTCGGCCGCCGCCCGCCGCCAGTGTCAGTGTGCAGTGCGTTCCCGCGTTTCACTAACCCACAGGATATCACTAACACACTCACCGTAGTAGTATTGTTGCACTCATTCCAGTAAGTATACGTAGTGTTGTTGTCTCTCGGGTCCGCATATTGTATCGCGGCGCATCTCACCAAAACTTATCAAAACAATTTCAAAGTGCCCCTGTCTTTGGAGTATAGTCAAAAATTTCATACACATTATAAATGTTGAAAATCCTATTGTTAAAGTATTTTTTTTTTTTTACCGGCATTGTTATTCTTTATTTTTCCGGTGAAGGGTTTGTGAGCATCGGTCAAAAGTAGACCATAACACAAATATTAAATTATTTGTGTCGACGTTTCGACAAAATTATTGTCGTCATCAGGACCTGTTTATGAATACAAAAGAAAATGTCAAACACAACAGATCAATTATTTGAGTAAACGTGTTTGTGTATGTGAGTCTGTGTATGTGTGCGTGTGTGCGTGCGTATGTGTGTATCCGTGTATATGTGAAGGAGTTGAAACAGTTTGTTTTACATCAGAAGGTGCTGAAAAAGTTTGTTTTAGATCTGTACATCTGTCTATCCATACACGGATACACACATACGCACTCACACACACGCGCGAGCACACTCACACACACACACACACACACAAACACGTTCACTCAAGTAACTGATCTGTTGTGTTTGAAATTTTCTTTTGTATTCATACACAGGTCCTGATGACGACAATAAACATTGTCGAAACGTCAACACAAATAATTTAAAATTTGTGTTACACTTTTTGACCGATCCTGACAAACCCTTCACCGGAAAAATTCATTGACTGACGGTTACTACGAATTTAAGGAGTTATTCCTTATGTTGATGTTCGTTCAATTACTGATAATATTAATTTATCACTATTTACTTTTAGTGGAGTTCGTGATTTCGTGACAGTAGTGATAATACATATTAAAATTCGTAATAATTATCAGAATGGAAACACAAATAGTAGTAGTAGTAGTAGTAGTAGTAGTAGTAGTAGTAGTAGTAGTAGTAGTAGTTGTTGTTGTTGTTGTTGTTGTTGTTGTTGTTGTGGTTGTTGTTTTGTTGTTGAATTGTTGTTGGTGTTATTGTTTCGTTGTTGTATCTTTGTGTTGTACTAGTAGCATACTCCATCACAGTATATTCTTCCTTCATGATTATTTACTTTTCTTTAAGAAAAGATAACGTCGTATTTCTACGAAATTTTTCGTATTACTGAGAGAGTAGCATAATTATTGTTAATCAAATTGTATTACCTATGTCCGCTGTTACATTGCAATTAATCTTCTTCAGCTGGACGCATTTTGTCCAATTCAACATCACCAAATGTTAATCCTGTTTCCTTTCAACCGTTTTCGCGTCTAGACAACATCACTTTTGCTTATTTATGCTTTCCCTTTTTCTCTGGTAATTCTATGTATTCGTTGAATTAGTTTCCGAAACGGTTATAATGTCGTTTTAATATAAAACTACTTTCATAGTGTGTATCCGGAGGACTTTGGGTTCACCCAGCCATACCTAGCCATAACAGATCTTTGATAGCCTGGTCTAGGCGTAGTACTAGCCACATTGCCCCTTTTTCTTATCACACGGCCTAAATAATTTACACTGACCTACGTTGAGCTTATGTTGGTGGGGGGGGGGGACTTCAAATTCTCATGCTCTTGTCCCGTTTATGTTTTTACGGGAAGAGAATTTATTCGGTGGTGAGCTTCCGAAACGGGTTTCCGAAAGGCATTTCAATATAAAACTATTTTCACCGTGTGTAGCCGGAGGACTCTGGGTTCACCCAGCCATAACGGATCTCCGATAGCCTGGTCTAAGCGTAGTACTAGCCACATTGCCCCACTTACTTGTCATACGGCCTAAATAGTTTACACTGACCCACGTTGAGCTTATGGTGAGTGAGGGGGGGGGCTTGAACTTGCCATGCTCTTGTCCCGTTTATGTTCTTACGTCTTGTCCTTTGCTAGTGCGCCGCACTTGTACACGCGCGCGCGTGTGTGTGCATTTTTGTTACACTTCGTGTCTTGATGTATAAACAAGTTTATACTCCGTCAGAGAAACAACAATATGGCTGATTATGAGTACATTGCTTAATACTTGAAACATGTCTCAAGTACGCAGAATACGTCTTGATTGTACAGTTAAGTGCGCGTACACATACATTCATACACTTGCTGCTACAGTTCTTTTTTGAAATATATACTACTTACACAACAGTAATATACAATTAGGTCTAATATATTTTTAATACTATTGTTAATAATAAATAAAACTTTTCTTACAAGAATATGTTTTGTATTTTTTTTAATATAACACTGTTTTGATAGTATAAACTATCATAATCAGAAATACAGGTTATGTTTATAATTATATTTATACTATGGAAACAGTGTTATATTAAAAAAAATACAAAAAATGTATTCTTGTAAGAAAAGTCTTATTTATTATTATTAATAATAAAACGTACACACGAGAATAATTGAGCAAATATGAATGTAATCAATATATCATACCATTACTCGGAACATGTTTTGATTGTCAAGCAGTTTGATTATCGTCAGACACGTTGGTTTTGATATTTGACATGATAATGTCTTTTAGCTGGACATCGTTTGAAACTTTCTGTACATTTTATTTACCGTCGCGCTATATGACGTCATCATTGCATGACGTCATTGGGATTGTTGTAAATAAAGGTTTGTTTTGATACATCGCAATATATATATATATATATATATATATATATATTGTAGTATGACAGATAATGCCAATAAATCTGAATGGTAGAATGATCATAAAAATAAAATAAAAAACATTTTAAAATCCGAGAAAGCAAAGTAAAATAAAAAATTAATTAAGAACCACCGTAAAGTGTAATCATAGATTAAAGTAAAAGTTCATTTAAAACCAATGTTACAATGAGTGATGAATCATTAAAATAAACTGCAAAAACTAAAAATATAGAAAAAGGTAATACCCAGGTAGGATAGGAGTAGGTAAGGAAGAAACCCAAAACATGACAACATCCACAAGAAGAAAAGGAAATACTTTTATAAGGAACAAGAAGAATAGGAGAAATCAATGAAGAAACCAGAACAAGACAGCATCCACAAGAAGAAGGAGTGCTCTTATAAAAAACCTAAACCCCAAAAGAAAGTGATAAAAATAAATAAAATGAAAGTATAACAAAATATCAAATTTAGAAACCATGTAAAATAAATATAAGCCAAAAAGTGTATAAAGTAGAATTGAAAGTGAGCCAATGTGAAATAATTATATAATGCCAAAAAACAAACCTTCGTTATCTTCTATAAATAGATTTCTTGATTTTAATAAAACTATAAAACTATTTAGAAATAAAATCCAAGAATGAAAAGGGGATCAGTGCAAGTTTTTGTGATATAATAAATAAACCTTATGTGTAAATATTGCAGTTCACAAACTAAGTAAATTGTGAAATAATACAACTTTGAAGTGTTTATTTGTGTCCATGAATAATATTAAATAAAGTATTATCATGACAGATAATACTGGTGTTTCTGAATAATAACTGCCACTCTTTATATACAACATTCAGTAGAATGATAGTACATAAAACAAGAGCAGGCCATATAAAAAGTGAAGTGATACAGTATCATTACCCCAAAGTCAAAAACAGATTAAAACTGAAAATAGAACCTAGTATAAGAAATAGAGTATATGATGTAAGGACAGAGATGTTTTGTTTATTTAGAATAAGTTACTAGTTATAATCAAGACTGAAATATCAGAATTAAATAACATTCTTTGTGTATAAAATATTTATTGTATCACTAATAATAATAATCAAGTATTAAATGTCTGAGTTTGAAAGACCATTGTTAATGTCAATTATGTATTATGAATTAAGAATATAAATTATATACTAATTGTTCTTTTGTTAAGATAAGAAAATGTTAATTAATGTCATAATGGAATAGAAAGTCAGAGAGGGTATAAACAAATGTATTATTTAAAAACTTTTGCATGTAAAAACTGTTAGAAATCTAGGCCAAATGTTAAAACTAAACAGCATCAAAATTGATGAAATAAGTAAAGAAAAACAATTAAATTGATGGGATTTATATAAGGTAAATCAGTCATAGAGTCATGTAATTGTAAATATAAGTAAGAAAGATTTTGTAAAAAGATAGCAAGAATTATTGTTAAAAATGCAAATGTAAAAACTGAAAATTTAGAGAGGGGAGTCACATATTAATGTATAATATTTTAAAAGATAACCAATTAATCTAATTACAAGAAATTAAGGGAAGATAAACCTTTTATATCAATCTGAGATTTAATACAATCATTAATATAACATAATTTTATAAAGAAAACTACAAACTTGTTTTCGTGATTTACACTCGTCATATATTTAAAAACTATAATAACCACGACAGCTGTTTCGGCACACAGTGCCTTCTTCAGATGGTAAGAGCTGACTAGTTACGTACAATAAAATATCACATAAAGCCAGTGCTATGAAAACGATAATCGACTTAAGTTAGAACAATAAACAATACACATAACATATACACAACTATATACAAATTAGAAAGGAACGTACATTTACTTATATAATTTCAAATTTAAAAGAGGAGAGCTATTTAAATCAGTTTGGTTATTCAAAAGCAAACCTAAATCTTTACGCTTATCAATTTCGAGGGCTTCAAGTAAATCAAGTTTTTTACCTTTTTCCCATACATGTAAAATTTTAAAGTTATCATTAAAATTATGATCATTTTCCGACAAATGATTCGCATAATTAGATTTACCATCCTGATATCTCAAACTATAATTGTGATCGTACATTCTTTTTGAAAACGATCTTCCAGACTGGCCAATATAAATTTTGTCACAAGACCCACACGATAACTCATATACTCCTGACTTTTGAAATTTCTCTACTTTACTCTTATTGTTCTTAATATATCTACCTAGAGAAGATTTCGTCCTAAAAGCTATATTTACATGCTTCTGAGTAAAGTATTTACCAATTTTATCTGATACAGTACCTATATAATTAAGTGTGTGGAACTTTTCCTTATGTGTTGGAATAGGATACACCAATCTTAATGTTTGTAAATATAGTTTTTTATTCAACAACTGATCTATTAGATTTGACTGATAACCGTTGTTAACTGCTATTTGTTTTATAATGTTAAGTTCTTTTTGAAAATCTGAATCTAAAAGTGGGATACTAATAAGTCTATGAATATAACTATGAAAAGCTGCTAACTTGTGTGAGTATGGATGTGCAGACGTGTTGTGTATAACCATATCCGTATGCGTAGGTTTATGGAAAATGCTAAAATTGAGTTTATTATTTTGTTTTGTAATTGAAAGATCTAAAAGGTTAATACTATCATTTACTTCAATTTCTATTGTAAAGCTTATGTTTTTATGTAAATCGTTAATAAAATTAAGAAAATTCTGTAATTGCCTACGCGTACCAAGAAAGATTGCCAACACATCATCCACATATCTGTACCAAAACATGAACAATTTAAAATACGGATGAGCTCTTATTTTGGTTTCTAAATAATCCATAAATATTTCAGAAGCCAAGGGGCTGAGGGGGTTACCCATAGCAAGCCCTTCTTTACCCACATAAATTTTCCCATCAAATTCACAATAATTCTGATTCAAACAAACCTTCGATAAATTTAAAATATCCTCTCTCATCCTAGGATTATTACAATTCTTTTCCAATAATTTTTCCACAATGTCAACAACATCAGCCGGTGGAATACTAGGGAACAAATTTTTAACGTCAAAAGATAATAAAATCGCTTTATCTGGTATATACAATTCCTGAATTTTATTAACTAAATCTAATGAATTTTTAATACTGTGTGTGGATATAAATTTGCATTGGGTCTGGATAATTTTAATTAGTTTTTTGGATAATTTAACATATTACATATTACACATATTACACATTTACATATGACACGACTGGTCTAATAGGATGGTTATCTTTGTGCAATTTAATTAAAGAATAAAGTTTAGGAGGTTGAGGGTTCATTACAGATAAAAAATGTAAATCAGAAACATTAAAAAATGAACACTCCTTGATAGCCTTTTTAACCTGTCTTTGAAATTTAAGCGTTGGATTAATGTCACTGGCTTCGTAAGCGTTAAAGAAATCAAGAGTTTTATTGACATAATCAGCTTTGTCAATAGCAATAACCGTGTTACCCTTATCAGCACGAGTGAATATTATATTATGATCTCGTGTTTTTTTCCCGATGGAACAAATAGTTAATCTATTTTTGTCATTAAAACTCTTTTTAATATTTTGTTTAGCATAAAAATTATTTATACTGGAGGCCTTTACTTGATGAAAATCCATTTTTATAATTTTATAAAGAAAACTACAAACTTGTTTTCGTGATTTTCACTCGTCATATATTTAAAAACTATAATAACCACGACAACTGTTTCGGCACACAGTGCCTTCTTCAGATGGTAAGAGCTGACTAGTTACGTACAATAAAATATCACATGAGAGAGGATATTTTAAATTTATCGAAGGTTTGTTTGAATCAGAATTATTGTGAATTTGATGGGAAAATTTATGTGGGTAAAGAAGGGCTTGCTATGGGTAACCCCCTCAGCCCCTTGGCTTCTGAAATATTTATGGATTATTTAGAAACCAAAATAAGAGCTCATCCGTATTTTAAATTGTTCATGTTTTGGTACAGATATGTGGATGATGTGTTGGCAATCTTTCTTGGTACGCGTAGGCAATTACAGAATTTTCTTAATTTTATTAACGATTTACATAAAAACATAAGCTTTACAATAGAAATTGAAGTAAATGATAGTATTAACCTTTTAGATCTTTCAATTACAAAACAAAATAATAAACTCAATTTTAGCATTTTCCATAAACCTACGCATACGGATATGGTTATACACAACACGTCTGCACATCCATACTCACACAAGTTAGCAGCTTTTCATAGTTATATTCATAGACTTATTAGTATCCCACTTTTAGATTCAGATTTTCAAAAAGAACTTAACATTATAAAACAAATAGCAGTTAACAACGGTTATCAGTCAAATCTAATAGATCAGTTGTTGAATAAAAAACTATATTTACAAACATTAAGATTGGTGTATCCTATTCCAACACATAAGGAAAAGTTCCACACACTTAATTATATAGGTACTGTATCAGATAAAATTGGTAAATACTTTACTCAGAAGCATGTAAATATAGCTTTTAGGACGAAATCTTCTCTAGGTAGATATATTAAGAACAATAAGAGTAAAGTAGAGAAATTTCAAAAGTCAGGAGTATATGAGTTATCGTGTGGGTCTTGTGACAAAATTTATATTGGCCAGTCTGGAAGATCGTTTTCAAAAAGAATGTACGATCACAATTATAGTTTGAGATATCAGGATGGTAAATCTAATTATGCGAATCATTTGTCGGAAAATGATCATAATTTTAATGATAACTTTAAAATTTTACATGTATGGGAAAAAGGTAAAAAACTTGATTTACTTGAAGCCCTCGAAATTAATAAGCGTAAAGATTTAGGTTTGCTTTTGAATAACCAAACTGATTTAAATAGCTCTCCTCTTTTAAATTTGAAATTATATAAGTAAATGTACGTTCCTTTCTAATTTGTATATAGTTGTGTATATGTTATGTGTATTGTTTATTGTTCTAACTTAAGTCGATTATCGTTTTCATAGCACTGGCTTTATGTGATATTTTATTGTACGTAACTAGTCAGCTCTTACCATCTGAAGAAGGCACTGTGTGCCGAAACAGCTGTCGTGGTTATTATAGTTTTTAAATATATGACGAGTGAAAATCACGAAAACAAGTTTGTAGTTTTCTTTATAAAATTATAAAAATGGATTTTCATCAAGTAAAGGCCTCCAGTATAAATTATTAATATAACATGTAAAATGGCAACATTTTTTGAAAAGGACAGGAAGTGAATTTTAAAACTTACAATTTTCAAAATGAAGTAAAAATATCATTTTAGTTCAAAAACTTAATAAAACTATCTTATTTGGTATCAAATTAAGCAGAATGAACTGAAGAAGAAGATTATGTATTTAATAGTTAATAAATTTGAATAATAGCAAAAATATAATCCGTTATATAATGTAACATTCTCACATGCACAGGATGCAAAATAATTTTGAAACAATGGATAGCTAATATTAATTTGGCTAAGACTTTTAGACAAGACGAAGGAAATAGTTAGTTCATTATTAGATATTGTGAATTACACTTGATACGAGCTGGTAAGCAATTTCTAACCTAGTAGCTGAGACATAAATGGCGTATAGCGACAAGCCTATGAAGTGAAAAACGCGAGTTTTGTAAAAATACATTCTAAACGTAAATTCAGTGAAACAAACACCAACAAACAGTAAACTAACTTCAAACAAGAACAGAACACAGTGAATACACTATTTAAACAATAATAAAACATTAATTCCACATCACGAAACAAACAGCAATTATCGACCTAACATATGAAAGTGAAAAATAACTATTACAACACATTTTATCGAAGTGGAACACTAAAACTTAACCAGGAACACTCCACCAACACAAGAAGGAATAATCGCTACAGCAGGAACGAAAAATCACAGGAGAAGCAGCTTTTATTGGACGCAGAATTAGCGAAGTGTATTTGTCCTGCATCTGAACTCGAAGCGGCCATCTTTTTCTTCCTACAATCCAACGCAACTCTGCCTGTTCGACTGTACGGTTTGAAAATTTCTATACTTACCATTATATATTGAATTTCATATATGTATTTTAATTTTTAAGTTGATATATTTTTGTAATGTTATACTTTCCATACTTTGCCCTTTTTCTCTGACTATCTATGAAATAACCGTTAAAAGAACCCGATATTAAATAACTGTACACTATTGATATACCCTGAGAATCGATTAATAAATTGATAGAGAATCGATAAAATAAACATTTGTTAATAAAATTCATTAATTACTATAAAATTGAATATTGTTTATTCCTATATGATAAGTAGCATACTACTTAATTTTAATTGAGCAATAACTACCAGAATATCACAACCCAGAAGGAAGATAAGCTCCAAATAGGAAAATTCACCTATCGATTGTTATTGGAGACAATCTTATAAACTGGTGAAAGGAACTACAAATACAGAAAAGGACATAATTAAATTAAAACAAATAACCAGAAGTTCGGAACACCACGAAACATAATTAAATAATTAATTTTAAATTAATTTAAATAAAAAAAATAAAATAAATAAACAATAAAACAAATTTTTTTTTACACAAACAAATTCACATTTATAACAAATCAATATAATTTGTTACAAATTGGCTCACAACAGTGGGGCTTAAAACAAAAGGAAGCAGACCCGAGCAGAAGTCTACGGTTTGTTACAATATATATATATATATAAAATGTGTTAAAAATAATATCACTGCAAACAATTAAACCAGATTTATAAAGCGTCCTGAAAGTTTAAAATCAAGTGTTAGCACAATTTACCAGCCGGGAATCATTAACTAAAACCTCGACCGCTAATATGCTAACGTCGTCGCAGATTAAAGACCTAACAAGCAAACAACACTGCATAGCTGCATAGCTTACTGACTGACTGATTGTTTCTTTTGCGCAAATGTTGCGTTTAGCTGGTGGCTGAAAGACATTATCATGCTCTTAAGCTTTTACCATTTGGTAAACGGTACTGTATATTTTTTTAACCAGTCTTCTGGAGGCCTTCCTCTTTTTCTCTTTAAATGATTACCACTACGATAATTTTGGGTCGCCGGCAGTCACCAGTATTAACAAACCCTTACAGTTTCAATATCGCTTTTTTTTACTTCTGTGACTTTCAACATAGTCTTTAAAACCACCATCGCTGCCAGTGAGCATACTGCTCGATGCTGAAACATGGTTTCAAGTAGGGAAAAATTAAACTGATTGCGTATTATCGTTGTATAAGTTACACACGTGCGCGCACACGTTCTGTAATATAAGTGTGCCATTTATATTACAATTTTGACAATTTTCTTAAGTCACATTTCCTTCCTCATATATTAATAATTGTTTTTTTCTATATGTATCGGCCACCTGAGGACCACAAGCCAATTTGAATTCTTTATTCCTTGTTCTTTCCTTTTTCTCCAATATTCTTTCATCTCTTCACTATGTATCTTCTTCCTGTCTTCAGTCCACTTTGAAATTTTATAGAGTGCAAAAGTAGGAATTAAATTCCGAGATAAGATCGGATTGTTAGTCCAAAATTAATGTTTCGTGGTTTACTCCACTAGGTTCTTCCGCTCTCTCTGCCATTGGGAACTGAGATGTCTCATCCGCCTTTGAGACCGTTGATCGGGTTTTTATACAGGCTTAATAAAATTTTATAATAAATAAACATTAATATAAAACTTTATAATAACAATTTTTACTCCACTATTTATTTCTTGTTATATCTCTTTCTTTATTTATATGTATATTTCGTTCACATCTGTATTAATTATTATCAGTATCATCATCATCATCATCAGAGTAATTAAGAAAATGTTTATAATAATAGAAACTTCAGTTTTTAATATAGATTCTACTGTATTTGGTATTAAACATATTAATCAACAGACATAATCGGCCGAAAGAAATTAACGTGTTACAAAATAATAAACAACTAGAAAAGTTTTAATAAAAACATTTTTTTGAATTACTTTGATCATGATTGTGACGACCAATAAAGGTGCCAACCAAATATGAAGAGAAGTAAAAAAAAAATAAAACAAGAAATAAGTACACGCTTAAGAAACGTTTTATAATTATATGAAGACTATATATTCATCGATGGAAGGTTTAGCGAAGATCGGTCAATATAAACAGTCATTACCTGTGTATGGGCACCAGATAAATAATGAAGCATATAAACAAATCAATTATTTGATTGTGTGTGTGGAGGGGGGGAGGTGTTTTTAGTTTCAAAATAATTACTATTTTTACATACTTTTTACGTTCTTAAATAGGTAGCCATAATTATTATTTTGCTATAATTATTATTGTTTTATTAAAACAAATTTCTGTTGTTTTAATAAATATTTAAATGTTTACATACAATATAAAACATTAAATTTTTTCTACATATAAAACAGTTGAACACTATTTCGAACAATTGACTTTAAACATTTTTTAATTTATTAATTTATATCTAACGATGATAGTTAAATACTATTGAAACATTGTAATATTCACAAAATAATAAAATATATTCTTATAAAAAAGTTTTATTAGTACTATTAATAATAATTTATATATACACACATACACACACGGCTTTAGCTGTATACGTTTGAAGTATGAAATATAGGAAAATCAATTAAGTCAATACCAGTAAGTATCTTGTTAACAATGTTTAACAATGTTTCAATAATGCGTGTTTTATTTGACTTATTATCTTTTACATCAATGGGACTGATTTCAGGATTTTATCAGGTGTTTTTCAGCCACTTTAAAGATAGTAATATTGATTAGTCTTAACAGGGGCGGATGCAGCAAACAGTTTTGGGGGAGGAAAGTACTGACTTTGGGGAGTATTTTGAAAAGTTAGACCATTCTTTAAAGATCTAAAGTATAAAATGATACGTCGTTGTCCAAAGTTTCCCGAATACTGATTCTGTTACAGAGTGTTTATGTTTAGATTCCGTTCTATATACGAGTATTATATCAGCTGATTACTGAATGTTGATTTTCATTTTGCCGCAATATTTCAAATGCAATACGATTATTGAAGTCCGTCATGATGCTCAATAGATTTTCATGGTCCTCTTCTTTTACATGTTTGTATATTCGGTATTGTTCATATATATTAGATTTTATTTCATCACTGCATGTTTTCAATACGGTTAAATGTTGCTGTATTGGACCATATTCACAAGACTGTTGTTTTATGTGTTTGGCTACTGTTGAGTTCGAATTTGAGTGCTGAGAATGTTTTGTATGTTCAATATGTATCTGTGTTTAAATGATGTTGAAGTGAATCCTATGTATTTTTTGTTGCACCGTACATTACATTCTGTCGAGTTAGCAGGCTGACATTGATATTGGTAGACTCCAGCTTTTTCATAAATGCTTTAATTCAGCAGTGACATCTACAACAATTTGAAAATAAGCAGTACAAAAAAGAAAATCAACATTCAGTAATCAGCTGATATAATATATAGAACGGAATGTAAACATAAACACTCTGTATAAATGATAGTAATGAGTGAAGGTAAAATACAGTTTGTTATTATCAACGTAATAGATTTACAAGAATTAATTCACATATGCGTTTCTTATTACAGTGTCCTTTAATAACATTTACATACAGTTTAAAGTAAACACTACTCGTTTATACGTTATCTATTAAACAAGAATTAAGCACGCTGGGAAATTCAGTTACAATTTAAAGTATGAACACCATGAACTTACATATTGTGTTATGATTTTTAAATCATATTCACAATCATAAAGTGACAAAACCTTTTCTGTGAAGTGACCATTTGGAGAGGGAAATTTCCCCATTTCCCCCTCCGTGGATCCGCGGCTGGTCTTAAATTTTTTTTTTAATTTTGTATGAAGCCAACTCGATACCGGACTCCCCCCCCCCCCCAAACCCAAATTCTAGATGTGCCACTGAATTGATCTGTTAATGTGTTTGATTATTTCTCTATTGCCCATACAGACGTCCTGATGATGACAAGAAATGTTGTCGAAACGTGGACACAGATTTAAATTTCCTACCAAAAATCTTCAATTTCCAAAAATGTATTATTTGACGGTCGCTACTAATTTTTATTGTATATAGTTTTCGTCAACGTATCACATTTTCCGCTCAAAGCTTCGAATAATGCAGAGCATTCGCCTTGCCAACTGTCTTTGTTCAGTATCTAGAGCAATTTGATTTGATTTACCAGTTTTCTGGCATTGTTCGGATGATTTTACCGCTGTAATAACTTTTAGTCATCGGTAGTCACCAATTCTAACGTTCTCGCACATTCTAAAAGTTACATTTTCCTTACTTCTTCTGTGATTGTCTCCTCCTTGTATCTCCGGTCATGATCCCTAATCTTGACATCACATCATATTCATAAGATGTCGATTTCTCTAACCTCCAATCTTTGTCTGTCTGATTCATTATGTTATTTTTCGTAACTCTCGTCTTCGTAAAGAAGTAAGCTCTACATAAATCTCTGTTCTGTAATTGAAGTCTCTTGGTTTTTTTGTTTATTTTAATATTTTTATTCCTGTTATTAAAGTTTACAATTTTTATTACGTTTACAGCACTAGGAATTAGCTGCTCACCACATGTTGTGAGCAGTGACAAGTTAAGGTTTATTAATGTCCTTGCTATATATTTATTTCAACAAAATATAATCTTTCATTGATGCGATTAGCTCTTATCGCCGACAATTTTTCTCACACATTTATTGTGCAGTCACTGAAACCAAGTCACTGTTGTCTAGATCTTAGTATACAGACTGTACTAAATACTAACATATACTAGAAAATAGGTCCTTAACATTTCAAAATTAACCCCTACTGAAATAATCAATCTTTTTTAACCATAATTCTCATAAACGATTACAACTAAGATATAGTATTAACAATTATTATTAATAACATAAAATAATTAACCTAATATTTGGCAGTTATGACGGTTTTCAACAAAAAATCAACACTTTCACATTCAACTAAACCTGGTATAATCTTTGCAAATTAAATGAAATTATTATGAACAGTAATAACACTGTTGCACACCACTATGGATTTTTTTTCCGATTGCGCTTTCAAGTTTCATAGCCCATTATCAGATCGGAAATATGATATATCTTATATCCTATCATATTTCCGATCTGATGAGCTGTGAAGCTTTAAAGCGGTAATCGGAAAAAATTCCTATAGTGGTGTGCAACAGTGTTATTACTGTTTCTGATTATAACCACTAACACAACTTTATTAATAAGAAATTATTATGATAACTGTTAACAATTTTTAGTAATAAACAAATCATGAATACATTTACATGACAATTAAATCTAAATTTTGTACAATAATAGACTGTTCAATTTATTTTTTGTTTGACTTGGTAGCATAATGTTTGTTATATTCTTTTCTTTTTACTATCCATTCTTTCTCCATCATTTTATCTAAATATTTGTATTTAGTCCAGATTTCGATTTTGTCGCGTTATCATTATTTATTATAGGATACATTTTCTTTTAGTTACATTCACTTTCAGTCTGACCTAGTTATATAATTGTATACAGTGGGTTTCTAGTGTGAAAATTATGATTTCGTAAGTTGAATTATCACAAACCAATCAAGTGCTGGGGTGAGGCTGTGATGTAGAATACGTTGTTTTAATAGTATCTGGTGAATAAAACTACGTTTCGATTGTAGCCTATACTTGATAAATTTGTATCACATACCCCCCGTTTAACGAACGTTTGTCAATTTTCTTCCTAACGGACCGTTTGTTAACAGGTAAAATAAATTTTAACGGCCGTTTTGTTAATAGCCGTTTCACCAACGCCCCTTAGGAACCGGTTAGTAAAACTCACGTTAACAGGCGTCTGCTGCCATGATAACCGTCGATTTGCTTCAGACAGGCTGAAAATTTTAAATAACTTATAAGCAGTCTGTAGTGTGACATTCCCGTTTCATCATTTTATTTCCACGTACCATAAGGAAATGGAAGTATGGTGACGGGAAAAAAATCGTGTTCGAGATAAGGGCTGATTCTGATTTTACTACCCTCAAAACATGAAGAAAAGTCATTTTTCGAAAAGTGTGTGTGTGTGTGTGTGTGTGTGTGTGTGTGTGTGTGTGTGTGTGTGTGTGTGTGTGTGTGTGTGTGTGTGTGTGTGTGTGTGTGTGTAGAATTTTTTGTATGACAAACGATAACTGCCGCAATTTCAAACAGAATCACGTAATGTTTTGCGTATGTTTCTGAATTGTAGAGGACTCAAGGCCTGTTGATTTTGGTGAAGATCGGTTAAGGGGTAGGTGTAGTTTATCTGCAACGTTTTATGTTTTAACAAGAGTAAAGTACTTAATTTTGATAAGTATCCTGAAAAGAAGGTCATAATAATCTACCGTAGAAAGGTAAATGAAATATCTATAAATGAAAAGGGTAGTTGAAGGGGGAGGGGTAATTTTGTATAAATGAAAATGATAGTTGAGGGGGGAAGGGATTTTTTTTTATGTGTACTACGTTATCGGCAACAAAGAATTAGTTTATTGTTAAAATCCCTTCCCGGGCTGTTTGACCGTGGGCCAATGTTTTTTTTCAAAACCAGACGTTTCGGCAGTGCCATCGACTACCATCGTCAGTGAAAATCGAGTGCGCTAACGTGAGGTGGTATACATTAGTGACCACAGTGCTGTGGTTAAGGCTGAAGCAAGAAGTAGACAGAGGTAGTTTCTATGGAAATATTTCATTTCGAAAATGATTTTAAATATAAATCTTAGAACATAGAAGTCGTGTATGGTTCTCCATTTCCATATTTTTATTTTCCAAGAGTATTTGTGTTTTTATAGTTCATTTTACATTTTGTTTTATTACTGTTACTGAAGATGTTCCTGTGTAACCACAATTCAAGAATTTTGAGAATAACTTTTTTGATAGCATATTAGCGTTCTATAAGTTCGGACTAGGTCAATTGATCTAAACCAACATAGGCCTATTCTATACCTATTCTAAACCTTTGTTTTTTCGCCTACGTTTGGATTACTTTTTTAATACTAATATTACTTAAGCGTAAACATTTTCTCCGTCCACCATTATTGTTTGTCACAATAGCGTATATTATATACGTATAAGAAACAATTGAAAATAAAGTAAATTGTTTAATACTCTTGCTACAGTGTGTACCATTCTTAGACACACACAACACTTTTTCTAAAGCCCGTGTGAACCATATCTGTACGTATTAAATTTTCCGTACAGCCCACGTGTACCAAAGTTGGACACATTGCATGACTGTGTTTTGAAGGTCTTTGTTAACAGGTGGGCACAGATCAAGCGATGTAGATAGAGGTTTACATTCTGCTGGGCCAGAGTAAAGAAATATGCTCCTGGGTTAAGTTAGCAGTAATGTACTGTCGACAGAATCAGCTGTTATAACACATATAAGAAAACATATCTTTGCCGGAGGGAAATTTACTCTTCACAGTTCTGATAGCCAGAGGTTTCCTGTCACCGGTGTCTGGGAGCGAAAGTGTTAATGAAAGAACAGAATACAAATAAAACAAATTTTCTGATCATAGGAATCAAACAAATATGTGCATTTATATTTTATTTATGTTAGACAAACGAGTACTTCACGGAAAAAACAACGTAGGCCAACAAAAATGACACCAAACGTAATACTAAGGTTAGCTATCGTCGTTTTAAAGGCCCGTTAGTTACCTAACAGGTAAAATATCTCCCGTTAAAGTAATCCATTATTTTAACGGCCGGTATCTTTAACCGAAATTCGTGAAACGGATTTTCTCCCGTTAAATTCTTAACTGATGTCGGTGAAACGGAACAATAGTGTTATACATTGTTACGACGATCTACTGATTGTCGTACGGTACAGTGGAAACAAAATACAAGACACCAATTAAGTCACTAATCACCAGCTTCAATTATCACAATTAAACAGTTTGTAATTAACAAGATAGTCTCTTACAACAAATCAAATAAAAATTTATGATACACTACTTGTTGCACACACTACTAGTCACTGTGACCCCGATTAGCGCTTTCGAACGAACCCGTTCATCATCAGATCGTAACTGCCCAAATCGTGGCAGTTACGATCTGATGATGAACGGGTTCGTTCGAAAGCGCTAATCGGGGTCACAGTGACCAGTGGTGTGTGCAACAAGTAGTGTAGCATAAATTTATTTAACCACTAATAAAATTTGTAGTTTAACAAATAAAAATTGTTCACACGCAATAAAAATGTCCACAAATAGAGTACCGCATGATACTTTGCCACAATACTTCGAACCACACTGTGTATTTCGCCACTTACACGCACTATGTAATCGTCCGACAGTAACTAACTTTACCGTCGCTGAATAGCTGTATTTATATCTTGCTGAATTCCAGAATAATCTGTCACGTTGGATGACTTGTTAAAGAAACAGGCGCTCTCGAGAATCCACTAGAAACAGTGTCCTTGAAGACACTGCGCTGACCGGTACGGTCCGCTATAGACCCGATAATTGACGCGTAATTGTCTTTCGCCGCAACGTAGCAGCATTATGTACGCACAGACACATTACAGCTGCAATATCCGAGATACTTGTAAAATGTTCCGCATGACGTAATACTTTTTCCGCATTACGTAACAATATTAACAAAAGGATGGCCAATAACCAACATATAACGCATTTAAAAATAAAACAGAAATATCGATACAACGTATCGCAACAAATGTCGATTACCAACGAGATTCCGTATACGTGAGTGTGTTTGCATTTCAGAGAACAACGACAATTACTTTCCCGTATACAAGCAAGCAAAACCGATGTAAAGACAATTTCGCTTTAGAAACGCTACTTTTGAAACGGTTACAGAAAAAAAACGAGAGGCACAATAGACGCGAGGGAGACCAATTTTTCAGACTTTGCTTTTTAATTCCAAATGCTCGGTACTCCTACTCCTACTACTGCACAGCTATTCAACGTTCCCTCTCGTCCTCGAGGGTGGCGGCGGTGGCGGAGAGCCACTTACCCAAACGAACGCGTGCGCGCGCGAGTATTCACACACGCGCGCGTGCACTAGCGCCGCGCGTGTCTACTATAAAAAAGATAACAAGAAAAGATAAGAAGCGCGTAATGGAGCGAGATGCAGAACAAAAAGAGGGGTGAATAATGGCGCTTTGTAAACAAGTAAATATTTTACCAAATTCGTTTTCGCAGGCGGCCGAAGAACGTCTCCTCTTTCCCTCCACAATAAAATCACTTGTATTTTATATCTTTTTTTGTTTTTATTTTATATTCCTCGTTTTCTCTCTCTTCGTGACGACGACGGAGGATGATAAAGTGTGTAATCCACCGTGTCAGTAGCGCGAACCAGTAGAGTTCGCTTCTTTTTAACTTCGTGTAAAGACACTTTCCGCTGTTATTAATTTTACGACGTTTTGTAACGTAACATCGTTTTATTATAGTCCTTACGGAGACATCTACCCAGCAGAATGGCGGGAAAGAGAATTATTTTCTCAGCAAATTGTTTCTTTTTCCGACGTTACAGTGTCCTGTAAATGTTGATATAACTCTCTTGCTTTAATCTTTACAGTCGTTTTTAAATATTACATTTAAATTCATATAGAAAATTACACTTTTTTCATAATCAGCATTATTCATATACAGTGTATTACTTTCTTTTTTTTAAATAACAATAGAAAAGAGAAAAAATGAAGACATATCACGAGAATTTTAATAAAGTCGTAAATATATTAGCATTCATTAGTATTAAACAGCTGTTCTTAAAATTAATTATTTCTACGTTACTTGTTAAACTTTTTTTTTTTTAATTATTTTTTACTTTTTGAAGGATTGCACTTTGATCTTTATAGCGACCGTGGCCAGAAGATAATTTTTTGCAAAATCCTCATCTATAAATAATGAAAAATTTTGGCTATGCCAGTTACGTAACGCTTTCGAACAGTCGGCACGTGCAGTTAAGATATACGTAATAGTTCTGCACGTTTCTCGGCTAGCCCAGCGTGCGGCGTCTGCATCAGGGCCGTCCACTCAAGTAGCTTCGAGACTGTTCGAGCACTCTTAGCTATACAGATTATGTTGGCATGCTGCTAGCAGTATGAAAAATTATTCTGGAACCTCTGTGAGACCTACATAAGTAATGGCGGTCGGGTTAGAAGTTAGTTACACCTGACCTTATTGTGTAGAATGCGGATAAAGTGGTCGTTGCGGATTAATGGAAAGTGATTATTGTGTTAGAATAGTGCGGAACTCTAATAGTTGACATTATTATTGCGTGTGATTAAATTTGACTTGAATTATTGTATGAGAGTTGATTACAAATTGTTATCGGTGACTAATTAAAGCTTGTAATTAGTGACTTCGTTGGTTATCGGTAATTGTTTCCACTGTAGAATACGACGATCCGTGAGACCGTAGTAAAAATATATTATTTTCATTTATTTATTTTTAAAAATTTAATAAAAGAGGAAAATAGGAAATATATACAACGGGAAGATTAATAAAGTCGAAATCATAGTGACATTCGTTAGTAATAAAGTCGAAATCATAGTGACATTCATTAGTAATAAAGTCGAAATCATAGTGACATTCATTAGTAATAAAGACGTGTGCGTACAATAAATTATATCTACGTTACTTGTAAAATTATTATTTTTTAATTATTTTTCACTTTTGAAGGATTGCACCATGATCGTTATAGTGGCCGTGGCTATAAAGATACATTTTTGCAAAATTCTCGGAAATACATTTTTAAAATAAGCATGGTTTCTGTAAACTAAATCTATAACTGTGTCTAATTTTTTTGACGTCGGTCAATAAGTAGACGAAGCATCTGCGTCGACGTTTCGACCGTGTTTTTATTGTCATCATCGGGACAATTGTAGTTAAGTTGTTACGACAGCAAACACACACTGCAAAACAAGTGTGCGCGTGGTTTTATTTTGTAGATGATCTTTTAAACTGTCAAAACACTGTAACATATTCATAAAATACAATATATATTCTGGTAAAAAAGTTTTATTTATTCATTGTTAATAATAACTTTTAGGTGTTAATTTATTATTTTATATTTAAAAATTTACATGTGTTTAATCACACATTCCCAAATTTAAGTACCATTACTTCATTAAAACATTTTCGCAAAGGTAAAAAAAACGCTTTGGGAAAATTTGGAAATATATAAAAGATAAAGTAAATAATAAATTAATACTCGAACAAACCCAAGTTAATACTAACAACGATAGTATGTTATTAAAAATTACTAATTAAAAAAAATTTAAACCTGGTAGTCGTGGGACTACCGGTAGACATGGAATCATGGGCAGACTTGTGCTTTGGGAATACTCCACTTGTGCTCTGGTGATACTTGAGATGACCGACTGCCTGAAAGTCTTATACATTCCGTCGGCCACTCTCATGCGCATGATCTTCATTCCCATGTAGAGTACGTGGTGCGGTGACACTCCCCGTCGATCGGATCGTCTGAGCTCGCTGGTAGTCATCATATACGGAGTGACTTTGGCTGAACTGAATGGAAAGGTCCTGGGTTGTCCGTAGTATATAGTGGGGAACGAGATCTCCTCGGCGTGCACGTCGTACAGAAGCGACAGCGGACGCTCGCGCTCACCCGGGGCGATGTTTAGTACTTTACTCTCGTCCCACATGAGCGTGTGCTGCCTCGCGACTCCTTCCTCGCAGTCCAACAGCGACGGATCTTCCACGTAGCTGTCGTCCTCATCGTCGGGTGCTTTGTTTGTGGATGCCCGTGGCTGACCGAACGAGGCGATCCCGTCTACAAGTTGCAAGTTAGCGGTTACATTGTATCGCTTGTACAGCGGTGTCTCGACTAGATACTTCAACCAAGGAGTCAGTACTGACTTGCGCACAGTCCCGGAGAGATATGAGGACTTGTGAATTATCTGCCTCTTGATGTTAACGTTGATGGCGTAATCGTCTTCGAGAGTGCGAGGCAGCACGTTAACCATGTTGTCTACCTTCACTGGCACATTTATGACTTGGCCCACGATCCCATACATACCGTCTACATAGCGGAGCCGACGAATCTGCATGAACGGTAACCGCGGGCACATAAGTCTCTCTTCAACGGGATTCAGAGGCGGCAAGTTTGGCGGGATCGATGGATATTGGAAGCCGTATGATTTGCACAGCGGCGGTACGTTGCCTTGTTTGAGACTTGCAACACACGCCTTCCATACTACTCGCACTGGAGTACTCGTCCGCTCCGAACACTGTGGCCAGGAGACTTATGTATAATGGTATGCACGGTCTTAGATCACTCTTGAACCACAAGCGATCGCAGATCCCACACACCGAGCCGAACGGATTGTTAATAAAGTGCTTAGAGACTTCCTCGTCGACTCCTTTGAAGCGGCGACTTGGACCGGGCTGTTCTGCGCAGAGCATCGAGGGTCCAATGTTGTCGAAGCACAAGTTATTAATGTTCTCATCGTCTGTTTTCTTGCTAGCTAGCAGTACGCTTGATCTGAGTCGCTTTGGGGGCACGCCGGATGACCCAGGTATCGGAGATGCGGGCCGCTTGGGCGCTGACGGGGTTTCGTCAATCTTCAAATTGTTGCCATTTTCTAAGTTCTCGGCCGATTTCTTTGATTTTAGTCTCAAACGATAGGCCTGTTGACGCTCTGCATAGGATTTGCCGGTTTTCGGTTTGAAATGTTTGGTTCGAGTTTTATCGCGATTTTTAGGTCGAGGCATTTCAAATTTTTGAGTTCAAATGTTGTTATTATTTTCTGTGAGTGCTTCTGGTACTCGGAATTGGTGTTATTGGAGAGATTTAGTTCTGAGGATCACATCGAACTTTGTATTTTCGCGATCGGACTTGTAGTTCCCGAGATATTTAAGTTTTAGTGGAGCAATTTAGAAATTTTCGGCGCAAAAACACCCTCACGCAGACAAAGCCTAGAGGCGACTGAAGTCAGTTGTCAAAATTCTCAGTACTATTGTTGGAAGGGGGCCGAGTGACTCGATCACCTGACACCTGGTTTGCTGGGATTGGTTGAGCGGTTCGTGAGATAGTGGTATGCCGAAAGTACATTTGAAACATAACGGTCGATTTTCGCGAAACGTGCGAGTAAGACATTACATAGCTATGGATTCCATGTCAAAAATAATTAATATTTACATTATACTCTTATAAGTATTCATTTATAAGGATATTTTTATATACATATAAAACATGTATTAAATATATAGTAAACATAAAACAGCAATTAATAACAATTACTTTCAAATTTTATTAATTATTTTGCATATTCTTAAGATGACAGTTAATACTGTCGAAGACATTATAAATATATAATAAATATATTATTGTATAAAACAAACAAATATAGTTTATTATTAATAATAGTAATTACAGCAAGTATAATTGTGAGAAAGTGTGAGTGTGTGTGTGTGTGTGTGTGTGTGTGTGTGTATGTATGTGTGTGTGTGTGTGTGTGTGTGTGTGTGTGTGTGTGTGTGTGTGTGTGTGTGTGTGTGTGTGTGTGTGTGTGTGTGTGTGTGTGTGTGTGTGTGTGTGTGTGTGTGTGTGTGTGTGTGTGTGTGTGTGTGTGTGTGTGTGTGTGTGTGTGTGTGTGTGTTGAAACGTTACTGTGAACCTGTGTATTAATTTAATATGTATATAAACACATAAAATAATAAATCAACTATTAATGGTAACTATAACAATATATAATAATATAAAGCATTGTAATGTACATAGATGTAAGTAAAGTATAAATGAAAAATTTAATCAAAAGAGGCTCGACTATGCGACAGTCAGGCGCTGACAAAATAAGTTACAATAGATCCAAAACACCCTTTCATGTCATAAAAGCATAAAATGTACAGCAAAAAACGCCCATGTACCGTTAGGTCAACGGTACTGTGTCCTTCAACAGACAATAGATGACACGCCAATAAGTATGACCATTTTAGAAAGTAGCGTCACTTTTTAGGAGTCTAACGAACGTCCGCATAAGTTTATCGCCCGCTCTCTGGCAACCAATCACGGATAGCGTCGGTAGTGAGCGCGAAAAAGATACAGCACCGGAATGGGTACGTTCGAATTTACCGGCAAATATTTCAAAGTCAAGCCAATGGGAGTATAATCAACAAGAGCTGTAGTGAGGGAAGGACTCGGAAAACTATAAAAAACAAGTGAAGCAAACAAAAAGGGGAAGTCTAAGTTTAATTTTCACGCAAAACACGGGAAACCTGCGTCACTCGATGTGAGCATTTTAATACTATAATTCTAAGTTCAAATCAATAGATTATCTCGGTTAAATAGTTGAGAAAGAATTACAGTCTTCAAGAAGTTTATTTTATATGTGTGCGCGATAGTACGTACGGACCAGAAGATGTTTAACTTGTGCGCATAGATTGCAGCAAGAAGTATACTTATTTATACGTGCGCGACGTCTAGTACTAACGCGAGCGAGTGAAGTAAATAAAGAAGGTTTAATCAAGCGTGATTAGTGCAAAGCGTAGTGAGATGTTCAACGCAGGATTACAGTTCGTCATTCTTTTACTTGGAATCCAGCAACAAGTAACAGTATATCATTTATGATTCACAACTCAATAAATTAACATAATTTTAGCATCTCAAAAAATAACTCATCTCATTCTCAAAAGACCCACGAGTTCAGATACTAAATATTACAATTTATGCTATATGACATGTTTGGAGAGTTATGGTATAGTAAAGTAAGGAAACAAGTTATAATAAATATAGAAATGGTAACGAAGTTGAATAATTGAATCTATTGAAGATTACAGAAGTTCATAGTAGTTAATAATTTATGATACATGTATATGTTTTGATTAATATTGAAGATTTAAATGTGTTAAGGAAGTAAATTTGAATCTACTGATTGCTAATTTGAATAATACTTGATTAATATGATTTTGAAGAATCCGTAAACTAGAGATATTAATAATTTTTTTGTTATTAATTATAAAGAATATTAGTGAGTATAGATTGGAAAGATGATATTAATGATTAATCCTCAGATGTATTAATAAGAAGATAACAATATAAATCTTAGTATCTGAACGAAGTGTTATTATTTCATAACAATCCTGAGATACTCTGCTCTGGCGCCCAAGCAAATTAATCAATAATACAAAAATGAGTGGAAGTATTCAGTAATAAATATATCTAAATATAATTTGTAACACAATAAATCAATGTAATTACCGAGTATATGCAATACTGTCTTGAATAAATTATTTAGTCAACATTCGAAAATTACGGGCGCTTCACGAGTAGTTATATTTAGCGCACCAATACGCTGAGCTAGGCTAAAAAAATTATTTATATTTGACGCAACCAACGTGTGGCATAATAACCATACTTAAAAATATTTATAGATAGTGTGTGTGCGCGCGCGCGCGAATTCTTATAGGCACATGCGAAATTATTTAGTAATAAGTTTTCCTGACACTCACTTGAAACATAAGTCAAGAATAAACCGCCTGTACTTATTCGTTTAGATTATTTATTTATATTTTGATGTTCTTTAGGCTGCTAAACTTTTCGACCATTCATATATTAATATTAAGGTATAAATAAGCCAAGAAAAGTAACTGTTTCCAACTTGAAGACAAATATATTATTATATTTCTAGGATACTTTTATTAAGAAGTCGATAATGCCGTTGTTTGTTTGTTAAGTGTAGCGAAGAAAAATTACAAAACAGAATTGAATCATTTATTCAAAAAGCTTTTTATTTGGTTGCAATACAAGAAATCGGTATGGAGAACCATACACGACTTCCATGTTCTAAGATTTATATTTAAAATCATTTACTTGAATTCAGTTCGATAATTTCTGAAAAATGTCACCCACCCTCAAAAGAGTTTCACGGTTTATAAATGTTTTGTTATTATGGGGTAGTCGTTTAATATAATGTTATTTTCGAGTCACTTTGTCTATAAAAATTAGGTACTTTATTCTTACAAAGAAACTGAACTACACAGATAATGGCGCATTAATTACATATTTATATAATTATATATTTATGTGGCCACAAACTATTTTAAATTAAAATAAAAAAATTATAATTTTATTGCTGGCAACAAAATTACGTTATTTTTAACATTTACCACTGTTTAAAAAGGTTTAAATTCGTCAAACACATTAAATCAACACCAAAGGTGAAAAATTACCCCCTCACCTTTTAGCTACCGTTTTTATTTATAGATACTTCATCTACCTTTCTACAGTTGATTATTATAATCTTCTTTCCAGGATACTTTATTTATCAAAATTAACTAATTTACTCTTGTTAAAATGTAAAACAAATATGGGCTTTATACAAAAACTTATTTGATTCTGTTTGAATTTGCGGTTCTTATCGTTTGCCATAGAAAATACCCTTTTAAAACATAAAACGTTGCAGGTAAACTACCCCTTTTCCTTAACAGATCTTCACCAAAATCAATAGGTCTTGAGTCCCCCACAACTCAGATAAACATTGTAACGTCACAGAACGTTCCATAAAAGAAATCATTTATATAGTAAGTTAGCATAAGAGGAAAGTGAGGTGAACAGTATCGAACCCAAGTAGTCCCAAAAAATTGTGTAATTTTGTATAATAATTATTTCTATCAACTTGAAAAAACGACCAAACTATGACTAAGACAAAACCCCATATATATTATTAAAGTGAATAAGAGTGAAAAAACCATAAGACACTATAAGAGAGAGAAATAATGTCAGAATCAACCAATATAAAGTCAATAATTATTAAGTTTTATAACTATGAATAGAGTATTAAAAACTATTTTTTGTGAATAAATGGACATGATCCATTCTTATATTATGTGATGTAAATAAAATAAATATATTAAATGACTTAAACACATTATTAGAAAGAATCTAAGTTAATATAAAAATTGTATATTTGCAATGACAAAAAATATTAATGTGTTGGATTTGAGACCATACACCAAGATTTCATGAAAAAAGTAATTATTATCAGATTTAAATAAAAACTATATGTAATTGTCAAGCAGACAATAGTGAACAATTTATCTTAAATAAAAAAAGCTGTCAAATGAATAAAAAGCAGTCAAAATAGCCAAAAACTGTGTTAACTAAAAACATGTAATAGGCATCTAATATTGTATAATTTATGAATTTAATGTTGCCGAAATGCAACCAAACTGTATTAGAAAGCTGTAATATGATATAAAGCAACTATACTAATATACCTGACCAACTTTAACATTGTAATAGTCAAGTTAGCAAAATATTTACTTATACCATGTATGGCTGGAACCAATCATCCAGTACAAAAATAATTATATCTGGCTAAATACTTACATAATACTAACAAAAATAAGATAGAAAGGTACAATACATCAGTATACCTTAATAAGAAACAAACTCAGTTGAAAGTAAAGTCAATTCTAAAAGAATTTAACTAATTAGAGTGAGATTTGTCACGCCATAAAAAAGGACATCTCAAGGCCAATCAATGATGCTGTCATCTTGTTATAAATATAATATATGTACAGAGTAACCAGGTATCACAAAAGATAGACAAAATAATAAACTCTGTGTGTACAGTGGTGAAATAATACATATATTAAGGAAAAAGACTAATCATTGTATTAGAAAACTGACAAGAATCTAGGCCATGAGCAAAAGCCATATAAAATTGTATTTATTTGTGTTTTATTTATGTTAAAATTTGTTTATTTTGTTGTAGGAAAGTAGTAGTATTAGATGTTCAACTTGTGGAAGGAAGTTAGTAACTCCACAACAATTTTTGTTATAAAAATTGAGTTTTCAATGACAACAACTCAAGGTGAGGGTTGCATATTGTATTGTTTATTAGACTTAAGTTAATTAGAAACCAATCATATTTAGTATCGCTAGATTCAGTTAAAAACAGGGAATCTAAATGTATTAATGGCATACAAATTGTGAGTACTAATGTAAAACTGTTTGATAAATACCAGTGTAATTTTTGAAATATCCTTTGTATGAAGAATAAGAAATTCGTTCTAAAAGCTTCTACGGAAGTGAAAATTGTTCTATGACATTCCATTTCGTTTATTCTCGAACATTCTAGAAAGAATTTTTACACAAATATACCGGAAGTCGATGAAAACAGTCATCCCGAATTAGTATAAAAGCGAGACCAAATTCGACCCAAACACACTTGAAACTTGAACTCCAGAACTGATGCATCACCCACAACACTGATCCACGCAGCTAAGGCGAAACCGAAGAGGCGAGAAATCGACAAGACACGGCAGGAAGGCTTTTCCCGTACATAGACATACCGACTGACTTAACCTCAACGAGAATTTGAGCGCCTAAAGTATCGCTGAAATAGAGCAGCGATACGGCAAATTTTAATAGAAATCACGCAGCCAGAACGTCGACGGCCCAGGAGGGACCACAAATTTAAATAGAGAACGAATTCTGCTGTGTTCGCATTGACTGACTAACTTGACAAATAATTCCCCCTAACGTAAACATACAATACACAAAGCCTTCCTCAACACTGCATGGGAATCAGCGCTGCGGTGGCCGATTTATAAATCAACGCTAAACAGATGATTCGTAGCGGCGGCGTTTGAACGATATTCTACTGCCAAACGTTTTTACAAAAGTGCGGAAAAAGTAAATGATCGCAAAATTTGACTTTAAATAGATTCAGTGTATACCCGAAGAGGCGAGATCGAGAAACTACCCGAAAGGAGTGTCCAGTGCGAGAATAAATAACCATTGGAACGTGAGTTACCAAAATTAAAGTCATTTGTTACCTGGTTACATTTTATCACGCAGTTGTACTTCACACGCCACACATACACCTTCAAATCACTTAGTTTTTTCTTGTAAGGCATCTAATTGATATGTCTTGGTAGTTCAAAGGAGTCACGTCCTGAGAGTAAAGATTTTTCACGTATTAAACTCATGCTTTTCAACTGAGTCAAAATCTGAAATATACTAGCCGATACTTGATTGGATATATAAAAAATTGTCAATAATAATAACTTGTAAAATTTTTTCTCTGCAATTTTATAATTTTTTGTCTATGAATGTTAGTCCTTCAGACGATTTGTTTGTTTTTGAAGAACCATTAAACTTAACTGATTTTTCCAAGCTAAACTGACTTGTTTAAATTTTTTCGTAGATTTAAAAATTTTATCAATCACATTTTATTTCTTGGAACAAACGTTTCCAAGTGGCGCCCACAAAAAGCATAATATTAAGTTGTGTTACAGGACTACATCACTGCAGAGGATCCAGTCAACAGAGTAAGTAACAAAAGTGCGCGGAGGTAACGCCCGACAGTTTACAACACAAACATATTTATACAACACACCATTCCATTTATTTGTTATAACATGCAAAAAATTATTTGATTCTATTTGAATTTGCGGCATAGAAAAAATTCTACACACAGACACTTTACGGAAAATGACTTTACTTCACATTTTGAGGGTAACACAATCAGCCCTTATCTCGAGCACGATTTTTTCGCCATGGGATGGAAGTAAAATTTATAGTTGACACATAATTTTTCTGTTGAAAGCGTTGTGTATATTACCATAACAGCAAGTGTTACAAGTGCGCAAATGTTGAGTAACACACCCGTTCGAATATTGTACTGTAAATAAAAAAGAAAGGGTAAGTAGTGTCGATGTCACTACCGCTGAGGTTTTTGGCGGAAAACGTCTTACCCTGGTGGTGTTGCTAAGACAAGTGTTTGTAGGTTTGGTAAAAAAAAAACTGTTGAACGTCTTCGTCTGTAAATTCTCGTTGTAGGAATTGCAACATATCTGCATGTAGGAATTGCAACATATCTGCATCGGGTCGTTTTAAATCGTTTTGGAACCACATACGATCACAAACTGTACAAACGAAACACAACTTATTGCCGTAGAACGATTTTTCAAAGTGCTCCGTCGCCAGACGGGTTATAAACGCTAAATCTCGATTCTTTAGTGACATAAATTTCTTAAACGTTATCTAAAACTCACCTTTTTAAGATTTTGTTTCATTTTGGCATGTCGGCCTGACTGATACATTTTATCAGCATTTTGGTAATAAAAACAAGCAGTTATGGTGGTATTTATGTCAACGTAATTGCATGAGATTCATCAAGGCAATATACCAGTGCATACCTACCTTGTACGTCTGACGTCTAAGAATAAATAGCGCCAGAGTAGGTTATTCTAATTGTAAACCATAAGGTGAACCAATACCCTAGGCTGAAAGTGCTAAGTATCTTGGGATGCACCTGGACAGGAGACTAACGTTGAAGAAACACATAACCTCTAAGAAGACTGAACGTAACCTCGAGGTCAGAAAAATCTGCTGGCTGATAGGTTAAGAAAAAATTGCGGTTGTGTTGTCAACAAACGTTTAATATATAAAGCAGTTCTTAAACCGGTATGGACTAACGGTATTCAACTTTGGGGTACTGCTAGAACGAGTAACATCGAGATCATCCAGCGCTTTCAGTCCAAAACTTTAAAATCAATAGTCGACGCTCCATGGTTTGTCTCCAACAATTCTATACACCGAGACCTCAAAGTTCCAACTGAACTGTGAGAGAAGAAATCATGCGCCTCTGCAGAAAACACATCTCTAAATTAGAAAAGCATCCAAACCGTCTAGCAATTAATCTGTTAGATAATAGTGAAGACATTTACAGTCTAAAAAGGCTTAAATTGTTAGACTTACCTTCAGGTTCAACGAATAATGTGTACTCTGTGTTATCTGTATTGTAAGTCTGTGTTATCTATTCTGTAATATCTGTATCTTTTGTGTTCATGTCAACATTAAGTGTTAATTGTCAACCAGTATATTTGCCTTATAGGCCCAGTGTTAAACATTTAGAGTCTATTGTATCACGCCAGCAGCAAATGGAAGTGACTTTTGTTCATTTGTTTACATGTTTTTGCCATCTAGACTTGTAATTTGTGTATCTGTTTAACCTGTTAACAAAAACAAGAAGAACTATCAATGGTCAGTTCTTAATAATCATGCATGTGTTTTGTCAGTCAATTTTTTCAATGTTCGCGTGGTGGAACAGATTACAAATCTGCAATAAATTGAACAAAAAAACGAATTATCCTTTGGTTGTCAATTCTTCCTACATTCTATAACAAGAGATTGCCTTAAATACTGTTTCTTCAGTGTCATTATTTCCACGTTTCAATTGACTTATCAGCGACTGTAGTGGAGTCAAACGCACGATTCAGTCCGACTTCAACCAATGATTATATATAACGGCTCTATTATACAGTAAAAACAAAGTAAAATGCGCCATAAACGCCAAAACAATGCTGTCCTTGGACAACAACAAAAACAACCAAGAAACAACATTTTTCGACAATAATTTTATATTCATTGTAAGTTATACAAATATCAATTTTACCTTGAGACAATTTTCTGTCCCGTGACTCGTTGGTAACACGAAACCTCGAAAATGAAATCTCGTGGCTAAAACAGTGTATACTGTTGGACAGGTATATTTTTTTTCGTTCTAAATATGATAAGTACAGTATCATTGCGACTAGTTAGACTTGTGTGTGAGAACTTTTAGACGGTATAATCTCATTAAAACTGCCGGCAGCAGCCGTCGCCGCGGTAATGAAGTTGTACGTAATATAATTGTGTGTGTCGTTTTGTAGGCACGCGAACTAGTCTCTAAATAATTTGCCCTGCAGTTTTAATACGTAATTCCCAGCAGCAAGTTTCATGTAGCCTAATGTTTGATACCTGAGGTGGAGTATCGACCGTCCTCGTCGGGACTCGACTCCGCGACCGCTAACCTTTCTAATAATACGAACAGATCGATGCATATTTACTCTAGGCATTAGCGGCGAGCGACTACCGCCTCGCACACTACCAATTGTCTCTCTCTCTCTCTATCCCGCCCCTCTCTGGCTCTGCTTTTTCACACTAACCTTCTTCTCTTACAACAATTCTCACTTCACACACACACACACACACACACACACACACACACACACACACACTCGCACCCCTGACACGCTAACAGGTTTTCTGTGTCGGCAATATGTTAATAAATTCTTCGTTTCTTTTTTTTTGCAAAAGCGTAAATTTGAGGAGTTCAAACATGAACGCAGTATCGTTATCTTCTCCTTGTACGTAAATTTTGATATTAGTAGTCTACAAAAATGACAACGGTCCTCAACAGGTTTGCGCAAAATACAAATACTAATACTATAACTACAAAATGTTATTATTATTATTATTATTATTATTATTATACTAATGTTATTATTAAATCTAAAAATTTATTACACTCAATATTTCCACAACGGTGGAAAGGACACTTAGAAAAATGTCAAGATTCTGGACTGGCCAAACAAATTTGTGAGTTCAAACCTATAGGGCACAGGTGTGTGTGAAAACCTAGGCAGAGATAGATGGCTGGAGGACCTCGAAGGCAGAACAGGCAGCACCTTGTCTATGTCGTATTGTAAAGATGATGATGATGATGAAATTGTACCAGGTTTTATGCAGGTTCTACGGTGTCGGATTCAGCGGTTCTGCATAGTGCGTAAAGAATATAATCTTCACTTTCCTATCCAAGCGACTTTACATAATGGAATTTAATGAGTGGGAATGAGAGCGAGCAATGAAAAAGATGAGACGAAGGTTTTTATAGCTTATTGTAATCAAAACATAAACATGAGGTACTGGACACATTGTGCTAGTTTTTATGTAGGCAGTTTAAAAAAGATTAAATAAATTCAAGGCTTAACTGTAAAAACGCCTTTCGTTTTGTCGCAAAATATATCCCCCCAAGTGTCTATAATCTCAACGTTTGCGTTCGTTGAAAACACAAATAACAGAATTATTCGGATGACATAAAATTAGCAGTCCCCGCGTTTTGTTGTTTGTGTGCACCGTTGACAATCACTACACGAATCATAACATCACACAATTAATAACAAGTAATTATAGCACAATAATTATTATTGTAAAATTCGGAAACCTTCGTACCTCCGATAGTGACGTAACATCAGTGCAGTGTGACATCACAAATTAATTAATTAATTAGTTAATTATAAATCTAAAACAAAGTGTAAACAATATGATACTGTTTACCGACGCTATATTGATTTCACCGTAATAAACACTGCTCGGTAGCAAATTAGGCTATGTTCATAATCTGTGTGAGGGTAATCAAAACATTATCTGTTTCGTGCTTATTAATAAACGCGGTGTTTTACGATCTTTTAGTGTACAGTAGACATTAAAATTTATTTTAAGAGTTATTTACGGAGTAAAGTAAACAAGTTTAAACCAGTTTTATGTAATTAGGTTCAACTAATAGACAGTCGTCTGTTCTATTGGTTATGAATGACCGAAGCGGGTTCTTAGTTTTAAACTCGCCCGTTTAGCATTTATCTGTCTGTTTGGATTATGTCTCACGATAATTTCTGAACGCGTCAACCGATTTTCGTAAAGCTTAGCATGCGTGTCAATACTTTCATTTTACACAACACTACTATTTTTACTTCCATGTTCCTTAAGGAAATGGAAGTATGGTGATGGCAAAAAAATCGTGTTCGAGATTATTGCAGATTCTGATTGTACTACACTCAAAACATGAAAAAAAGTCGTTTTTCGAAAAGTGTCTGTGTGTGTGTAGATTTGTTTTCTATGGCAAACGATAACAGCCGCAATTCAAACAGAATCAAATAATTTTTTGCATACAGCCCTGATTTGTAGAGTTCTCAAGACCTATTGGTGTCGGTGAAGATCGGTTAAGGGAAAGGGGTAGTTTACCAGCAACATTTTATGTTTTAACAAGGGTAATATTTAATATGACGAACGGTAACTGCTGTAAATTCAAACAGAATCAACTACGTTTTTGCATACCTTTTTGAACTAAAGAGAACTCAAGGGCTGTTGATTTTGTTGAAGATCGGTTAAGGGAAAGGGGTAGTTTATCAGCAACGTTTTATGTTTTAAAAAGGGTAATTTTTTTATGAGGAACGATAACTGGCGCACATTCAAACAGAATCAAATATTTTTTTGCATGCATCCCTGAATTGTAGAGGACTGAAGGTCTATTGATTTTGGAGAAGATCGGTTAAGAGAAAGGGGTAGTTTACCTGAAACATTTTATAATTTAACAAGAGTAAAGTACTTAATTTTTATAAATAAAGTATCCTGATAAGAAGCTCATAATAATCCACTGTAGAAACGTAGATGAAATATCTATAAGTGAAGAGGTTAAGTGAATGGGGGGGGGGTAATTTTCTATTATTAAAATTTATAGTTGAAGGTGGAGGGGAGAATTTTGTATATGTGTACTACGTTATCGGCAACAAAGAAGTAGTTCTTTGTTAAAATTCCTTCCCGGGCTGTTACCTGTAATCCAATGTTTTCTGAAAACCCAGATTTTTCGGCAGTGCCATCGACTTCCATCTCAGTGTAAATCGAGTGGGAAAACGTGAGGTGGTATACGTTAGTGACCACAGTACTGTGGTTTAAGGCTGAAGCAATAAGTAGAAAGAAGTAGTTTCTATGGAAATATTTCATTTCGAATATGATTTTAAATATAAATCTTAGAACATGGAAGTCATGTATGGTTCTCCATACCGATATTTTTAGATTGATTTTACCAAAAATACGGTAGTGAAAGACAAAACTGAGGCGGGAACAGTGAAAAAATTGCAAAAGCCTATGTGGGCTATGAAGTTAAAGAGAATTTTAACCAAAATCTAAGTACAGTGTTCATTTTAGAAAAACTAAAAAATTATGGACGTCAGAGCCCAAAAAGTGGGTGAACAGTTTCATAAAATGACAAAACTTTATGTGAGGTATCAAATTAAAAAAGATTTTTATTAAATTTAAATTTAACGTTAAGTTTTGGAAATTTCAAAATGTTTGAATCTAGAGCCCAATAAAGAGATCAATCATTTTTTTAACTGTAAAAATCCAGTACGGGTACGACATAACCTTTTAATGTCACGAGAGAATTGAAACATGGCGATTGGCTGGCACCAACCCTGTTCAACCTAACACTCGAATATGTGATCAGAAAATTGTCAATTGATGGGAATACAACATTAGAACATTAAATTGTCCAGATCGTAGTATATGCAGATGATATTAATATTATAGCAACATCCCAAGGAAGATCAAAAGAGACCTTCCAGGAACTCAAAGGTGAAGCAGAAGAGATAGGATTACAGGTTAATACAGATAAAACAAAGGTTATGATCACCACTTGAAGGAAAACCAGGAAACCTGCCAACAGTTTGAAATCGAATCTCTAAGCTTGGAAACAGCTAATCGGTTTAAATATTTGAGATGTTGGATTGCAGAAGATAATGTAGAAGTAAATAAAATAAGGAAAAGGATACAGGACGCAAATAGAGCATATGCTTCGTTGACAACTATATCTAAGACAAGGAATATCCACCGTCAGTCCAAGGTCACATTATAAAAAGTTATGATTACACCGGTGATAAGATATGGCAGCGAGACTTGGACTTTGAACAAACGAGCTGCTAACACAGTCAATACCTTTGAAAGGAGAATTTTGAGGAGAATATATGGACCAATCCAAGACAATGGTATATGGAGAATGCGTCACAATGAGACAAGCTACATACAAGCTACAAGAGGCAAGCTATACAGGCTACAAGCTATACAAGCTTATAGAGTTATACAAGCTATATAGAGTCAATGAGTTAGCCACCACCATCCGACTGCATAGATTGCAATCTGGGGGGGCAGGGCACATCATTAGGATGGAAGGCAACCGAATATCGAGGAAGGTACTGTTTAGTCAAATCTAGGGTAATAAGGCCTGTCGGAAAACCCAAGCATCGCTGAATTAACGCAGTAGAAAGGGATGCTGATAGTTTGCTTAAAATAAAACGATGGACATCGTTCGTCACGGACAGGGAAAAATGAAAGGGGATGACTATGTAAGCTAAGGTTCGACTCTGAACTGTGACGCCATAGAAGAAGAAGAAGAAGAAGAAGAAGAAGAAGAAGAAGAAGAAGAAAAAGAAGAAGAAGAAGAAGAAGAAGAAGAAGAAGAAGAAGAAGAAGAAGAAGAAGAAGAAGAAGAAGAAGAAGAAGAAGAAGAAGAAGAAGAATCCAGTAGGGTTCAGACTAAAAGGAATCGTAACCCAAAACCGAAAGTTTCTAATTTTTAGCGTGTTTTGTATGATTGTGTGCACTGCAATTGTTATATTATTCTTCAGTAGAAACGCGTTCAAGAAAGGATTCTGCAGGCTGAACGCACCTCAAGCAGACCTCAAGTTTGAGAAATTTTAAAAATATCTTTCTGCCTAATGTTGCTGATATTGTGTGAACAATTTTGTTCTTATAGATGCAAATGTTGTATTATCATCATCTTCTTAACTGTTTTGGGCTTTAATGGCCTGTTCCTATTCCACAGTCCACAGTCCTATTTTCTTAGGTCTACCAACTTTTAGAGATCGATAAAAAATCTAGCCGGCATAGGGTAGGTTGCCCTATACGGTGGTCTCAATCAACAACTCACAATTGCAACAGTAGCCTCGGAAAGCAGGACAGGTATAATGATAAAGGTGTTGTATTATAAACTTTAATTAGTGTGTATATATGAATTCAAGTTTATTAAGCAAAAGTCTACAATTTGTCTGAAACTTTACATTTTTAATTAACCTTAAAGCAATCTTTTGCTTTCTAAATGTTTTATAAACACTTTTTCCAACTTAAAATTTGAAAATTTAACGACGATCGGAAAAAAAGAAACTGATTAAAGTCTTTATATCTACAACTCGTCTGATATTCCAAATTACGAAACTGGCCGAACTGAGTTTCAGAAGAAAACGATCTATTAAAATATGTGCGCGCGTACTCGACAAAGACAGCAGTTATTGATGTTTGTTTGAATCAACAAGTGTACGAGTTTGCTTATTGAAATTGTAAATAGTCCACAGTGAAATATTACTGAGGTAACTATATCGTTCTTGTTGACAACGGAGTTCAACTTGTTTACTTACAAACAACGACAGAAGTATATAAACGCTAGAGTTCATAGAATGATAAACGTTTGTCGTATTTACAACACACGTACTCGTATGTGCATATGTTCTTTATCAGATGTTGTTCATTGTTAACGTTCATATTTAAAACACTTGTCTACAGTATCTGTTGGTTGCAGTCACGTTATAATTATTATAGTCTTTGAGATCCTTTCCAGTTTACCATCATCATTATCATCTTCATTACCTGTGGATCCACTACTTCTTATGGGAGCTCGCTTTTTTTAAAAATAGACTCCAATCGTCCCTGTTCTTTGCTCTAGATTTCTTCTCTTCCTCTTCCTCTTCCTCTTCCTCTTCTTCTTCTTCTTCTTCTTCTTCTTCTTCTTCTTCTTCTTCTTCTTCTTCTTATTCTTCTTCTTCTTCTGCTAACCAAGCGTTAGACTAATAGCCTGTTGCAATCTGATCATTCCACCTCTTTTTTGGGTCTTCCCAGTGATCTCCGTCCCTGCGGTTGATATCTCTACATAATCTGTGACACCTCTCAGTGCCCATTCATTGTAAATGTTGTTCCCGTTTATTGCTATGTTCTGTAACTGACAACTTTTAATCGTTCCTTTCTCTTCCTCCTCCTCCTCGTCCTCCAACACCTTCTTCTTCTTCTTCTTCTTCTTCTTCTTCTTCTTCTTCTTCTTCTTCTTCTTCTTCTTCTTCTTCTTATTATTATTATTATTATTATTATTATTACTGTTATTAATACATTTTCCTTTTCCTTGTATATTTCCTCATTCTATCTCTCCTTATACAACCCGCGATCCTCCTCACTATTTTCATCACTGCTGTTTAGATTCTTTTTCACTTGTTCCAGTGAGTGTCCATGTTTCACTGCTGCACAGTAAACTCGGGATAGTCAATAGTTTCATGAAATTTTACTACTGTAGACTCTCTCCTTACGTTATTCTTCAGGTTTCTATATATTTTACCATTTATGTAGTCGAATCGTTCCAAATGTATCTACTGGATCCTTGTTTGAGACACAATTACCTAGAAAACTGAGTTCATTTACTGACTGTATCTTAATATATTGGTAACAATTATTTTTCTATCAATTGGTTTGTTACCTTTAAATGACATTATTTTTGTTTTTGCGATGTAGTCTCTCAGTGTCCTAGGTTTTCAATTTCTAATATCATTTCCAGGCACTTCTTCATCACATTCTATATTAAATTGTTGATCTTCCTCTGGGTATTTGCTATATCTGGGTCTTCCCAGATAAAATATTTCCTATACCGACTATGTTTTCTTCATTGATCGTATGTGTCCAATCCACGTAAGTCTATTTATGCTAATGAACCTCACAATGTCAGGGTGCCCATAGAGACAGTACAGGTTAGTATTATGGCCTCCACACTAAACTCCACTCTCAGCCACTGCCTTGTAAGTGTGTCTTATACCATCCTCTTGAAACCTACCAATAATTCATTAAACATTTTTTTGTTAGTACCAAAGTTTTGGAGCCATATGGTCATTAAACGGGCTACCAAATGTTTTGTTTCAGTTAATTACAATCTTCTCATGACTCGCATAGGATATACACAGTTTTGCAGATTGTCTTATAATTTTGTGTGGAGGTGTTGGCTCGCCTTGTGCTTTGCTAATCGCAACATTACTAATCTTGCCGCATGCACTTGCAGAAGAGAAAAATTACTGGTGTTATTGGCTACTGAGGCTACTGACATATCTCTTTGACTATCATCATCATCATCATCATCACTCCAAGGACTAGGCCTTAGACCTGTGCCGGAACCCATCTCCTCCTCGGTCTACCGACATCTCTCTTCCCAGTAGGATGATAACCCAAGGCAACCACAGGTAGACGGATATCAGCAGGCATGCGTGTCAAGTATTCACACCATCTCCTTCTGTGGTCTTCTATCTTGTGCTGCAATGATACAATGTTTAAATTGCATCTAATATCATCCTCGTTCCTTCTCCGATCCAAGAGAGAACAGCCTTGCGTCCCTCATAGAAATTTAATTTTGACTACCTGAAATTCTGCACGTCCCTTTTACCAAGAGACCATGTCTCACTAGCATACAGGAATGTGAGGACAGCTACAGTTTTATAAAATTTCATTCGGATATCCTTCCGTGTTTTATTTTTCAGGTATCTATGAATCGTTCCACAGATGACCATTCATCTGTACATGAGTGGTACATGAATCGTTCCACTCTTTCACTGTCCTTTTTGTTTAGTCAGGAACATAGAGACCCCCGTTAAGATAACGTGAGCAATAGAGAACGACCACCTGTTAGCCGGTTAGCCGTTAGCTGTGTGCGGTTACATGCCATGAGTGTGGACGACGCGACGATATTTCATAAAAGACATTTGTAGACTCGTCGGAAGCCTCTCGACTTAGCCAACAGCTGCAGACAACTCAAGGCTTAGTAGTAGGGAGTGACTGATAAAAAAAAAGATTCGATTCTGATAGCAGTAGGGGAAGGAGAAACCTGTATAAAGAAACCTGTCATGCTCTCTTGTCGCAACCGCCTGGCTTTGCTCACTCAAGTAACCATCTATCTCTTGTCTCTTCACTCAATCTTGACCTATGCTGCTCCCGCCTGGTGGTTGTATTTGTCGACCACTAAAATGTGTAAGCAGGAACAATTCTAATCCAGAACCCTCTCATCCACATCGGGGTTTCTTTGTTTCGTAAGGAATGATGTCATTCGTGGAGGCCTTCGAGTTCCTTCTCTTGCCACATTTGTCTGGTCGCTCGCCGAAACTCTCTTTGCTGCTGCAGCGACCTATTCCTTCCCCTACCTCAGAACAATTAGTAAATCTGAACCACCTCACCATATAAGAGTCAAACGCCTACGGGCGATTCGCGATTCTTGATGACCCCCCCCCCCCGTAAGTCAACCTCGTTGCGCTATCTGAATAGCCCCCAGCATCTTCCTTTCCTTTCCGTTACCTTCGCTCTTCATGGGCCTCCTTCCCCAACAATGTTTCTAGCAGACTGCTTGGCCTAGTCACCATTCGCTACCGGCACGGGGGCACGGACGCCTCCAGGCGTCTGACTACTGTTTCCGACGCGGGCGCTACCTGCCGTCCGCCTGGCAAAACAGTTTCTCTGCCTCGCAAGTTAGTTTTCGCTGCTTATCAGCCCATATGTAACACGAAAACTACAACAACGATGCCTACAGGCAATGATTATTATCTTTGTTACTGTATGCTTGTACTTTTCCGTAGTACATTTAAAGGAAAACTGCAATTGGTCTTTTCCTACGGTTCCTAGAGAACCAGGATTATGAATGGAGCCTGTAATTGTTCCACCTGGGACAGTGGAAGAATATAGTATGAACCGCTGTAACTGCATTGCTTCAGTAAATACAGCCAAACTCTTTCCAACTTAATTTGTATAGTTAGTGAATTTGTCGGAGTTGTAGATCCAAGCTTTAGTGACTACATGCGTAGTACTTACTTAAAACTTTTGAATTATGATGTTGTAAATAAACCCGGTCCATATACAATATTATGCCGCTCCGACAGACCGTATAAAAAACAAATATTTTACAAGAAAAATATCACTGAAATTATCGCTGATTTCCAGCAATTGATATGGTGTAACCACGTAAGATGAACGAAGAATGTATTAATGTACTAATTAATATTTTAGATTTCTCTCTCTAAAAGTGGGCGTGATAGACTCAGACCAAGAAACTATTAACAGCACGGAATCAAAGGCACAAATAGAAGTCGAGAAACGGAAGAAGACGGTTAAAATACTAAACAAACTATCATAAGTCTTCACATAAAAAATGATACATACATACGCACGCACACACTCACATCACCAACACGTTCACCCAAATATTTAATTGTTTCGTTATGTTTGATATTTCTATTGTATTTCATACACAGGTCCTGAAGATGACAATAAATATTGTCGAAACGTCGACGCAAAATAACTAAAAGTTGTATTATTGACCGATCCTCACTAACTATCCACTAAAACATTAAAATACTAAGGTTCAGAGACAGAAACGTAGGAATCATGTGCTCATTCTTCGCTGCTTGGTACGAGCAGTTTTGTCCAATGTGTAATTTTCAGATTCTATTATCACCCCCTTTATTGCATTTACTTGTCATCAGTTGCTCTTCTCGTAATAAGCAAATGAGAATATTTGCAATTACTTCCTGGACTGCTACTACTTATACCGTTCTTCGTGGTAACTCACTAAGGCTTTTCTGCGCTGCATTCCGTTTACCAGATGTGTATAATGTAGTGCTTCACCCTCAAAGGACAAAAATCCTCGCCCTCACGGACTGTACTACTATAAGACGACATCCACCTAAGAACAACATTCCGCATAGTCTCAAATCGAGGATCGATAGTGATTTGAAATTGAATCTCCGTCCAGCTCTGTTCTTTGAAAGCTGCGAGTAAATTGAATTAATTTTCCCATTATAGGGGCACCAGCCTGTAGATGGGTAAATCGTGGCCTGTTAGGGGCTACCCACTAACAGGCCACGACTCCTATGACAATCCCAATGAATAAAGTATTTTTATAATTAGCTTGTTGGTATATCCTCTTCATTCACTTATTAATGTTTATATAAATATATATAAACACTTTCACTGTGAACTTACTTTTAGGTTTTGATTACCCAGACGTTTCGACGTAGTATTCGTCTTTCTCAATGGGTTTTTAAATACTCAAAACCCATTTTGTATTTAAAAACCCATTGAGAAAGACGAATACTACGTCGAAACGTCTGGGTAATCAAAACCTAAAAGTAAGTTCACAGTGAAAGTGTTTATATATATTTATATAAAGTATTTTTTTAGGGTTGTCTTCCCCTAGCGTTTGATGCCTCTACACCCAGCTACAAGACGGCAGCAAAATAAAATTCTATAACAATAGGACGCAGTATTACAGCCGCAGTATTACTAAATCCAACTAGATTCCCGCCTGTAACACTCCAAATGAGCTGGCCCAGATCATTTCCTTTATGCCTTAACTAGGTACTGGTGGCTACTGCTGTCCTCCACCAGTATATTTATCGACTTTCGGTCTAGATCCGTACTGTTCTGCATCACCAGGGTTAACAAAGTTATGGCAGTCCCTATCTATTAACGAAAAATATAATTCACATTTTCCAGCCTGTAGTATATGTCGTTAATGTCTTATGTCCCCGAAAAACCTTTACAATTAAAATATAATACTTTCAATTCGCATCTTTAGAAACAAGGTAAGACATCGAGATACAGATTAAAGTGCTACACAGTTATAGCAGTCCCTGTACTGTCCTATGGGCGTCAATTATGGACAACAACCAAGTAACGAAACGTTAAAATACAGGCCTCGGAAATGGCGTTCTTAAGAGGAGTTAAAACGTTCTCTAAACTTGACCGTATATAGAATAAAGCCATAAGAGAAGAGTTACAAGTTTTAACTTGCAAGAAAAATTAAATGATTAGAAACAACGGTGCTAAGAACCCTTAGAAAGAATGTGAGACTCCAGACTGAGGAAACAAGTCTGGAAATACAAATCTATGGTACAAAGGTGTGTGGGTAGGCCCAGGAAGACATGGCTGGAGGACGTTTTAAGGCAGAACAGACAGCACCTTGCTTGTGTCTTCTTGTGAAGACGATGATGATGACGAATTCTGAAGATAAGACATTAGCATGTACGCAAATCTACTTTTCGTTAGAATTAAAAGTATTATTTGAGTAATAATAAATGAAGATTTAATTAACACCACTAAAAATAATAAATGGTGTAGAACTTATCGAGACAGAATATTTGCATTTACAGTGTTAAAGTTAATGATTGTGTAATCCACCATTTTCACGTAGGAAAGACAGACCGACGATAACAAACTTTATACACGAACTCCCCCCGTATGGGGAATATTTAACAGTGTCTACAGAATGTATGTGAAACCTGTTGATGTCATAGGTCTAACGTATCCGAAATTGCGTTTTTAAGAGGAGTTAAAAGGTGTTCTAAACTTGTCCGTGCATAGAATGAGGCCATAAGAGAAGAGTTACAAGTTTTTAAATTGCATCAAAAATTGAAGGATTACAAACAACGGTGGAAAACACTTAGAAAGAATGCCAGATTCAGACTGGCCAAACAAGTCTGAAATACAAATCTATATTCCCACACTGCTAAATACGTCATTCTTGACGAGGCGTTTCGGTGTTTCCACCATCTTCAGGTATAAACGACCTGCTAAATACTTCGTTCTTGACGAGGCCTTTTGGTGTCTCCACCATCTTCTCCTGATTGGTTGTTTATGACCTGAAGATGGTGGAGACATCGAAAGGCCTCGTCAAGAACAAAGTATTTAGCAGTGTGGCAATAAGTAGTGACAAAGTTGGCGTACAAATCTGTAGGTCACAGATGGTGTGGCTTTGACCCAGGAGGAGATGACCGGAGGATCTTTGCAGGCGGAACGGGCAGCACCTTGCCTATACCATGTTGTGAAGGTGACGATGATGAAGACGAATCATACGAGAACGTGTGATTGTGTGTGTGCGCGCGTGCGTCGTAATTGAAAGTTCCCGACCGACCGACAGGGGGGGGGGACAAAACAAATCACTGTTTTCATTATTTTGTGACATCGTTATTTATGAGAACGGCAACAGTGATATTAATCTGCGCTGTGCGATACGCTGCCGCCCGGGTAACCTAACCACCCAGAGTTCCGAATCGTTTGCAGATGATTTATTCCGTTCGCGTCTGTTCGGAGCACGTTTGACAAATGCGAAACGCGCACGCACATCGCCTGACGGACGCGTCCTACAACAAAACCATTTTCTTTAACTCAACTGCTATTCCAATAACATGAAACGTATTAATATACTTACTTGTAGGTTATTATAAAGTTATAAACTGTTATGGTCGCTATCACTGCCTTCCATAGATATTCTTTAGTCTTTTGTCACCATCACCATCTTCACATCATGCAATGGACAAGATGCTATTATTAACACGATTATTAAAGAAAGTTACTATACGTGGATAGTGGTATTGGTGCTGGAGGAAAAAATTTTAAGTACCAGAAAAATTGACATATTAGTAAATTTAATCAACATGTCTATAAAATAACAACATTTGTATAATGGTAATAATGCTCTTGATTTAACACAGTTATCCGTAACAGTAACACACACACACACACAGAGACGAGTCCGCGCGCGAGTAGTACACTGATACTTCTGGCTATTGCATTGATTTGTACAAGTTGAGTTGTATCAAACGAATGAGTAGCCGACGTGTTCCGGAGGTCAGACGGCTATAAAAGTTGTAAGTTCAGCGAGACAATATTTGTCTTGTGACAACCAGATGCACGTGACGGGAATCTGGTACAACGAGGGGGCTTACAAGTAGAATCGTTGCATCGAATTGGCACAAAGAAAAGTGACGTTGCGGAGGTGAAAATTCGTTAGCACAGCTTCGTCCTCATCAAGACATTCAGGCGTTTTCCTGTTTGCTTACTTATTTTCTGTTTCTTTACGAACAAATCATTTTGTTTTACTTAGCAAGTTTTTTTTTCAAGTCATTGTTCACATTCCACTGTGTGGTTAAGTACACTTTCCAAGTATCTGAAATCCTATATAGATAATATTAATATGTATGTTAATATTATTATCTTAATTATTACGTAAACGATCATTCACACTCTCCGTACTTCTATTGCAAACAAAATACGAAAATAAATTACTCATCGTCTTCACAACACAACCTAGGCAAGGTGAAGACGGATTCAAGGTGAAGGGGAAGGTTCCGCCTTCAAAGATCCTCCAGCCGTTTCTTCCTGGGTCCACCTACACACACACACACACACACACACACACACACACACACACACACACACACCTGTGTCCTAAAGCTTTGTATTTCCAGACTTGTTTGGCCAGTCTGGAAACTGACATTCTTTCTAAGTATTCTTTCCACCGTTGTTTGTAATTTTTAATTTTTCGTACACGTTGAAAACTTGTAACTCTTCCCTTATGGGCTCATTCTTTACACGGTCAAGTTTAGAACACATCTCAAAAATGCCATTTCCGAGGCCTGTATTTTACTGTCCTGTTTACTGGTTGTTATGCACAATTCACGTCCATAGGACTGTACAGGGACTGCCATAACTTTGTAAAACTTTAACTTTGTATCTCGACGTACCTTGTTTCTAAACATACGTCGATTTTCCACAGATCGTATGGACGTATCCTAACCTAACCTAACCTAACCTAACCTAACTTAACATCAATGTCATAATTTCTATCGTAGCCAGTATATTTCCGAAATTATTAAAGTGGCTCACCTGTTCTAGAATTCGATCACTAATCATTACTTTTGTTCTTATCGGTTTCTTGCCTCGAAATGCCATTATCTTTGTTTTCATAGTATAGAATTTCATATTGTATTGTCTGAAAATCTGATGAAGCTTTTTTTGCAAATTAAATTCTGTATTTTGAATTACAAGCAAATCGTCACCAAACAACAGCACATTCAAATATTTGTATCATACATGGATATAAGTAAATGTAAGAAAGTGTTGGAAAACAAATTTTGAAGCAATATGTATGGAGTGATATTATATTTATATCCGAGCGAGGATGAAACTCGGAAAAACTAATGCTTTCCCCAGGACTAAGCTTGAGGCGAAGAATTAATGTTTTCAAAATATGGCGCTACACAAACATGCTGAGCATCAGGTGGATAGACAGGGTAAGGAATAGAGTGGTCGGTGTGGAAAGAAAGTTAGAAAAAGGAGACATTAGTAGGAGGATGCTCTTATTAGGAGTAGGGACATGTCGATGAGACACGTAAGCTTAATTAAACAGTGATTCAAGAATAGTGGATGGTGTGGAGGAAGACCACGTTTGTCTAACACGAGTCAGGTTATAGTTTATGTGGACTGTAGAAGTTATATTGAGGTGAAGAGACGCGTTCGCTACAAGGGTTTCCTTGACTGTGGCACCAAGTCAGTCTGAAGGGACCGCGGTCAGTTGCGACCCAATCGTATGAAACACGGTCGGTTGCGACCGAGGCGGAAATTGAAACCGATCAAGGCCAACTGAGTTCGAAAATATCGTCCTACAAGCTACAGACATAGACTGCATCTATCAAAGGTGTGTGAAGAGATAAGGCTGACGCCTTATTGGAATGGTAATGCGGTACGACAGTTTCCAGTGTCTATATATCGTTAACGAACAATCAGCTTTCTCTACACTAGAGTGAACTTTAGGCAGTCGTAAGGCGGTATCAATAGTTAGTAACATTTTCATGCTATTATTATAATAATACATAGATTACCATTATAATTTTATTCATTCCTAGATTAACCTAAACTAACCCAATCTAATCGAACCTAACGAAACAAAAATATTGGAAAAAAGATGTTACCCACACAAATGAAAAGTTACAGAACTGAAATCTCACGGAACTTTGGAATAGGATCGTTTCTACTAGTTGCCACAGATTGGGTTATTTGTGTTGACCGCGTAAGAACAGATAAAAATGCTGTTTTGTCGCAGCTGACCGAGACCGTCTCTCCCCGCTTATGTGGATCGCTGTCACTGTTACCCATAACACAAGTGTCAGACTTGTTTGGCTACTGCAGAAACTCTATTAATGGTCTACAAAGGACAATGTGTAGGTCAGTATGTATCAGATAGTTATCTGATGAGAAATCACAGTCCATTAAGCAGTCAATAATTTACTCAACGTTAGTAGTTTCCACATTTCGTTTTCAACTTCGGTTCAGAGCAATAAGTTTTGATTTGCCACAACCAGTATTTATCATGATATTGATTAATGACTAGGGTCGAGGGATCTTGGAGAGGTAGCACCTTTGTTTCGGGTTGACTGGGCACTGGTCCTCACAAGTCCCAGGGTTGGAGGAAGTGATGACACCCCAATGGAGCCCCTAAATTCTACCCAACCAAGACCGTATTGCGTGGTGAAGAGCCACATCCACTCGAGGTGACCCTGTTTTCGCAGAACAGTACGGATCTAGACTGGTAAATCGAGAAACATCTGTGGTGGAGGACAGCAGCACCCAAAAGTATTGGCATGGGGCCGAAGACAGTAGTAGTCAGCTGAGAGCATAGCTGAACATCACCTGGCGGAACTGAAGGGCAGTGGTACGTCAGGTGAACTGCGAGGGTGGGCAGGACTATATAGCCGAGGTGAAGGCACCTTGTCTAGGGGAAGAACACCCCAAAATCAAAATACCTGGTCCTCTAGGTTGGGGGTTGGGCGTTCAGCTGACGACCTCACCCTGTAAAAAAGCTATTGTTGTGAATAAATTCGGACGGGACTACAGGCAACGACCTGGCAAGAAAAAGGCAAATGATTTTCGTTTGTACACATGGAATGTGAGATCTCTTTATAAACCAGGTGCACTGCAAATCCTTATTAATATATTAGAGAAGTATAATGTAGACATACAGCTCTTAGAATCCGCAGACGATATCGATCTAATTGCCAGGACAAAAAGAGATCTCATTAGTGCCTTTACAGCATTAGAGGAAGCCTCAAGTAAAATTGGACTGCAGATATTCAAAGACCGGATAGAGGAGTACCTCGGAAAGTTGAACATAAGAAAGTGGACAGCCAGGGCATGCAATAGGGAGGAATGGAATCGACTCTTGGAACAGGCCAAGACCCACCAAGGGTTGTAGAGCCACGGTTGATTGATTGATTGATTGATGACTCGTTGGGCGATTGCTGAAACATATTAATACAAAGGTTTTAAAAAATATACAAACACTTGGTAAGTTTCAAGTTTACACTAGGTTTCAAGTAAGTTTACAGATCATCGCTTAAAACACAATCACTTCATAGATACAAAAAACACAACACTACTGCACAACACACAAAAAGGTGAAAAAAATGGATTTATTAGAAATTCTAGAAATTAGAAAAGCAATCAAAAGTAACAAAAATTTAACAACCAAACAAACTGAATTGTGTGTATCCCCTTTACTAAAAGTTGTTACTTAGTTTTAGTTAATTTTTATATTTTGCCTTGCGATTAAACTTAGTTTTTACAGACACTTGGCCTTCCCTTACTAGCTGCTCCCCCACCCCATCCAGCAAACACACCCCACACACATGCCCAGATACACACCCTAAACATATGTTCACCACATTACATTCTTTGTTTAGTTGTTCCTTGATCTCTTTCAGTATAGCTTAATAAGCTGAAACAGCTGTCAGAGGTAAATAATAAACTGTGAAACTTACAAAGTGTTTGTAGGCCTATATTTTTTTAAAACCTTAGTATTTATCATGTTCTCTTCGTTAAGTAAGTACCAGTCAGTTTACATTCATGAAGTGTTTAAACAAACAAACGTTATGCGGAAAACAATAATTAAAAACCGTTTTTATCCAATTTTGCAGAAACACACACACACACGTTATCAAATACACAAAAAAGAGATAACAGATATAGCAGCTGCTGACAAATGCACGATGTGACCTACATAATCAATCACATGTATTCAGTATTTATTTAAAACGTTTTTGACGTATGTTGACGTCAGAAATTAAAACAGCACTGCTCTGTACAAAATATCGTCGTACACCCGACCGGCGGGGCTGGGATTTCGAATTACTGCGAGTCACGAGAACGCTGTAAATGCAACATTGACAATATTATTATGACCGGTATTATAAGCTTCGCCCGGTATCTTCCAGTAGTAATAGTTCCGACTTCCTCCCCGCTAACGACGGTGATTCTTTTCCGGCACGGAAGTCGTTTACTACCGCTAATTACGTATTATTGTGTTATAAACATTTTATACTGTACGGAGCTTTTTAATGCTGCCCCACTAAGTAATCCGTCAATGATCGTAAACGTGTAGACGACTAGTTTTTGTTCACTTTTGATACAGTTCTTCTTCTTCTTCTTCTTCTTCTTCTTCTTCTTCTTCTTCTTCTTCTTCTTCTTCTTCTTCTTCTTCTTCTTCTTCTTCTTCTTCTATCAGGGACTAGGTGGATCATCACCTGTTCCGGTCCCAAAGAAATACATCCGTTTCACGGTTCCTAGGTCTTCCTAAATTTCGTTGCCCAACACGGTATCGTGGACTACTCTTAAACTTTCGGTTTATATAACACATGCTACATATGCTTCTACGGTTGTCACTCTCGACTTAAGCCTACGTGGATGACAGTTTAATCTCTGATAACTCTCACACAAACAAAAGTATCAATGTCCAAATTTTTTTACGTTTATTCATGCAGTCTGTTAATACGTAACAATAAGCATAACTGTTCACAGAACACATGGCATGAAGGTAACTAGTCCTTTGACTAGTTCTCTGCACGAGTATTTAAAAGTAACAGATTATGTATAATATATTTATAGTGTTAGAGTAAATGTTAGGTAAGTCCAGAGGAAATGTTAACTTTTTACGTCTTGTCTGTAGGCTGTTGTCTAGTAGATGGTTAAAGGATTCGTGTCCTCTTCAAGCCGTTTCACATATCTTTCGCTGAGCATCGCAATGGTTTCACTGACTGAGATCAAGTCCAGGTATCCATAGACGACTTTGTTGCTGATGAACCACGGTGCGTTGGTTATGGCACGCAACACATCGGTTTAAAACCTTTCCACTATGGCAATTTGGATTTATAAGCAGTTCCCCAAAGATGTAAGCCGTATGTCCACACAGGCTTGAAGGCAGTGTTGTACATCAACAGCTTGTTTCGCATTGACAGTAATGATTTTCTGCCCAGGAGCCAATAATGGTTGCGAAACTTGTCCAGTTGTTTTCTCTTCATCCAAACGCGGTTGCGCCAAGTCAGTTTCTTGTCAAGGTGGATTGCCCAAGTATTTTACAGAGTCGGCTACCGGTGTCCAAACGTCTTATCTTTTTTGCAATTTACTGAACGAGCAAAGCGAGTCCTGAGTTTCAACTCGACCGTTTGACATTTGTCTGTCTGTCTTCCTATCGAACTATCTGCCTATCTAGCTATTTAGGATATGTCTCATTTTAACTTTTCAAAGCAAACAACCGATCTTCGTGAAAGTTGGCATTCGTGTCCACATACTTTTACCCTACAGAATCCTGTTATTTTTGAGACTGATCGCCTGAAAAATAAGAGGGTGAGCTGCAAAAATGTGAAATTGCGAAAACATCGCTAAAGCCCATGTGGGGTATCGTGTGCGCTATCACGTTAAAGGAAATTTTAATCACAGTCTGAATATAGTGTTTATTTTTAAAAATTTCATAATTTGATCAAGCCTCAAAAAGGGGGTGAAAATTTTAATAATTATAAAAATTTCATAATTACAAAAAAATAATATGTGAATGCACTGTTAGGTTTTAGAGTTTTCAAAATTTTGGAGTCCCATGGCCCAAAAAAGAAATACAAAATTATAAACCTTCTCCTTCTTCTTCTTCTTCTTCTTCTTCTTCTTCTTCTTCTTCTTCTTCTTCTTCTTCTTCTTCTTCTTCTTCTTCTTCTTCTTCTTCTTCTTCTTCTTCTTCTTCTTCTTCTTCTTCTCCTCCTCCTCCTTCTTCTTCTTCTTCTTCTTTTCTTCTTCTTCTTCTATCAGGGACTAGGTGGATCATCACCTGTTCCGGTCCCAAAGAAATACATCCGTTTCACGGTTCCTAGGTCTTCCTAAATTTCGTTGCCCAACAGACTTGTATTGCCAAACGTCCTTAAGCAACCTGCCATCTGGCATCATATTCAGCTGAGCAATCTACCTCTTTCTAATATTCTACAATACAATATTGGATATTAAATATGTTCAACTCTTTACGAGTCTCCTCATTGTAGAGTCTGCCTCTTCGTGTGCAGCCTTTAACAGATCGCAAGATCTGAATGAAAAAGCCTTATAAAAAGCTGGGGTCTACCAATATCAATGTCAGACTGCTAACGCGACAGGATATAATGTGCGGTACAACAAAAAATACATAGGTTTCACATCAAGGTCCTTTAAACACAGATATATAGAACACACCAGACACTCTCAGCATTCAGATCCGAACTCATCAGTAGCCAAACACATAAAACAACAGTCTTGTGAATATGGTCCATTACAGCAACATTTAACGGTATTAAAAACATGCATCGATGAAATAAGATCCAATATACATGAACAAAACCGAATACAAAAACATGTAAAAGAAGAGGACCATGAAACTCTATTGAACTTCACGACGAACTTCAAAAATCGTATCACATTTGAGATATTCCGGCAAAATTAAAATCAACATACAATAATCAGCTGATATAATATGTAGACCTGAATGTAAACATAAACACTCCGCAACAAAATCAGTTCTCGGGAAACTTTATACACAAACGTACGTTTCACGATCATTAATCAGTGTTTACGAATTCGTTTTTTGTTTTTAGTAACTGTTTTACAATGTTGTGACCGCGAGTGCACTGTGTATATGTCCTGACGATGGTGTATGACCGAAATCAATCGAAATCAAGAATGTGAGTAATTAAAACTTTATTATAAATTGTATGTACGGTACCTTTAGGTTATGAACAATGAATACACCACAATAGAACTTTGAGATCGCAAGAATCTCATTGCATTTGTTGCACCCTGATGGTCTCCAAACTTTTTCACTTGAGGGCCGGATTGAAAAATCTTGGAAGTCAGGCGGGCCAACACACACATATATCGAAAAACTTTTTTAAGTTTACGAAATAATCAAGTCAATAAAAATTAAGCAGACTTATGCAAAAAACAAATTCATTTATTTAAAATAATGTAAATAAAAGTAAGGAAAAAGTAACATTCAAAGATACTTCTTAAGTATTATTTTTTGACTTTCCTATGTATTTCTGGGATGTGTGAAGTTGCTTGTGACATATAATGTCTGTCCATTTTGGGTCAGATTTTGATGCTCCTATCACTAGAATGGATTTCAAGTTTTCGTCTGACAAGTTAGCCCTGTACTTCGATTTTACAAAGTTCATTTTTGAAAACGTTTGTTCGCAGATATAGGTCGATCCAAACATTAAAGTCATTGTTCTTGCAACGTTTGTTCGCAGATATAGGTCGATCCAAACATTAAAGTCATTGTTCTTGCAACGTTTGTTCGCAGATATAGGTCGATCCAAACATTAAAGTCATTGTTCTTGCAACGTTTGTTCGCAGATATAGGTCGATCCAAACATTAAAGTCATTGTTCTTGCAACGTTTGTTCGCAGATATAGGTCGATCCAAACATTAAAGTCATTGTTCTTGCAACGTTTGTTCGCAGATATAGGTCGATCCAAACATTAAAGTCATTGTTCTTGCAACGTTTGTCCGCAGATATAGGTCGATCCAAACATTAAAGTCATTGTTCTTGCAACGTTTGTCCGCAGATATAGGTCGATCCAAACATTAAAGTCATTGTTCTTGCAACGTTTGTTCGCAGATATAGGTCGATCCAAACATTAAAGTCATTGTTCTTGCAACGTTTGTTCGCAGATATAGGTCGATCCAAACATTAAAGTCATTGTTCTTGCAACGTTTGTTCGCAGATATAGGTCGATCCAAACATTAAAGTCATTGTTCTTGCAACGTTTGTTCGCAGATATAGGTCGATCCAAACATTAAAGTCATTGTTCTTGCAACGTTTGTTCGCAGATATAGGTCGATCCAAACATTAAAGTCATTGTTCTTGCAACGTTTGTTCGCAGATATAGGTCGATCCAAACATTAAAGTCATTGTTCTTGCAACGTTTGTTCGCAGATATAGGTCGATCCAAACATTAAAGTCATTGTTCTTGCAACGTTTGTTCGCAGATATAGGTCGATCCAAACATTAAAGTCATTGTTCTTGCAACGTTTGTTCGCAGATATAGGTCGATCCAAACATTAAAGTCATTGTTCTTGCAACGTTTGTTCGCAGATATAGGTCGATCCAAACATTAAAGTCATTGTTCTTGCAACGTTTGTTCGCAGATATAGGTCGATCCAAACATTGAAAGCATTGCTCTTTCAACGTTTTTTATTTCCTTGAAATCATCACTCAGTGACCTGCAATGAAAAAAAAAACTAAAAGAAGTTTACTGTTTTAAAATAAAAAAATTTAAAATAAACTAAATATAATCATACTTAATGTATGGCTATATTTTATTAGTGTATACATCATCAATTCATTTTGAATTACAGAAATGGCTGATAGACCTAGTCAGGATTGCAATATGTTTTAAACTTGTACAAAATATAACATTTTACTGAACTTATTTCTTGTTTAGTTATTTCATAAAATGTTACAATATTTGAAGTATTTCGATCTATTTAAAACACGCAGCATCGGCCGGGTTGCCGCGGGCCGGACAATGACCTTTCGTGGGCCGGATCCGGTCCGTGGGCCGTAGTTTGGAGACCCCTGCGCTATATTATTGTTTCTGAAACGTCTGTGTATCGATACCGTAGAAAATAAACGTGAAATAGATAAATTGAGCTTAAAGGTAATTTATTTATCCGACGTTTCTCTTTATCGTCGTACGCTTCAACCGGTAGAATCAAACGATACTTGAAGGCTTCAGCCGGCGCATTAAACATACTCGTACATAAAGAGTATGGTTTCCTGGTATACGGAAGCATGCTACATTGATGGGATTACCGGACTAATGCCCGTTGATCAACGGTCCGAAACCGAAGCGATGTCAGTGATGTAGGTAATCCTGGTGAAGGCAGGAGGCAAGCTCTCTCTAACACAAATGACCGTATTCAATTTAGTTACTGTCAGACAGGGTTGCTGCTGCTGCTGCTGCTGCTACACCACTTAACACGGGGATTGTCTTCCGTCAGCGGGCCAATTTCACTTTATAAATTGATACGTTTTACAACCCTTTCCCACCCATCTCGTACACCCACATGGTACACTCTTGGACGTCCATGCTTTTACACGTACACACGCACGATCGTAAATTGTTTTGTCAAGTCACACACAGTGTTCCAGATTCACTACTTTAGTTCAATTCAGTTTTGGATCGCATTCAATTACACATATTCAAAGGGTTTTTCCTTCTCCTTTCCTTCTAGTTATTTTTTATTTATTTAGTTTTTTTTCCGTTCGTTAAGTTCGGGTCCTTTTCTGAATGTCGTCTGCCAACAAACGTTTCACTAAATGAATAAGTATTACCTCTTAGTCCGTCCTGTGGCTTCCTTATATAAAATTTAAAGATGTAAAAACAACGCGTTTCAGAACTTATGTTCCATCATCAGATGCGTTTCACTCGTTGAAGGTCGTCAACACATTAAGACACAACACATATTTAAACACAAAAAACCAATTAACAATAGCGCGCGAAGTTCAAGGTGCGCACCGTACGGTGTAATATCGATACTGCCATCTGTTGTCATTGTAGTCTGTGAGCTATATTTGACGCGGGCTTCAGGCGTTCTGAGACTTGCAATGCCGTATCATACAATGTGTTGGAATGAAAATTCATCTGGTCGTTTAGCAAATGCTCGGGATAAAATTTATACGCCTTATACACTTCAACTTCTTCGGCAGCACTCATGTACCGGCCTTTCTTGCAAACATGTATGGGGATACGATTTGTAACAAAATCTGTGTGTTTGTGGTTAGTCTTCATCAAATGTCGGTCAAAATTGGATTTTGTTTTTTCTAAGTCTTTTTTCGGAAAATGTTCTTTAAATCTTTGGAAAAAATACCTCCCTGTTTGGCCTATATAAAAACATTTACAGTCACTACATTTAATTTTGTAGACGCCCGTTTTTTCTTCCAGTGGTTTAGTTAGTTTTTTGTGTTTAAATATGTGTTGTGTCTTAATGTGTTGACGACCTCCAACGAGTGAAACGCACCTGATGATGGAACAAAAGTTCTGAAACGCGTTGTTTTTACATCCTTAAATTTTATATAAGGAATCCACAGGACGGACTTATACTTATAAAGTATAAGGTAATACTTATTCATTTAGTTTATTCTATTGTGGCTCGGATACGAATATGAAGTATTTTAAACATTTCAGACTATTTTCAGATTAGCTCTATTTATAAGTTTGTACAAGTCTGCCTATAATACAATGTTTCAGCTTTACGTTAAGTCTGTGTTTCATGCGGGACTGTTGGCGTGCTAAGTCTTCTGTTTTCTTATTAACAAACGTTCGGTGTTTTTGACCAGGTTATTTAGTACATTGGGGTTTTTAGCTTAAATTTAAGTGTTTTCTACAAGGGGCTTTTAGGCCTGAAATGCCTGGAATTAATATAAACTTAGTCGAACTTGAGATTTAATCAAAACGTTTCAACATTTTGATTTTCCGCGCTAGAAAATTACCATTAAAAACTGATTTTACTTCCATGTTCCGTAAGGAAATGGAAGTATGGTGATGGCGAAAAAAATCGTGTTTGAGATAAGGGTTGATTCTGATTGTACTACCCTCAAAACATGGAGAAAAGTCATTTTCCGAAAAGTCTCTGTGTGTCGTGTGTCTGTGTGTAGAAATTTTTTATGGCGAACGATAACTGCCGCAAAATAAAACAGAATCAAATCATTTTTTGCATATGTGCCTGCGTTGTTGAGTACTCAAAGCCCATTGATTTTGGTGAAGATCGGTTAAGGAAAAAGGGTAGTTTACCTGTAACGTTTCATGTTTTAACAAGAGTAAAGTACTTAATTTGACAAATAAAGTATCCTGAAAAAGAAGGTCATAATAATCCACTGTAGAAAGGTAGATGAAATATCTATAAATTAAAAGGATAGTTGAAGGAGGAGTAGGTAATTTTCTATAAATGAAAATGATAGTTGAAGGGAGAGGGGATATTTTTTATATGTGTACTACATTATCGGCAACAAAGAAGTAGTTTTTTGTTAAAATTCCTTCCCGACCTGTTTGGCGGTGGTCCAATGTTCTCTGCAAAACCAGACGCTTCGGCAGTGCCATCGACTGCCATCATCAGTGAAATCGAGTGCGATAACGTGAGGTGGTATACGTTAGTGACCACAGTACTGTGGTTAAGGCTGAAGCAGTAAGTAGAAAGAAGTAGTTTATATGGAAATATTGCATTTCGAAAATGATTTTAAAAATAAAACCTGGAACATGGAAGTCGTGTATGGTTTTCCATACCGATATTTTACGATGTAGGAACATGTGTCTGTGTCAAATATCTAAGTTTGCGGCCATATTGGATGCATCACAGTTCATCGTCATCACGGCATAGGCAAGGCGCTGCCTGTTCCGCCGTCAAAAACACTACAGCCATCTCCTCCTGGGTGTACCCACACGCTGTGTCCTACAGGTTCGTATTTCCAGACAGATTTGACTGTTGACTGTGTAAAATTGTGGTTTGGTGTATCTGACGATTTTTCATGGCGCTACAATTCAAAAATGAAGAGGATGCATTACCTTTTTACCTGAAGAGTGAGATAAACTACCCTAACGAGGAGATAATTTTGCGAAAAGCTTTCGGTGAGCTTTATACACATGGACGAGTGGTTCGCAGATGATACAAAAGATTGAATACAAGTTGTGAATGAGTTGAAGATCGTGATAGTAAGATAAAGGTTTTCATATTGAGTTTCATGAATGTTTATTACTAGCCGTTAAGATTAATACAGTGTATACTGGTTTTGAATCATATGTCAGTTACATGAAGATACTGATACATGACTGAGATTTATGTAGGAATAATTTGGATATATCATCACGATAATGAACTGGCACAGACGTTATTGCTTGTTCCAGAACAATATCTGTTCAGTATTTTAGCAAGCCAAGTATTTACGCTCGTACATAGATTGACTACGAGCATTTAGCTGGAACTGTCTCAATACTACATGGCCGCATAGCATCCGTCTAAAGAACCAGGTCTCTATATTCGGCCCCGGACCGTCGTCGCTAGAATATTTATTTTTTCGTCGTTGCAGGTAAACCCTCTGATTCCTTACACCAATTCTTCCTACAGGGGCCTGCTCCCCCCCCCCCCGAATTTCATTCTCATTCGAAGCGTGGGGAACTTCCGTTAAGATGAGGCGCCTTTATGGTTTCAATATTCTTTTTAACAGCTTACCACTCGTTCGAGTCTCGCCAGAGGAGTGTATTACTAAACCATGCAGGTTTAAAAAATACTTCAGGCATGCGAAATTAAAACTTCATAATGCAAAAAAAAAAAAATACCGTAGTGATAGTACAACTGCTCTGTGCAAAGTTTTTCTCTTTCCAAGTGTAAATACATTAATGAAAACACAACGTTTCACGGCCATAGAGAGTTAAAACAAAAATATATTGTTTCGACGGTCTCACTGATCGTCGTACGGTGCATTGGAAACAAAATACAAGACACCAAAGAAGTCACTAAAAACCAGCTTTGGAATCAAAAAGTTATTCAGCAAGATTATACTCGTACAATAATTCAAATTAAATTTTTCACACGCAATAATGATGTCAACTAATAGAATCCCGCACAATAATCACTTTTCACTAATGGCCACTTGAAACGCACTAAGTAATCGCCCAACGTAAACTGAAAACTAAGCGGCAGGTGTGGCCTATTTATAGTCTGCAGGGTTTCATAATATGCGTCCTTAACAAGCATTCGAAAATTCTAGAGGATACTTCCTTAAGTGCAGCCTTGGCAGAAACACACACCGGCTAGGCTAGTTGAGAAGCTCGTAGAACGACACTATCGAACGGACGAGACTGTTTCGCATCATGTAACAATATCATCAAAAGGTTTTTAAAAGCCTCAGCAAGAGGTTACCGATCAGTTATTTCAGTAAATTGTTTTACAGCCATTTAGGACTGGTGTTTAGTGAAAGTGTCAAGTGTTATAATTGTTTAATTTTATTGCGATATTATAGTTCACCAACTAAGTGTCTCTTATTGTCTGTTGTGTCTAGTGTACGCCTTTGTGTAGTAACTCTTACTGTGTTGTGTTATGCCTATTCGATACATAACGTACGATAATAATTCCAATACAACTGTTACGGTGTACAGTGGTTTTAATACAAATTGCGAGTATCAGTTTCTCTGGTATTTATTATACATCACTACTTAATAAACACAAATTACGTAACTTTGTTTACCACATCTTTTATATAACTTACAAGTACCTGATGAACCAAAAATGTAAAACTCCAGCTCAATATAAACACGGCAAGGCAAAACAAAGAATTCGTGAAGACTATACCAGACGTGGAGACAAAAATATGTTACTAAAGGGAGTGAATGTAGAAAAATATCTGCGCAGTGTGTCCGTAACTTTATTGGATCTGAGAAGCCACGGAAACCAGCTGTTTAAAGATGCACAAAACCTCTTTTGCATTTGCTGCTACAGTAGAAAGTAAGTCTGACTTCGTATCGTTATGAAAATCAATTCCTTTGCAGGGCTCGACTTTTGTTCTCACAGCTCAGCTTTGATGCTGAAACAAGTGAACAGATTTTCGTCTGCGGACAAAACACGAAACGTATTTACAAAAGACTTTGTTAGACTAAAAGTAAAGCTACCTCGTGATCAACAAATGTCATAGAAGTTGAATGAATTGTTCATGATATCGGGGCTGTTTGCCCGTGGTCCATGGCTTATAACAAAAACCAAACGTTTCGGCAGCTCCACTGGCTGCCATCATCAGTGGTATAAAAACAAATTTTTTATATAGAAGCTGTTTTCTACACTTATTGTAACGGTTTTTAAGTTCTTTCATTTCCTGTAGACAATCTGTTAAGGTGTGATTGCTACAGCTGATCTAGTGTGCTTTGCAGTGGCTTATCTAGAATTTGGCCCCGGGAAGGGGGACCGGTTGAGTGGGCTTCATACAAAAGAAAAATCAAGTTAAGAGTAAGCAACATTACTATGTTCAAAGTGGTTAAAAAAACAAACTTGTGATAAAATCTTGAAATTAATTAAGTCCATGAAAGTAAACGGTTTGTACTCCAATAATCTCAATAAAAGCACGCGTTATTGAAACCTTGTTTTTCAAGATACTTATTGACTAAACTGATTTACCTATATTTCGTATTTCAAACGTATACGCTAATGCTGAGTAATAAACCTGTTTGTGTGTTTAAACATTTACTACTATATTAGCGTTTACAGTTGAAAAAGCTAATCAAATAGCCTCAAAATTAAGAGCTTAACAAAATTTGTCAAATTTTTCGACACTCTGGGGGGAGGTCCGGTCCTGGTCACCTCTCCCGTAAATATGCCCGGGGTGCTTAGCGCATAAGTGTGTGAGTACCCGTGCGAGTGTGTCCATGCGTCCGTAATAAGGGCAGAGGACTCTTATTGTTACGTCATTAGAGGGCGTTCTACATGTTTGTCGGCTATCCCAGCGGAGATGAGCTGTAATAATGTGAGACTTAACGCGTCAACAATGTTACATAATGCGGAACGTCTCGCGAGTTCGATGGTGCTGTTCTACAACCTTCTCGACTAACCTTGCCGGTGTGTGTTTCTGCTCTGAAGATCGCTCTGAAGTATCCTCTAGAATTTTCAAGTGTTTGTTAAGGACGCATATTATGGTGACTATAACTACCGCTCAGTTTTCAGTTTACTTCGAGCAATTACTCTGTGCGTTTTCTAGTGATAAGTGATTATTGTGCAGTAATTCAGTTAAATTTGTCCACACGCAATACTAATGTCAACTGATAGAGTCCCGCCCATTAAATCACTTTTCACTAACAACCACTTGACGCACTGAGTAATCGCCCGACACAAACTGAACTGACCGTCGCTGAATGCCTACATTCATAACCCGCTGAGATGCCAGAATAGTTTAGTCACTTTCTGAATGGCGCGTCGAGCAAACTGCGTATTACAGGCGCTCTAGAATCCACTAGAAATAGTGTCCTTGATCACACTGCGCTGCTGACCGGTACGGTCTGGAACAGTCTCGTTTGTTGACGCATGATAAGTGTCACGTAATTGTCTTTCATCTCAAAGTATCAGCAATATGTACGCACACAAACACATTACAGCAGGGCTCTGGTGTGATAGCCGAGATACTTGTAGAACGTTCCTTATTACGTAACAATATACAGCTTTCTGTAGTATAAAACTGTAGTATAAAACACATACACATAGACACACACACACAAATTAGTTAACCTGTTATCACACAACCGTGTAAGGTATTCTTACATAAAGTGTACTTTGTTAATGAACTTTGTAATTGTTTAACTTCTGAATAAGTTTTCTGACGTTATTGTTTTCTTAATAAATGATCTCAATTCTACGATAAACAGAAACGCTTAAAGTTAGTTCATGTTCAAACAAATACGAAGGAGTCATTTCTACACGCGAATTATGATGCTCGCCGCACTCTGAATCCCATTGCGAACGGTATAATTGCAATTGTTTTAATGTATGCGGTCTACAAACTTTTGTAGTTTCTCTCTTTTGTAGCCGTTTTAGTTTCCTGCCTCTCTTGTCTAGTTAATTTACCCATAAAAGGTTTATTAGCATTTCAATTTATGTGCGCACGCATGTGTGTGTGCATGCGTGCGTGCGTGTGTGTGTGTGTGTGTGTGAGAGAGAGAGAGAGAGAGAGAGAGAGAGAAGGAATGTACTGCCAATGAAGTGAGTGGAAGCAGTGGAGAAGTTGCAATGAATAAAATCGTATAGAAATAAAAGCAAATGTTGAATTTTTCAATAACGTAATAGAATAATTTATGAAAGTCGTGAAAGAAAGATCATATTGTGTGTTGCTAATAAGGAATGTATTGAAAATATTTTTAAAGGGGCTCGACTGGAGTTACCGATCAGTTAGTTCAGAGAAGCGAATTGTTTTACACCGATTTACGTGTGATATTAGTGGAAGTGTCAAGTGCTATAATCGTTTAATTGTACTGCAATACTATAGATAATCAGCTTAGGCACTGTTAATGCCTGTTGTGTGTAGCGCTTATTGTATGTACAACGTACGAGAACAAATGCAATGCAAGTGTCATTTTAATTTATCGTGGTAATAAAAATTGCGAGTATTAGCTTCTCTGGTATTTAATAATTTATTTCAATGTTTTAAAATCACAATCCATGTTACCGCCGAAACAATAGTGTTTCAGATTCATTTACACACAAATTATATTTATATTGTCAACGTTTTACGGGCTCTTAGGGCGTGACGTATAAATACTGCCAGACGTTCTCGCCGTTTGGAACATCTTAACCGAATGGATGATTGCCGCATTCCCAAACAATTATTGAATTATTCTAAGTCGAAGGGACAGACACGTGTGGGACGTTGGAAGAAGCGTTGGCGTGACCGTATCTAGTCGGGTGGGGAACAACCCATTTTTGGCTTAATCATTGTTGAAGATGATGACGTTTCGACCGTACCCGCAGCGGACGTCTTCAGTGGGGCGGGAACATACATGTCAATCGCCCTCGCGCGACTACGAGCAAAGACTGTCCAACCCGAATGAAGAACTGTTGTTTATAAATTGTTTATAAAAGTACGTATACTCACTGCTTGTTAGGTGATGTATTTAAATAGTGGGTTGTATACAGAAAGAAAAACGAAAAGAAAGAAACTGATTTTAACTTTGTATATTTCCTAACATCAACATATTGTTACGCGATTGCAGAACGTTCTATATGTTTCTCTACACTTAACATGCAAGGCAGTGTTACGTAATACGGAACATTCTGGAACACCGTGTCGTTCGACAAGCTTACCGACTAACCCAACGGTGCGTGTTTCTGCCAAGACCGCGCTGAAGTATCCTCTAGAATTTTCACGTGTTCGTTAATGACGCGTATTATGGAAACCTGCAGACTATAAATACCCCAACCCGCCGCTTAGTTTTCAGTTTATGTCGGGCTATTTACACAGTGCATCTCAAGTGGTGTCTTAGTGAAAAATTATTATAGTGCGGAATTCTTTATAGTTGACATTATAATTTGTGTAGAGACATTTGCTCGAATTATTGTACGAGTATAATCTTGTTGAATAATTTGTTGATTTCAAACTGTTAATTGAGATTAATTAAAGCTGGTGATTAGTGACTAAATTGGTGTCTTGTATTTTGTTTCCACTGTACCATACGACAATCGATGAGACCGTCGTAAAAATATCAACATATCAACTCGCATGCAGTTCTATACACACGCTAACTCTGACCTTTAAAACATCTACAAGAGAGCCAGTCACTCTCCCCACTATTTGACCTCACTCTCTCTCTCTCTCTCTCTCTCTCTCTCTCTCTCTCACACACACACACACACACACACACACACACACAAGACCTAACACTATAATAGTTAGTCATTATTTGGCTAACCGTATCAATCTTTTTTTTTATTTTTTGTTCCTCCCCACTGAATGTATAGATCAAATCCTTTGAAAGTATTTATAGGAATTTTTTACCAAGGCCTAAGAGGCCAATAAATGTTGACAGTATAAACGCGACCGTTAAAGTTTATGCTAATTTTCATAGTATATTTACGTTCTTGTCCGAGTGTTTCTCTATGTTACTGTACATGTATGTCTACGTGTTTTGTGTGTATTTATGTCTAAATGTTTCCCGTACGTATTAGAAAAAATATCCAAAGTATTTGTTTGATTGTTTCAGAAGCCATGGCGAACCGTAGCAGAGTCCTGTGCGTCTTTTTCATCGCTTGCATATTGTCAGGTAAAGTGGAAAAAACATCAATAAAGTCAATCAATCGTTTTCTATTAACTTTGCATGCGTCATTTACTCGCGCACGCATAGTTTTTTAGTCTCGGGAGAGAGAAAAACTGTGTGTGCGTGAAAATCAATGCCGTGAAAAATGAATTGTTTATATAAATTATATGGTACGGCGGGGCGGGTGTGCGCGCGCGAACGTTGAAAACCGAAGGAGAAAATGATAAATTATTTCGGCTTCTTAGCGAGCGCAGGGAGCCGTGCGCGCCCGTACACCGAGTCTTGCGTCCGGACGTTTTGTGTGTATGTGCAAGGGCACTGTGCCTTCCTTCGTCCCTACTCAGTGCTAAGCCATTCATTCCCTCATATTGTTCTGAACTCGTTTACTGATTTGTGTATGTTCGTGTTGTATTGCCTTATACATTTTTTATAATATTACTATATCCACAGTCTGGTGACAACCTACAATTAGAACTAAAAGTAATTACTTTAGAAAAATATAACACATTCATAGGCGTATACATATTATAACAAGAGTGATCTCAAAATGTATGAACATAAATATGATGACCTTAAGCATTCATTTGTCAAACGAGAACTGAGAAAATCAAATACCAGAAATCAAATATGTTCAATCTTATTTTAATAATGATTTAAATTAAAATATTCAGTTAACACATTACAAAAAATAAACTACAACTAATAAAATAATATCGTAATGTTACCCAAGTCACTTAGGTGAATTTATAGAAAACTGAAATTAAAGGTTTTCAAGTGCATTAGCAAATCATAACATTATTAAACATATTTTCCAGGTTAAATTTTATTATCAATAGAGTTTTAATTGATTACATAACTTTTTGAAAATAAAAAAAAATTTTTAATTAATAAAAAAAATGTTTTTTTTTTAAATAACATTGGACTTGGGTAGCTTTACCACTAACCCATCGGTATTCATAGTATGAAACAAATTAAACTTCATTAGTATAAGCTTTGCACACTTGGCGTATATAGGAATGTATGCATTCATGTTTTGTTTCGTGAATTCGTTTCTGTAAAAATGTTTTTTTAAATAACATTGTACTTGGTAGCTTTACCACTAACCCATCGGTATTCATAGTATGAAACAAACTAAACTTCATTAGTATAAGCTTTACACACTTGGCGTATATAGAAATGTATGCATTCATGTTTTGTTTCGTGAATTCGTTTCTGTAAAAATGTTTTTTTTAAATAACATTGTACTTGGTAGATTTACCACTAACCCATCGGTATTCATAGTATGAAACAAACTAAACTTCATTAGTATAAGCTTTACACACTTGGCGTATATAGGAATGTATGCATTCATGTTTTGTTTCGTGAATTCGTTTCTGTAAAAATGTTTTTTTAAATAACATTGTACTTTGTAGTTTTACCACTAACCCATCGGTATTCATAGTATGAAACAAACTAAACTTCATTAGTATAAGCTTTACACACTTGGCGTATATAGGAATGTATGCATTCATGTTTTGTTTCGTGAATTCGTTTCTGTAAAAATGTTTTTTTTAAATAACATTGTACTTGGTAGATTTACCACTAACCCATCGGTATTCATAGTATGAAACAAACTAAACTTCATTAGTATAAGCTTTACACACTTGGCGTATATAGGAATGTATGCATTCATGTTTTGTTTCGTGAATTCGTTTCTGTAAAAATGTTTTTTTAAATAACATTGTACTTTGTAGTTTTACCACTAACCCATCGGTATTCATAGTATGAAACAAACTAAACTTCATTAGTATAAGCTTTACACACTTGGCGTATATAGGAATGTATGCATTCATGTTTTGTTTCGTGAATTCGTTTCTGCAAAAATGTTTTTTTTTCGGCTTTCTCTTCCGCACCTATTATAGGCGTGCAGCTCACGTACAAACTTAAAAAACACGAATTTTGCAGGTTCTATGTGTGTCAGTAAATAGGAAGTGGCAGTAAACCATTACGCTTTTTTTATTACTACTGTAATTTTTAACAGTACAAACGTCTCAAGTTCCACATTTTTATCTATGGACTGTAATTTAATATATTATTAAAATAAAAAGCAACCGATTTACACCCGACGCTTTTCATAGCTGCTACAACAATGCTACCGGGTAAATCAAACTTCTTTTCCCCACATAGGTGCTCAAAATTTCCCCACTTTTGCATAAAAATTCCCACAGCCAAAAACATTCGTGCATCATGAGCAGGGTAATACTTTAACAAACCTGAGCGTATTCTAGATTTTTAAATCTTCTTCTTAGTCATCCTCTTCTACCTGTCGAGTATCAAGATTTTCGAGAGAGCTCTCCATCTCGTCGTGTCAGATTTTTAAATACTACAACAAAATAACGCAAGTATGAATAAAGGTGTGTTACGCAAATTGTTAGGGTGTGACGTCATATGGGTCATGGTTCTACCGATGTTTGCTAACTGGTTAGTAGCAGGTCTCCACGTGTGTTTCTACTCGTTATACCACTATAGGCTACATATACACAGCTGAATTGCACCACGTCCATTCAGGTTTTACGAGTGCATAACAAATATTTATTATGTTCTGGAGTTTTATATTAGCTCGTAGGTTTCTTTAAAGCTGCATTTTACACGTAATATGCACACACACACACACACACACACACACACACACACACACACACACACACACACACACACACACACACACGTACCCGTGTTGGGGCACACAATACGTGTTGGCTCCGACGTAATGTGCCAATAATTTATGCACACGAAACTTGCTCAACACAAATACCGGAATGCATTCAGGCGAGGTTATATTAAAGAAAATAAATCATCACTCATGCTTTGCTTTCATAAGATTGTGTAGTTCCTTCTACCCTCTCACCTCTGACGTATTTATCTTCCTCGTTCCTACGTCTCTTCCATTTTCTGTTCCCTTTGAATGTTATTTAAAGCTTCATAATGATTTTCACATTTTCGTCTATCTTCAGCTGCCATAGATATTCTCTGTATCCATTCTCTGTAACTGCCATAGATATTCTCTGTATCCATTCTCTGTAGCTGCCATAGATATTCTCTGTATCCATTATCTGTAGCTGCCATAGATATTCTCTGTATCCATTCTCTGTAGCTGTCATATATATTCTCTGTATCCATTCTCTGTAGCTGCCATAGATATTATCTGTATCCATTCTCTGTAGCTGCCATAGATATTCTCTGTATCCATTCTCTGTATCTGCCATAGATATTCTCTGTATCCATTCTCTGTAACTGCCATAGATATTCTCAACGCTGTACATACTTTCTATTCACCTTACACAACTAACATTTAAGTTGATACAACGCCTAGCTACGTTATTACTTTACGTCATTTATAGATTGGGAAATCTAATGCAGTTTTCCATCATTTTATCATATCAAATTATAAATGATGACGATCATCATCATCTTTAAAGATTAAACCAAGGATGGTTTGTTCCAAACAGGCAAAGATTAGAGCTGGTCACACCAGCGCTTCCTCGGACGTCCCACACCTCTCCGTCCCCTCGGCTTTTTCATTCGGCAAACATGTTCCCACCAATTCAGCCGATCCTGTCGAGTATACTCATAATATTCAATTCCTGCCGTATATCTGTGTTTCTTATATGATCGTCGAGAGTATACCCTGTTACGTGCCTGTGAAATCTCATTTCAGCCGCTTGGATGCGACTGGCCTGGCCTTTCTTTAAAGTCCAATTCTCAGACCCATAAAGAAGTGTGGGAAGGGCCATCACCTTTTAGAATATTAGACGTGTTCCTTTAGTTGCTGACTTATTGGTTCGCCTAACGGTGCCGCACATAAGGTTGAACTTACGCAACTTATTCACCAAGTCGTCGGTTGCATTATAATTATAAATGGTCACAGACAAATTAACAAAATGTAATTCGTTTGAAGCGTAAGTTTGAATTTTGTATCCTTTGTTAGCTATCCTGAATTTAACTGATTTATTTTATTGAGCCCCTGAGCCCCGCTAACATCAGTAAGCTCAAGTATATAAACAATTTTTACCACTTTACAATCGATTCAGATTCTTTGGATTATTCCAAAGACAACTGACTGTAATGACTCTGGTTCCACATTGATTTAATTTATTCGATTCCTTACAAATAGGAATTCACAAATTCTTGAAAGTTACTCACGGTAGAAGTGAACTCTATGCTATGGATAATCTTTGTGATTATTGTTAATGCTTTTTTACGCTTTAACACAAGTTATTTTACGTTTCTTTGAACCAAACGCTATGGCTATACAACGATAACGTTTCCTCAGTACCTCACGCCACTCAATCAGCCCACCGAGGATGCCTAATCGTAAACGGGCGAAACGTTTCCTTTATAGAAAAATAAAACGACTTGTGTTAAACTGAAAAAAATGTATTATCATTGAGGTCAACTGTGTGTTCAATGATTTTCCGTTGGACGTATTTCTTTGCGCGAAATACGTACCGTATTCAGCCACCTGTGTGCCAAATTGCCATTACTGGACTAAATGCACAATCAGTAGCCACATTGCGGTAGGCCGGCCACATTGCGGGTCACCGAATCATGTGCCACGTGACGTCACCGCCGCGCCGTGTCACGACCCCCTGCAGGCGTCCTGTCAAACTCACAGTATTGGAACCGCTCAGCAGTGACGTTATTCAACCGACACATGAAGAGGAAGGGACAGCAATCTAGTTTACAGTGTTCTGTTTCGGACGTAAGAGGACGTAAAAACAATTCAAACCTATCTTAAAAATAATTTTATTTTGTTCTTACATATAATTTTTACTTCCATGTTCCATAAGGAAATGGAAGTATTGTGATGGCAAACAAATCGTGTTCGAGATAAGGGCTGATTCTGATTGTACTGCCCTCAAAACATGAAGAAAAGTAATTTTTCGAAAAGTATCTGTGTGTGTCTGTCTGTGTGTAAAATGTTTCTATGGTAAACGATAACATCCGCAAATTCAAACAGAATCAAATAATAAGCAGAATGATCACTGTTGCACACCACTATATAAAAATTATCCCGATCTATATAAAAATATAAACTATATAAAAATTAACAGCCGCAAATTCAGACAGAATCAAATAATAAGCAGAATGATCATTGTTGCACACCACTATATAAAATTTATATAGTGGTGTGCAACAGTGATCATTCTGCTTGTGATTTCAACCACTAACACAACTTTCTTCATTAGAATCAAATAATATTTTGCATATAGCTCTGAATTGTTGAGGACTAAAGTTCTATTGATATTCATGAAGATTGGTTAAGGGGAAGAGGTAGTTTACCTGCAACGTTTTATGTTTTAACAAAGGTAATTTTTTCTATGACGAACGATAACTGCCCCACATTCAAACAGAATCAAACAATTTTTTGTATACGTCCCTGAATTGTAAATGACTCAAGGCCTACTGATTTTGATAAAGATCGGTTAAGAGAAAGGGGTATTTTACCGGCAACGTTTTATGTTTTAACAAAGGTAATTTTTTCTATGACGAATGATAACTGCCGCACATTCGAACAGAATCAAATAATTTTTTGCACACATCCCTGAAATGTAGATCATCAAGGCCTATTGATTCTGGTGAAGATCGGTTGAGGGGATGGGGTAGTTTACCTGCAACGTTTTACGTTTTAACAAAAGTAAAGTACTTAATATTGATAAATAAAGTATCCTGGAAAGAACGTCATAATAATCCATTGTAGAAAGGTAGATGAAATATCTATAAATGAACAAGTTGAAGGGGAGGGGGTAATTTTCTATAAATGAAAATGATAGTTGAAGGGGGAGGGGATAATTTTTGTATACGTGTACTACGTTATCGGGAATGAAGAAGTAGTTTCTATGGAAATATTTCATTTCAATTTGTCAAACATAAAACTCGATTTACAAGGAACACATGTAACCCTTGTTAGAAATTATCAAACCGAATTCAAGTATATGATTTTAAATATAAATCTTAGAAATGGAAGTCATGTATGGTTTTCCATACCGATATTTACTTTTTGAAATCAAAATCCGGGGTATTAGATCGTGGTCTGCTAAATTTGTTATTCTGAAATATGCTATTCTCAGACATTTCGGCCTCACCTCTGGAGGCCATCTTCAGTGATAAAACGATTCTAACACAACTGACACGGTGTTCGTCAGTAACCACAGTTACAAGAATATCACATTCTTTGCCACACAGTACTGCGGTTACTGACGAACACCGTGTCAGTTGTGTTAAAATCATTTTCTCACTGAAGATGGCCTCCAGAGGTGAGGCCGAAATGTCTGAGAATAGCATCTTTCACAATAACAACTTTAGCAGACCATAGCCCGGATTTTATTTTCAACATTGTTGGTGCCGGCCGTGAAAGACTTAGAAATAGGTAAAATTTTTACTGTAATAAAATAACATTAATTATAGTAACCAGAATACGAATAAATTTTAAGTGGAATTAAATATCGGTATGGAGAACCATACATGACTTCCGTGTTCTACGATTTATATTTAAAATCGTTTACTTGAATTCGGTTGTATTCGATAATTTCTAACAAGTCGAGTTTTATGTTTGACAAATTGAAATTAAATATTTCCATAGAAACTACTTCTTTGTTGCCGATAACGTAGTACACATATAAAAATCGGTATAGAAACCATACATGACTTCCATGTTGTAATATTTATGTTTAAAATAATTTACTTGAATTCAGTTCGATAATTTCTAAAAAAGATATCCCCCACCTTCTAAATCTAGTTTTATGTTTGAGAAATTGAATGAAATATTTCCATGGAAACAACTTCTTTGTTGCCTATATACGCGTAGCAGTACACATATAAATAAAAATTTACTTCCTCCATCATCAACTACCATTTTAATTTATAAAAAAAAATCACCCCCTCCCCCTTCAACTACCCTTTTCATTTATAGATATTTCATCTACCTTTCTACAGTGGATTATTATGACCTTCTTTTCAGGATACTTTATTTATCAAAATTATACACTTTACTCTTGTTAAACCGTAAAACGTTGCAGGTAAATTACCCCTTTCCCTTAACCGATCTTCACCAATATCAATAAGCCTTGAGTCCTCTACAATTCACGGCTGTATGCAAAAAATTATTTGATTCTGTTTGATGTTTTGATGGTAATGACTTTTTAATGACTTTTTTAATGACTTTTTTCATGTTTTGATGGTAGTACAATCAGAATCTGCCGTTATCTCGAAAACGATTTTTTTCGCCATGACCATACTTCCATTTCCTTATGGAACATGGAAGTAAAAATTATCCCGTATCCCTTGAAATATAATTTTCATTAACAGAAAATTACCTCCTCCCCCTTCAACTACCCTTTTCATTTATAGATATTTCATCTACCCTTCTATAGTGGATTATTATGGCCTTCATTTAAGGATACTTTATTTATCAAAATTAAGTACTTTACTCTTGTTAAAACATGAAACGTTACAGGTAAACTACCTCTTCCTCTTAACCGATCTTCACCAAAATCAATAGAGCTTGAGTCCTCTATAATTCAAGCACATATACAAAAAATTATTTGATTCTGTTTGAACTTGCGCCAGTTATCGTTCGCCATTGAAAACATTCTACACACAGTTTTCGAAACATGACTTTTCTTCATGTTTTGAGGGTAGTACAATCAGAATCAGCCCTTATCTCAAACACGACTTTTTTCGCAATCACCATACTTCCATTTCGTTATGGAATATGGAAGTAAAATACACACTTCTCTGACACAAAACACTAATGCATAATTGAAAATGTTTAAAAAATGTTTACCTTCGATAAGCCAACTTTCGTCCATTGCGAGCTTCTTCGGAGAAGTAATGAGCGAAAGTTATAACTTACACGTTATACCTTGTATAGTTAAAGTTACAAGGTAAAACGTTTTGTCTAAAACATTAGTGTTTCGTGATAGGAAATGTGTACATATTATTAATAACAAATACTACTATTTTACATTTTTTTTAAACGAGAGGATATTTTCCACTGTTATTTACAATGTTAACGATAATTTAAGATATAATTTAAAAATAACTGTCATCATTATGTCATCAGAAGTATATTATATTATATGCATTTATATACTTCTGATGTCAGTAATTAAAAATTTGGTTTTAAAGTTTCGAAACATTGTAAAAACAATAAGAAATTTATTCCTGTATTAAAAAAAATAAAAAATATTATGTACTATCAATTTGTATAACAAGAATATGTCAGTGAATCTGGATGACATTAATAAATATCGGTATGGAGAACCATACATGACTTCCATGTTCTACGATTTATATTTAAAATCATTTACGAAAAGAAATGTTTCCATAGAAACTACTTCTTTCCACTTATTGCTTCAGCCTTAACCACAATACTGTGGTCACTAACGTATACCACCATACGTTTTCGCACTCGATTTTCACTGGTGATGGCAATCGACGGCACTGCCGAAACGTCTGGTTATGCAGAAAACATTGGACTACGGCCAAACAGGACGGGAAGGAATTTTGACAACAAACTACTACTTTGTTGCCGATAACGTAGTACATATATAAAAAAATTATCCCCTTCTCCTTCATCTATAATTTTCGTTTATAGAAAATTACCCCCATCCCGTTCAACTAGCTTGTTCATTTATAGATATTTCATCTACATTTCTACAGTGGATTATTAAGATCTTCTTATCAGGATACTTTATTTATCAAAATTAAGTACTTTACTCTTGTTACAACAAAAAATGTTTCAGGTAAACTACCCTTTTCCCGTAACCGATCTTCATCAAGATCAATAGACCTTCAGTCTTCTACAACTCAGGCGCATATGTAAAAAATTATTTGATTCTGTTTGAATTTACGGCAGTTATCGTTCGTCATGAAAAAATTTCTCTTGTTACAACATAAAATGTTGCTGGTAAACTACTCCTTTCTCATAACGGATCTTCACTAACATCAACAGACCTTGAGTCCTCTACAATTTAGGGATGTATGCAAAATATTATTTGATTATGTTTGAATTTACGGCAGTTATCGTTCGTCATAGAAAAAATTAACCTTGTTATCACATAAAACGTTGCAGGTAAACTACTCCTTTCTCTTAACTGATCTTCACCAAAATCAAAAAGTCTTGAGTCCTCTACAATCCAGGGATGCATGCAAAACATCATTTGATTCTGTTTGAATATGCGGCAGTTATCGTTCGTCATAGAAACAATTACTCTTGTTAAAACATTAAAGGTGGCAGGTAAACTACCCCTTTCCTAAAACCGATCTTCACTAAAATCAATAGGCCTTCATATCCTTACAATTTAGGGCTGCATGCAAAACATTATTTGATTATCTCTGAATTTACGGCAGTTGTCGTTCGTCATATAAAGAATTACCCTTGTTAAAACATAAAACGTTGCTGGTAAACTACCCCTTTCCCTTAACCGATGTTCACCAAAAACAACAGGTCTTGAGTATTCTGCAATTCAGGGCTATATGCAAAAAAATTATTTGATTCTGTTTGAATTTGCGGCTGTTATCGTTTGCCATAAAAAAATCTACAGACACACACTTTTCGAAAAATGATTTTTTTCATCTTTTGAGGGTAGTACAATCAGAATCTGCAATTATCTCGAACACGATTTTTTTTGCCATCACCATACTTCCATTTCCTTATGGAACATGGAAGTAATAATACTCGGATATGTAGTCGGCAACGAAATCCATGATTTAGAGAAAGGTGTTCTACCTGAAAACATAACATCGGAAACATGGTTACCAAGTCGCAAATAAGGATATATGTTGTATATGTATGTATATATGTTGTATATGGATGGCTACAAGGGTACATAAGGGAATACAGTATGTTGAAATAGACAATAGTACATAGTATTACTATATTGTATACGTAGACGTTATTAAGGTGATATAATTAGAACAAAATACATCCGGTTATTTATGATTATTAATCATAGTTATCCGTTTAATAGATTAGACAGTGTTTAGGGTTAATGTGGTACCCGTTCAGTAAGTTAATAGGAAAACCGGTCTAGGAATACATTTAGAGGTATTAAAATTTTCCAGCTAATGTGACCAGCCTACCACCCATCAGAACTAGACGAATGGACAATCTGGTCGGGTGTTTACCTTGCGTTGAATTCGAGTCACGAGCAGAGGTGTATTTACGGAGGGGAAAACTGGACCGGGGACCTCTCTCAGAGAGTCGAAAAAAGTTGACAATTTTGTTAATGTCTTAATTTTTAGGTTCTCTTATTATTTTTTTAGCTACTGATCACCATGAGTTTTGCAGGCTCTGTAAATTTCAAAAAATTTACAGAACCCAAAGTTCTGTAAAAAAATTCCAAAACTTAGGGTGATCAGCTTCTGAATGAAAAACGTTCTTTCAAATCCAACGAGCTATTTAATACAGCTACACGCGTGCTAGAATAATATGATAGATAAGTGCGGGCACAGTATAATGTGGAAGCGTTAGTCACTCGCGATATCCGTAGGGATGCGCATCGTGAGATAACATGAGTTGGAAGTCGCTTAAATAACGGAATGTGTGTGACTTTTATTAATATTGACGTACTCCATGTGAGTGGACATATTTTATCACCTGACGATGGGACTATAAGTCTCTAAACGCGTTGTTTATAAAATATAAAAAAAGAAGTTGCAAGGAAGAGAAAGAAACCTGGATACACAAGGTAATTTTAACATATTAATTGTACTTGCAACTTGGAGACCACAACTATGTATGTCTAATTAGATCTGGTAATTATTTACTTCACTGGTGTCTGTTACTTTGTTTCCACTGTAGAATACGACGATCCATGAGACCGACGTTACAGTAGAGTATTAAGCACTTTTAGCAAAAAGATGAACATTAATTTAGTGTGTACACAGAGAGATATTTACTTTATCATTTGCTTCAAATCATTCTTCTGTAAACAGTTCACGTGGTGCAAGACAACAGCCAGTGAACGACCCGCAGGTCATGGGTCAGGGGTCGAGATACTTATCGTCGACACATACGCAGCAAAGCTGTTGTTGTTGCAACAAAAACATACAATTTAATTAACGTAATTGACATTTTTACTTTGACGTAAATATTGTTTATACACTGTGCTGTAATTAACAGGGAGCGTCGCGCGTGGGTCTCGTAGCCACAGCGCGCTAGAATTTATGCTCCTTTGTTCTCTGGACTACACAGTCTGTCTCTGTTACGTATTCATAAATATTAATATTTATTTTCTTTAAACTGAATCGTACAGTATGAGCAGCTGCAGTTAAATGCGTTTGTTTTAATGTTTATTATGGAAGTCTAACAAATAGTACGTAGTAAAAGAGTATATGTTACGCCATTACAGAAAACTCTACGCGTTTCTCGGTTATTCCAGTGGGGCCCGGCTGTAATGTGTGTGTGTGCGTGTGTGTAAAGTTGCTGCTACTTTCAGACGAAGGACAATTATGTGACACTTGTCACGCGTCCGCAACGAGACTGTTCCAGACCATACCGGTCCGCGCACGCTGTGTTCAATGCCGCAATCAATTACGCTCTAGTATTTTCTAGTAGACGCGTAGTATGGATTATTCTGGAATCTCAGCGGCGTATAAATACAAGACTTCAGCGACACTTAGTTTCAGTTGAAGTGGCGATTTATTCAAGTGTGGTTCGAGTTATTGTCAGGGCGTTTTACACTTTACACTTTACAGAGTGCGTCTTAAGTTGTGTATTAGTAAAAAGTGATTATAGTGCGGAAGTGATATTAGAATTAAAGAGATAATAGTGACATTATTATTTCTGTAGACAGATAAACTTAAATTGTTGTACGAGAATAATCTTGTTGAATAACTTGATGATTACAAACTTTTAATTGTGATAATTAAAGCTAGTTTTTAGTGACTTCATTGGTGCCTTTTATGTTCTTTTCCTTTATGCCATACGACGATCAGTAGACCGTCGTAACACTATAGTGATGGAATTTTGATGTGACGGAGTGAAAAGAGGATGATGAATGGATCCATTACGGTTAGGAGAAGTAATATAGTTGGTTTTGTGCTACTCTACTCAATCTGGTACACCGCCCTGACCGAGGGGTGCAGTGATTGGGGGAGGTAGGCCTTAGGTTGGAGTACATGGACGGGGTTAAAGATATGCATAGTGGATAGGCTAATTCATTTGATGCAGTTAAAAAGTTCAGGTATCTGGGTAACATGATAGATATGAAGAGTCCATAAACACGACAATACTTGACAGGATATAAGTAGGCAATAGGGCATATTATGCCAACAGCAGGCTATTTAGAAGCAAACTCTTTCATTAGTCGTAACCCACACAAAAAAATATATAAGGCACTTTTTTTCGCTCTGGGCTGTGCGGTTGTGCGTCGCAGAGACGAACCGCTCGGTATCTGAGTTCCGAGCTACCTGTATAAGGCACTTATCAGACCGGTTGTTACTTATGGAGGTGGTCTGATACAAATCTGTTGTGACGGCAGCGAGGCAAACATCTGCTCTCCGGTACCAGCACCGCAAACAGCTAGCGGCGCGTGACACCTGACGTTTTCGCAGCGAGCCAATCAGGGATCCCGGTCAGGGCATAAAAAGAGCGCCGCTAGAATTTTTTGAGGACTCCATCGCCCTGCACTGGGACTCCACGCCACGCCATCGGACAGACTTCATCTCCTGTCCTCTATCGGACGACGTCGATGCGGAGCCAACCGGAAGGAACAGCCGAAGAGTTGAACGGACGTTCTTCGCATTCTTCACCCTGTACCGTACCAACGATGGACGTCGCTGGGCCGGCAGCGGACCGATGCCGAAAGAAGATGAGGACTGCAGTACGCCACGAACAGCGGGCGCAGCCGCCGAACATCTCAGCGCGGTTCGGGCGGAACAAACATCACAGCGTTTTCACCACACGGCCCTTTTTAGGGTCACGAAAATAACGAAGAGTTGTACGATTGACGCCATTTGTCATGTGACAAGCCTTTTGTCCTGTGACACTGTTACAAATGAAATATATACACATACTCTTGACAAATAGAAAATCATGAAACAGGAACGCTACCCAACAGGTAGTTTGCAAGTAATTTTAATTTTTCAGCCTGTCTGAAGCAAAATCGACACTTATCGCGGTAGCACAGTCGTGTTAACGGGAGTTTACTAACCAGGCCCGAACATTGATGAAACGGCGTTAGGACATTAAGGCAGAATACACGAGTTCGATTATTTGTTTCTTGGGAGGCCCATATCTTAAAAACAAGTAATAAATTTGTGTATATTATTATTATTATTATTAGCGGGGGTCCTACAGTCTATGGCGCATCCAGCATTTCGATCGCCATTTCTCCTTATCCTTCCAGTCATCATCTTCAATAGCTCGATCTCTCATGCTTTTCCTAATTCCTGTTCTCCATTGTGTTGTCAGTCTTCCTTTTCTTCTCCTGTTTTGTGGTGTGTAAGTCAATGCTTTCTTTGGCCATCGCTCCTCCACCATCCTCATTACGTGACCATACCATAGCAACTGCCTGGATTCTATTCTTTCTGCTGTTGTAAATCCGCGGCTTGTTTTCCTTCTTATATCTTCGTTTCTAACATGTTGTATTCTAGAAATATTGCACGCTCTTCTTAAGAAGTCCATTTCCACAGTTTCTATCATCTTTTTCTCTTTATCTGAAAGTTGGCAGCATTCGCAGCCATAAGTTAAAATGGGCTCCACAATAGTTGAATAGACTATCACTTTAGTTTGAATTTTCATTTTTTTCGACCAAAGTAACAAACAAATATCCTTTTTCCCTTGTTTTATCCTATTTGTTTTGTCATTTTTTGTTCCTCCATCTTCTGAAATAATGCTTCCAAAATAATTGGATACGCATTAATAAATTTTCCTTCTTTTATAAAAAAAAACAAAACAGAAAATTATTTAAGTAATTTTGTTACCATGGTACCCATTAAAACGAACTCTGTAATCAGCTACAAGCAAACAAATGAACATACCGTCTAACCTTGACGTAACCTTCATCACGTAGGGCAGATATTTTATTTCAGTTTGTGTTGTTTTTATTGTTTATTAATTAAAACAAAACTAAACGCGATGGGATAGATTTTCAGTTCCTAGAAAATTGTCTAATGAGTTCCGCTGAAACGACGCAATGCTTAGCAAGTTCAAATGTTAAATAAGTAAAAACAAAAGCTTTCGTTAGATCTTCCGAGAACATAAACGGATATTTTACAGTCTCTTGCTACATCCGCCTGTTGCTATATGATATGTACTACACGATTTGACATGAAAATAAAAATTGACATGGATAACCATACATGACTGCCATGTTCGAAGATTTATATTTAAAATAATTTTCTTGAATTCGGTTCGAAAATTTCTAAAAAAAATATCCCCACCCTCAAACTATCTTCACTACTAATAGATATGAAACTAAATAAAATAAATAAATATTTATATAGATATAAAATATATAAAATTAATAATATTTTTGTTATTAAGGCGTAGTCGTTAAATATAAGTTTATTTTCAAGTCATTTTATCTGTAAAAGTTATATACTTTATTCTTATCAAGAAACTGAACTACTCAGATAATCATGAATTAATTACATATTTATATAATATATGTAATTATGTGGTAACAAATTATTTTGTGGGCTGTTGGGCCATGGTTTCGGATCTTCACGCATAGATGATTTAAATTAAAATAAAAGAATTATAATTTTATTGCCTGCCAACAAAATTATTTTATTTCTAAGAATAACCAAAAAAGTTAATGTTTCAAAAAGTTTAAATGCATACTTACTTAATTCCATCAAAGTCATTAAATCAATACCAAAAGTGAAAAAATTACCCCCTCCCTTTCAACTACCCTTTTTTTATAGATAATTCATCTACCTTCTATAGTGGATTATTGACTTTCTTACTCATTATTTGTATAGGCACATATGCAAAAATTATTTGATTCTGTTTGAATTTGCGGCAGTTATCGTTCGCCATAGAAAAAATGATACACACAAACAGACACACGGACACACACAGAGGCACTTTTTGGAAAATGACTTTTCTTTATGTTTTGAGGGTAGTCCAATCAGAACCAGCACTTATCTCTAACACGATTTTTTTGCGATCACCATACCTCTATTTCCTTACGGAACATGGAAGTAAAAAACGATATATTTGAAACATGGAGCCTCATATTAAATAATTATCTGCAACTTACGTTAATTGCAGCTACTCTCCCTACTTTCTGATGGTACAGTATAAAATGCCTTTTCATACAATATGCAAAAATATAATTTTGATTTTTATTCATGGATTTTGTTGTCCATGACGTGTCCGTTATTATTAAATAACTATATAGAATATTACTGACTGGAAACACAAATTATTATTGCTAAAAACGGTAAATTCTTACCTTACGGCCTAAACTAGCTTTCAATCGTTAGAGCTTCTTCAGAGGCTGCCGCTAGGAGCGCTGTTCGTCTGCTTTTGGTGACGGCGCCATCGTTCAAAAGATCGTTGTTGTGTAACATGTTCAAATAGTATGTTTTATTTAAATTGTAGGAAATGCTACACGTACACACAAAACGCCGAAAACTAGACACTATTGAAGAACTAGACATATACAAACACACAAAACGCATATAAACAACATCCTAAAAGAACGGACACAATTTCAAATGCAGTTGAAAAGAAGTTGTCTACAGTTCCATTATTGTATATTTCCGATGTAATGATAACTGGGAAGCTCGAAAGCGCTGGTCGCAAATAAATATTTTATAGTGGTGTGCAACAGTGTTATTTCTGTTTGTGTTTATAACCACTAACACAACCTTATTAATTAAATATACGTGAGTGTAACCTATTAAATTTAAAAACGAACAGATTTTCCTTCCTACGGATTGATTCAGCGAGTAAAGATGCGACTGGACTGCCTAACAAAAGTTGTTCAAGAGTTGGATAGCAGCACAGTAACTTGACTACGGGAGCAAACTAAGTTTCGCGTTACGGCGAATTAGGACGCCAGTACTGTTGCTTTCAGTCACAGCTACTGTATACTGTATGCTGAACACACGCCAGCCGTCGTACGTGATCTTCGCTACCTCCCCCCACCCCCTTTCTAATTCTCCTCTTGTTTCAAACTGACAGTTGTCAAGGGAGATAGGTACGTACACTGTTACCTTCGGCTGCTCTTTCTACTGATGTCTGTTCTAAGTGCAGCACAATATTTTACGCCGCCTAGACTGTGACTGTTTCACGTTTCACTTTTAGCTATATATATATATATATATATATATATATATATATATATATATATAGTTATTTAGAATTTAAGTTTATATTACCTCAAGATGTTATATTTTTCCTATTCGGAACATGTTTCGAGAGCTCCCGTGCTCTCATATTCAGCCTTCGCGATCTTGCGTCTGGTGAAGTATTTGTGTGTTGGCTGGATACTATTAAGGTTTCTTGTTGGTCTCTGGTCTTTTAAAGTTGTATTATTGTATGTGATTGTGGTATACGTATTTGTATTTTGTGTATTTTCGATGTTGAGTGCTTTGAATATTGTGTCATGTTTTGTATTGATTTGTATTTGTTCAGGTACAAGTTTGTTTTGTGTTTTATGTTTGTATATTTGTAAATTTTCCCAAATGTTCATTATGGTGCCTTTGTGTGGTATATGTTTTATTAGTGTCACATTGGTTATGTCTGGGAATTCATGTCCTGTGTTTATTGCGTGTGTGGCTAAATTGGATTTATATATTTCTGTTTTTTGTATGCGTTTAGGTGTTCAAAATAACGTTTTTTCAGCTGTTTTTTTGTTTGTCCTATGTAACATTTATTGCAATCATGGCATTCAATTTTAATCTCGTATACAAACATAAAACACAAAACAAACTTATACCTGAACAAATACAAATCAATACAAAACATGACACAATATTTAAAGCACTCAACATCGAAAATACACAAAATACAAATACATACCACAATCACACACAATAATACAACTTTAAAAGACCAGAGACCAACAAGAAACCTTAATAGTATCCAGCCAACACACAAATACTTCACCAGACGCAAGATCGCGAAGGCTGAAGATGAGAGCACGAGAGCTCTCGAAACATGTTCCGAATAGGAAAAATATAACATCTTGAGGTAATATAAACATAAATTTTAAATTACTTTATATATATCAAGAAACGAACTGTAGCTGAAAGTGATTGAAAATATATATATATATATATATATATATATATATATATATATATATACAACATCGGTGTATAGCGTCTGTCGTCGCTGTCCAATTTCCAGACTTTCTCTCCAATATATTTTGTCCTGACAATGTTCTTCTGTCAGATTCCTCGCACTTAGAGCACTAATATAAACCACACTCTCATTCAGGGAATACAAGAAATTTATAGAGAGTCCAAAATAAAGATCAAAATAGGGAAGAAATGACAGCAGGGTTTACAGTATCGAAAGGTCTAAGGCAAGGGTGTTGCATCTCCCCGACATTGTTCAAAATATAGACACAGTATTGCGACACTGGAAAAGAAAATGCAGAGGTATGGGAATTCCGATAGATGGAACCCATATTTTCACATTAGTCACATTACAATTCGCGGATAACCAAGTCTTAGTAGCACAAGACAAAGAGGACTTGGAGTATATGACTCGGAAGATCAAAGACGAATACGAGAGCTGGGGACTGTCAATAAATCTAGAAAAGACCAAGTATTTATGAGTGGGAGGAAATGAAACCAACTTGCAATTGGAAAATAATGAAGAAATTGAAAATTGCCAGGCATATAAGTATTTAGGAGTACAGATAAAGCAGGATGGCAGAGATACAGATTAAATAAAGGAGAGAGTAGGTATGGGACGGAGGGCTATGAAAAGGCTAAATAGTATACGGTGGCATGACCAGATAACTAGAGGAAGGAAAGTACAGATATACAAGACTATCTTAAAGAGTATTCTGTTGTACGGTGCTGAGAGTTGGAGAATGACAGGGCGGACAAAAGGAAAATACTAGCTGTAGAGATGGATGCACTAAGGAGATCATGCAGAGTATCCAGGCGAGAGAAAATAAGAAATGAACAGATTAGAGAAGTGATAAATGTGAAACACGCAGTAGTAGACGAAATAGAAAGAAGACCGTTAATTTAGTTTGGACATGTTAAACGGATGGGAGGAGAAAGGTTGCCAAAAAGGATAGTGGAATGGTTACCCCCTGAGAAGAGGAAGACGGGAAGACCCAGACTATCATGGGGAGAGACTTTTAGCTCTTTTGGGTAAATAAAATAACTCGTTTCTAAAACTGTTTGGCATTCGCAGATGACTTTTCTATACTTTCTGAACATATGACATCTGTAGTAACACAAGTTAATTATTCAGAGGACATAGCCAGTAGAACAGGTTCAAGAATTTCTGTAAAAAAAAAAATTTCTCACTAATATTAAAAATGCGCCAAAACTCTTGCTAACCAAAACTATTGGTCGAATAGAGAGGGATAAAATATTTAAGTATCTAGGGGAAATAATTCGGGAGAATGGTTTAGAAAAATCTGCGATAGAAGAAAGGGCTCATAAAATGGAAAGAGCATATGCTATAACTAAAGATATTTACAATACAAAGTTCATATATAAAAATGCGAAACTAAGGGATTACAGTACAGTAGTGAAGCCGGAACGATTATATGCAAGTGAATGTCTAGCATTGTATTACAATTTAGAGAAACTAGAAATATTGGAAAGACGAATTATTAGGAAAATATTAGGCCCACGAAAAACTTCAGAAGGTCCAATTAATAAGTAATGATGAAATATATCAGAGCATAAAAAGTATAACAGAAACAATGAGAAAAATAAAACTATTATTTTTTTAACATTTATATAGAATAGACGGCAATAGGTTAACAAAGCAGATCTACAAATATCTGTGGGGGAAGAAGTCAACATCAAGTTAGATTAAAGAAGCCCAAAGGATTTAGAAAACAATAATATAAACAGAGAAGAACCAATTGAAAGAGAAGTTTTTCTGTCAAAATTGTTAAAAATGGAAGGGGTCCAGGGTAGAAGAGAAAAACGCAAGTTCAAAGTGGACTGAAGACACGAAGAAGAGACACAGTGAAAAGATGGAAGAATACTGAAGAAAAAGAGACGAACAAAGAATAATTGTCATGTGGTCCGTAGTTGTCCGATACAAATAAAATAAAAATAAATAAAATAATAAAAATAAATAATAAAATATATAAACTATATAAAAATAAATAATAAATAAATAAATAAAATAAGGCGTTTTAATGTAAAACTTAGTTGAGCACTTTATTATCAGTCCAGAAAATTTGTTCTCGTCTCGACGGTGCATAATACTGAAACGAATGAAACCACTTAGAACAGCCGAGATCGTCCTCGACCCGTCCCCCGCTAGTGTGGCAGGTGTGCCTCAGTCAAGGCCGCGTTCGAGTACGTTCCAGAGTACTCTACAGAACACTTGAATACGCATTAAGTGGCGTGCACATTGAGGATGGAAGATCTCTAGAAGGCGTGTGCTACCTAAAAAAAACCATAGCAGCCAGCTTGTCAGTTCAGTAGTGTTGAGTGATGTTTTGTAGCGAAGTGTTGTTGTGTTACACTTAGTGCGTAATTCTTTATAGTTGACATTATTATTGCATGTGGACAATTTTTACTTGAATTGTTGCAGGAGACTATCTTGTTGATTATAAGTATTATTAATTGTGATAATTAAAACTGGTTATTAGTGATTGCATTGGTGTCTTGTATTGTGTTTTCCACTGTACCATACGACGATCACTTAGACCGTCGTAACAATATATTATAATATATTAACAATATACTAACAATACACTAACTACACAATACACTACAATATATTGTTATATATTAAAATATATAAAAATATATTGTTACGACTGTCTCATCGATCGTCACGTTGTACCGTGGAAACAAAATACGACACCAGTGAAGTCACTAATTACCAGCTTTAATAAGTCACAAATAACGATTTAAAATCAACAAGGTATTCCCATACAATAACTCAAGTTAAATTTATCCACACGCAAATAAATATTGTCAACTTTTGGAGTTCCGCACTAATTATAACCACAATAATGACTTTCTACTAATCCGCAACAATCAGTTGATCCGCACTCTACAATATTGCCAGATGTAACTGACTGACTTCTATGCCGGCCGCTGTTGCTTATATACGTCCGCAGATGTTCCAGAATAATTTTCCATACTGCTGGTGATATGGCAACACAATTTGCGCAATTAAGAGTGCTCGAACAGTCGCCGAAGCTACTTGAGTCCACGGCCTTGACAGAGACAATGCAACTGCTCGGCTAGCCAAGAAACGTGTACAACATTTACGTAACTTCACCTGCGACTTTTCGAGAACTTACGTAAATGTCGTAGCAATATTGTCATAACGTCGTTTTGTACAGTGGAAAAACAACACTCTGATACCTTTAATTAGAAACAAACAACGGTTAGAAATCAACAAAGACACTCATTATCATCATCACAACTCCAAGGACTAGGCCTTAGACCTGTTCCGGAACCTATCTCCTCCTCGGTCTACCGACATCTCTCTTCCCAGTAGGGTCATAAACCAAGGCAGCCACAGGTAGACGGATATCAGATATGCGATTCAAGTGTTCACACCATCTCCTTCTGTGGTCTTCAGTCTTCTGGTGCAGTGATACAATGTTTAAATCGCGTGCAGTATCCTCGTTCCGTCTCAGATCAAAGAGAGAACAACCTTGCGTCCCTCTTAAAAATTTTATTCCGGCTGCGTGAATCCTCTGCACGTACTTTTAACCAAGACTCCGTGTCTCACTAGCGTACAGGAATGTGGGGACAGCCACATTTTTATAAAATGCCATTCGAGTATCGTTCCGTGTTTTATTTTTCAGGTACCTATGGATCGTTCCACAGATGCGTCTAAATTTTGTTAGCTTACTTTTCCAATCAATATCAGTTCAATATGAGATATTACAATACATGTAATTAAAATGACTAACCTGATCCAAAATCTGATTATTCACTACTATCTTAGTTCTTATAGGATACCTGCCCTGAAATGCCATTGTTTCAGATTTTGTAGCAAAGATCTGTAGCCCATAGTCTTGTAGGATGCTATTGAACGTAAATATCGCCCGCTATAAATACTCACTAGTCTTCTGTTTTATGTATCATTACCTTGTCATCTGCATAAAACAAAGGCACTCTTGTAAATAATTCTAGTTAAATTAGCCCATCACACATCAATAAGTGTCAACTAATTTACAGTTTTCCACTAATTAACGTGACAATCACTTTCCACTGAGCCGCAACAACTATCACTTCGATCCCCACTTGTGTATCGCCAGGTGTAACTGAACGTGGCCACTTCGTAATCCAGTATTTACACCTCCCTTGTTTTGCACTGAAATTAACGTAGCAGGTCTCAATGGCAGTAGAATAGGTGAGTATCGTGTAGAGAGGGCTTCTTGCACTGCCAGGTGCCAAGAGTCACATAGGCACTTTTATTATTTCTCAGCTCAACTTAGCAATATCAAGGTGCATTTAAGAACAGGATTAACAGCTCTCAAGTCGAGTCCACCTGTAGAAATGAGTAACTGGGGTAACATGTTCAGGCAACAATGGGGAGAAGCTGAAGCAAACGCTGTCCGTAATATGTTTTCTTTTATGTTGGCAGTTCGTATGAACAACATAAAAGACTTTATATTAAGTATGCAAGCATGGGTTATTAAAGCGTAAAAAAAACCAATAAAACGTTTTGAGATCCAACTACCACTAAAGTTTTTAATTTCTCCAGGTGCAGTCAGCTTCAAACCTGTTACCTCGCATTATATATGCAAGAAATCTGACGAGTCAACAACCCCATCAACTCCTTCCTCCACTGGCACCGTTATACATGACAATTCTTTACTTTGTGCGTCCGCTCTTTATCCAGTCACGTAATAGATGCAGTATACAAAGTGAGGAAAAAATACAATTAATATATTTATAATGTTGTTGTATCGTAGTGTAGTGTATAGTTTTATGTAATGTGCGCGTGTCATGTGTAATAAACAAAAGACTTCGCATGTTACGAATAAAATTAAAATAAGTACGAAAAATAAACGAATCTGTAAAGGGACGCTCGACAAACTATAACAATATAAATCGTGCACAGAATGGTTGAAACATGATTTTTGCCCCCGACAGTATAAATAAGCGAGAAGCACAAGCCTCGACCCTTCATTCGTTGGAACACATTATCTGCAGCCGAAGGCTATGCCCGACGGTGGAGCATCCAAGGTCGATATCCCAGCAGTACCGTACGAGTCATCTAAATGCTGAGTGGACCAGGAGGACCTGACGACGGGCTCCAGGAGGATCAGACGACAACGGAGGATCGACACAGGACACAGGACTCAGGATCATGACGAGGAATCACTGAGTATTGCCGCACAGAAATAAGGTGACATAAAACCATTTTACTCGTCAACCAACGAGTCATAAAAGACCTTAAAAAGATAAGAGTAAAGAGACAATGATAAACTTTAATAGTGTAAATAATAATTGTAAAATTTAATTGCTTAAATTGTAGTAATTTATAATGATATTTAACATTTACAAAATTATTTTTGAAATTATAACGTAGCATAAATGTTTAAGTAATTCTAAAATTGATTGATATTTCATGAATACGATATTCATATGCAGGCACACAAAGTACAGTAGTAATTATATAAAAAAATATGTAATTTAAAAAAGAAATACAATCTGAGCAAGTCGAGAGCACATTATATATTATAAAAATTTCTATTTATACATGTTAATTTATATCTTGTGTATCACATTTATGAATATGTGTGTAATGTTATTTGTATAGTGACAATAATTGTGTGTATGATGAGCACACACAAAAGAAAAATATTATCCGAATAATAATGACGAAATTTTAATTCGTAATTTTTGAAAATTTTATTTTTAAATCGATATGATATAAGAAGAGTTATTATTATTTTAAAAACACAACATACACCTTTTCTCTTTACTTAATATATATATATATATATATATATATATTGCGACAGTACAAATAAGTGATGTACTGAGCATGGAATATAAAAATTTAAATTTACTTAATAAACTGTAAATAATTAATAATATATTAGAATTAAGCATGTTAGGGATTGCAAGCTTGGCTCAGACAAAAATATGAACAGGTGTTTCGACCTGAATCAACGTGCACACACACACACAAATGTAACTGAAAGTGTGTACACCAGTATTTTGTTAGTGTGTGTGAACGCAGGTCTCTGCAGGCGAGTTTGCCACCCCAAGATGAATAGTTGCACAATTACTGCTTTTACGTAATTATTCATAAATTAGAATTAAGAATTAAAATCCAAAAGCACCATAAAATGTAAATAAATTTACTAAATACTGTGTACGAAAACCACGCGAAAGTGACACACCGTACGAGTGTAATAGTGAAATAACTGTGTACAAGTCGAAAGGGTTAAGTTGCAATGTCCAAAATTGCAGTGAACATGTGTTATAAAATTAGTTATAAGATAAGTATAAGAGTATACTTACAGGACTCTGCAATTCGCAGAAATATAAAAAATAGCGAATTTGACAAAGAGTGGGGGAACTGACGCCAAAGACAGTTTCTAACATGTCGATTTCGGATCACTGCAGGGTGTCGACCAAGACATGGGTATAAATAGAACACGCAAGCTGCAGTGGTTCTCTTTCTTGAATCATCCACGGTGCAGCGGGAGCTTATGCCCGTCAGCACGGCGTATTTATTAATTTTTTATAAACAGTTTAAATTTGCCAGTTACGTACAAATACGTAACCAAGCTGTAAGACCATCATTGTAATTAATAACAACACTACTGAAGAAGATCCATTAATGATTCGACACTAGACAAGAGAAGAGTTCCATAGCGATACGACGCTGGACAAGAGGAGAGTTTCATAGAGATACAACGCTGGACAAGAGGAGAGTTCCAGAGAGCGATACGACGCTGGACAAGAGGAGAGGACGAGAGAGAGAAAGACAGCCGACGCTGGACAAGAGGAGAAGAGAGACAGCCGACGCTGTAGGCGAGACTAGGACGAACACCGATGGAACAAAAATGATCGAGTATGATTGACGACAATAAGGTGATAGACAACTTATTCATATATTAATCATACACAGAATACAAAGACAGTTAAAGACATTAATATTTTATTTAAAAATAAGAGCAATATTTCTTGTATAGTAGAGTTAAAAATCATAGATGTTTTAGAAATACGATTAACGCAACAAGAGCTCAAATTAATATGATATAAAATGATTACAAAGAATTTAAATAAAAACAATTAGTATTTGAGAAAACAGTACTGAGAAACAATAACTATTAATATTTTGAGTACGTACAATATAGAAAAAAAGATTTAAAAATTGATTTTGAAACATATTAATAGACTGAGTAGTCTAAAAATGAGATTTTTCTTTTATATACTATTTAGTAGCATAGAATGTTTAGTTAGTAAGGATGTATATATCTTAAGCCTCACGGCATAATAACAAATAATAACTAATGTTTTAAAATCGAAGTCAGTGCCATGTGCACATATTTTTTTTATAGTATCAAATAAATTTTAATTACCGTTTCAAGTTACATAGAGTTCTTATTGCAGATACACCTGACACCCAATTTAAAATGTTATATTGTCTAAAGAATTTGTCAATCTTGAACGTGAGATCGTTCACGCCTATTTATGTGTATGTAACGTTGCATAAATTTGGTGCTCCAAGATCGTGGGGTTCCACAATTTTAAATTATAATAAATTTGCAAATTTGTTACGTTGCAATATATTTATTTATACACACAAGCGCGCGCGCGCGCGCGTGTGTGTGTGTGTAAACTTTTGAAATAAGTAAGCAATCTACGTTAAGAAACAGTACTCTATCCATCCACACGCGTGGATAAGATACGCTACAAATGTAGTCGTCGTGTATGCTGTGAATGTGTGTGTTTGTGTAGGTAACACTTAATGTACCGACCACACAGCAACAAGTGGCCAATAATCAAGTGGGATGTTGTAGCGTTATCCCTGTTAATGTGATTCTATTGTATGAACGGATTTACTGACGGGAACGGGTGGACGTTCAGCCAACAGACGCAACAAATGTAGACAAGTTTTTGTAATGCAGCCAACAAATACGGAAGCAAACTGTTGAATACAAACTTCCGTTAAGCGTGAACACAAAGAAGGAAAACGACACAAGTGTACGAATCCTCAATTTGTGTCACTCGTTATTGTAAACTGACAGATTTCTACACTGCAAGAGTCAACTGGCTATACTGAATCGTTTCTAACTACTATTTCTTTCTTGGATATTGTTGTCCATGGGTGTCATAATGTTATAAATAACTCATCATCAACACCACCACTCCAAGGACTATACCTTAGACTTGTTCCGGAACCCATCTTTTCCTCGGTCTACCGACATCTCTCTTCCAAGTAGGGTGATAACCCAAGATAGCCACAGGTAGACGGATATCAGGCTTGCGATTCAAGTGTTCACACCATTTCCTTCTTTGGTCTTCAATATCCGATTTCCGAGGCTTGTATGAGTTCTGTAAGTACATATATTTTTATTTAAGCAGGTTACTGGCCTGCTGTAAAACCCCCAACCCGAAGGACCAGGAACTTTGATTTCGGGCTGCTCTTCCCCTATAGAGTTGCTTTCACCTCAGCTGAAGAGCTCCCTCTGCCCGATTGCAGTAGACTAACTGACTTATCCCATGTGTGTAGCCGTTGACCTACTGTAGGCTCCTCCGCCTCCACGATAGATGGACACCCCGCTGCTGATGTGCACCTTCCTGCCAGGCCAGGACCCAGGATACCCCCCAGGCTTCCATGACAGAACTTCCCTCTCTCGTTTGCTTACTGATCCTTGATCCACTCCTCCGAAGGGTTTGGCTATCAATACCTTGGAGTGAATTTCTCGGCGTAACAGGGCAAACCAACATGAGAGTGGAGTGTTATAAATAAGTATAATAAATTATTCCAAAGCGGAATTGACTGTGACTCTTTGGCGCTACAGTCCACGATGAGCTTTGGCCTCCCCGACTAGTGGCCTCCAAACACCTCGGTCCTCCAGCCACCACCTCTAATCCCCGATACCCGTCCTCCTGAGTTCATCTTCTACGTCATGTAGTCACCTTCTTCTAGGTCTTCCTTGCCTTCTTTATTAATCTATTGTACCTCTAAGAATTGCTTCGGGCATTCCGTCGTCATCCATGCGCATCACATGTCCCAACCAGCTGATCATCATAGACTTGATGAACTGTGCCCTCGCCATCTATCAGTTCCTCCAATTCCCTATTGTTCCCTATGCGCCATTCAAAGCGGAACAGAATTATTTTAGATAATTTTTTTTTAACTTTTTACATCACTGCCTGAACCAGTTTTTGCTCGTTACGAGATTATCAGACGTTGTCGCTAGAAGCGCTGTCCGTCCTGTTTTCGGTGATGTCATCGTCGTTCGAAATATAGTTGTTTTGTGTGTGTGTGTGTGTGTGTGCGCGCGCGCTGTGTAATTTGTTAAAATACTATGTGTGATTTCAATTGTGTCTCTTGGCCTAGGATGTTGTGTACAAACACACAAAATCGCATAGAATAATAATTTATTATAGTTTTACTTCACAAAGTATCCTTACGGGTGCAAGACACTGGTGAGTTTGAGTTGTCTCAAGATCTTCGTATTTTCTCTTCTCTTTCCGTCACCGCACAGCTTCTCTTCCCACTACACTCTTCTCCTTTCCGCCTTCTTCTCACCATCCTTCTTTTCATGCCCATAGGACTACAGTTAAACAACGGACGTATAAAAATTACAACAGCTACAAATATTTAGGAGTAAACTTTAATGAAGAAGGAACAGATGAAATAAAATCAAAAATAAACAAACCAAACAAATAATTAGATCATTTAATGGAATATATATAATAACACAATACAAGACACCAATGCAATCACTAATAACCAGTTTTAATTATCACAATTAATAATACTTATAATCAACAAGATAGTCTCCTGCAACAATTCAAGTAAAAATTGTCCACACGCAATAATAATGTCAACTATAAAGAATTACGCACTAAGTGTAACACAACAACACTTCGCTACAAAACATCACTCAACACTACTGAACTGACAAGCTGGCTGCTATGGTTTTTTATAGGTAGCACACGCCTTCTAGAGATCTTCCATCCTCAATGTGCACGCCACTTAATGCGTATTCAAGTGTTCTTTAGAGTACTCTGGAACGTACTCGAACGCGGCCTTGACTGAGGCAACACCTGCCACACTAGCGGGGGACGGGTCGATGACGATCTCGGCTGTTCTAAGTGGTTTCATTCGTTTCAGTATTATGCACCGTCGAGACGAGAACAAATTTCCTGGACTGATAATAAAGTGCTCAACTATGTTTTACATTAAAACGCCTTATTTTATTTATTTATTTTTTATTTTTATATATTTTATTATTTATTTTTATTATTTTATTTATTTTTATTTTATTTGTATCCGACACCTACGGACCACATGATAATTATTCTTTGTTCGTCTCTTTTTCTCCAGTATTCTTTCATCTTTTCACTGTGTCTCTTCTTCGTGTCTTCAGTCCACTTTGAACTTGCGTTTTTCTCTTCTACCCTGGACCCCTTCCATTTTTAACAATTTTGACCGAAAAACTTCTCTTTCAATTGGTTCTTCTCCGTTTATATTATTTTTTTCTAAATCCTTTGGGCTTCTTTAATCTAACTTGATATTGACTTCTTCCCCACCAGATATTTGAAGATCTGCTTTGTTAACCTATTGCCGTATATTCTACATAAATGTTAAAAAAATAATAGTCTTATTTTTCTCATTGTTTCTGTTATGCTTTTTATGGTTTGATATATTTCATCATTGCTTATTAATTGGACCTTCTGAAGTTTTTCGTGGGCCTAATATTTTCCTAATAATTCGTCTTTACAATATTTCTAGTTTCTCTGAATTATAATTCAATGCTAGACAGTGTTCTGTAGAGTACTCTGGAACATACTTGAACGCGGCATTTGCTAAGGCAACACCTGGAACACTAGGGTGGGAGGACGGGTCGAGGACGCTCTCGGCTATTCTAGGTGGTTACATTCGTTTCAATAGTTTGTGCAGGAGAAAATTTACCCACACGTTGTGGCACGCTTCAACGTGTTAGCGGATACAACTGCAGTGACTTACAGTGATGAAATGGACAACAGAATGTGTCGAGCAAGTAAAAAGAATTACAAGACGACCGCACTCTACACTTTGAAATAAAGACAAGACTAAACAGAGGTAAATTCTATATAAAACGATCTCCGAAACATATGATTTAGAAACGTGAATACGGATCAAGAGACGTAGCGGAAACTTGAAGTAACAGAGATCGGATTTAGCGTAGAAGCTGTGTGTGTATGGGGTATACAAAACAAATTATTAGAAAAAGCAAGGAAAGCGGTAAATAAAATGACAGACATAAGTTGAGAAAAAGATTTAACAAGAATAAAGTACTTAAAAATGCATTTAAACTTTTTCAAACAATCGTAATTTTTTTTTAAATGAAATAATTTTGTTGCCAGGCAACCAGGTTGTTTGGTTAGGAGAGAGGAGTAGTTTGTTTTTTGTTTTAACAAGACTAAAGTACTTAATTTTAATAAATAAGTGCCCCGAAAATAAAGTCATATTAATCCACTGTAAAATGGTAAATGAAATAATTATAACGGAGTGGGTAGTTGAAGGGCGAGAGGGGTGATTTTTTGAAAATGGCTGTGCTGAAATCAAGTAAAGTACGAATAATTAATTTTGAAGGATAAGATAACTTAGAAATTATATATGATAAAACTATTGCTCTATGAAAGTGTAATTATCATTAACGATAGGATCGATTGAGTAGGAGGGATGATTATCTGGGCAGTTCAGTTTCTTTATGAGAATGAAGTACCTAATTTTTATAGATAAAGTGACTCAAAAGTAACATTATATGAAACGACTACCCCATAGTAACAAAAATATCTATAAATACTGAAAATAGTTTGAGGGCTGGCGATTTTTTTTGTTTAGAAATTATCGAACCGAATTCATGTAAATGACTTTGAATATGAATCTTAGAACATGGAACTCATGTATGGAAGTTATGCAACAAAAAATTTCAGAACCTGTATGTGCTCTATATATTTACCGATACGTAAATATGTCTACATGTGCATTGTTCTATGTAGTTTCATTTTTTCAGTTAATTCTTATTTTTTAGATTTACTTCTTGGATTTCGTTGTCCATGACGTGTCCGTTACTTGACTAAATATAATTAATTTACTACCGACTCGGAACACAAAGTTTTTTATGGGTAACAGTTACTAACGCACATCAACAAAATACACAAAAACATAACCTTTACTGCCGAATACGAACACAACAATAGCATAAACTTCTTGGACCTCTCCTTCACAAAATTTGAACACAGGCACACATTCAGTATATACAGACAACCGACTACAACTAACACACTAATACACAACTCCTCCAATCACCCAATACAACACAAACTAGCTGCCTTCAGAACTATGATACATAGACTTAACAACATCCCACTAGATGAAAAAGACTACAAAGACGAACTAAACACGATAAAATATCTAGCAGAATCCAACGGATACAAAAGAAAAATAGTCAATAAACTCCTACTTAAAACACAAAACAAACAACAGACAAAGACAGAAAACAACAAATTCATAACACTAACATACATCAACAACCAAACCGAAAAAATAGCCCACAAATTCAAAAAAGCAGGATACAGAATCGCATACAAAACGACTAACAAAACAGAACACACACACAAAGCACAAAACAAATTCGATCTACCTGGTGTTTACAAAATAAATTGCTCAGATTGCAACAAATTCTACATAGGTCAGGCAGGACGTAGCTTCAAACAAAGATACATTGAACACACAAAGGCTACAGATACATTGAACACTCCACCCCACTACAGAATCCACCTTTTGAAACCACCTCATTGAAGCACACCACACATACAAAAACACCGACAATAACATGGACATTCTACACGTACACACAAAAGGCCGAAAACTAGACACTCTAGAACAATAGGAAATATACAAACACACGAAAACACATAAAAACGACATCCTAAACGAACAGACACAATTCAAATCACACGAATTATTATTCTAACATATCACACCCCACACACACAATATCGATCTTTCAAAAGTCGATACCGTCGCCAACAACAAGACGGACAGTGCTCCCAGCGGCAGCCTCTGAAGAAGCTTTTTAAAAGCGAAAACCGGTTCAGGCTAAAGGTAAAAAATTTACGTTGTTACACATAAAAACTTTGTGTTCCGAGTCGGTAGTAAATTAATTATATTTAGATTAACCTATACTATAACCTATATACTTTTTAGATTAATAAATTTAAACTAGCAATTTTTACTTTAACTTCGTATCCCTTCAAAAATAAAATCCTGGGTACACCGCTGATATGACTGTTGACCTCCTATAACCTAATATTTGTTTCTTAAATAGTATTCTTCCAGTTGTACAGTTTTCCATCCTGTTTTTATAAACGGAAAAACATGTAAACGTTATTTTGGCGACTAATTTATTAGTCCCTGTAAACAACTACAATTTCCCGGCGTAGAAGACAAAACAGTTTTCCCCCACTTATTGCTGTCACAAGTTTGGTTAGCTGCGTAAAACGTTAACCCTGTGTTTGTAAATAGTTTAACGACTGAGACAGTGGTGGCATGCCGGGAGCCGGGAGCCACTGTTGCCAGCTCACGTTGATTAGGGACAGACACGAGGTATTACAACTATTCGGGACATCGCTTTAGGCAACTTTAGGAACGAGAGAACAGCGGTGTTTGACTCTATAAATAATCGCTTGTGAATTTTAGACCGTACATCTAACTAAAACTGAACGGTTTTTAAAATTGTTTAATATTTTAAGATTCTTCAGCGTGTTAGAAGATGAAGACGACACAGTCATGTCGTTAGTTCAGTAATTGACAATTAAGTAATTGACGTTAAATCTGACTCAATAAGGTAAAATAACGCTGTTAAAAATAGTACAGAAATAGCCCTTTTCAAAAATTTAATATACAGGGATATTCAAAATTGCACGGCAATCTCTCGGAAGCTGATTCTATAGCTAAAAATAAGAAACAAAATTGATATAAACATAGGTCCGAAAACGGTTCGTTAACGAGTTACGGATCGCGAACCAGTTCGCCCTGATTTCTGCTCCCACGGTAAAATGACGCCATACTGAAATTCTTGGGGTACAAAGTGAAGGGTAAATTTGGTGGTTTCTTATGGTTTTTGATCTGAACACTTGATTAAAAGAGGTCCCAGAGCTCTATCTTAATTAGTTTCTAAGAAAAATGTGTAAAAGCCAAAATATTTGTGTCGAAAAACGCACATTTTTATATTTGGGATACAATAACTTCGTTAATTTGCCAATAAACAAATAAAAATTTCTAACTAACCTTGTAACCAAAATGCGTCAGAAAAGTGTTACAATTTACAAGAAATGGCATTGTAAACTTTCGAAACACCCACACTTGGGCTGAGAAAACCCACATGAGACTGCTGAAAGACATGACCAACATACTTTTTCATTTAATGTGTGGTGCGGCCTTCTTGGTGATAATCTCTTAGGCCCTGTTTTCTTACCACCAAGGCTTAATGGAAGACAATACTTACATTTTTTGCAAACGAAACTGATGGAACTCTTGGAAAATATTCCACTTTCAGATAGAGTGCAGATGGGGTTTTTTGAATGACGGAGCATCTGCTCACTACTGTCGTGATGTGGATGAACCCTTTAAACAATACATTCGGTAAGCGAAACCTCGATCTCCCGATCTCACGCCAGCAGACTTTTTCCTTTGGGGTTGGACAAAGTCATTAGTCTATTCCGCTCGTTTTGACAGACGACCAGAATTGAGACTTCGCATAATAGAAGCTGCAGCTACTGTAGCATTCAGATGCTATAAGACGTGTACGGTTTGCCTGGATTCGCCGAGCTGAATTCTGCATTCAACAAAATGGCGGCCACAGTGAACAACTGTTTTGAATGAACGTTTGCAGCTACATTATCAATTTAAAAATATTGATATTTAATTATTTGAAGAAAAAATCAATAATGTAAGTTTTTAATTTGTTTTCAATTAGATTTGTTGCGAACACGGTTACGAAAATTTTTGTTTTGTTTACAATGTAACACTTTTCTGACGCCTTTTGGTCTCTTTTGTTTTTAATTAAAGTCAAATTTCTCAAATTTGTACTTATTTTTAATAGATATTATACACATCAATTTCTTCAGAATTAAATTCTCCATAAGGTTAGTTAGAAATTTTTATTTCTTTATTGGCAAATTAACGAAGTTATTGTATCCCAAATTTAAAAATGTGTGTTTTTCGACTCAAATGTTTTGGGTTTTACACAGTTTTTCTTAGAACTTGAGATAGAGCTCTGCGACCTCTTTTATTCAATTGTTCAGCTCAAAAACCATAAGAAACCACCAAATTTACCCTTCACTTTATACCCCAAGAATTTCAGTATGGCGTCATTTTTCCGTGGGAGCAGAAATCAGGGCGAACTGGTTTGCGAGCCGTAACTCGCTAACGAACCGTTTTCGGACCTATGTTTATATGAACTTTTTTTCTTATTTTTAGCTATAGAATCAGCTTCCGAGAGATTGCTGTGCAATTTTGAATCACCCTATATAACTAATAATATTTTAATATATCTAAGCGCACGTAGTACAAATGTTAACTGAGATCACGTACCTCGCAGATTTTGAAAAAGTAGCTCAACGACTAGGGTAGTTTGATCCAACTAAGTTTAGTTACACATACAACAAATATATTAGTGCATTATTTGTGTTAAATCCATACGGCAAATGCTACAGTAAATGTAACGAGAACGAATAACATAATAGTAGTAATTGATTTTTTCTGTTTTTCCATACATCTAGTTTTCTTCTTCTTCTTCTTCTTCTTCTTCTTCTTCTGCTTTTAACATAATATGCAAATTCTAACACAATATTAATTATATTTTAATTAATATTATTTAGTTTTAAAGTTAATTAATTTATAATTTAGATATGTACTTAAATATTTTTAATTATATTCTTATATTCTCATTTTGTTCTTGTTATTTTATATTAATAATATTTATATCATATATCTGATGATGATAGATTACTATCGAAACATTTGTAAATTACAAAATAAAAAATATATTCTTGTAAAATTTTTTTAATTAATAATAACATTTCTAATTATAAATATTTAAACATTATATATGTATTTAAACGTTTCTATTATTTATTAAATTAATTGATTATTACAATTAAAAATTTTGATTTATAACTTTGTTTTTAAGGTGATAAGAATTAATATTTTTATAGTTTTTTAGAGATTTACAAGAATTGTTATTAAATATATTTAACGCATAGGCTGTAGGTGAAACTTGACGGAGATGGTGAAATATTTTGAAAGGGACTAATCCCCGGTTTTCGACGCTGAGAATCGGTACCGCGGTCACCCCTCGACCGTCACATTTAACACTGAACGCACAAATGCTTACAATATCAATATCAAAGGCTTAATTCGAGGTTAATCGTTTATGTATTTTACGACTGTACAGTATCGGTAAAAAGAAATCAAAATCAAGTTTCATACAACAAAATACGATTTTGACGTAACGTGATTTAGCGATTAACTAATGATAATGTGATGTATTTATAATATACACACACTTATTGCTTAATAATTAGTACCTATAATCTCAATCTTCTATTTTGGTCTATTCATTGTTCCTAAACTAAAGATACCATACATATGATTTATAATAAAGTTTTGATTACTCAGATTCTTCATTTCGATCGATTTCGGTCACAGTCCATCGTCAGGACATATACACCGTCCTCTCGCGGTCACAATATTGTAAAACAGTCATTATTTACAAAAAAAAACGAATTCGTAAGCACTGATTAATGATCGTAAAACGTACGTTTGTGTCCAAAGTTTCTCGAGAACTCTTTGGACACATACATCTTTGGTCATCCACAGTTCTCGAGAATCTTTGGGCACAAACGTCGGTTTCACGATCATTAATCAGTGTTTACGAATTCGTTTTTTTTTTTTTACTATTTCTTTATGAATTTGCTAACTGCTATAATTTTTATTGTTCGACTAAGCTTTTCGTCATCACTGACATCTTCAGGTCTTAAACAACCTGAAGATGGTTGGTTGTTTAAGACCTGAAGATGTCAGTGATGACGAAAAGCTTAGTCGAACAATAAAAATTATAGCAGTTAGCAAATTCATAAAAGAAATAGTAAGGATGGCTGCTAATTTAAACAATACGAAGAATAAAACATACGTTTTTTTTATTTAAACAGTAACTGTTTTACAATATCGTGACCGCGAGTGCACAGTGTATATTGGCTGAAGATTGTCTATGACCGAAATCGATAGAAATTAAGAATATGAGTAATTAAAACTTTATTATAAATCATATGTATGGTATCTTTAGGTTATGAACAATGAATACGTCACAATAGAAGATTTAGCGATTAACAGACCTTACAAAGCTAAGAACTTATACTCCTGACTGATTTTGGTAAAATCTCTTGCCGTGATATCGAACTTGAAATATTACTAAAACGCTGTTGGTTTTTGTGTCACGCGGTAAGTGCGGAATATAAAAAGGAAGGAAGCATTATTGAAAAGCCGGGCCTCTTTGTACGCGACAGGCGCAAACCCTCGCAGGAAATATACGACACAAAAGTTGAAGTCAGAATTGGACAGGAAGTTTACTTAACAGAATTTTATTTTGCGTAGCAGCCGGCTTGAATGAAGTGAAAATGAATACTGTCGCTGCACACGCCTAGTCGAATCGTATATGGTTTTTTACCGTCGTCAGCTAGCGTGACAGATTTCGTTTTTTGTTGAATAAGCGCGACTTCCCTATTGTAAAATTTAGATAAAAACATTTTCCGTTCATAAAACACGGCTCTTATTCTCGTAATTAAATTAAACTAACTAAATCAGTAAAAGAATAATTTATTACAAACTCGGATAAAAATAATTTGATTGGTTTAGTTTAGTGTGATAAACTTATATTTTTATCTAATTCACCTCTGTTCACATTCAACACCCATTTATAATTTGTAACATTTATTATATATAGTTCCTTACTATCACATAATGCTTGTAATTACTGTATTAGCTCTGTGTATGATTTTAACTTCTGTGATTCTAATTTCTATTTCTTACAAACTACTTCAACACTTTATACATTACGAATAAGTTTGCTTATTTGCACTATTACACGCATAACTTTAAATTAATTATGTCGAGATTTGAAATGGGCTTTAGAAAAGGTAGGTCGACTAGATGCATTACGTCAGATAATAGAAAAAAGGCGGGAGTATAACCAAGAAACGCAAATCGCTTTTGTTGATCTGGAAAAAGCATTTGATAATGTAGACCGTCAAAGTTTATGAAATATTATGGATAGAAGAGGATATCCACACCATTTAATAAATTCATTTTTAAGATCCTTTACAAAAGTACATATATAGTCCTGGATCTTACTGGTAGGCTCTCAGGTGACATTCCAAAAAATAAGGGAGTTATGTAGGGACGCTGTGTTTCCCCAACCTTGTTTAATATATATATATATACATTGACGACATGTTGAGAGCATGGAAATACAGAGTGACTTTGGGAATATAGCCCAACAAAGCAATTTCTGTGGGTTTCCTGCTATATGCCGATGACAGTTCTTATTCAAGAAAATGAGAATGATTTACAACCAGCTATGTTTCAATAACAAGAAGTACTCACTGATAACTTCAGAAGCAAAGACCAAAACCATGGCCTTTAAAGGTAAATATCCAGTGACGACTAAGATAGTGACAAACAACAGCACTTTAGAACAAGTGAGCCGTTTCGAATATCTCGGCTGTGCAGTGAGCTATGAATCTGAATATGATATAAGAGGGAAGATAAATAAATTTAGGAATATTTGTGGGACGATTCGTAGAAATCTTATAAATAAAACAAGACACAGCACAAGGATTAAATTTTATAACACAATTGCAATACCCACATTGATCTTTGCGAGTGAGACGTAGTTCATGACAAAAAAGGAAAGCGGCAAGATTCAGAGTGCTGAAAGCAGTTTCTTAATCTTAATAAGGAATGAGGATATCAGAGCAGGGCTCAAAGTAAAGGACATAAATGAAATTATTTAAATTTGCAGAAGAAAATGGTGGGATCATCTGCAAAGGATAACAGAGGATCAATTGCCAGAAGCGGCACTAAACTATAAAGCAATTGGTAGAAAAGACATGGGTCGTCCGTGGATGAAATGGGTGCCGGAACAGGTTTATATAGGCCTAACCTAACCCTTGAAGAGAATAAGAAGAAGGAGGAGGAGGAGGAGGAGGAGGAGGAGGGGAGGAGAAGAAGAAGAAGGAGGAGAAGAAGGAGAAGGAGAAGGAGAAGGAGAAGGAGAAGGAGAAGGAGAAGGAGAAGGAGGAGGAGGAGGAGAAGAAGAAGAAGAAGAAGAAGAAGAAGAAGAAGAAGAAGAAGAAGAAGAAGAAGAAGAAGAAGAAGAAGAAGAAGAAGAAGAAGAAGAAGAAGAAGAAGAAGAAGAAGAAGAAGAAGAAGAAGAAGAAGAAGAAGAAAGTTGTCCAGATTTGTACATGCATAAGTCAATATTACATTATTATTTTTATTTTAAATCGTTTACAATTCTTTTTAATTCTACTACAATTTGACATTTTATCCAATCCAAATTCAATATGGTTGAAAGCCTTTTTGCCTTTCTCTCTACCCTAACCGTTTCACAATTTTCAGTTGAAAGGTGTAATAGACGAGATCATATAAGAAATGAAAAGGTAAGAAGTGATTGATTTAGATAATTTTTTCAGTTAATGAAAGGATTAAAGAATACAGAAGAAAATGGACTCAACACATCAATAGAATGGAAGAAAGTAGAACACCGAAGATGGCGAAAGATTACAAACCTTTGGTGCAGAAGAAAAGTTAGTAGACCTAAGAAAAGGTGGACTGTGGAATAGGAACAGGCCGCTAAAGCCTAAAACCGTTAAGAAGAAGATGATGATGATGATGATGATCTTAAAAATTAGAAAAGCAAATAAAAGTCACAATTGTCTAACAAACAAACAGAGAGTATTATTTTATCTCCTTTGTTAAAAGTTGTTATTTAGTTTATTAATTTTAGAATTTGCATTCCTTTTACACTTACTTTTTTACAGTCACTTGACCTTCTCTATACTACCTCTTCCACCCCCTCCACCATACACACCCCACCTCATGTCCACATACACACTTTTAACACATGTGCACCCTTTTGCACATTCTTTGTATTTAATTGTTCTTTCCATAGCTCTTTGAGACTAGCCTAATAGGCTGAAAGAATTGTCAGAGGAAAAAATAAATAGTGAAAATACCAAGTGTTTGAGTTTTTTAAAACCTTCGTAGTAATACGTTTCACCAAGTGCCAAACGAGTCTTCGATCGATATGTGTTAACAAACATTGTGAGTATTATGTTTTCTGGTGCTTAATAATTTATTTTATTTTTTTAAGATTGCGATCCTCCCAATACTCTTAGCAATAACTTCATATTCTCCTCTTCAATGATTAGGTTACGTAAACCTGTTTCGGCACCCATTTCATCCTCGGACGACCCACGTCTCTTCTACCAATGGCTTTATAGTTCAGTGCCGCTTTCGGCAATCGACCCTCTGTCATCCTTTGCAGATGATCCCACCATCTGTAAATTAAAATAATTTCATTTATGTCCTCTACTTCGAGTTTTGCTCTGATATCCTCATTTCTTATTCCATCTTGTAATGTATAGTACTTCGAAGAAACTGCAATTCAGCACTCTGAATCTTGCCTCATTCCTATTTTGTCATGACCCACGCCTGGCTGGCATATGTCAACTTGGGTATTGTAATTGTAATACGTTGACGACATGTTGAGGTCACGAAAATCCAGAGTGACTTCGGGAATATAGCTTAAAAAATCAATTTGTATGGGTTCCCTGCTACATGCGGATGACATAGTTCTTATTCAAGACAATGAGGATGATTTACAAAGAGGTACGTTTCAATTACAGGAAGTGGCAAGAGAGTACTCACTGACAATTTCTTAACAATAACTTAGAACTAAATTAATGGCAAGTCTATGTGATTAGTTTTTATATAAACTTAAATATAAATTATTGGCTTTGTTTTGTTGTACTAGTTCAATATATCTGTATACCGATGTAGCTGGATTATGCAGTACGGGACATGGTGCATTTAGCCCAAGGGATTTATAGAAAACTGAAATTATTAGCCTGCACAAAATTGGTTCACTAGACTAGCTATGCCATGAATTCTCCCAAGTCTGCACATTATTTACACTTTGTTGCCTTGGCTAGTGCTAGTGATCCTAGTGCTACTTTTTCCTTGGTTTATTATATTTTCCGGAACAAGTTATTGGTCCGAGATCGGAAATATATTTGCACTCGTACAACAAACCCGTGACCTCTGCCCCAGTAACAAGCTCGAGATCATATCAGCTGCGATTGCTTATAATCAACGACAAAGAAAAATTTGCACATTTATGTTTTGTTTATTTATTCAATACATCTTAAAACAACAAATTTGTATTAAATCTTTTTATAGGAAATGTGGAAATCATTTATCAAGACTCTACAAATTTTTGTTAAAGAAATCTTTATTATTAGATGAATTAATTACTGGCAAAAACAGGTGTGACGTTAAAAAGAAGATTACAAGTTTTGGTATGGAGAACCATACATGTCTTCCATGTTCTAAGATTTATATTTAACATCATTTACATGAATTCGGTTCGATAATTTCTAACAAGTCGAGTTTTATATCTGACAAATGAAATTAAATATTTCCATAGAAACTACTTCTTTGTTGCCGATAACGAAGTACAGATATAAAAAATTACCCCCTCCTCTTCAAATACCCTTGTTATTTATTGATATTTCATCTACCTTTCTACAATGGATTATTATGACCTTCTTTTCAGGATACTTTATTTATAAAAATTAAGTACTTTACTATTGTTAAAACATGAAACGTTGCAGGTAAACTACCCCTTCCCCTTAACCGTCTTCAGCAAAATCAATAGGCCTTGAGTCTTCTACAACTCGGGCACATATGCAAAAAATTATTTAATTCTGTTTGAATTTGCGGCAGTTATCTTTCAGCATAGAAGAAATTCTCTACACACAGACACACACACACACACACACACACACACACACACACACACACACACACACACACACACACACACACACACACACACACTTTTCGAAAATCACGTTTCTTCATGTTTTGATGGTAGTACAATCAGAATCTTATCTCGAACACGTTTTTTTCGCGATCCCCACACTTCCATTTCCTTACGGAACATGGAAGTCAAAAAACGGACATTTTATTGCTAATAAATTAAATTAAATTATTGTTTACAATAACCTATAAAACAGGCATTCTCACGTCATATACTTGTAATGAAATATCTACAAAGTTTAATTGGTTTTAAAAATTTATAGATTAGATTCATATCAAAATTAAACCAAACTGTCAACCTTTACGTGTCATTTAACATAAGCAGTAAACTTAAAATTTAACACTAATTCCGAAAACATTTAAAAGCTTAACGGTTTTAGGTTTTAGCGGCCTGTTCCTAATCCACAGTCTACTTTTTCTCAGGTCTACCAACTTTTCTTCTGCCTCTACGGTTGTAATCTTTCTCTATCTTCGGTATTATACTTTCTTCCATTCTATCTATGTGTTGAATCCATTTTCTTCTGCATTGTTCAGTCTTTTCATTCACTGCAAAAATATCTAAATCACTTCTTATCTCCTCATTTCTTATATGATCTCGTCTATTACACCTTTTAACTGATGTCATAAATTTTATTTCTGCTGTGTGTACCTTCTGTTCATCTTTTTACTTCATGAACCAAGTTTCAGAGCCATACAGTAGTGTAGGTATTGCCATTGTTTTACATAATTTTATTTGGGTTTATTTTCTACATTTATTTCCCAACGTTCTCCAAATCGTTCCACACATTCTTGTGAAATTCACCACTTTATTTTCTATATCTCTATCTTGATTATAAGTAATGTTACGTTAATGTTACGTCCAAGATAGTTGAAATGTCTTACTTGTTCTACGCATGTGTTGTCTATGCATATTTTGGTCCAAACCGGTTCATGTCCTATAAAGGCCATTACTTTTGTGTTTGACTCAGATATGTTACAGTTATATTCCTTTCCTATTTCATCTACCCTGACTGTATTAAAATCCACCGAAATAAAAGTTTGAAAACCATTCTCTTCGCGGATGACCAAGCCATATTCAGCACTTCAGAAGACGATCTCTGGATGAAAGCATATGGATCTGAAGTAAGGTAATTATTACTTTTTTAACGAGTTCCATCCTAGTGATAACCCACAATTTTGTAAAACTTGTTGATCGTCACTTAAAAGTAATTAATGTACATCCGTTAGAAGCTTTCACATTCTTTAAAACCTCTAAGCGATGAGTGATTTCTTACGGGTAAACCCTTGTTTAATTTACAACTTTATTTATTGTTTTTCCGCTTGAATGTAGGCTTTCCAAGTTGATTTTGTGAACCATAGTTGAAGTGCAAACCATTTATACTACTACTACTACTACTACTACTACTACTACTACTACTACTACTACTACTACTACTACTACTACTACTACTACTACTACTACTTCTAATACTACTACTACTACTACTACTACTACTGCTACTGCTACTACTACTACTACTTCTAATACTACTACTACTACAACTACCACTGCTACTACTACTACCATTGCTGCTACTACTACTGCTGCTACTACTACTACTACTACTACTACCACCACCACCACTGCTAATACTACCACTACTACTACTACCACTACTACTACTACTACTACTACTACTACTACTACTACTACTACTACTGCTGCTGCTGCTGCTGCTGCTGCTGCTACTGCTACTAATTCCTGTCGCTCTCTTCAGAGCATGGGGCGTCGACGAAGCTACACCAACGGACTCTATTTTGGACGAGGACTCAGCTCTCCAAAGAACTTCCCCTCCTTTCCTGCTTCCATCTCGACAGTTCTCCTCCACGAGATTCTTGGTCTTCCTCGTCTTCTTCTTCCCTGAAGTTTCCAAAAAAGGTCTTGTCGCTCAATTGCATTTTGGTTCATGTGCAATGTATGCCCAATCCACCTCTATTTTCTCCATTTTATCTGGGTGGCAGTGGGTTCCTCGTTTGTCTTCCTCCAGAAAACTTCTTTTGAAACAATGTTTGGCTAGAAAGTTTGAAGTATTTTCCCCAGGCACCCATTGATGAAGACCTGCAGACACTTGGTAATTTCCACTGTGACTTCCCAAGTCTCGCTCCCATACAACAAAACAGCTTTGACGTTGGTCCTGAAGATGCGTAGCTTTGTTACAGTTGATATTTCTCTTGGTTTCCAAACCGGGTATAGTTGTATAAAGGGCGCATTAGCTTTGCGAATTCTTGTTTTAACGTCTGCAACTGCTCCTCCTTCTTTTGTAATCACACTACCCAGGGAAGTGAACTCTGCTATTTCTTCTATAAAGTTTAACACCGGTACGAAAATTTACCTTACGGTGTACAAGAATCGGACTAGAAATTAAAATATTACATTCCTAAAGTTCACAAAAATTCTGATCGCATACATTTTTAACTAACTAGATTAGTATTGTTTGCGTTATATTTAAAGTATAAGAAAACTGCTGGAATGCATTTGGGACGGATGATGACTTGGCATTTTCCTAACGAGAAAGATATTTGTTTCAGATATTATTAACCGGTTAAGTCTCAACTTTTGCTGAAACAAAGCTGCAAATAAATCGGCACGCAACCAGGTTTGGGTAGACATCAGATATTTCTGTTATCGTAATAAAAGTCTTGCAAAAGCTTAATGCACAGAAAAGTCCTAATTACACTCAATACTAATTCATAATTCGTTATCAAAGACAAGATTTAAAAATTCAATTCTTTTTTTAAAAAATTAACAAGTATTTTCCAATATATATCTTTTTAAAACGTCTACCTAGACATTGGCATGCACATTGTCAATGAAATATTGCTTGCTCACTAACTATTGAGTGCTGAAGGTGATTATAATATAATGTATACTAACTGATGTTAAATATTTTAATTATAAACAATTATTTGAATGTATTTATTTTGCGTTTTCTGTGAATTTTACAAATGACAAGGCTTCAGAAAATTTACCACAGGATAATAATTACTTGAAAGATCAAATATTTAAACTCATCACTGAATTCAGCACAAAATTGTACATAAAAGCATCTACATCAACCATAAATAAGGTAAGCATATTTACAATATTATTGTTACTGAAATATTGGCCAACTTTAATTGCTATTTCTAAGATTTTTCCTGATAACGATAAAAAAAAAATCATTTTCCCAGCATTAACTTCTCTATAAGTAACACTCATAATCTCAATTTTGACTTAGTTGAAGATAAGGTCACTATTATGATATGGTATTCTCAGTATGTATAATCACTACGATTTTTGAACAAAATTTGTCAGTCGCACATATTATACAAATACATTTCTACTTTCAGAAGTGAGGTTATAAGTACCAAACTATACGTGAGCGCGTGACACCACACACACACACACACACACACAATATATTCATTTTCTATGTCGCAAAGTATGTAGGTTGTATAGTGTTGTGTATAGTTTTCCTTACGTCATCATTTGCTATTCATATCACGCTACCGTGAGGAAGTTTGCCTCGGGCACTTAGTGAAGGGGCAGACTCCACGGTACTGAGTCACGCTTAAACATCCTCGTTACTTGCTCAACTTCACAGTCTGGAACACGTTCAATGAATCAGGTCGCTACAGTTACCGGGGGCACAAGATTAACTTGAACTAACGCTACCAGACTCAGAGATGAATCCCGTGTCCATCCACTGTTGGGTAATCTGCGCTACTTTAATTCTGTCTGTGACTGTGAACAAAACTTACTGACAGTAAAATAGTATTTAGTTGAAATAATCGCAATGTGTAAACGAAATCTTCAAGAAAAACTAAAGAACTGTGTTAAAAACTTAAATCGGTAAATTATTTATTTGAACGATCTTCTTCTGATAGTTTCTATCCGTTTGGGATATTGGATATCATACAGGCTATTTTAATTTTCTGCACTCCTGTACGGAACAACTCAGTTGCATTGATGCCAAACCAGGTCCTTAAATTTCTCACCCATGATATTCTCGGTCGCCCAACTCCTCCCTTTCCAAGTACTTTTCCCTGTAGTATGGACTGCAACAAGTAAAATCTCTGTTCATTTCTCATGCGATGTCCCAGATACTTGAACATAGCCATGATGATATTACCAGAGATATCTAAAAGATCTTTAATGTAGTAGTTTCTCGTTGCCTTCTACATCACAATGTCATTAACTAGTAACTAGTTCATCCGCCTTTGGGGCCGATTTCTCAATCCCAGGACAATGAGGTGGCCTACCGCTTGCCAGTTCATCCACCCGAAGCTGTTGACTAGCAAGCGGGAGACTACTTATTCCCGTAGTCACTCGGTCGCCATTTCCTCGTATTTGAAGAATATTTGAAGGATAGGATTTAGTAAATAAACTAGTAATTGAGTTGGTTTGCTGGAAAAGCAAATAGAAATTAAAATGATCCAGATTTAAAATAGTTTATGAAATGTAAAATGAAAGGCACAAAATGTAGGCCGAGGGGAAGGGGTAAGAGAGACGGAGACTAGTGAGAAAGGGGTAGAGAGGGAGAGACCAAAAGTTAAATCGAAGATCACGTCATCAAAATCACAAAAGTTTGAAAAATATACGATGGGCGAAAATGAAAGACAGAGAGAATTATGGAGAATAATGTTACGACAGCGTCACTGATCGTCGTATGGTACAGTGGAAAACAAAATACAAGACACCAATAAAGTCACTAATCACCACCTTTAATTATCATAATTAAACAGTTTGTAATCAACAAGATAGTCTCTTACAACAAATCAAATAAAAATTGTTCACACGCAATAAAATGTCAACTAATATAAAACACATTTGTATTACAATTTCCCCGCACGATTATAAAACACATAATACTTCGCCACTAATTGAACGCACGGAGTAATCGGCCGACAATAACTAACTTGACCGTCTCTGAGTGGCTGTATTTATACCCCGCTGATTTCCACAATAATCTGTCACTTTCTATGACTTGTTAAACAAACAGGCGCTCTCACGAATCCACTAGAAACAGTGTCCTTGAACTCACTGCGCTGACCGGTACGTACTGGTATAGACCCGATAGTTGACGCGTAATTGTCTTTCACCGCAAAGTAGCAGCATTATGTACGCACACACACATTACAGCTGGAATATTCGAGAAACTTGTACAACGTTCAGTATTATGTAACACTTTTCCCGCGTTACGTAACAATATGGACAAAGAAACATAACAACGTGTATAAATACGGTAATTGAAGAAAACTGTAAGTTGAGTGATTCGCGATAGCAGATTGATACCTGACAAGAGTTAAGTCAGTCGAACGACTCTAATTTAACACAGAAATAACACCGCTGCACACCACTATAATAAAAATTCCCGATTAGCGCTTTCAAGTTTCATACATCATCAGATCGGAAATATTGAAAAATTATTTCCGATCTGATGATGAGCTGTGAAGCTTGAAATCGCTTAGCGGGAATTTTTACAGTAGTGGTGGGCAACAATGTTATTTCTGTTTGCGACAATGACCACTGGCACAACTTTATTAATTAAAGACTCTAAAGCTGCTAACCGAACACGTGTACGGATAATTATGCCGAACGTTTTTTGCGAATAAAATGTAACTTGTGGTTCACCCAAGCTGTTGTGTTTGAAATTTTCATAAGCCCTGAAAAAGGATATTTTTACTGCAATACGTGGCTATCATTATTCTGTTTAAGTGTATCTGATGGTCCGAAGTCGTTTTAAAATATCGGTATGGAGAACCATACATGACTTCCATGTTCTAAGATTTATATTTAAAATCACTTTCTAAATGAAATATTTCAATAGAAACTACTTCTTTCTACTTCTGTCTTTAGCCTTAACCACAGTACTGTGGTCACTAACGTATACCACCTCACGTTAGCGCACTCGATTTTCACTGATCATGGCAGTCGATGACACTGCGGAAACGTCTGGTTTTGCAGAAAACGTTGGACAGCTCGGGTAGGAATTTTAACAACAAACTACTTCTTTGTTGCCGATAACGTAGTACACATATAAAAACTTATCCCCTCCCCTTTCAACTCTCAATTTCATTTATAGAAAATTACCCCCTCACATCCAACTACCCTTTTCATTTACAAATATTTCATCTACCTTTCTACAGTATATTATTATGACCTTCTTTTCAGGATACTTTATTTATCAAAATTAAGTACTTTACTCTTGTTAACATAAAACGTTGCAGTTAAATTACCCCTTCCCCTTAACCGATCTTCATCAGCATCAATAGGTCTTTAGTCCTCTACAACTCAGGCACATATGCAAACAATTATTTGATTCGTTTGAATTTACGGCAGTTATCGTTCGCCATAGAAAAAATTACTCTTGTTAAAACATAAAACGTTGCAGGTAAACTATCCCTTTCCCTTAACCGATCTTCACCAAAATCAAAAGGACTTGAGGCCTAGACACAACTCAGGCACATGTGCAAAAAATTATTTGATTCTGTTTGAATTTGCGGCAGTTATCGTTCGCCATTGAAACATTCTACACACACACACACACACTTTTCGAAAACTGACTTTTCTTCATGTTTTAAGGATAGTACAATCAGAATCAGCCCTTATCTCGAACACGATTTTTTCGCCATAACCACACTTCCATTTCCTTATGGACCATGGAAGTAAAAACGGTAACGTGTTGATAAATAACAGACATCGTCCATTTAACACTCATTCAAATACTGATTAAATAAACACAATTCATATGTGCGGCTTTAGTAGAAGTGTCTATTCATACTGTAAATTTATGAGTTATTGTGTGGCGATAATAGTATTTATTAAGTCCGGGCTATTCTCCGTGTTGCAGGTTGTGTCGCTTTATTCAAACGACTAACCTAGCAATATTATGACAAACGTTACCTCAGTGAAATCAACAGGTTTCACATACATTATGTAGACACTGTTGAATATTCCCCATATGGGACGGTACGTGTATGAAGCTTGTTATCCTCAGTCTGTCTTTCCTAAATAACAATGCTGGATTACAGAATCATAAACTTTAATATTGTAAATGTAAATATTGTAAATATTATGTCTCGATAAGTGCGACACCGTTTATTATTTTTAATGGTGCTAATTAAATCTTTTTTCATATTACGCAAACAATCTTGTTACGTAATCCGGAATAAGTGCTACGCCGTTACGGAACGCTCTGTTACATTGGAGATCGTTGTTATACTCTTTTCTCGGCTATTCCCGCAGTTGTAATGCGTACGTGACGCTTGACACGCGAGGCAGTATTACGTAATGCGGAACGTCTCGTGGGTTCGATGGTGTCGTTCTAGAAGCTTCTTGACTACCCCAACGGCGCGTGTTTCTGCCATGGCCGTGCTGAAGTATTCTCTAAAATTTTCATGTGTTTGTTAAAGACGCATATTATGGAATACTGCAGACTATAAATAGCCCATACCTGCCGCTTACAGTTCAGTGTTATGTCGGGCGATTTACACACAGTGCGTCGCAAGTGGTGTATTGGTGAAAAGTGATTATAGCGCGGAATTCTTTATATTTGACATTATTATTGCGTGTGAACAAATCTAACTAGAATTATTGTAAGAGTTATTTATTTGTAAACTGTTATTTGTAATAATTAAAGTTGGTGATTAGTGACGTAATTGGTGTCTTGTATTTTGTTTTCCACTCTATCTTACACTCAAGAAGACCATCGTAATGATAATTTAAATCCATACAAAAAGTAAATTTACGTACATTCTAATGTCTTATCTTCATAATTCGTCATCATCGTCCTCTTCGCAAGAAGTCACAGGCAAGGTGCTGCCTATTATGCCTTCAAAACACCTCCACCTATCTCTTCCTGGGTCTACCTACACCTGTATTCTATAGATTTCCATTTTCAGACTTGTTTGGCCAGTCTGGAATCTGACATTCTTTCTAAGCGTTCTTTCCACCTTTGTTTGTAATCTTTTAATGTTTTCATTCAAGTTAAAACCTGTAGCCCTTCTCTTATGGCTTCATTTCTTATACAGTCAAGTTTAGAACACCTTTTAACTGCTGTTAAAAATACCATTTTCGAGGCGTGTATTTTACTGTCTTGTTTTTCGGTTGTTGCTTTCGAATTTTATATCTTCTTTTTTAAACCGGGAGCCTTAAAATTTTGAAACTTTAAAAACTGAATTCATATTTCTATTAAAAATATTTTGGTTTATTACCACGCTTGAAGATTTGCAATTTTTTTCAAACTCTGCCACCTTACATTTTTGCCTCCCCCTCCCTGTTTTGAGGGGTATCAATTTCAAAAACAAGGGTAAAACTGTTAACAAGTATAACATGTTCTACGAAAATCGATCGATGTTCAAACAACAATTGTTGTGTGATATACCTCAAACACAGACAGACAGACAGATGCCAAATTGTCGAATAAAAATCGATAACTCGCCTTTCGTCCGTTTAATTTTGTACACGTAGATAAACTAACTTAAATAACGCAAATGTGAAAAGAGTGCGTTGATTTTTTATCAACAGAAATCATGTTGGAGTAATAATTATTTGCACGTCTGCACGACCGGAAGGCCAAAAGGTATAAAGAAATGAGTTGTTTTCATGAAATAAAACAAATGTTTTTATAATTTAATGTGACACATTCGCTTATTTATTAGTCCGACTTTTCAGGGCTTCGCTTAATATTAATTACGGCCAGCAATTAGAATTTTCCAGTTTTCTCCTTCCTGCTTATAACGAATACGCACTCAACATCTACTTTAAAAATGTTTTGTTCTTTTTTGGGTTATTAAAGAAGAGAAAGCCGGCTCGGGGTAAAACAGAGCCGACCGACCAATTTGCATAGATAGGCGGCAACATGCGACTTAAAGTGTTTACGATGGCACAGATTGGCTTTATCAACGGGGCCCGCTTTGTGCTTATCATGCGTTTTCTTTTGCTGAGGTAAATAATAGCCGTTGGAAGTAAATATATTGCTTTCTTCTTAAATAACTGTATATCATAGTGGCGGTGGCATGCAGAAAATGGCGACTCGCGCGTCTCGGAGACATAAATTAAAAACCCGGTGAAGCCTACAACAGTTTTTTCTTTTTCTTTTTACTTAATACTCTGCAGCGCAGCGAACTGCGTTGCTTCTTCTTTGTTAGCAAGGAAACAGCTGATGAAACTTTAATGGCAATGTTATTATAGGCCTAGATTTTGAACTGTCTTAAATCCTATCCGCACTACATTTTCGACGTTTTGAATATGCGATTGTATCGATGTACTACGATAAGAAAAAGAAGAAGTTTACTAATTGTAAATTGTTATATTTCTTCATTTAAAGCAAAAACACGTGTTGTTTTCATTTGTGAGGTTAGATAATAATCTTTACCTTACCGTTTAAAAACTAAATTCCATGCTTAGGAAATATAGGACGTTTAATGTGAATACAGGCTTCAAAGAGAGAAACATTAAAACCAAAGGGCAAAACGTATTTTTAACAAATATAACAACAGAAAATGTAAAAAGAAAATAGATTTACTTCTAAATAGTAAGATTAAAACAAAAAACAAGATTTGTTATTCGTTAGATGGTCAATATTCTTTTGTGTTATTGAGTTACTCAAAAACCTCACTCGAAGCAAATTTTGTGGGAAACACAAATAAATTGGAGACATATATAGTATTCCGAATTCCTTCGAGTTGGTCGCTTTTCCAGTGACTCCACAAAAGCCGAGTATTACTGAATAAAAACAGTATTAGTGGAAACGAGTTCTTCCACAAAGAAGAGAGACATGATAGTAACAGGCAACCCTTATTTTAATTGTTTTTCTTTTACGTGAATTTCACAAAAAGCGTGTATTATTTTATAGACATATTGGTTCCCATGTGTAATTTTTGATTGCATGTTAACATAACAACGCCAACTTTTGGCGTCACAGGCACACATCGGATTTATTGCTAGGAACATTTTCGCAAAAAAAAATATGGCAATAAAACACGAGTGCAAACGTCAACAAACTATTTTATAACATACACAAATACACACTTTCACGACTTCTATTTACTAACTAAAATTATATGCAATATTTACTACATATAGATGCTAATAATCGCATAATCGAAATATCGAAAATGAGTGCCGATACGATTATTGGAGCAGTACCGTTTACCTTTGTCAGCAAGGAAATAGCTGATGAAGCCTTAATGACAATATTATTATTATTATGTTTCTCAACAAATAGGAATTAGTGTGATTATCCAGTTAACACGATACTGTATACGCCGCCAATAACGATATGACCTGTACTAATAATATTATGCTGGTCTAAGTTGTGTTGGTAAGCGTGTTTAACGTACATAAGTATAATTAAAAATCCATGAGAGACAAAGCGTATTTCTCGAAAACGTTTGCAAGCCATGGTTCAATTATGTCGAGCACCAATAAAAGCATTGAATAGGCCTATATACTATAAAATAAAACAACAAAATTATCGGTCAAATATCTCGCTACAGCTATCTAGGGTGCGACGTAAGCTATGAACGTGAAAACGATATCGATAATAAAATAAATAGGTACCAGAAGATGTGTGACACGATTCATAAGGCTATGGGAAAGAAAGTACTGTAAGAAAAGAAACAGATTTGAAATTTTATAAAACAATGGCGGCACCAGTGTTAATGTACGGGAGTGAACCGTGTACAGTCACCCAAAATCAGAGTAAACAAATTCAAGGTGCTGAAATGAAATTGTTAAGGAGAATCAAAGAGCGCACCCTAAGAGATAACGTAAGAAATGCATACATAAGGCGAGAGCTAAATATATACTCGATAAACGACAAAAGTAAACAAACTAAAGAAAACCGGATACAACACATAAAGAGAATGGGTTATTCGAGAATACCAAAAAGGTATTCAGGACAAGCTTCTCGGAGAACTAGATCGAGGCAGACCACGAAAACGGTAGCTGTAAAAACGGAACAGGCTGCAAGCCTAATCCTTGAAGTGAAGAAGAAGAAAATGAACAATATATTTCGGAAGAAACCCGTCGATCGTTCTTGACGTTAATCGTATTTATTATTGAAGAAAGTGAACATTATGATTTGTAAGAGCAATACAGAGCGTAATGCAAAAAATTGATAATTTGTACATTTTGATTCTGTTGGTAACACTTCAAAATTTCTTGTAGGTTTTCTATATAGTGAATAAGTTTTAATACTTACAAGCCTAATTTAGCCACACTCTGTTTAAATAATGAACATCAATTTCCAAACATTCATCAAGTCAAATTAATTAAAAACATACAAGAAGGTAACAAAATAAGTATATGGGAAAATCTCAATAATTACAAACATAATAATATTAATTTCCTAAATATAGAACTAATTCAAATAAAAAACCATATGATTTATTTAAAATTATACATTTATTAAAATAACTAAAATAAAAACATTAAATATTTTTTATAAAACAGATGACTGCGTAAACAGATATTACAGCAATCGAAAATTTAAATCGAAATAAAATCGTTTATTTGTTAATTTATATTATAACCGAAACAAATCGATTACTCGTTAATTCATAAAGAAATCTCTGAAGATACTGAATTATTCTCTCCAACGTGTGTCAAGTGAAAATAGGATAATATAATTTGACAAAATATATGTTTGCAGAACTATTTATTATTTAAAAAAAATATTATGATAATTTATAATATTAGATGCAATAAGTTTAGCAATGTTTCTTGGCGGTCCAAAAACTGTGTCCACAAAAGATTCAAGTATTTTATGAAGCGCAGAGAAGAGGGAAAACATATCGGTTGCCTAATTCACTGACAGTACACAAAAAGTTTAGGTAATAAAATCAACTAATATAGCTTGACTCATACAAACAATTAGCGTAAAGTTTTATCTGGTTTCTGCTTTCGAGTAATATATAATCCTGCAGTATCCTTGACCTTACTTACACACTTACACATACACATGGTCAACAATAATTCTAATAGTCTCTCCTCCATTCATGATAGAAACAACAAATGTAGTGCGCTGCAAATTAAAAATCGTGGTTTTCTTCCTTAGTGGTAACCGATGTTACTACGCCTATTCAGAATTAACGAAGTTGAAAGCGATGAACATATCATTAAAATTAAAAATGTACAAAAACATAATTAAACCCGTTGTAAAATATGCGTGTGAAATATGATTATTAACGCGAAAAGACGAAGAGTAACCAAGAATTGAGGTGTAAGGTGTATAAGGTATATGATGCGCAATATATAGACCTCATGTACAAATGCCAACCTCACCTTCTCTAAGTACAGCCTCGGTTGTATGGTGCACCCTGTTTCAACTGACGAGGAAATGGCGACCGAGTGACTACCGGAATAAGTAGTCTCTCGCTTGCTAGTCCCCAGCTTTGGGTAGATGAACTGGCAAACGGTAGGGTAACTGATTGTCCAGGGATTGAGAAATCAGCCCCGAAGGTGGGATGAACTAGTTACTAGTCAACGACATTGAGATATAGAAGGCAACGAGAAACCACTACATTAAAGATAGTTTGGATATCTCTGGTAATATCATCATGGCTATGTTCAAGGCAAAATTATTTTTTCGAAATGTGGCTCTACCGTAGAATACTGAGCATTTCATGGACAGCGCATATAACGAATGTTGAAGTGCTTAGAAAGATGAAGAAAGAGAGGAAAGTTATTAACACAGTGAAGATAAGAAAGCTTCAGCATCTGGGACATCTCATGAGAAATGAACAGGGATTTTACTTATTGCAGTCCATACTACAGGGAAAAGTACTTGAAAAGGGAAAAGTTGGGCGACCAAGATTATAATGGCTGAGAAATTTAAGGACTTGGTTTGGCATGAATACAACTGACTTATTCCGTACGGCAGTGCAGAAAGTTAAAATAGCCTGTATGATATCCAATAGCCGAAACGGATAGGAACTATCAGAAGAAGAACCAAGAATACTGGAACGTAAAATTATGAGAATAGTTTTCGGATTAGTGGAAAATAACGACGGCTCTTGGAGAATACGAAGGAATCATGAAATTAATAATAATGTAACACACGGAACTGACATAGTAATGTTAAGCTGGCTGGATGAGACACACAATGAAGCTGGAACAACACGGAATTCCCATAAAAATTCTGTAATGAAAACCATTAGGTAGGACATCAAGTGGAAGGTCAAGGAAGAAATGAATCGACGATGCTGTGGAGGATCTGAGGATCTGAGATACGAAGACAGAGAACGCCGTATAAAGAGAGGGCTAAATAGATCAAAGTCGTTGAAGATACGAAACTTCATGGTGGATTGTAAGTAGAGAAAGGTGACATACGTAATATTTACACTAAATTAAGTTACGTTGCGTTGTATGTAAAATTTATTAGTCAGTCGATGCGGGAATATTATTTGCAATAAATGTGCTCCGCAGTCACTGGATTTTTTGTAAAGAACATAATCTATTTTTTTTTTTGTCTGAGTACATCGTGTTGTGATACAAAATACGTTATCACACGTTATCAATAACATTTCACCTTCCTGTAACTATCGCCAAGCTGACAGCTTCTTACCGACTGTCCAAGACGAAACAACAGTAATATAAGAAAAGAAAACGTTAAGTCAGTTACAAACACTTTTAGCTTTAAAAACGGACTGAAGGAGCAAACAGGAAGCGGGAAAATAATGTGAAAGCGTATGTACGATGTTTTTACGACACAGAGTAAAGTGTTGTCACCCTGGCAACGAGGTCACAAAAACACTTCACCTCTCAAAATAACAATTTATGACACAGAGTTTTATATAGTGCCAGGATCAAACTGAATGAAATGTTTATTTAAATTAATATTAATTGCTAATAAATATTGGAAATAATTTGTTAAAAACCGCTTACTAAGCTCCCTGAACTGCAGAACTCGCTCACCATTTTGAATAAAGTACATTTATTATTACGTTAATTCCAGTATTAGGTCATTTTTCAATTATGACTAAACATATAAAAATTGCGATTTTTCTTTACTGTTTCTTTAGTAATATAGCCTACAATTATCATTGTCGTCGTCATCCTTAACGTTTTAGACTAGTAGCCTGTTCCAGTCTCAATTAAAGTCATCCAACCATCGCTTACAGGGTCTTCCCACACTTCTCTTCCTCCTTGGATGATAGTCAATGGCTCTCCTTGAAAACCTAGTTGTATCCATTCTTTCTACGTGTAACCGCTGCTCCGTTTTGTTGTACCGGGAGATTTTCTCACTTAAGCTTTTAGCTATGCTTAGCTCCATTCTAATTTGATCATTTCTGATAAGGTACAACCTTTTACAGCCCTCAAGAACCTCATTCCTCATCCCTCATTTCAATTTCTTGATCTATTTTTTTTTTTTTTTTGGCCCCCGGTCTAAAACTTAACACTATATTCAGACTTAGTTAAAATTCTCTTCAATATCTCACATGAAGTTTTGCGATTTTAACAAACTTTTCACCCACTTTTTGGGTTGTGACGTTCAAAATTTTTTAACTTTTTAAAAATTAACCTTATTTTCATTATTTTCAAGTTGTGGTTTAAGTTTTCTTTAATTTGATATTCCACATGGACTTTTGCGATTTTTTCACAATTTTCATACCCCACATTTTTACATTTTCATCCAAAAGTGGATTTTTGGAGGGATAAATCTCTAAAACAATAGTGTTCTACGGGCTTTAAGTATGGACACGCACGACGAGTTTTCCGAACATCGGTTGATGTCTCAAAAGTTATCGTAAGAGACACATACCCCAAATAGAGAGACATGGACAGATAGACAAACAGACAATTGGCAAAAGGTCAAGTTAAAACTGAGAACTCACTTCGCTCGTTCAATAATTTCATCTTTTTATAACCACTGAGATTTAGGAATTAGACAAGGTAGGCTACCTTATGTCAGCCGTTTATCGTACAAGGAAGCATACCAGCACTATGTGAATCCTCTATTCGATCCTGCCTCCATCATAATATTTTTACATTTGGCGTTGTGGTCCTCAGAATCTGGAGGCAGTCGGAGTGGAGGATTCATCTTATAGAAATCATCCACCGCTTAGGAGTTTTAAATACCTACGCTTCAGGTCTCCATTACCACTCCAAGTTATTTCAGGTACTCATTTACACATGCTGTGTCGATCTGAAACTTAAAACAATCCTAGCTTTTACAACACATCCGGGAATCGAATCCAAGATTAATATCTCCAAACGCCATACCCACTATTTACTAAGTTCCAATATGAAACACCGAATCAGAAATTTATTAAAACATCCGTCAATTTTGTGACAACAAATTAGCTTTAGGGCACATTAGCAGTTTTGATACTTGCCAAACTGTTAGACGCTTCGTGGCATTTTCATTTCATCATCATGTCATACCGACCAGCTTATTTTCAAAAATAAGCAAGAAAAAAAGAAACAATAAGAAGAAGAAACAAAAGCAAAACAAAAAATAAGCAAATAAAATAAACAAGAAATTTATATTTTTGTTATAATTTTCTTTAATTCGATACCCGACATTGACTATTGCGATTCCCTCACATTTTTGCCACCCACCCACCATTTGGGGGGGGGGGAGGACCAATCTCAAAACAGTAGAGTTCTGTATGATAAAAAAAGTATCGATACGCATGCCAAGTTTTAAAAAAACCGGTTGATGCGTTCAAACGTTATCGTGAGACATAGCCCAGATAGACAGAGAGGAAGAAAAACAGAGACAAATGTAAAACGGTCGAGTTAAAACTTAGAGCTTGATTTCTTTATTCAAGTGTCGCATTTATAATGGGATACTGTTGTATTTACTGTGAATCGAACAAGTGGGATAAACCAAACATTTCTGATTGTTTTAACTTCTGGTTTAGATTTTGTTGTACTATATAGAATACACCTCCTCCAATCGCCCAATACAACACAAACTAGCTGCCTTCAGAACTGTGATACATAGACTTAACAACATCCCACTAGATGAAAAAGACTACAAAGACAAACTAAACACGATAAAGTATCTAGCAGAATCCAACGGATACAACAGAACAATAGTCAATAAACTCCTACTTAAAACACAAAACAAACAGACAAAGACAGAAAACAACAAATTCATAACACTAACATACATCAACAACCAAACTGAAAAAATAGCCTACAAATTCAAAAAAGCTGGATACAGAATCGCATACAAAACTACTAACAAAACAGAACACACACACAAAGCACGAAACAAATTCGATCTACCTGGTGTTTACAAAATAAATTGCTCAGATTGCAACAAATTCTACATAGGCCAGACGGGACGTAGCTTCAAACAAAGATACATTGAACACTCAAAGGCATTACACACCACTTCAAAATCCACCTTTGCAAACGAACTCATGAGCAAACCACACATACAAAAACATCGACAATAACATGGACATTCTACACGTACACAAAAAAAAACGAAAACTAGACACTCTAGAACAATTGGAAATATACAAACACACGAAAACACATAAAACCGACATCCTTAACAAACAGACACAATTCAAATCACACGCATTATTCGAACATATCACACCACATACACATATCGATCTTTCAAAAGTCGATACCGTAGCCAAAAACAAGACGGACAGTGCTCCCAACGGCAGCAGCCTCTGAAGAAGCTTTTTAAAAGCGAAAACCGGTTCAGGCTATAAGGTACAACTTTTACGTTTTTATCCACAAAAAACTTTGTGTTTCGAGTCGGTAGTGAATTAATTATATTTAGTTAAGTAACGGACACGTCATGGAAAACGAAATCCAAGAATATAAAATATCTTTGAAACGACAATATTCTGGACACAAACGTTCAAAGAAATGCCAAGCCTATAACTATACAGACCCGATAAGAGAGTATTTTGTTTGAATGCCTCTGAACTCTGCGTTCATTAAGTTAAAAATAAATTGTACCTATAAAATGTCCTTTTTAATATTTATTTAATGCGTGCTCCTGTAGTGACAAGCGACAGCGATAATTATGTTAATCTCGTGTGTGTGTGTGTGTGTGTGTGTTTTACACTTCCGTTTTATGTGAATGCTAACGAGCACATTGCATGGACTTTACTTATCATGCAACTTATACTATAATATGAGAAATGTACATCGTGTAGTTTAAAAATAAATAAACAACAACCCTCCCGTCCCACACACACACACACATACGTACGTGACCACAGCAATGTTGAATACAAAACTACATTCATGATTCATTCGATTTTATAATTGAATACATAAATAACGTGTTATTAAGTCTTATTAATGTAATTCCAACAGCTAATGATGTAACAGTCATTTTAGTTTTCATTTTGGATGTTATTAATTATTGCTTTTAATTATTTTTGCCACCTTTTGGCTATTAATTAAATTAAATTACCACCGTTTATTTAATTAGTTGGATCGGTGCAGGGTAGGATTCATTATTTAAGCCCAACCCTAGCAGTGGTTGTTATTGGCTGCACTTTGTCTAAACCGTCTTCCCCACCTGACGAGACCAGGGCTGGATTAACTCAAGAGTCCGGCTGGACAAGATACAAGTCTGTTATTACTTACCGAGTGACTGATAGACTATAAACTATTCTTTGTTTTCTTTTGATGTCGAATAAATACACCGTTCGCGTCGACGATCACTGAGCAGGAGAAAATCGATGCATTCTACAACATGAAACATAATAATGGTTATGTTATTATAATAATATAATATAATTATTATACATAATAATAACACATTATTATGGTTACTGACTGACTGATTGTTTCTTTTGCGCAAATGTTGCGTTTAGCTGGCGGCTGAAAGATATTATCATGCTCTTAAGCTTTTACCTTTTGGTAAACGGTACTCTATCTTTTTTCTAGGATCCTCTAGTTCGGGAACGTTCTCTAGCCCAGTGGTTCCCAAACTTTTCAGTCCGCGGACCACCTCCAAAAAATAAAAAATTTCACGGACCCTGTCTGAGTTATGAAATAAAACAAACAGTAATTATTATACAAACTCTAATATTTTAATTAAAATGTATTAAAATCAAAAATTTTTTACTTGCAAAATTATAATATTAATGATATCAAACATAATTTAATGTGAACAATAAAGCTGCTATTGAACAGTTAGCTCTGCAATATTAGGTTTAATGTCTGATAATTTCAATATTAAGTCACACTCGACATCAAGTTTATTTCTTAACTTTGCCAACCTCGGCTCTATCTTTCCAGCCACACGTGTCGAAATCCAGCTACTTAGGCGTAAAACCTGCTACATCGAAAAACGTTATGCTTAGATCAACGCGATCAGTTCTGCGTTGATACGGCGTTCTAGTCAGTTCGGCTGGCAAACAGATCTCCTACGCGACATGATTTAAAGACATTATTAAAGCCATTAGTTTGAAGTTACTTTTACAATTACAATTAGTTTGCACCAGAAAAAACTACTGGCATCTTCTACTAATTGTTTTAAGATTCTAAAATTTAGATGTTACACTACAAAAAATCGGAGAAAATTACGGTATATTCTATTTTTTCTTAAAAGTGTTAGCGGACCCCACTTTGTGAACCACTCCTCTAGCCCAAACCAATCGGTTTGTATAGTAATCACCAGTCACTACCAGTATTTCCCGTTTCAAATCTCGTTTTTTAGCAATTGATTACTTGCTTTAACTGGCTGCTAAACAACCTCGAGCAGTCGGTTTTTTCTGTACAATTCATCCGTGGCGTAACTCCTTTTTTGGAGCCCTCCGCAGGAATCCTTCGCGGCCCTCCTTCTATCTTTACTTAATTCATCCCATTGATCCCTCTTGAATACTAACCCTCTCTTATAATTTTTGAAGCTGCGAAAATTACCCACATAACGTAAAAAGAATGCGTTCTCCTCAAGACTGCTTAAAATCTCTCCTTCTAAACCTAGACCAGTTTCACCTGTCTTCTTCTTCTTCTTCACTTCAAGGATTATGCTAGCAGCGTGTTCCGTCTTCACAGTCACAGTTTTTTTGGTCTGCCTCCGGTTATTTCGATAAATACTAAAAAGCTTTGACTAATTTTTAGGCTTTTGGGCCTTCTTGTTTCGTCTTTACAAATTGAGACATATCTAATTATTTGATTTGGTTGATCTTTTCTGTTAATGTATTACATCCATTTTATAGGATCCATTACTATAGAAAAATTTATCAGATTCGATCTGTTTCAAAATAATATTTTAAAATTCTTTTAGATAAAAGCTGAATGAATTCATTTTGAATTTTTGGATTCATATACTTCTTCCTGTTCTTCGGACCACTGATTGTTGCAAACGATGGATCATATTTACTCAAAAGATCGATAACTACCTAAACGTTCCCGCTGTTGGTCTGGCCTGTCTTCTCTTTATGATCATAAAGACTGAATTTGAAGCTGAAAGTGCCATCGCCGCCTAGGGAAACTCATCGTCACAATCTATGCGGTGCCGATGGTTACCTACGTGACCACTGTATGATGCTACTTAGCCAAGACCCATAAGCGAAACTTTCAGTCCCTCTTGAACCGAGGACTGAGCTGGGCGTGCAGAGCCCACTACCTGACATCGAATAAGATTGTCCGTGAATCCCTGCGTGTCCGTTCCCTGAACGCCTCTATACGGACACTTTCCTGAAAGTTCTGTCGCCGCAGTGCCCACTTCGAGCACTATCACCTCATTAGTGCCCTCGGTCGCAACCCATCTGTCCAGGTGAATCTTGGATCCGGCCTCGGCGTACACTCACCCTCAATTAGGTGACTAATTAACCCCCACGGCCGGAAGCAGGCCACACTTCTTAAAATCCAGAATATTTTATGGTCCCTGCGACAGGAGCTATACTCGGGACGCAGCAGACGAGCCGGCGACGGACTTGCCCTTCGTCTCGCACAACCCCTCTCCTACTACCAGTGTCATAGTAACATTTACAACGCTATCCAGTACTTTGGTCCATTTAATAGTCTCCTTTCGTAGCTCACAACGAATAACGATGTAGGCCTGGTCCGTGGCCTCTTAACTGTGCATCCTTAACTGGAATCACCGCTGTATTGTGCAGTTAAACAAATAATGTATACTCTCAAAATACATCTTCAGGTATTGGTAAAGTATATGTATATGTTTTTTATGTTAAATACATAGGCAGACATCTGGTTTTACTTAAGTTCAATGGTTTATTCCCATTCTTAAAAAATTAAGGGAAATTTTTGAGCGGTCTGCAGACCCTACCGCATTGCGCCCCCGCTGGCCCAGCTGTTACGCCATTGCAGTTATAAATAATTCAAACAAACTGTTCCTCTCTGTAGGCAATTATTAGTTAAAGCTTCTTACAGAATGGTTACAATTTTTCTTACTTATTCAACTTCTTAATTTCAATTAATTTAGTTATTCTTCAAACAAAATCGAAACAAGAACTGAAACTAACAATCGTTGGTTACAGTCCCTATCTACATCGCTATGAATCGAAGAGGAGAAAGCTTCCTATTCAATAGGTTTTTGGCATGCTGTGCTCCCTAGCCAATCAAGTGGCACTTGATGCTGATTGGTTGGTGTTGTTTTTCAGCTTAGATTGTGTTGGTCCGGAAAGTTTATTTGAGTGGGCTTTCTCAGGATAGTCTGTACCTCACCATTTGGATGAATGGTCTACCAGACACCGTGCCAACTGTTTCCGACAGTCAAGATGGCGTCTGATGGTGGGGTTGAAACATCTGTCCAGCATACAAGCAGTAGACCAAGGCCTAACAGCCCGGCAAACAGTAGGTCTAAAAGTATAATCTACATCTATTAGAAAACCTTCTAACTCGGTTGTAATCAGAACTTGAAAAGCGGAACTGACGGAAACTATCTACGTAGGGTATACGACTCACGATCATATCTGCCGCCCGCTCACAAAACACTAATTTATACACACTAAAAGAGGGTCTGTTCCCTTATTCTACAGTTATGGGTCGACACCCTTCTATTATTAAATTATTACTAAATTCTTAACCACGATTGGCTAATACTAGCTTAGTTGCCAGACGTTTCTTCCAATTCTTAACACTTCCTACTATTATTCGACAGTTCTGATACCACGTGACCTTTTGTCAACGATTCAGAGTGAGTTATTTTATTCGTGAAGCCGACGTTCTCACGGAACCACACGAGTTCCATCGGCTAGCCTACCTCAAGATAGGGTATCAACTTTACGACCGACATTTATGTTTACAGTCCGGACATGTGACCGTTAAATCTTATTTTATTACTCTGCTAATACACCCCAAAACACCTGGTGTCGTCTTTCGCCTAATAGGTTTCTAATCTGTATAATATGTCACATAATAGTTTATTATTATTATTATTATTATTATTATTGTTATTATTATAGTACACTTGATTGATATTTCCAGCTCGTAAATTTGCAGACGTATTCTTTTCATAGAAGCATTTTAATTTTTTTTACCGTACATGTTTTGTTTAATCTGCTTGTGAGAAAGTTTCGAAGAGACCATAAAACATTTGTCTCAACAAAAGAAACACAGTAAAAGTTTACTTTATTATTGATAATTACGTGGGTCATTAAATAATTAAAAAGGCAAATAGCTGTAGAGGAAAAACGGTTGGTAGGCGGAGTATGATATTTTCAGAACTTTAAGTTGCCATGCCTGTGATGAGTTCTGATCAGCTGTTTGATTAGAATTTTTTTTTTTATAACCTCAAATTCTCAGTTAAAGATGCCGAGTCCTCTTGAAGTTTCAGAATTAGTTGAACAACGTGCAGTCATCCGTTTTTTTCTTTACAAAGAAGAAAAACTGGCTAAAATTTGCTCTCGTATGACTAAACAATATGGGAGAAGCTGTACGAACCGTGGAAAGATTTTTATAAGTGGGTGAAACAGTTTAAAAGTGGTCGAACCTCAGTGATTGGCGAGCATCGTTCTGAACGTCCAGTTGAGGTTTCAACTTCAGCGCTTGAAACTCGCACAGACGCCCTTATCCAAGAAGACCGGCTGATTACAGTTGAAGTTGTACCAGAAGAATTACAAGTAAGTGTTGGAACAGTTCATAACATTATCAGCCAAAAGCTCAAGTACAGTAAAACAAGCGGAAGACAGGTTCCAGTAGAGATGACCAACCAATAAAAGAAGACTAGACTTAGAGCGTGTACAGAACTGAAACAACGTTATATGGAGGAACAAGATGCCTTTTCGGATAGAATTCTAACGTGTGATGAAATATGGATTTATCATTTTGAGCCGAATCCATAGAGTGGAAACATGAGAGGGAATAGGCACCGACATCAACATAAAGATTTATTTACAGCAGAGATATAAAAGCTTATTCTGAGATGGGACAAGTATACTGTTACGACATTCTAACTGATCGTCGTATGGTACAGTGGAAAACAAAATACAAGACACCAATTTAGTCACTAATCACCAGTTTTAATTATCTCAAATAATAGTATATAATCAACTCGTACAATAATTCCAGTTAGATATGTCCACACGCAATAACAATGCCAATTAATAGTAGAGTTCCACACAATTATGCATACAATATTTCTTCACTTCGACAAATACTCTATCCGCGCTAACGAAAATCGCTCACGTAACTGAACTTGACCGTCGCTGAATGCCCATATTTGTTCCCCGCTAATGTTCCAGAATAATCTGTCACTTTAAATGACTTGTTAAAAAAAAAAACAGGCGCTCTCGAGAATCCACTAGAAACAGTGTCCTTGAACACACTGCGGTGACCGGTACGGTCTGGTGTAGACTCGATAGTTGACGCGTAATTGTCTTTCATCTCAAAGTACCAGCAATATGCACGCACACACACACACACACATTATAGCCGGGCTCCGCTGGAATGGCCGAGAAACACGTAGCATGTTTTGTAATGTCACGATGTAAATACATACAGCGATCGTAGCAACTTATTGTCCGTTAACACGAAATAACGGTTAACACGAATAAAACAGCTGGTCCTCGTCATTTCGTGTTAAACGTGTTCCACTGTACTGTAATTAAATAGGAAAATTACGATTAATAAATTAAATATTAATCGGAAAATAAAATAAAAATTGAAATATATAATTGAATTCCTTTTTTTTAACAACAATCAATAATTTTCTTGTGTACCTTATGTTCTTCTACTTTTAAGAAGATTTTAATACATTTTTAGCCCCCCAATCGTGTTTTGCTTTTTTGCAATGGGTATACAGTTTTTCTGGTGTGTTAGTAACAAGTACCTAAACACTAAAAATAAAAGGTACTACACTAATTAAATTGAAAAGCAAAATGACAACGTAATAAAGGCTGTAAACTCTTGTCAGCTGACTGTGTGTAAATGATGCCTAAACGACCTGATACGCTACTTAATTAAAGTCAACCTTAACCGTCGGTTCAGAATAAATAAAACTCCTGGACTTGAACACAAATTCCTATTTAAACGGTCGCCTTTTATGAAGTCATAAAGTCTGTTTAATTACAAAGACATTTTTGAAAATGGAGTGCAAGAGTGGGTGGGAACCAAATCAAGAGAGCCAACTTTTTGATGCCGGTTAATTTGAAAGTTTATTAAACCATTATTATTATGTCCGGCTGTACAATGTTTACACATTTTCCAGAACCAAAGATTACAGAAGTGATTGAATTCTCACCTTCCACTGCTGCTTGTCCATCCAAATATCTTCTTCAATTTCTCGTTCCCTCAATATAGTCTGAATTTCCTCTATCTAGGTGATAGATAGGTGGTTTTCCTCTTTTCCTTCTTCCTGGTGGGGTCCATTCCATTACTCTCCTTGGCAATCTTTCCTGTGCCATTCTTTTCGTGTGTCCATATACCATTGTAATTTTTTGTTTGGATAAAATCAACAATTGAATTGTTCACATTCATTCTGTCCTTAATGACTTCATTTCTAATTTTCTCTGGATACTTTTGGCGAACGTCTCTAAAAGTTCATCTCTGCTGTCATTAATTTTGTTCTTGTCTGTTTATTAGTAGTTCAAATTTTTGAGCCGTAATTCATTCTTCTAACAATGGTTTTAGATTCTGCTGTAATTTGCTTGTCCCAGAGGATTCGATTTAACGTAGATATAGTCCTTACCGAATAAGAAAGAATAGTTGTAGACGAAAACGAAAATAATATTCGTACTCGCGTGTGTGAATGTGTAGCTTTCCAAACAACAAAATTGTTTATTCAGTGTTGCCGACACAGCTTTAAAAAAATTGCAAACGTTTTTTTAGAAAAATTGGAATATTTCACTATATGATAAAAGAAATTCATGATTTTCATGAAAACGAGAACTAAATAAGAGTTCTAAATGACATAATAGTTTATTTTTTTTAATCGGCAATAATAAGAATCTACTTTTTTAAATTCGTAAATGTGTCCGCTAATGCAAGCAACGACTTTGTGAATAAGTTGCATAAGTTTAACTTTATGTGCGGGACCATTAGGCAAACACTTTAGTCAGCAAGTAAAGGAACACGCCTAAAATTCTTCAAGGTGATGGCTCTTCCCACACTTTTTTATGGGCTGCGAATTTGACTTTAACGAAAGGCCAGGCCAGTCGCATGCAAGCGACTGAAATGAGATTTCTCCGGCACGTGGCAGGGTATATTCTCCATGTTCATATATGCGGCATAAACTGAACATTATGAGTATACTCGACAGGATCGCCCAGTATCGGCTGAATTGTTGGGAACGTCTTTGCCGAATGGATGACTGCCGCATCCCCAAAACAACTGTAGAACAATAAGCTGAGGGGACGGAGAGGTGTGGGACGTCCAAGGAAGCGCTGGAGTGATCAGCTCTAATCTTTGCCTGTTTGAGACCGGAACAAACCATCCTTGGTTTAATACATGAAGATCATGATGATGATGAAATTCGAAAATATTTTCCATGTTGACCATTGCAGTAATCATAACAATTTTAATAACTGTGTCTTAGCATTTGTAATAAACGTATTTCTGTGTCCGTTAATAGACGTAATTCAGCATTTTAGGAATTACTGTAATTTGTTTCTATTGTAAGGAACTGCTGTACTCCAGTTTGGTTTAAGCAAAAGTAATGAAACGCGAATAAAGATATTAACACGCCTTGCATTATTAATCCTACGCCGCAAGTTTGAAAGTAAAAACTTGTAAGCGACCATACTCAGGGTTTTGATAATAACACTTAGATGGAAAGTAGAATATAAGTAGTATTAGCTGCGAGCAGTAATCCTATTACTTTGGAAATAACTTTCTAAAGTCGGCCATTAGAAAGAAATAACTAATAACAGAACAAAGTCTTCTTTAACGTTTTATTCTCTTTTCCATGGTGCAGCACAATTGTATTACAACTTACAACTCTCATTGTAAGTTTAGTAACTCGCTATCATTATTGATACGGCCATCATTATTAATTAATATTATTGATTTCCTGTGCCAGTAACTTTAACCCTCACATTAATAAACTTTCGTATTGTGTATTATAGTTGTACTAACAATAATAAAAAATTCTGTTACATCTAATACTAATATTGCTTAGTTTCATTATGACTCCATCGTATTTTCCTCCTTCTCCTCCTTTCCTCCTTCTTCTCCTCCTGCTCCTTCTCCTCCTCCTATATCCTATCTTTCTCTCCTTCCTCCTCCTCCACCTCCTACTTCCGTCGTGCTACTCCTGTTCCTGCTCCTGACCTCCTCGCCTTCTCCTCTTTCTCTTGCTCATCCTTCTGTTCCTGCTCCTTCTCCTTCTCCTGCTCCTTCTCCTTCCCCAGTTGGTTCTACTTCTAATCCAGATATCACTGACGGCTACTTCTCCTTCTCCTCGTGCTGCTGTTCGTCCTGCTCCTGCTCCTGTACATCCTGCTCCTGTACCTCCTGCTGCTGCTGCTTCTCCTCCAGACCTCTTCGCCTCTTTCACCTCTTGCTCTTACTTCTCCTGTTCTTCCTTCTCCTCCTCTTCGTCGTTGTCTTTCTCTTTCTCATCCTGTTCGTCACTCTTCTTTCTTCTTTATCTCCTACTTCGCCATCAAGAAGGAGACGTTTTCTTCGTCTTTCAACTTCTTCCAACTATCGGCTTGTAATTACGAATTGGTTTCACAGTGTGATAAAACTTACTCTTAATCGTGTACATTTATATTTAAGTTCACACATTTCATCATAAATAGACAATATCTAGGCTTCACTCGAATATTGTTATTTCCTGTCTACCAACTCTCGTGTAGCTGCAGGAGCGTCATTTCTCTTGCTCGCATGCGATATATGTATTTCTCTCTGTAACCAAAGAATCGCCGTCGTGTACCGTAACTGGGACTTTGTACAATTGACGTCGAGTCCATCAACTTTCCAGACACCGTCTCGTTCTGTCACATTAATTGATAACTCATTGTACTAAGATTATTATCTACGTTTCTGCCTTGCTAAAAACACACATCACAACCCAAACTAAGTAAGTACACAACATATTCGATGTTCCCATTTTTAAACGATATTTTTGTTCATACAATGTTACTGATTTCGTTCACTCCGTTCATACATTTTGGCCCATCCATGCCTTGCTAATTTTATGAGTGAGTATGAATTGATTGCAGTCTGTCGTCTTATTTCTCTATAAGCAACAAGTCGACAGTTTATATGACATCAACATTCAAAATTATCTTCTTAATTACAAAAAATTAAATAGCAAGTGATATTTTTATGTTCGTAATTTTATTCGCAAAAATTTTAGTCCTCCCCAGGATTCAGTAGTAGAAAATGCTGGCAGCGCCTTCGCCCCCCTGTAACAAGTGCTCGTAACTACAAGTGTGCGTGTTTGTATTACAAGTGTTCTGAGTTCTTAGTGGAAAAGCAAAAGAAAGAACATACTAATCTGACAGTAATAGCGTAAGTAATTTATATTGTTAGGACGGTCTACTGATGGTATGGTACTGTGGAAAACAAAATACATGTCACCAATAAAGTCACTAAAAACCAGCTTTAATTTTCACAATTAACAGTTTGTAACCAACAAGTTATTCAACAAGATTATTCTCGTACAGCAATTCAAGTTAATCTGTCCACACAAATAATAATGTCAACTACTATAATGAATCCCCCACTATAATCACTTTTTACTAATACACACCACTTGAAACGCACTGTGTAAATCGCCCGACAATAACTCGAACCTCACTTGTATAAATCGCCACTTCAACTGAAACTTAGCACCGCTGAATGCCCACATTTTTAACCCCGCTGAGATTCCGGATTAATCCATAATACGCGTCACGACCACACTAGAGCGTAATTGCTTGCGGCCTTGAACACAGTGCGCGCGCCCGGCGAAGTATGGAACAGTCTCGTTAATGCAAGTTGAGAATCACGTACGCACACAACATTACAGCCGGGTTCCACTGGAATAGCCGAGAACACGTAAAATGTTGTGTAACGACGTGACAATATACTCTGTTTCCCACAACTAATATACTGTTACGATCGTCGTAGGTACAGTGGAAACAAAATAAATACAACACACCAATTAAGTCACTAATCACACCTTTAATTGTTACAGTAAAACAGTTCGTAATTAACAACACAGTTTCTACAGCAAATCAAATGAAAATTGTTCACTAATATTAAAACTCAATTGTATTACAATTATACCGTCCGAATATAAAACGCAACACTTCACTACTAACTACTTGAACGTACACAGTAATAACTCGAACCGCTCTGTAAATATATCGCACTAATACTCTCGAACCGCACTATCCAATATCTCGCATGGAACTGAAAACTAAGGCTGCTACCCGATGTATTTATAGTCACGCTCACACACCAGAAGCTTCCGAACTGCGTCTTATCTCTCGTGAACTACGTAATTACTACGGCCTTGACACAGTCCGAGCGAAGCCCGGCACAGTCGAGAAGATTCTCGCAAAATGCGTCTAGTAGCACGTACACCACACGCTTACATCGAGATCCTTCTGGCACATTCTATAAACGCGTAGATTGTTCTGTGCTGTCGTAGCAATATTATTTTTTTTAATGTAGAATGTGTTTCATGAATATTGTCTAATATGACAACATCAAATTGATAATAAACCAGGCTTCTAGGCCGTCTTCAGTTGCTTTTACCGAAAAACATTGTCGGGTAACGTTCGGCCAAGATCTGCCGTAATTATTTGTTTAACACTATCGCTTCGCGGCCTGAAGAAGATCCCCGAGGTGGGATTGAAACGTTGCCGACGGTGTCGCTAGTGAACAGCAACCGACCACGTTGTAACAGCCCGATTTATTATCCATGTAGTAATATTAATATTAACACCGACCGTGTGTGAGCTTACAATATAAATTAAAATCATAAGACTTCCAAAAATTGTTGACAACATTTTTAATTGATAAATGAAATTTAAATATTCAATTAAAGTACGTATCATAAACAAGATAATAAAGTCATCAATCGTCAACCCTTGTTGAACTCTACAACCCTTGGTGGGTATTGGCCTGCTCCAAGAGTCGATTCCATTCCTCCCTATTGCATGCCTTGGCTTTCCAGTTTCTCATGTTCAGCTTTCCGAGGACCTCCTCTATCTGGTCTTTGAATCTACATCGAGATCTTTCTCTTTTTCTACTACCCATTGGATTGTGGTAGAAAATATGTTTCGTAGGCTGTCCTTCCTCCATTCTCTCTATCTGTCCAACCAGTTTAGCCCTTTCTATTTTCCTTAGCCTCATAATGTCCGGCTCTTTGGAAAGATGGTTCATAATTATACCGCCTGCGCCATATTCCAATTTCTTGTACTCCTCTAAATATTGTTCTTAGAATCCGTCTTTCACAGCAACCAAGAAGTCTCTCGCTATTTTTTGTCACTGTCCAGGTTCCTGAAGCATATGTCAGCACTGACCTGATAAGTGTTTTGTAGATTTTGCATTTCAAGATAATAAAGTAAGTGTTTGAAATTAGGAAAACGTATTCTAAATTATATATAAAGGTGTGAGTGTATGTGTGTGTGTGCGTGTGCGTGCGCGCGCACACGCACACAATTTTTAAGGTTCTACGGAAATATAAAAGACTAATGGTATTGGTAAGCGTCGGAACAGAGGATTTGGAGTTTTTTTTTAACCAGAGAGGCGGGCGGCGGCTTCAATAGAATCCAATATGCATGCAGATTATTCAATATCGCTTTTCTCTCCACCGATTTCCTCCTTGGAAACGTAATCTCGGTTTGTCTTACAAAATGTACCCTACTTCTCTCCAACACACACACACAAGGCACAATGTACCCTACTTCTCACCAATACACACACACAAGGCACAAATATTCGTCTATGTATGCGAGTGTGAAAAACGTATTTATAAGGATTCTATATTCTGAATAAAACACCCACTTGCCTGCCGAGAATAGCGGTTTCCATGGTTTCGTTTATATTTTTACTCAAGTTAAATGTAATCCAAAGTCTTTTTGCATAACAATGTAGGTGTGTAGGTGGTATTGAGAGTACGCGTGCCCTTTGATGAACTTCCTTTTTAATCTACTACAATGTTCCATGCGTCGCATTATTTTACGGTAATAGCCTTCATGACGTCATTTGCCTAGAGCTGTCAGTCTTTTACAAAGGCAGCGTGTGACTGTCAAATGATAAATTGAATACGCCTTGCAAGTTCTTAACCTTCAACATTAAGGCTTCAACATTGTTGAAATTATTATTATTATGAGCCGAGCTGTTAAGCCGTGGTCCACAGTTTGTCGTTATTGACAGACGTTTTGGCCATCATCATTGTCTAGACTGACACGGTGTCCATCAATTCACCTCTGAGATGATGTAGAGACTATGTGTTTTGCCCGAGAAAGCCCAATTTTATAAATTTTTGTACCAGTACGATCTAAGTTGAGAAGGAGCATCAACCAAGCAGCATCAAATACGAGGGTCATTCAATAAGTAAACAAACAAACAGCTGTGGAGCAAAAACGTTTTATTCAATCAATACATTTTTTTTTTACTTTTCAACGTAATCTCCAGCAATGTCTATGCACGTGTCCCATCTCTTTACAAGCTTTTTTATTCCCTCAGCAAAGAATTCTTTACCTTGATGTCGAAGCCAGTTTTGGACTTTTTCCTTCACTTCTTCATTGCTGTTGAACTTGACACCACGCAAAGTCTCCTTGAATGGGCCACAAACAAGAAAAAGTCAGATGGGGCAAGGTCAGGGCTATAAGGGGGATGAGGCAGGATCTCCCAACCTACTTCTTTTTTTTTATTGTTTCGAGCGTCAGTTTTGCCGTGTGTGGGCGGGCATTGTCGTGAAGAAGAATCACACCTTTCCTCTGCCATCCCGGACATTTCTTCTTCAATGCAGGCTTACCTTTGTTCACAGTCATGTCAGAATAGTACTGACTATTGACGGTACACTGGTATTGTACGTAATCACAGAAAATTGGGCCTTGGGAGCTCAAAAAGATGGTTAACATCACCTTACCAGCCGATGGCTGGGTTTTGAATTTTTTTTGGCGGGTGAACTGGGATGCTTCCACTCCTTGCTTTGTCGCTTTGACTCAGATTCAAAATAGTGAATCCAAGTTAATGGTTATAGTGGTTCCAAACCCAAAAATCTTATAACAGAACGCTGTTCTTCGAAAGTACTGTCCTCAAGAGGACACGCCATCGTAAATAAAACTGTATTGGTTATGTTTAGGCAATATATTATTGAACAGCTGATCAAAACTGACAACGACGTTGCCAGGTAACACTCCTGAAAGTTTCGATCAGCTGCTACAATTAATTTCTTTTCTACAACTGTTTGTCTGTTTACTTATTGAATGACCCTCGTACTATCTGATTGGCTTAGGAGCACAGCACGCCAGATCCTATTCAATATTAGGCTTTCTCTCCTTCGATTCATCGCAACGAAACCATGTTTGAAGATTTCCACGGACTCCAAGCGCACCTGAGGGCAGTAGGTACTCGCCGAGGACAAGATCTTGGTCTTCTCAAATAGAACGCGATGATCAGCGTTGGAGAGTGCACGCTCGGCTACTGCAGACTTCTCCGGCTCCTTCAGGCGACAACAGTGGCTGTGCTTCGCGGTGCTAATCAACAATGAATACGCCTTATTTAAATTATGATTAATATTTAGGTTAAGTATTGCTACGCTGTAGAAATAACCGTTGCTGAGTGACTACGTGATGCCTTGCACATATGTTTACGCGACAAAGTTACGGAACACTCGACTGTTCTTTCGGCATCCAGCAGACCCGCTAAGTCACTAAAATGCTAGGCGGCGAAGTGTAAGTTCTGGATTTCGAAACGGCCCAGTGCGTTTAGAAGTGGAACGTTAATAAGGTGACATTTATTATTGTGTGCCAGACGCGTTTAACTTCAGTTATTTCATAAGAGTACCTTTGTTGATTTCTGACTGTTGTTTCTTCTTAATTAAAGTTACCCATTGGTGACAGTTATTTTGTTTCCACTGAACAACACGACGATCGGTTTGACCGTCGTAACAATATTATACAAATTCCTTAGGCTTTCGCGCCGACGTCAACACTGTTGGAACTATTATTTGACGGGTTGTTAGGCCGTGGATTTCTGACTGTTGTTTCTTCCTAATTAAAGTTACCCATTGGTGACAGTTATTTTGTTTCCACTGAACAACACGACGATCGGTTTGACCGTCGTAACAATATTATACAAATTCCTTAGGCTTTCGCGCCGACGTCAACACTGTTGGAACTATTATTTGACGGGTTGTTAGGCCGTGGATTTCTGACTGTTGTTTCTTCCTAATTAAAGTTACCCATTGGTGACAGTTATTTTGTTTCCACTGAACAACACCACGATCGGTTTGACCGTCGTAACAATATTATACAAATTCCTTAGGCTTTCGCGCCGACGTCAACACTGTTGGAACTATTATTTGACGGGTTGTTAGGCCGTGGATTTCTGACTGTTGTTTCTTCCTAATTAAAGTTACCCATTGGTGACAGTTATTTTGTTTCCACTGAACAACACCACGATCGGTTTGACCGGCGTAACAATATTATACAAATTCCTTAGGCTTTTACGTCAACGTCAACACTGTTGGAACTATTATTTGACGGGTTGTTAGGCCGTGGATTCTTGCTTCCGTGCAAGGCAGACGTTTCGGCCCCATCGAAGGTCATCTTCTCTCTACTTCAGCACTGAGCTGAATTGACGGACACCGTGCCAATTGTTTCTGACTCTGAAGATGGCCTTCGATGATGGGGCCGAAACGTCTGTGCTGCACACGAACAGTATACCACGCTCTAACAGCTCGCCAAATAATAGTGTCAACAGTATTATACAAATTTTACGCAAACTGACACCGGAGAGAGTAAAATAATTACTGTTTTATTTTTATTTTTGAACGTAAACCATTCGTTTACCAGTGACAGTGAATATGATGAAAAGTTTAGCGTAACTGGGTCAATTAACTTAAGTGTTAAAACGATGCGACAAACCCCCACCACAGTTGTTAGTAGCAACTAAAACTAATGCTTCAAAAATTCTTAGCATTCGCCACCACAAAAATGTTTACATCTATAATTTTCAGTTCATATAGGTTACCACACAACCTCCCATGCGTTAGTCTAGCCTTTTCTTCTAATGACTTCTAATACTTTGCGCTTTTTGTCCATTTACTACTTTTACATAAAATTACTTCCATTTATTGTACCTATATTAATAATTATCTTTTATATAGGAAATAGTTTTTTGTTTGTTTCTTGTTTTATTTACCTTGAACTCACATATTTCTTCTTTGTGAGGCACTGTTTTTTTTTTTTAAGAATAGTTGGTTGTAGTCAGTTTTTTAATTACTAAAAATTGTGGATACAGAAGATTGTGGATAAATGTATACAAACGATTGTGTATTTGGTGCGTGAAAACTCAATGAAAAGTAACCTTGATGATGACACTGAATATTGTCGAAACGTCGACAGAAATTATGTAAAGTTGTGTCTATATTTATCGACCGATTCTCCATAAACCTTTAATTATAAAAATTGAAGATTTTTTAAAACTCTGTAACATTTTATAATTTTGCTGATATAAATGGTTTGACATCCCTAAAATTTCAATGTCATGTCTTTAAAAGAATCTACATTAACTTATTTAAAATAAGCGATATAGATTTTTCAAACTCCCTTGAGAACCGATAAACACACATTATTTCTTTCCATTAAATTTACCGTTGCCTATAAAGTTTACGTTAGTTTTATTTATTGAAACAAAATAATTTCAGTTACTCATTAATACTATAGCGTTATCAACATAGACTGTAATTAGCAGCAGTTTCGCTACAAAGTAGTCCTACATCTTACAGGCAATGTTGTGGTATTGCGATGCTCTCTGTATCTTTGTGTAATCAAAAATGGAAGCTTTTCATTTCCCAGCTGCCGTGCGCCGTTTTTGTTACAACAATGAGCGTAACTCGAATGTCACTGCCGTTTCGACATGCCATACTGTGCTGTGTATACCTTTATTCAAAATAACCGTATAATACACAATATACATACATATAGTGTGTACACATTATTTAAAGCGAGCCACCTATTCTAATACTCTGCTATATATTTTATTACATAACCAAACACGTCACTGAACTATTTAAATTATTATTCAGGCTGTAAGGCGGTGGTCTGTTAAAATTTTTACGCTGATTGATGTTGATATTAATACGTTGACTGCGTTACAAGCCTCGGGGATATGTAACGCACATTGACATCTGTTACACAGAAATTTTTGTAAAACTCAGTCTCTGTGCAGACTGTGGAAACCGGTGTCTTTAATCCATAATTTTCTCTAAGAAACTCTGGAAAAAGTTCCAGTTTGATACAGAATTTAATTAACTGTATTTTCACGTACATATCGATATGTAAGCCACAAAGCAAATACGACATAACCTCTGTGGGGCACATACCACCGGGGATATGGACTGCCTTCTGTGAGATGTTGATTCTCGCGTATATAAATTACTATTTACAAATTCCAAAAGTGTAACACAAATTTTGAAATTATTATTCTTTAGCTTTATAGACAATTAACACATTAACGACCATGGCGGACGTATACAGTTGGTTTTATAAAAACGGCACTAGGTAAACAACAAACTATAATCAAGATAAAAGTTTGACAGTCTTTAACTATGATCTAATAACTGCAGTGACATATATTCGACTACTAAGAAAACACTTTGTTTTTACATAACGAAGTGAACGCGGTAACATTCATAAAGCAAAAAAAAAACACATTGGAAATTATATGCGTATACTGAAAGGAAACAATATGTAATACACTTTTAGATATAGGCCTTATATTACTACTATTTTGTTACTACTTTGCATACTACTTGGCCTACGAGCATGTATAAAGTAAGGGTTTATCAAATTAAATTATTCCATGACAAAATTAATATTTATCACATATCAAATTTTAACAATAAGATATCACACTTACTTTCGTGTACTATTAAGATATTTGTAATGCTCCCACGTTATGGGCGACAAATATTAAGATTTTCAATATTCCAATTTTGGATGCGCCAAATTAAAGATTCTTAAGAACTATTAAGATTTATTGAGAACTGCACCACTCAAATTTATATTATTAATTATTACTTGGGCGCCAGAGCAGGAGATCTCAGGTTTGTTTATGAAATAACAACAAACTGTTCAGATACTAATAATTGTATTGTTAGATTCTTGTTACTGAATACATCTTAGACTTAATCATTACTATCCTCTTTATAGTTAATAACAACCAAAGAATTTATTAATATTTCTAGTTTACAGTTTCTTCGAAATCAGATTAATCAAGTATATTCAAAGGAGTACTTAGTAGATTCAATTTACTCCATTAACAAACTTCAATCATCGCTATTAATCAAACAAACATATATGTGTATATAAGTATATCTATCATCAATTCTTAACTGCTACGACTTCTATACTATTCAATCTATATTTAATTATTTAATTCATTTATCGTTTCAATAATTATTAGTTTTGGTTTCTTACTTTGCTATATCATAAGTCACCCAAACATGTCGTCTAGCATAAATTGAATGTTTAGTATCTGAACATCGTGGGTCTTTTTAAAATGAGATGAGTTTATTGAAATATGAAATTTATGTTAATCAATTATATTGTAATTTATAAATGAGACATTGTTACTTGTTGCAGGATTCCTGATAGGCGAATGACGACTTGTATTCTTGCGTTAACTGTCACACGACACTTTCACTGATCACGCTTTATTAACTTTCTTTAACCACATCACACGCTCGCGTTATTACTATACGTCACGCACAAATAAATAATATACTTCTTGCTGCAATCTACGCGTACAAGTTAAACATCTTCTGGTCCGTACGTACTATCACGCACATATATAAAATAAACTTCTTGATGGCTGTAATTCTATCTCAACTATTGAACCGGGATCATCTAACGCTTTGAACTTAGAGTAATAGTATTAAAATTGCTCACATCGAGTGACGCAGGTTTCGCGTGTTTTGGGTGAAAATTCAACTTAGACTCCCCGTTGTGGGCTCCGCGTGTTATTTTTATAGTTTCTTCAATTCTACCCTCACTACATCTTCTGTTGATCGTTCCTTATTGGTCTTACATTCAAAATTTTGCCGGTATTTTTGAATGTATCCAGTCTGGTGTCGTATCTCTTTCGCGCTCACTACTGACGCTATTGGTGATTGGTTCCCAAAGTGCGGGCGATATTTTTACGCGGGTGTTCGTTATACTCCCTAAAAAGTGACGCGACTTTCTAAAATCGTCATATTTACTGGCGTGGCCTCTTTTGTCTGTTGAAGGACACCGTACCGTTAACCTAACGGTATCTAGGCGTTTTTTGCTAGTTTTAAACTACAAAACAATTTATGTGTTTACGACATGTAGGGTGTCTTAGGTCTATTATACATATTTTTGCCGGCGTCGGTCTGTCGCACAATTCACTATTTAGATTCACTATTCAATTATAACTTTACTTAAAACTACGTACATTTCAATACTTTAATTTATCATTAATGTTTATATTTATCATTAAATTTTTCCTACTTATTATAGGTATCTACATACATATTAAATTATGATACTGTTATACAGTATCGTTTCAGTACCGACTCTTTAGAATTATCCCAGGGCGCCAGTAATAAATAAACACATTTTAGTTGTTATTAATTAAGTTTTTTAATAACGATTGCATTCAAATATTATAAATTTATAATTCAGTACTTCAATCATTTACTATAAAATTTGTTAGTGTTTATTTCTTAGCAATGGATTCTTAGACTGATTGAGTCACCAAAACAAGATTGACATATGATTGAAATTAATACGCAATATGAAAATGATTGTTCATTGTTGTTATTTATGTGTTTGTTGAATTACTCTGCGATGCGATGTCATCCATGCTGTGGGTTGCAGGCTGGTGATCAGAAGTATCCGTTGAATAGTTATCCTTGTCAGGTCGCACTATTTACACTGGTTTCACAAGTATTACACAATTCACTCAACTTGCTTAGTGATAATTACACAGGTGCTGTATATTAATACACTTGTAGAAAAACACAGTATTTCATTAACAAAGCTAAGTGCGTCTAACACCGGACTGATAACTGCTCTTGATCGTTTCACACGTTTAAATCGCTAGGTAACTCGACTTTTAAACGGTTGATGTTGTATTAATTAAAACTTAGATATGTTACTCGTTTTAAGTTGATCTTCTTTAGTTACGCTAGAGTTCTTCTTATTAAGTGTTTACGATGCTAACTTCCGCACAGATTACTATCGCGTTACCGTAACTGATTTACGTGGCGATTGAAATATACTTATTAAAATTACTGACAAATTTTGATTACAACTAATACGAGTCTTAGTGTTGTGATCTTCCCGTAGACTAAAATAAATGTTACGAGTCTAATATCAGTAATCTCTCCGTTGACTGACTTAACTTCTTACTCTACGTATTTTTATACTTCGCTACAAACTACCCTCACTCAATATTGACAAACTACACGCCTATTGGTCTGACTTACCGCTAAATTCAAATCTACCCAATCTGTCTAATGAAAACAACCCGCGTAAAAATGACGCTATCCGTTATTCGTCAACTAAATGCGCGTGAACACGTGGTAGGAAAACTTCGCGTCACTCTCCATCTCACTTTATACGCCTCTTTCTAAAAATAGCTCCTTTTGTTAGATGACTTAACTTTTACAATCTTGGTGAATGTTTCTTACACCCTAGCAAACAATACAGTTTTATGACGGTCCGTCCCGTCCGTGACTATTTGTAATTTTTTTAGCCGACTTACAGGCGTCAACGCAAGGTCGTCTATTGAATATCTGCCGCTCCCTACTACATATTTTAATGTTTTCTTACTTTAAAAAAAAAACCACCGCTTTCTATAAATTTATATTTCTCCCTGGGTATCGTATGACTTTGTCCCCGTAAAATTCTTGAGAATGCAATTTTCCGTGATAAATAATGTGAGAAAGAGGAAATGACTGCACTATTTTTTTTTTTTTACCGAAATGTGAATCAGTTTGCTGTCAATAGAATTGAATGTTACAGACATTGAGTAGCGATGTTTCCCACAGTACTGTCGTTTACTAACGTACGAGGTCTGACACAAAAATAACGAGACTGTTAGCATTACTAAGGAACTACTTATTGTGTTGTATTGCGCGTGCACTGTGTTTGACCTTGAACTGTATTCTTACGCGGTGACAAGTTACAAGTCGCTCGGTTGACTCAGTCGCAGTGAGAGAGCAGTTGAATATAGTCGTGTTTTTACGCTTCGCCGGAAAATGTCGGATACGAAAAGTGATCAGCGCATTAACATCAGGTTTCTTGTAAAAACTTAAAAAGTCGGCAACAGAGACTTACCAAATGTTGTTGGAAGCTTATGGCGATAAATTTTTGTCGCGTGCACGTGTCATTGAATGGCATAAGAGATTTTTAGAAGGCAGGGACTCCATGAAAGATGACGACCACGCACATCAACAATCGATGAAAACGTTGTACAGGTTCGAGACACAATACGAAAAGACCGAAGATTGAGTGTCCGTGCTGTTGCTGAAATCTTGCATATGAACAGAGAAAGTGTTCGACGTATTTTAACAGAAGATTTGAACATGAGGAAGGTGTGTGCAAAAATGGTGTTTTGTCAGATGAACAGAAGGAAAGGAGAACGGAACTTTGTTTTGACATTTTCGAACGGATTGATGGAGAGCCCAGTATTTTAAAGAGTGTTATTACAGCTGATGAGACGTGGATATTTACGTACGATCCAGAAACAAAGCGGCAATCAATGCATTGGAAAACACCATCATCCCAAAGAGCAAAAAAAAGCACGCATGAGTCGTTCGAAGTTCAAGGCAATGCTTATCGTTTTCTTCGATATCCAGGGCATCGTTATGGAAGAATGGGTACCCAGTGGTCAAACAGTTAACCAACAATATTATAAACAAGTTTTGGAAAAATCGTGTGAACGTGTTAGAAAGAAGCGCCCTGAATTGTGGAAGAATGGGTGGATCTTGCACCAGGACAATGCGCCTGCCCACAATGCGTTATCAGTCAAACAATTTTTGGCCAATAAAAACATCACAGTCCTTGAACATCCTCCATATTCCCCCGATTTAGCATTCCCATTTCCCAAAATCAAGTCGGCGCTAAAAGGGACCCATTTTTCAACGGTGGAAGAGGTACAGGCGAAAACAGCGAAGCTCCTGCACAGCCTGACGGAAAGCGATATGCAGAAATGTTTTGAGCAGTGGAAGGAACGTATACAGAAGTGTCTGGACTCAATGGGGTCCTACTTTGAAGGCGACCACCAGTAATTGTACATATCAGGTAAATAAAAAAATTACAGCATCAGTCTCGTTATTTTTGTGTCAGACCTCGTATATCTCGTCAGGCGTTTCAGAAACATTTCACTGAAGACGGCCACCAGAGGTGAGGCCGAAACGTCTGATTTTAATATCAACATCCATCAGCGTGAAAATCTTAGAAGGGTTAGAAATTTAAATAATAACATCGCCGACCCCCGAATTTAGTGAACAAATTTCGATAATTTTCTTGCTAGTCGCAATGCAAATTTCCTCCGTTTTGACTGTCCCTTATAGAGTTTAGTAATTTTATTTTCTCTGCGTAAACCTTCATCTATCCAGTTATTTGTAATAAAAATATTTTTGTGTAATTATCGAACAGTATATAATAGCGTTTAATATCATTACGACGGTCACAATGATCGTCGTATTGTACAGTGGAAACAAAATAATTGACACCGATGAAGTCCCTACTTACCGCTTTAGTCACAAATAACAATTTGAAATCAACAAGGTACTCTAGTACAATAATTCAAATTTGTCTACACGCATTAATAATGCCACAATAATTAACACAATAATCACTTTCCACTAATCCGCAACAATCACTTGATCCGCACTAAATAAATTGTCCACTGTGACTGACTGGCTAGGACGGCCAGTGTTGCTTATGTAGACCCCGCAGGTGTTCCAGAATAATTTTCCATTCTCCTGGCTGAGTGACGACACAATTTGCACAGTTGCAAGTGCTCCAACAGTCTAGAGGCTACATGAGTGCACGACCTTGACACAGAAGCTGCACGCGCTGGGGTAGTCGAGAAACGCGTAGAAAGACGCTCTCGTAAATTTGAGATGGTTACATCATTGTCGTAGCACTATAGACGGTATATGATACGCTTTATTATAAGAAAACGTCAGGAGAAGTATACAATGAACGGGCCAATAATAAGTGTTTACAAACCAGAAGTTTGGCAGGCAGACGGATTTCAGAAATCTTGTGATGAGAAATAGACGAAATAAACTTTCACATAAGTTTAAATAATTAGAACTAGTATAAAGTAAAGTCCGTACATCAGAAAAGGAGATAATAAAAGATTGGATCAAACAAGAATATGTATCAAGAAGCTCAACTCAATATTTTAAGACTGAACCGCCAACCAGAAACGCAAAAACAAAATATATAAAACTACAGTCCGCAGCATGAGCTATGGAACTATGAAGTTGGTAATCTATGGGAATAAACTGAAGAAGAATCGAATTATTTGAGATGTTGTTGGCTTACAAGTTTAGATAGGATTTTCTAAGGCTGTCACGGCCCGCGACAATACTGTTGAAATCACTATCTCCCGGGCTATTAGACCGTGGTCTATTGATAACAGACGTTTCGGCCCAACAATCGGAGGCCACCTTCACTGTAAGACTATCTATATGACCATAGTCTGTACCTCAGTACTGGGGTGAATTGGTAAACACCGTACCAATCTGTCGATCGTTTTACGCTGAAGATGGCTTCCGATGGTGGGGCCGAAACGTCTGTTATCAATAGAAGCAGTAGACCACGGCATAGTATCCCGGAAGATAGGAATTTCAACAATGCTGGATACGATTATTAAAGAGAAAACTAAGAGAAAAATATGGGTACATTAGAATGAATTTGTCATTGTTGATGTGGAGAAATTGACAAAGGACGGGCGTGTTAAATGAACCAAAAAATAGATACTGAGATCTATAGATTGAAGCCCTATCACTAGAAGAAGACGTAGACTTTGAAGCTCATGAGAAGGCGAAGTAGAGACACGACATGAAGAGGGGTACTTGAAAATAGAGAATGGGAAAACGGTGAAAAAAGAAGACTGTGGTTGCATGGACAGCTGTAGAAACCCTTTTTAGTGTTTTTGGGTCTACTATAATATTTCTTTACCAAGTGCAGTCACACCACAGTGAGTTCCGGTTTTTAAATCTACTTGATACTGATCGTGGCACTGCTATTCTCCATAATAGCATTTGTAAGGGATTTTTTTATTCTCAAAAAGTTGTGTAACGGTTTGTCTTTGCATTATAAGCAGAATGCATTGCCTAAACATCAGGTGATAGATAGTTAAATCGGTACTGTACCTTTATCCGTTCCTGTAGTCATTTTCGATACTTCGATTATGCGATTGTTTGGCTTCGATCTATAGTGAATAATTCGATTCGATATATTGCACATAATTTTATGTAGATGAAAGAATTATACAAATATTAGTTTTGTATGTTTCAAAATAGTTGGCTGGCGATTTCAGTTGGTGTTCTTAGTCCTTTTTTAATGACAAATGTTTGTAGCAGTAGTATATCACAATATTAATTTTTCCTCAACCATGGCTTTTATTTATTTCATCATCATCATCCTCAAGGTTTAACCAAGAATGGTTTGTTCCGGTCTCAAATAGGCAAATATTACTGCCGGTCACTAGAGCGCTTCTTCGGACGTCCCACACCTCTCCGAACCCTAGGCTTATAGTTCCATAGTTGTTTGAGGATGGGGCAGTCATCCAGTCGGCAAAGATGTTCCCACCAATTCGGCCTATACTGGGTAATCCTGCCTGCCACGTGCCTGAAAAATCTCATTTCAGCCGTTGGATGCGACTGGCCTGGCCTTTCGTTAAAGTCCAATTCTCAGACCCATAAAGAAATGTGGGAAGAGCCATCACCTAGTAGCATTTTAGGCGTGTTCCTTTACTTGCTGACTTAAGGGTTTGTCTGATGGTCCCGCACATAAGGTTGAACTTATGAACTTATTCACCACGTCGTTGCCTGCATTATAAGACACTGTAATCCAGTTATTCAAAATTGCTAACCTACTCCAGGACAGTACGATCTATAACAATTTTCGCCCGTACGGGATCAGTTCCACGAAACTCCATTACCTTGGTCTTAAGTGTGGATATTTGTAATCCAGAGTCTTTGCAGATTCGATTTAACAAATGTATACCCAACAATATATTATCTTATTTAAAAGAAGCAGTACAGATCGTTCAAACTCCCTTTATAACCACTACACATTACTTCCTTCAAATAAATTTTTTCGTTGTGCATTAAGTTTAAATTACATTTATTTATTGAAACAAAGTACAGTAATCTCAGTTAGTCATTAATACTATGCTACAGAGTTATCAACAGAGACTGTAATTAGCATCAGTTACGCTACACAGCAGTTCTACATCTTACAGACAGTGTTGTGATATTGCAATGCTCTCTTTTCTTCGTGTAATTAAAAATGGATGCTTTTCATTTCCCGGCTGCCGTGCGCCGTTTTTGTTACGACAATGAGCGTAACTCGAATGTCACTGCCATTTCGACATGCCATACTGTGTTGTGTATACTTTCATTCAAAATAACCGTATAATACACAATATACATACATATAGTGTGTATAAATTAATTGAAGCTATCCACCTATTCTAATACTCTGCTATACATTCTATTAAATAATCAAACACTTCACTTAACTATTTAAATTACAAGTACGCGTTAACTCAAAAACGTTAGGTTCTTTATTTTAAGCGTTACTGTGTTATAAGCATCGTATATACACATTAAATGTTGTGTTTTCTGTATCTATGGCTTTTTTTTTATTTCAGCAGTAAACTAAAAACAAAAAACCGTTGTCACCTAAACGCACAAATGAAAATAACACGTATATTTGCTTTCCATTAAGAAATAGGAAAATTTACAATTAGTACACTTCTACTTTTTCACATCGTAATATATCGATACAATCGCATATTAAAAACATCGAAAATGTAATACTGCAGAAACGGAACAAGGTACAGATCCGATACCGATAAATATCATTTGTTTATTTACTTTTTACTATGGTAATTAATTCTGGTCTCCATGGTGTTGTTGACATCTTTATACGCGTCAACAAAAAGGGCATAATTAAAAGGGCCTAAATCGTGCGAACAGGGCAGAATATCAAATTTCAAGTTAGTGTTTTTCCTTGTGTCCAATGTTACCTCTGCATAATTCGACGGCTATCGGTGTAACGGTGTGGATTTGTATTCAATATAAAGAAACAAATCCTCAGACATTGAGTTTATATATATATATATATATATATGTAGAGAGAGAGAGAGAGAGAGGGAGGGGGGAGATTATCCGGGCTGTAAGGCAGTTGTCTGTTAAAATTTTCACGCTGATTGATGTTGATATTAAAATCAGACGTTTCGGCCTCATCTCTGGAGGCCATCTTCAGTGAAAGTTTTCTAACACGCCTTTTCCACAGTACTGTAGTTTCCACAGACGTTTCAGAAACCTTTCACTGAAGATGGCCTCCAGAGGGGAGGTCGAAACGTCTGATTTTATTATCAGCATCAATCAGCGTGCAAATTTTTGAAGACCACAGCCTTACAGCCCGGACAGTAATTTAAATAATTATGACGACAGTCGTGAAACTCTAAGAAACAGATTGCTTCATTTAATTTTACTGCTAGTCGTATGCAAATTTTCTCCATTTTGACTGTTCCTCATAGAGGTTTCTCTACACAAATATTCATCTATCCAATTCTTTATATTAAACATTTTTTTTGTAAGTATCGAACAGTATATAATAGCGTTTTATATTATTACGACGGTCACAATGATCGTCGTATTTCACAGTCGAAACGAAATAATTGACACCGATGAAGTCACTAATTACCCGCTTTAATTAGTCTCAAATAACAACTTGAATTCAACAAGGTACTCTCGTATAACAATTCGATGTTAAATTTGTGCACACGTAATAATAATGCCACTTGATTACAGTACGGCAATAATTAACACAATAATCACCTTCCACTAATCCGCAACAATCACTTGGTCCGCACTGTAAACAATCGTCAACTGTAACCGACTGACTAGGGCGGCCACTGTTGCTTATATAGATCCCGCACATATTGTATAGATCCAGAATAATTTTCTATATTCGTGGCGGCGTATTATGCATATAATTTGCATAGTTGCAAGAACTCTAACAGTCTGGAGGCTACGTTAGTGCACGACCTCGATGCAGACGCCGCACGAGTTGGGCTAGCCGAGAAACGTGTACAATGACGCTCTCGTAAATTTGATATTGTTACGTAATTGTCGTAGCAATATAAGTCGCATATGATACGCTTTATGATAACAAAATGTCAGGAGAAGTATACAATAAACGTGTCAAAGATAAATGTATACAAACCAGAAGTTTGTCAGCCAGAGGATATCAGAAGTCTTGAGATGATAAATTGACAAAAGATACACGTACACATTAGTTTAAATATTTAGAAATTTTATATAGACCGTCCAACAGATTACGAGATAAAAAAAGGTAATCGAACAAGAACTAGTATCAAAAGCTCAAGTCAATATTTTAAGACTGATGACACACCAACCGGAAACGCAGAAACTACTATAGTCCTCAGCATGAGCTATGGAACTATGAAGCTCGTAATCTACAAAATGTATGGGAATAAAGTGCAGAAGAACAGGATTATTCGACGAGATGTTGTAGACTTACAAGTTTGGATAAGATTTCCCAAGACTTTCAAGGCCGGCGTCAACGTTGTTGAAATCGCTATCTCCCGGGCTATTAGGCCGTCGTCTACGGTTTCTATTGACAACAGACGTTTCGGCCCAACAATCGGACGTTTCGGCCAATCACTGTAAAACGGTCTATCTGACATAGTCTGTACCTCAGTACTGGGGTGGATTGGCGAACACTGTGCCAATTTGTCGATATTTTTACACTCAAGATGGCCCTTAACGGTGGGGCCGAAACGTCTGTAATCAATAGAAGCAGTGGACTACGGCCTAATTTCCCGGGAGATAGCAATTTCAACAATGCTGGTTAGGGGTATTTACGAGAACATTTAGAGAAAAATATGGGTACATTAGGATGAATTCGGCATTTTTGAAATGGAGAGATTGACAAAGCACGGGCGTGCTGAAAGAACCAAAAGTAGATACTCAGATCTACAGGTTGAAGCCCTATCAATAGGAGAAAACGTAGATTTTGAAGCTCCTGAGAAGGTGAAGTATAGAGGCGATAGAAAGAGGGGTACTTGAAAATGGAGAATGGAAAAACGGAGAAAAAAGAAGATTATGGTTTGGACCAGGAAAGCACGGACAACTGTAGAAATTCTACAGCTGTAGAAACCATTTTAACTGTTATTGGGTCTACTATAATATTATTTTACCAAGTGGAATCACAACACAGTGAGTTCCGGTTTTTAATCTACTTGCTACTGATTGTGGTACTGATATTCTCCATAAAACCGTTTGTAAGGGAATTTTTACTGCCATGTTCCATAAGGAAATGGAAGTATGGTGTTCGCGAAAAAATTGTGTTTCAGGTTAGGGCTGATTCTGATCGTTTTACCGTCAAAACATGAAGAAAAGTGTCATTTTCCGAAAAGTGTCTGTGTGTCTATCTTGTGTCTGTGTAAAATTTTTTCTATGGCGAACGGTAACTGCCGCTAATTCAAACAGAATCAAATAATTTTTTCCATATGTGCCCGAGGTATAGATGACTCAAAACCTGTTGATTTTGGTGATGACCGGTTACGGGGGAGGAGTAGTTTACCTGCAACGTTTTACGTTTTAACAAGAGTAAAGTACTTACAAATTCATTTAAATTTTTCAAACAATGGTAATTGTTAAAAATAAAATTATTTTGTTGCCAGGCAACCAGGTTGTTCGGTTAGGAGGGAGATGTATTTTTCCTGCATTGTTTTGTATTTTAACAAGAGTAAAGTACTTAATTTAAATAAATAAGTGCCCCGAAAGTAAAGTCATATTACATTAATCCACTGTAAAATGGTAAATGAGATAATTATAAATGAAGTGGGTAGTTGAAGGAGGGGGTGATTTTTTGAAAATTGCTGTGTTGAAATCAAGTAAAGTACGAATATTTCATTTGGAAAAAGGATAAGATACCTTAGAAATTACATATATGATAAAAACTATTATTTTATGAAACTGTAAATATCATTATTGGTGGTGATGGGTTGAGGAGGAGGGATGATTATCTGGGTAGTTCAGTTTCTCTATAAGAATAAAGTACCTAATTATTATAGATGAAGTGACTAGAAAATAACATTATATTAAACGACTACCCTATAATAACAAAAATATCTATAAATTAATAGTGAAAATAGTTTGAGTGTGGGCAATTTTTTTTTTTTTTTTTTTTTTTTTTATAGAAATTATGGAACCGAATTCAAGTAAATGATTTTAAATATAAATCTTAGAATATGGAAGGAAGTCATGTACGGTTCTTCATACCGATATTTTATTCTCAAAAAGCTGTGTAACTGTTTGTCTTTGTATTTTAAGCAGAATATCACTGCCTAAACATCCAGTGATAGTTAAGTCTCAAGCGGGAATCGAATCCAAGTCACGTAACGTAATAAGCTAACACATCTTTGGTCATTTGTAACATCGACCTAGCGATGTTAAAAAGAAAACACCTACCAGACGCGTTTTAAGAAATATTCGTTTCCTGTAAGTATTCCTATTCGCATGTAATTAATAAATGAGCTACTATAATAGTATAATATTAAAAACGAGGCTAGATCGTGTTCAGCAGAAATGTTTTTAATGGAATTGCGCGCACCGCTGGCGAAATTCTTCTTTGGGGCGTTCGCATATTTATGCTTGAGATAATGAAAAAGTTAAGTAATAAATGTACCTATATTTCAGTTAGGAACTGAGCTGGAACTGGCAAACGTGAGCTCCTCTTACCGCTCCTGCTCGCTCGCCTTCGTCTGTGTGCACCACATTAATTTCGCTCTGCTCCAATTCACACCTACTACTTTATCTAGTTTCCTGCTGCCACTTTTTTCGTACCTGAAAATATTTTCTAGTATTGAGTTGTGAATTTTATTTAGTTTTTATATTTATTCGCTTTTATTCCGTGTTGATGGCAGTTTATTAAACGTTATATTATTATAGAAATATTATTTAATAGGAAACCTAGAGTTGTCCTGAGCAATTGTGGAGTACGACAAGGATGTCCATTATCACCTTCTCTGGTATTGTCACACAAAACTGGCAGACGTGTCTTCCAGAACATTTTATAATCGGTCACTCTACATTTTACACTTTGTTGTTTGCGGACGATCAGGCTATTCTGTTGGAATGGGTATACATTCGTTAAATCGAATCTGCAAAGACTCTGGATTGCAAATACCCACACTTAAGATCAAGGTGATAGCTTTTCGTGGAACTGATCCCGTACGGGCAAAAACTGTTATAGATGGCACTGTCCTAGAACAAGTTGGCAATTTTGAATACCTGGGCTACAGTGTGTCTTATAATGCAAGTAACGACGTGGTGCATAAGTTGCATAAGTTCAACCTTATGTACGGGTGGGACCGTTAGGCGAACCCTTAAGTCAGCAAGTAAAGAAACACGCCTAAAATTCTACAATGTGATGGCCCTTCCCACACTTCTTTATGAGTCTGAGAATTGGACATTAATGAAAGCCCAGACCAGTCGCATCCAACCGGCTGAAATGAGACTTCCCAGGCACGTGGCAGGGTATACTCTCCATGATCATAGAAGAAACACAGATATACGGCAGGAACTGAATATTACAAGTATATTCGAAAGGATCGCCCAGTATCGGCTGAATTGGTGGGAACATCTTTACAGAATGGATGACTGCCGCATCCCCAAACAACTATGGAACTATAAACCGAGGGGATGGAGAGGTGTGGGACGTCCGAAGAAGCGCTGGGGTGACCAGCTCTAATCTTTGCCTATTTGAGACCGGAACAAACTATTCTTGGTTTATTCCTTGAAGATGATGATGATGATGATGATGAATTTATTTAATGGGAAGCGGGGTCATAAAATTTTAACGGGGTTTCTTTAGACTAGTCCCATGAGTACCGTCCGGCCTGCGCTATTTACAAGTTTTTGTTAGCTTCATTTCTTTTAAAATGTTCCTTGGCTTTATCTGCCCGTTGTTGTGTTTTATTTTTGTGTTGTTTCTCAAGGGTTAACTTATTATTATTATTATTCCGGCTGTACAATGTTTACACATTTTCCGCAACCAAAGATTACAGAAGTGATTGAATTCACATAAAGATCTTGTTCTCTTTCTCGTTCTCTCAATTTAGTCTGAAGTTCTTCTATCCAGGTGGTAGTGGTCTTACTCTTTTCCTTCTTCCTGGTGGGGTCCATTCCATAACTCTCCTTGGCAATCTTCCTGCGCCATTCTTTTCGTGTGCCCATACCACTGTAATTTGTTTGTTTGTATAAAATCAACAATAGAATTTTTCACATATATTCTGTCCTTAATCACTTCATTTGTAATAAACGTTATGTTATTGTAGAAACATTATTTAATGGAGAACGGGTTCATAAAGTTTTAACGGTTTTTCTTTAGACTAGTCACGTGAGTATAGTCCAGCCTACGCTGTTTACAAGTTTTTTTTTACTTCATTTCTTTAAAAACGTTCCGTGGTTTTATCTGCCTGTTATTGTGTTTATTTCCGTGCTCTTTCAAGAGTTAACTAAATATTGTTGTTTTAAAAATGTTGTTAGCATTACCACATAACGTTTCTCGAGATTTTTAACTCTTTCGTTCCTTCATTCCAGTCTGGCCATAAACGTTTGTATATTATTTTCTTGGCTCAAACACTTTTTGCTACAGTCTATTTCTTGATGCGTATATAATTTATTTAATTTTATAAATTCTTTACCTCAAGATGTTTTATTCCCTTATTTGGAACATGTTTCGTGACGCTTTGTGTTCCCAGCCTTTCTAATTTTGAGTCTTGTGAAGAACTTGTGTGTTGCTTAGTTGTTGTTGTGGTTTCCTGTTGGCCTTTGACACTTTAAACTGGTATTATTGTGCAGTGGCGGCCCGTGCTTAGGTTGCACGGTTGCACAACCCCCATTAAATCCTGTAAATTTAATTGTATTTTTAATCCTGTAAATCCCCCATAAACTGTATTTTAAATTATAAAATTATGAAAAAAACAATAATTAATAAGTGTTTTCAAGCTAAATAATCGTAATTAATCATTTGTTGATTGAAAAGTGCAGAGCACTTAATGAAAACCGTACACGCTCTCGCCGCGGTGTACTACGGGTGTGTACACCAGCTGTGACGCGCTTGGTATATGGAGAAACACAATGTAGCTGTGTTCTGGCTGGCTACACTAGGATGTTCCTATTACATCGCTATAGCTTCTCCTGGTGTGATTAGGGACTGCAAACTCCGCTTGTCAGTCACGGCGCCACCAGTATGTTGGTAAATAACACGTGGTGCGACAGTTCGAATTTGTATGGTTATGTTGTTTTATTAGTTCAGTTCATTAGTGTCGGTCGAATTTTTTGTGAAGTTTATTGTTAGTGTTAGTTAAGTGTTAGTACAATTCATTGTTAAATATAAATAATAGTGCATATTAAAGGATTAAGGCGTCATAGTGTAAGATATTCGTTATATATAACTCGTAGGACGCAATGAATTCTGTCGAAAACTTAACGAAAACACCGTTCAGTTTGCGTCCAATTGAGGAAAAAAAAATGAAATTAAGAGAGTAGGTAGACCTAGACCAGATCTTTCAAGTTTTAATAAAACTGTAAAGTCAGGTAATAGAATTTTTAATCGTAAATTTAAAACAGACTTATACAATAAATATTCCTGGTTATGTGGGTGTGACACTAAAATTGCATTATTTTGCTTTCCTTGTATATTGTTTGGAGGGGAGGAGACTTGGACTAAGACTGGATTTAAAGACTTAAACCATTTTAATGACAGAACTAAAAAACATGAGGCTTCAGGTACCCACATAAAAAATAGTTTACAGTTAGCATTGTTAGGAACAACTAACATAGCAGAACAACTAGATACAGCTTATAGGAGAAATATTGGAGCTCACAATGAACAAGTTAAGCAGAATAGATATGTGCTAAGTATTATTATCAACTGTATTCGTTTCTGTTGTGTGTTTGAACTAGCTTTAAGAGGCCACGATGAGTCTAAAGAATCAAATAATCCAGGAATTTTTAGAGGGTTAATAGATTTTAGTGCAGAGCTAGATGCAGTTTTAAAAAACCATCTTGAAACTTCAACAGTATTTAGGGGTACTTCTAAAACCATTCAAAATGAATTACTACAAATAATGCTAGAAGTCTGTCACGAAAGAATTTCAGATGAAATTAAACAAGCAAATTTTTTAGCTGTTATTGCTGATGAAACCAGCGATGTGTCTAATTTATACCAAGTAGCTGTTATCTATACGTACATAGCAAAAAACAGACCTGTAGAAAGATTCTGGACTTTTCTTAACCCTTCTCGTCGTGATGCCAGGGCCTTAGCATCATGTATTCTTGATGAGTTAAAACACCACAAAATAAATGAAACTCCCCAAAAGCTCATTGCACAGACATATGATGGAGCATCTGTAATGGCTGGAACTTCTAGTGGTGTACATGCAATTGTAAAAAATTGTTATGCCGATGCGCAATATGTTCATTGTCATGCACATCATCAATAAACAGGGAAGTTCGAGTTTTCTTTGCCAATGTTCAAGGTCTTCGCGCTTTTTTCTCAGTTAGTCCGCAAAGAACATCAATACTAGATGCAGTAGTAAAAAAGCGGTTACCCAGATCTGTACCTACCAGATGGAACTTTCAATCGAGAAGTGTCACAACAATTTATGATCACAGGCAGGACCTAATACATTGCATGAAAACAATATTAGATTCTGATCACATAAAAAATGACAGTACTCTTACACAGGCTTCTGGCCACTTAAAAGTTTTAGTAAGTCAAAACTTTATTTTTTGGCTCTCATTTTTTAGAAAAATTATGCCACTTACTGACATAATCTTTAATCAGCTCCAGAAAGTAGATATTGATCTCACTGTTATAAAACGGTCTCTTACAAGTTTTGAAGAAAATGTGTTGAAAATCAGAAATAATATTGACACAGACACTGGAGAGCCACAACAGTCATCACAAAGTTCACCTCCAAAGAAAAGGAAGATTGACAAATCCGAGTGGAAGAGACAGGCGAAGGAAGTATGTGATGTGATTATATGCCAAATAAAGGAACGGTTTAGATTCACGAGCCATCATTGTTCATGTCAGAAAAGTTTCCAGATTATGATTCTAAATTTCCAGAAGACACTGTAAAAACTGTATGCAACGCTTACAATTTTCTCAATTTTAAAAAACTCTGTACGGAACGTGCAACAATCTATAGTGCAACGGATTTTAGAAGACTGTCAGGGGCTGTTAGTTTGTACTCTTTTTTCAAAGACAATAAGTTAGAAGAAACTTTTAGTGAAGCTGTAAAACTTTTAGAAATTTTGATTACAATACCAATGACCTCTTCTGGAGCAGAAAGATGTTTTTCGACGCTTAAAACAATAAAGACATTTCTAAGAAACACCACGTCACAAGAGAGGTTGCCTGCATTGGCCATGCTCTCAATAGAAAGGGACCTGATCATGGAAATTCCTGATTTAAATCAGAAGGTGATTGAAAAATTTGCCAGTCTGAAAGAAAGGCGGATGGATTTTCTTTTCAAATAATGGTAAGTGACAAAATTATTCCCAAGTATAACTATATTTTTCAATATTAATTATGTCTACACAGTAAAATAGTTTATCTAAAGTGAATTAATACTAAAATAAATAGGCCTGTTATTACGTTAACTAATTTCAAAATAATTTCAATACATTTTTTGGATGCTGTTACACAGAAAATGTTATATTACCATATAAGTCATAATTTTGAATTAAATAAAACAATACTAACTTTATCATTGAGTCATATAAACTTAGTGATATTTTTGCATTTTCTATTTAAACAATTTAATACCATCCAACCCACAACTGCAACCCCCAAAATTTTCAACCACCAGCCGCCACTGTTATTGTGTGCGATTATGGTGGATATGTTAGTATTTTCGGTATTTTCGATGTTGAGTGCTTTGAAAATTGTGTCAAGTTTTTCATTGATTTGTATTTGTTCAGGTATTAGTTTTGGCTTTTTTTCTTGGCTTTGTTTCAATCTGAAAAAATAAACACCTTACCGGCCTTATCTACCTATGTTACGTTATGACTAGAAGGTTAGGTTAGGTTATGACTAGAAGGGTTAAGTGACTTCACTTTTTGCACATAATATAGTAAGTGTCTGATAGCTTGTGTTTCCGACATCTACATGTGGCTATATAGTGCATACACAAAGAATGGTTTATTAAAATTTACGATTTACAAATTTGTAGTCAAACTAAAACAAATTGAGCAAACTAACCTTTAGTTCCCGCCTTGTGACTTCAAGTAGATTTTGTTACTACGCGTTTCGAAGCATATGCTTCATCAGCAGGTAACTTCAAATAAATTAAATTTGAAGTGGAGAACGCTTTGCAGCTTTCTTTTATGAACAGCGGCAAGGTAACCCCAGACGGAGGCAGCGTAGGTGATGATCGGCAACAGATACGCGTTGACGATCAACTCACCTGTCTGTCGGGTTACAGCCCTGTTGACGCTCGGTTGACTTAGTCCAGACGAACTGACGCTCTAGTTTTTTCTGTCTGGGCGTGGGTATTCCAGGTGAACCGACGATCAAGGTAGACACCGATGTACTTAACTTCTCTAGACAAAAGCAGGTACCCCCAGCCGACTCTCACTCGTCCTCACGGTTCCTTCCGGCGCTTGGAGAATAGCACTGAGTAGCTCTTGGTCTCATTGATGACAACTTTCCCGTCGTTTGTCTAAGCCCCAAACGTATCGAGTGCACGCTGAAATCGTCCCATCATCCTGCCACCGTTCCGCTTGGCGGTACATACCGCCGTATCGTTGGAAAACAGGCCTATCTTGACTGCAGGCGTTCCGGGTACGTTGTTGACGAAGACAGGAAACAGGAGAGTCGTAAAGTAATGTAGTATAGTGAACTGAGCTAGATTTAGTAGCTAAATCGGTGGAGAATTACTAGAGACACTTTCGTTTAGTTGTAGATGCTAACGATCATAATGATATTCATGATGCGTAATGAAACGTGCTTAAGTGCAGCGTAGAGTTATTGATAACTCATCAGTTAAAAATGTGCGTAATCGACGTTTAAACTGACAAAAGTTTTTCAACTTTTGGTTCTCAGAACGCTACTGAAAATTAAAGAAAAAGTGTTTCGAAAAAGTTTTGACATCTTCTCGGCTCTTACGTTATTGTATAATTTGTCGACATCTGCGGGGTATTTATCAGGGGGGGGGTGAAAAGGACCAAACCCCCTCCCAAGAGGATCAAAAAAATTGACGAGTTTTCTCTTAATCTTTTAATTTTTAGGCTGTTTTATTATTTTTCCAGGTGTGTACGCTAATAGGCATATAGTAGTAATTCTTTTTTTATATATACAAACAGGTTTATTGCACAGCATTTGCGTATACTTTTAAATATGCAATATATGAAAATAAATTCAGTCAATAAGTAGACCTACCCTGTAAAAAATGTTTCAATAACGCGTATTTTTTTTTTGTTATTATCCTTTGCTTTAATGGGGTTTAATTCAGTATGTTGTTACAGGTTTTTTCAACAACTTTAAGGATTGTAACGTTGATAAGTCTTAATTTGTTTTTTCTTTTGAATGACGACGACTCGATCGGATCCCCCTCGACCAAGGCCAAATTCTAGATACGCCAATGGTCGACGTTCTTCATGATAATAGAATGTCAACGACAGAGTAGTTAGTTAGGGCGTAGCTATAAAACGATTAGGGTGCGACAGTGTTTAATAAACGTTATATAAATGTCATCTAGTAAAATTATTGACACAGTGGCTGTCACTGTTAGTTATTTATAATGTTTTGTGCGTGATGGACAGCCACATTATGATAGCTGACATATTGTAATTCCATTGTGATGTTTCATAGAAGTTGGCTAAGTTTTCCTGTTTTTAATAATTCATTCTACTCAACTAGAATTGACTTCACGTTTTCCTCTTAATAAGGTAAGCTCAGATCTGCATTAAATCTAGTCGTGAAGAAAAAAAAATAAAAATCACCGTTTCCTTTTGTAACAATATTAGGCCTACACATGCAACTATTGTTTGGCTTATATCAACACGTACAGAATGTAGATAAACGTATCCGGTTGTTTATATAGGTTAATAGTAAAGTCGAATGAACTAAAATCTCCCTATGTATCATAAGCAGACCTTCCTGTAGTTGCCACTGACACGGTGCACCAGGAGGGTGAAGGAGGCCAGTTGATTTCCACACTGCTGCCGACAACACCATACACGACACCACGTCTTCGTTAGTCTCAACTAGCCCATTTTACTTAAAAAAGTACATTTCCGATCTTTAAACATTTCCTGCTGTGATTACTGATTACATAAAATTTCTAAATGCAAGAATTTTTCTGTATACTGTAGGTACCTAAAATATTTTAAAATGTGACTCATATGTTGAATGTTAACTAGTATGCGCGTATATGTAGTTATACAACAATGCCGATTAGTTAATACGGTTAGGAATATTTATTTAACGTACAAAGGTATATAAACCGGAAAAGTAACTTTTAAATCGATCGACGCAAGTTGTCATAGTTTGTTTAATGAACACAGTATGTATTGTAAAACGTGCCAATGATGAAATCTACAGATCTATCGGATCTATTTTTTTAACATATTCGTAATCTCGCAGTAAATCCACGAGATCACAATCAGTGAGTATATTTTCTCTTACACTGTTAAGCTTATCTGGTTTTTAGATTAACTTACGTAGGCCTACATTATTGCCTGATGATATAATTATTTTTTTTATTTATTTTTTTATAAGACTTATGGGAAAATTTAGAAATATTTAAACATAAAACAAGTAATAAATTAATTCCAGAACAAATTCAGATTAATACAAAAAATTATAATATTTTCAAAATTACTAATTTCATAAAATAATAAATACTTATATTATATTTTAAAATTAATTATATAACATATTTTATATACACATATAAAGACATTAAATTTATTCTACATACAAAACAATTGTTTTGAACAATTGATTTAAAACTTTTGAATTTATTTATTTATGTCTCATGATGATAGTAGGATTACTATCGAAACATTTGTAATTTACAAAATAAAAAATAAATTCTTGTTAAAAGGTTTTATTATTATTAATTATATATATATATATATATATATATATATATATATATATATATTGTAACGATACAATTAAGCCAAATCTCGTACCAGTAATCAAAAAGATAATTCTTAATATAAAAGCTACTTCATATGAAATAAAATGTGTAAAAAATGATTAAAATGTAAATACTTTGACATGACGTACCACGATATTACCCAACCCAAGTGATTGAGCCAAAAAACATAAACATAAAGAAGGGAACCACGTAACATACTTATTAAAATGTAAATATTTTGACATGATTAAGCCGACAACCCAAACATACTTAAGAAAATGTGATAGACAAAACAATGATGGACACAGAACTAAAGAAGAACCAGAAGAAGAGGACAGATCGATACAAGTAAACAGAATTTAAACCTGAAGTGAAGAAGATGAAGAATGAAGATGAAGATTATTGAAGAAGAAGAAGAGGAAGAAGAAAAGGAAGAATGAAGAGGAGACAGATAAAACCCAAAGGGAAACTAACACACATATATAAAAGGGAAAGATTGTATGTTAAAGATAGAATACGGTCAATAAACCTTAAATAATTATATATTAATAAAACCAATGTTATTATTATTATTGATTTAACATATGTAACCATTTTTGAGACAATACAATTATAAAGCAAAGTAGTATAGGAAGAGTACACTAACCCTGTCAGCAAGGTTAGATTCAACCAAAACTCAACTAGCCCAATGTTGTTTATAGTAAACATAATACTAGAACAAAATAGTGAGAAATGGTAGGAAAAAGTATAGGGGTTACCCATTAAATAACACTAAGTACAAAACAGTGAACCAAAGTGAAGTGTTTTAGTGAAGTGTTAATGCCCTATAAAATAGTGAAGGTGAAACATTCAAATTAGAATGCTAAGGAAATAGACACTCTTTAAAACATTGATAAACCACCAATGATTAGAGTGGAATTATAATTAATTGTATACCTAGAAGTAATTAAAAATAGTATTTAAAATTAATATAAGGAAAGCATGTGACATATCAGGGAGAAAGCCCAGTACCATAAATTGTGTTAACATGGCATGATAGGATAGAAGTAAAGTTTGTTATTAAAGATTACATTTATAAAGAATACAACACCCCATGTTGAAAGGGGAATCAACCTTAATAATATTAGAGAAAGTGACAATGTTTACCACCATACTTTATAAGACAAGATAGAAATCAATGTTAGTACTAAGAATAATTTATAATTTGCAAAGAATAGTTGATTCAATGTTAAAGAAGGAATATGACTGAAAAGGGACTTACAGTCCATAAACCTAACTATTATATGTTAAATGAAAAGTAATAAAAATTTATGTTGAATAATAATTAAAACACAAACAAATAAATGAAGCCCATCAGGCTGAATTCAGAATGTAATTTAAAAAGGAGATACACTAGAAAACAATCATGGCTGTTTGTAACTATGAAAATAGTTAACTGCCAAGAACTTTCAGATGCAAATTGTATCAATTTCACAAAAAATCTTACTAATCTAAGAACAGTGAAGGGACAGTATTAATATATCAGTTATTTTAAAACATAAATAATATTGTAATAATTTAATTCAAGAAAGATATGTTATTTATTAAATGTCAAATAATTAGACTATAGTTAAAGTGTAACAAAATATGACCTTATGAGGTATCATTGTAAACTTTGAAAGGAAAGAAAAATAATAGTGATGTCATTTATTATCCCAAAGGAAGTATAAGGGAATAAAATCATTGGGAAAATACTTAATAAATTTGAATAAAAATTCAAATATCTCTAACAATGTATGTAATGAGAAATTAAACCAGCATTGAATTATTAGTTACTATGACAACGAGTCATTTGAGGCTTATTTTTCCGTTAAATTATACAGACGCCAAGAAACGAAGCGTGGGTAAGCCACACAAGAAATTGGACAAACTAAACTTGAATTTAAACAGTGATAACAAATTGAAATAGTGAATTCAGATGATCCAATATGAAGAGACGTCGATCTATACAGAATTAATGATGACCAAGAACGAAATTAAAGGAATTAATTAACGAAAAAACTCAGACCAGTTTGAAGAAGATGCTGGAAGCCTTCAACCAGACCAAAGTCGAAAAATAAACGCCTATACTGATGACGACCTTTCAACGTGAAACGAACTGATAAGTACCGAATAATTTCTTACTCCTAAAACCCCAAATCACTTAAATTATTTGTAAATGATGAAATTTCTCACTATTTAAAAAATAGTATTTTCTTTCAAAGGTAAAGGCATAAGTTACTTACTTATAAAAAAAAAAAAAAACATTTATCAAGATAACCTTATTTGTGAACATAACTACTGTAACAGAAAAACGACACTGCAGAACAAATTGTACAAACACATTATAAATCATAAGTACCTATAAGGTTTAATAGTGTACTTTCTTTTCACGTAATCAACATTTATGTCTATTTTCATGATCAAAAGAATCCCAGGTTTTAAAAACATAGTAATTTTGTTAAAAGTAAATGAACGATAATTTTTTTAAAACCATTTTGCCAACCTTGAGATATTTGTGTTTCAAGCTCTAAGCCGGAGCGTAATATTATAAATTTGTTTATTATTCAATTGTCATGTTTATTAATAATTAAATGTGTATTAAAAAGCGCAGTACAGAACAATACTATCTTGTTATTTCATAGGATTTTTTGTTGTAAATGTATGTGTGTTAGCGAAGATTAAGTCATAGCCAACTAGCGCTTGTCACGAGTGGCCGAGTCGACAACCTGTGTAGCAGCGGGAATAATTCGAACGCCACAGCTGTCCATGCTAATACCACATATTACTTTTAAAACTAGATGTTTTAATTGTTTTAACAAAAACAATTTGGCGACACCCGGGATTCGTAATCCCTATGAATTGACAGGTAGGTTGTACTGGTGACATTGACAACGCTACGGACTCCAGTAGTGACGTCGATTTATGTAACAACCAGTGTGAGGCAAACACACTACAATCACACTAATACACCATATAAACAAGTGTGTACATTTTAACAGGTACGACCCCTAATTAATCTACGTTACATATTGGCTTCCATCGCGGGGCTTAAACAAGGCGGACGTCTAATTAATTGTTACAAAATATATATATATATATTCGGCAGATTACTAACTCCTAATTCCCCCAAGTTGGATGATCAGGAGCACATATGTATGGGTGGTTACCATTCCTTACAGAGGAACAGCGGTTTTAGGGAGGCTGGCTGCTACCTTTTTGTTTTAAGACGGGATTTGGTGGCTTTGGTGGTAGATTGTTTTGATGCAACTCTTCTTATAATTTACAGGGACCATTTATATATTTAATAATATTATATACTTGACTTTCAGCTTTTACATTACCTTAACAGTTGACTTCTGCGCTGAAAGTATAAAACACTTTTACAGATCTTTTTAATTTAAAACACTTAATTTTCAAAATTACATCTAAAAACCGGGCTGTTAGGCTGTGGTCGGTTGCTGAGGAATGACATCTTGTCGGCAGCGTTTCAATCCCCCCTCGGGAAACTTCCTCAGGCCCTCATGTCTCAGGTTGCTTCTACCTGAGATAGGTATCGAGTACTGTTCGGCGAACATCTGCCGCTATGGTTTTTCGTACGCTCTGTCACTTTTTGGTGGCCTGAGGAAGATTGTCAATGAGGAATCGAAACGTTGCCGACGTGATAGCGTCTCATAGCAACCGATCACGGCCTAAAGGCCCGGTTTTCAGATGTAATTTTAAATATATTGACCGGGTTGCAAGCTTCAGACAAAAGTTAAAATACTTAAATAATGTTTTTGAATTTATAAAAATTATTATACTCAAATTTTTAGTCATAAAAAAAGTATTTCATGTTCTTAACGAAAACTAATTTTGTTAGTAAATTAACATTTTTATATGTTCACTGTTCATGTCAAAGTATCCAGTTGATGTGTGAATGCTTTTGCAAATATATAGCCTACCTGAAAATAAAGGGAGCCTACGATGTGCAAAATGTTTTTAATAATAAGAAAACTAGAAAACACAAATAATTAAACTTTGTAAATCGAGTTCCTTTAAACCAGGACCCCCCCCCTGCATTGCAGGCACGTCTCTTACCCTGCTGTCTTCAATTATAATTTGTTTGTGTAGCTTAAAGTTTGTGCGACATATTTACTTGAATATGGGTACAAAAATAAGACGCTTGCTTCGCGTAGGCCAACAACACGTCAGTTACAACAAAGAATTAGTCCGTATTCGGCCTTGAAAAGAACAGGTCTGGTTAACTTGACGCGTATCAGCCAACGAGCGGACAGACTGTCAAAAGTGAAAACTTTCTCACACAGAAACGAAACATCCTCAGAGAAAACACCAGCGGCAGACGCTTATTTCTTGCTCTCTCGCAGACGTGTTAGTTTTCATTGCTATTCTGTAATTTTCCGACTTCTAACAGTCCCAGTTCACTACTCTTATACGTATAAAAATCGACCCACAAGAAGCTTGGGAATCTTAAATAGTACATTTCATCAGAAGTCCAGAAAACAGGCATTTCCCGTGCGCGCGTGATAAATTCCCGTGTGAGGAAAAGCATTCAAATGTACGTGTAATGAATATTTATGTTCCATTATACCTCTCTGAAAACAAAACAAAAAACTACACGTTATTGTAAACCTTTATTTCGACACATGAATAAACAAGTATATCTTTCTTTAATATTTATTAAATGTAATATTTTTATTACAATTTGAGTTATTATTGTATTATTAGACTATTATTATTATTATTATTATTATTATTGTTGTTGTTGTTGTTGTTGTTGTTGTTGTTGTTGTTATTATTATTATTATTATTATTATTATTATTATTATAATTATTATTATTATTATTATTATTATATGTTAGTATTACAACTTTCAGTGGCATATTTTATTACGACTGGAAAGTAGGCGACGTCATTATATTTATAACAGGTGAAACCAGAAAATAAATAATAAATAATTATAAAATTCATGCTGAAGTTTAAAACTTTCATAATTCCGAATATAATATAGTGTGATATTAGACGAGTTTATTCTACTTTAGTAAATATTATAATTATTTTTAACTAAATTAAGTAATATTCTAGAGTTGAAACTTAGCGCACGGAAAAAATTTTTCGGTGCGGGCGTACCGAAAGAAGCAATTTGCTATGGGCTATACAGACATGTCAACATGGTGTTTTCAGAGAGGTATAATGAAAAACGTAAATCGATTCTCAACAGTCTGCACATTAGTTATAATTAATTTACATTTAAATACCTATGATACATTGTAACAGTTTTAAGCTTCACCAGATCTACAAACAACACAATATGAAAATCTCCACTGTAAAAACAAAGGTAATGGATTTCGAGGTAAAGAGCCAATAAAACAAAAATAATGGTTAGTGATCGAATTCTAGAACAGGTGAGCAACTTTAATTATTTAGGAAATGATATTGTTTATGATAGGAATTATGATATTGATGTTAAGTTATGTCAGTTCCAGACGACCTGTGTGATAATGAACCGTAGTTTTAGAAACCAGGTTTGTCAAGATACAAAATTAAAGTTCTACAAAGTTATGGCGACCTCTATACTGTGTCCTATGGGTTAACAGCCAAAAAACAAGACAGTAAGATACAGGCCTGGGAAATGGCGTTCTTAAGAAGAGTTAAAAGGTGTTCTAAACTTAACCGTATAAGGAGTGAGGATGTAAGGAAAAGTTATAAGTTTTGAACTTCAATGAAGTATTAAAAGATTACAAACAACGTTGGAAAGAATAGTTAGAAATAATGTCAGATTCCAGGCTGGCCAGACAGGTCTGTAAATACAAACCTATAGGACGCATGTGTGTGGGTAGACCCAAGAAGAGACGGCTAGAAGATTTTTGAAGGTGAAACAGGCACTAACTTGCTTATACCATGTTCTGAAGATGATGATGACATTGTAACAGAAGAAAGTAAAAGCAGAAGAATAGCTATCGAAAAATTTGTTATAACTAAATCTATAAGAAGCAAAACTAACAAGTTATAATTACTATCATCATCATCACATCAACACGTCCATATCGCGGCCTGTTTCGACTTAAATATCCTTCAGCCGTCTCTTCCTAGGACTACCCACACACCTGTGTCCTTGTTTAGCCAGCCTTCAACCTGACATTCTTTCTAAATGTTCCCTCCACCGTTGTTTATAATAATTTAAATGATTCATTTAAGTTAGAAACTTGAAATTCTTCCAAATTTTTTTTCTAACCTTCAGTATCGTGCTTCTCTAGGTTCGGATTGTAACTCGGATTGCTGTGTTAAAATCCTGGATTTTGTTGTCCATGACGTTCCCGTTGATTAACTAATTATAAATATAACACTTCTGACTCGGAACACGAATAGTGTTATATTGTTATAATAGTGTTATATTGTTATAATAGTGTTATATTGTTATAATAGTGTTATATTGTTATATTGTTATAATAGTGTTATATTGTTATAATAGTGTTATATTGTTATAATTATTATAATAGTGTATATTGTTACGACATTACATAACAATCTATGTGTTTCTCGAATGTTCCAGTAGAATCCGGCTGTAATGTGTGTGCGTACGTGATTCTCAACGCGTTAGCTAGACTGTGCCAGAATTCGAGCGGCCGCGCGCTGTGTGCAAGGCCACAGTCAATTACGTTCCGGTGTTTTCTAGTAGCGTTCTTGGCCGGTAGTATGGAATATTCTGGATTTTCGGTGGGGTATAAATACTCAGCGACGCTCAGTTCAGGTTGAGTCGCGATTTATTGGAGTACGGTTCGTAATATTGTGGCAAAGTGTTATGTGTTTTATAATTGTGCGGGACAACTGTAATACAATTTATATTAGTAGACAGTTTCATTGCGTGTGAACAATTTCTATTTGATTTGTTGTAACGGACTATCTTGTTGGTTACAACTGTTTAATTGTGATAATTAATGCTGGTGATTAGTGACTTAATTGGTGTCTTGTATTTTGTTTTCCACTGCACCATACGACGATCAGTTAGACCGCCGTAACAATAAATTATATATTGTTATAATCGTGTAGTGTTATATTTATAATTACTTAATCAACGGACACGTCATGGACAACAAAATCCAGGAGTTTAATTTTATGAATCGTAAAGTTTTAAATGTCTATTTGAATTACTTACGACTGTTAAAAATGTTAACAGTTTTATCCAATCACACGAGAGTATTATAAAAACGTGATTACCGTTGTCTTTCTCATTCTAAAGTACAGCCGTTTCCTGTAATTTCGATTAGATTAAGACGTTTGCGGTCGCGCTTCTGTGTTCTTTTTTACTTTTTACGATAGATATTTTATTATTATTAAATTATTAATCTGTCAGTATATGCAAAGCAATTCCTGCGCGGTAAATCGATAACAGCAGAATCCGGTTACTACTACTACTACTACTACTACTACCACTACTGTATTCGTTCGTTCGTTGCTCGCTAGTTGCATTACGCATACAGGGTTTTTCCATTCGCCTGTCTATTATCTTATTCCCGTGCCGTCTACAAATGGTAAACGCTTTCTCAAGTCACCAACTTCTGATCATTTAGCAGCTTAAACTGTTTTATTTATTCAATACACTAGCGTATTGGTAGTAGCAGCATTAGTATTCATTGTCCGTTTTCACAATATTGGGATAAAAATCGTTTATTACTGACTGGATAAAAATGTATATATACAGAACTCCGTTTTCATTTAATGATAATAATTCTAATTGAAATGATTTATAATTCTAAGCATTTTACTTCCATGTTTTGTAAGAAAATGGAAGTATGGTAATCGCAAAAAAATCGTGTTCGAGATAAGGGCAGAGTCTGATTGTACTAGACCCCTACTCTCAAAACATGAAGAAAAGTCATTTCTCGAAAAGTGTCCGTGTGTAGAATTTTTTATGGCGAACGATTACTACCGCAAATTCAAACAGAGTCAAATAATTTTTTGCATATGTGCCCTAGTTGTAGGGCACTCAAGAACTGTTGATTATGGTGAATATCGGTTAAGGGGAAGGGATAGTTTACCGGCAACGTTTTACGTTTAACAAGAGTAAAGTACTTAATTTTTATTAATAAAGTGTCCTGAAAAGATGGTCATAATAATCCAATGTAGAAAGGTAGATGAAATACTTATAAATGTAAAGGGTAGTTGAAGGGATAGGGGGTACTTTTTTCTATTGATGTTATAAATTTATTCGGTGGTGATGGTGGCGGAGGGGTTAAGGTGACGATGACGACGGCTAAGACATAACGATGATTTACTAACGGCAGGTGGCAATGATCATACCACTCTAATAAAAATGAAAGCTTCTACTATTGAAATTAACTATATTCCAGACCTGTTAATGCTTTAACGTAATTAATTTGAATTCTAAGGCCAGCATGTGACGGGTTTCCACATAATTGGTACACTAATGAAATACTTCTTGGCATTTATAGACGACACCTATTCAATAACAGGTCCTTCCAGAAATACAGCAATAAGCCATCAACCTTTGCGCTCATTCAGGCTTGTGACAGACAACGGCAGAGTGGCTTCATAAAATATAATATCGGGGACACTGTGTATTTAGGATTCTAGGGCAAATCTTTTACGTCACAAAAATATATCTATTTAATCGTATAGCCAACAAATATTTACCTTAATTTTATTTAATCAAAAATCGAGTAAAAGAATACAAAATATACTGTAACGACGGTCTCAGAGATCGTCGTATTCTACAGTGGAAACAAAATACAGACACCAATTAAGTCACCAATTACCAACTTGAATTAGATACAAATAACAATTTGTGATCAACAATTTGTACTCTCGTACAATAATTCTAGTTAAATTTGTCCACACACTATAATAATTCAACTTTTAAAAATTTCCGCGGCACTAATTATAACACAATAATCACTTTCAAATAATCAGCAAAAATCACTTGATCCGCACTCTACA